>OV049874.1:3932607-5132607 GCA_920104075.1 Melanargia galathea | reverse complement strand
AGCGGATTATGACTCAATTATCAAATTCTTGAGAGGAGTTGATTGGCACAAGCTATTAAATTTTGATGACATTGACAAAATGGTTGAAGTATTTTACGAAAAACTGAACACGGCTATCACTAATTATGTTCCTCGACGAAAAATTAAAGGAACTAAATATCCTTCGTGGATAAACAACAAGATCGCGAAGAGAATTCAAGAGAAACATAAAATATTAAAACGATTTAAAAAGTATAAAAATCCAATGGATGAAATCGAATTAAGAATACTCAGTGACCGATGTGACAGATTAACACGCGAAGCTTACAATAATTATAATAATGTCCTTGAAAAAAATATTCAGAAAAATCCAAAAGCTTTCTGGACTTTTCTAAAAAGCAAGCGTAAAAACTCAAACTCGTACCCAGCGACTATGAATGATGGAATTAAAACATCTTCTAGTGGAGTCGAGATCTGCAATATGTTCTCAAACTACTTAGCTTCTGTTTATGATGGTCCTATTAACTCTAGCAATATAAATTCTTCTTCCTACTTGAAAAAAAAATCTCTATTTAAGCCATAGCGACCACCTTGCAACTATTGAATTAAGCGAAAATAATATCCGAGAAAAGCTTGACGGTCTGGATATAGCAAAGGGTGCTGGATCAGACAATATACCACCAATATTTATAAAAAGATGTGCAACCTGTCTAGCCTTGCCCTTACATTTAATATTTAAAGCTTCGTTACGCTCTGGAAACTTTCCCTTGGTGTGGAAACAAGCTAAAGTTGTACCAATTTTTAAGAGTGAGGACAAAAAGGATATTCGCAACTATAGACCCATATCTATTCTTCCAGTTTTTGCCAAGGTCTTCGAATCTTTAGTTTGTCCTTTAATTCAAATGCATTTTAAGCGTTTTGTTTCGGAACAACAGCATGGATTTCTGCCTGGCAGGTCCACGTCTTCTAACTTAGTAAGTTTCACTACTTCATTATCAGAAGCTATTGACTCACAAAAGCAGGTAGATACGATATACACAGATTTTAAGAAGGCTTTCGACAAAGTACCACATGGAATCCTAATAGAAAAACTGTCGTATTATGGATTTTCTAACCCATTATTGCAATGGCTCACATCATACTTGAATAACCGTTCTTTTTACGTTGTCGTTAATGGTTTTGCATCTTCAACGCATTCCATTACGTCAGGAATCCCTCAAGGATCGCATCTCGGCCCAATTTTGTTTAATGTGTTTGTTAACGATATTGTTTTCTGCTTTGTAAACTCTACGCCGTACTTGTATGCCGATGACTTAAAATTTACAAAAATTATTGGCTCTCAGAAGGATTCACTTCTATTACAGGATGACCTCAACAGATTAACAGATTGGTGTTCATCTAATGGTATGCAACTCAACTGCTCTAAATGTTTGCATATCAAATTTACCCGCAAGCACAGTATTATACCGACGCAATATAGTTTAAACGGCAGTAGTTTAAAAGAAGTCGAAGTCGTAAAGGACCTAGGTGTTATGTTAGATAGCAAATTGACCTACCTTAATCACATAGAAAATGTTATTCAAAAAGCATCAAAATTGTTGGGATTCATTATGAGACAAGCTCGAACCTTTAGGGAATCAAAGACGAAAATAATTCTTTATAACAGCCTTGTCCGCAGTCACCTGGAGTACTGCAGTGTAGTTTGGCGTCCGCATTATGCTACCCACCATCTAAGACTGGAACGTGTTCAAAAAAGGTTCATGTGGCACTTATCGTATTCAGAAAGAATTCACAAAAGAATTATTTCCTATAAAGATAGAATAAAATACTTTAAATTTATGACCTTGGAGAAAAGAAGAGATCTTCTAGATCTTACGTTCCTATACAAATTGTTGCATAATAAAGTGGACTGTCCAAGTCTGCTAAGCAAAATTAATTTTACCGCGAAGATACCCGCGTCATGCTATTACTATGCTTGTGCCACCACGTAGTAGGACAGTTTTCGGCGCCAACTCCACTCTGCCTCGGTTGTGCAAACTCTATAACGAGCGTAGTCGGCTCGTTGATATAAATGCAAATTCGCCTAGTACTTTTCGTAAGTTAGTGATCCGCGAACTGGTCAATTCATGCGCACAAAACTAATTTTAAATATTGTACCTTTAATATTTTTGTAGATGCTTAAATTTCTCTTTAGTTTTTCATTTTTTATATATTAGGTATTAAATTAATAAACTAGTTATAAATTATTATATTGCAAAATTAATATTATGTAGGTACTTCTTCATTTTTATAACCATTTCTATTCCATTCATAATTTTTAATTTTAATGTATCTAAATTTTAATTTATTTTAATTTTAAATTATCCAAATTTTATTGTATTTTAATATGTATTAATATTAATTCTAATGTAACTAGATATTACGGAAATATGCATGATGTGTTTACTTTTAAATGATTTATGTACATTGCATGATCTGAAGATGTAAATATGTTAAGTTAAGATGTATGTAAATCGCTAGTAAACCAAATAAATAAATAAATAAATAAATAAATACATAATTATGTCTCATAAGAAGCTTGACAGTCGTAATAACTTATTTCTCGAAATAGGTATAACCTACTAATAGAATAACTTGTAATACAGAATTAAGTTCTTAAACTCCATCGTAAGTACGAGCAGAAACCTCTATTGAATTTTATTATCGCATTAGCATTTGGAAGCAGGATTCAAACGTAACATGCTCCTCGAGGTTTCTAAGCGGCATTGAAGTCTGTACGATATTCAATTTAATAATATTTTATACTAGATACTGCCCGCGGCTTCGCCCGCGTGAATTTCGGTTTTTCACAAATCCCAAGGGAATCGTGGATTTCCGGCTCCCGTTCCCGCTCCTTTTTCCAAACTTTAAACCTACGTTCAAGGAAGTTTGCTATAGTAATCTACCTATAGCTGTAGATATATATTTCGTTTTTATCAAAATCCCGTGGGAACTATGGATTTTTCCAGGATAAAAAGTGCATACGCATACAGATGCATGCAACTATTGTAATAATGTGCTATGTGAGCGTGATTTACCTAAGAACAGTCAACGCCATCTATCGCGTTTTTGGAAGTCTATATCTATTTAAGTCCCACAGGAATATTTTTCCGGGATAAAAAGTACCCTATGTTTTAAGTCAGGGCATAAGCTATCTCCATTCAAAATTTCAGCCAAATCAGTTCAGTAGTTGCGACGTGATTGAGTAACAAACATCCAAACATCTAAACATCCAAACATCCACACTTTCACATTTATAACATTATAAGTAAAGTATAGTAGGATTAGTAGGATTGGTATTGTGATTATGTGTGATAGCTTCTGCCCGCAGCGTCGCTCGCGTGAATTTCGGTTTTGAACAAATCCCGAGGGAATCGTTGATTCCCGGTTCCCGTTCCCGCTCCCTTTTCCAACCTTTATACTTTCTATCAAGGAAGTTCGCTATAATAATCTACCTATAGCTGTAGATATAGACTTCGGGTTTTTCAAAATCCCATGGGAACTGTGCATTTTTTCCAGGATAAAAAGTAGCCAATGTGTTGCCAATGCATGCAACACAGCAAACTATTACAATAATGTGTTATGTGAACGTGATTTACCTAAGAACAGTCAGCGCCCTCTATGGCGTTTTTGGAAGATTATATCTATTTTAGTCCCACAGGAATACTTTTCCGGGATAAAAAGTAGCCTATGTTTTAAGTCAGGGCATAAGCTATCTCCATTCAAAATTTCAGCTAAATCGGTTCAGTAGTTGCGGCGTGATTGAGTAACAAACATCCAAACATACAAACATCTAAACATCCAAACATCCAAACATCCACACTTTCACATTTATAATCTATACTAATAAATAAAATTGAAGTGTCTGTCTGTAATATCGAAATAACTACCTCATATTAAGCTCATATGGTTTGTTGAACGATACTATAACCGAATCACACGTTTTTAAAATTTTTGTCTGTCTGTCTGTCTGTCTGTCTGTCTGTCTGTCTGTTTGAACGGGCTAATCTTTGGAACGGCTGAACCGATTTTGACGGGACTTTCACATACAAGTAGAGAATTAACCAGGGAGTAACATAGGCTACTTTTTTAACCGACTTTCAAAAAAGGAGGAGTTGTGTTTTTCTACCTATGTACACCGATATCTCCGAGATTTCTGAACCGATTTGCGTAATTTTTTTTTTAATCGATAGAGAAACATTGCGACACTGTCCTACAAAATATTTGGATTCCAACTCCTCAATCCTGATGCTGTAGGGGATCTGATCCCCAAAACTAATGGGATTTAGGCACAGTCGGTTATTTAAATTGATATTGGGGATACCAATTAAAGACTTTATTGTTGAATGACCTCGAGTAGGTACATGTCCAACTCCTCAACCCTGATGCTGTAAGGAATTGCATTCCGAAATCGTAAGGATCCCACGGAATTTTTCCGTTTTGTGGACGGGTTACTACTTACTACTACAGATAGGCTACTTTTGTTCTGGAAAATCAAAGTTCCCACGAGATTTTTACAAACATAAATACACACGGGCGAAGCCGTGGGCATCATCTAGTATTATATATTACCTTTACTTTATCTATACCTATAAACTGTTAAGAGCCTGTTTCACTACTTTCTGATAAGTGTCGGGTAGCTTATTCACAACTTTTGTCTTTGTCACTTGATGTAAAGTAAGCAAGTGACAAAACTTATGTTTAGGCTATTCGACACTTATCAGAAGGTGGTGAAACAGGCCCTTGGTCGCTTTTAGATATTTCAGAACCCTTCAGCTTATATCATCTCTTTATACAACGTTAGTTTTACTTTACGCAAAACCTGACAGTACTTTGTTCAAAATCAGTAACAAAATCGAATCCAACCATTTTTATATAGTGTTATATTTTTGTCCAAAAATATTTTGAAATCCTACAAGCTTAGACACAATGATTTACCGCGCATCAGCTGACTGTCGGCACACAGCGGCGGTCATTCAACTCGCGTCGATCGCTAGGCGCTGCGGCGACGGCTTGCGGTGACCATTTTTTTCGAGGACAACGACGCAACATAACAAGCTTATAACTTCGTTACTTTTTATTATATTTTTTTGAAATTTTGTATAAATATTCTTAATGTAAAAATATTTGACACGTGTTTCGGTTTTTGCGCAAAGTAAAACTAACGTTGTATATTTATCTGCACTATCCGCCGGTTGCAGTCGCGCTTTTTGTGAAGCCCAGATTAGACGGTTAATTTTTCGGGATTTTTGATGTCACTTTCGAGGCTTCATCGATGAATCATCGAAAATGAACCGTCTAAACACCGACCGATCATCGTTCACAGGCACTGTGTCATAGCAAAATATATTGTATCGTGCATCGATCATCGCAAAAATGAACGATGAACGGGGCACCGTTTAATTTGAACTTATCCCAAATAGATATCGTTGTTACCAGTGACAGCTATTTTGGTCCCAATTTCTACATTCAACGATTCATGATTTGATCGTGGACGTAGCAACCAGCACGGCAGCGGTAAAAGAGTAAATGTTATTGTAATAACCTATGTATAACATTACAGAATAAAATTATCGGTGACAGAAACGCTACAAGTACGCATCGGGTCATGCACAAGGTAACGGGAGTGGCTCTATTGAATTTTATCTTCGCATTAGCATTTGGGAGCAGCGATGTAGGATCAAAGTGTAATATGCTCTGAGAGATTTCTGCATTGCATTGCATTGCATTGCATGAAAGGAGCATTGGGACCGGGTTCCGCGAAGTCGTTCAATTTCTCAGAAACATTCGAATACCTACTCTACAAATAATATAGATGTGAAAGTGTGTCTGTGACTGCCTCGTTGGTTAAGTGGTTAGCATATTCGACCTCAGATCACGGGTTCGGTTCCCGGGTCGGGCAAATAATTGTTAGGTATTGGGTTTTTCTCACCAGAAATTCTCAGTGCCAGCCCGCAGTAGTTGGCGGTGTTTCATCCCCGTGCCTCGGAGAGTACGTTAAGCAGTCGCTCCTGGTTATTATCACTATCATTTGTGAGAATAATTGTTAATGCCCGCCAAACTGCACTGGAGCAGCGTGGTGGGTCTAAGCTCTAAATCCCTCTCCTATGAGAGAGGAGGCCTGTGCCCAGCTGTGGGACGTTGAAAGGCTGTAGTGGTGATGGTGGTGTATCTGTGAGTCTGTTTATCTATCTGCGTGTCTGTTACCGTCTGAGGTTTCAATCGATCGCGATAATTCGAACTGCCAACACTGTGCGTTTTGCGGTGCGCATTCTACCTCGGGACTATAAAGACTATCGTTCGTTCGAACTATGTGCTCTGCCCATTATCATTTCAGCTTCGGAATCCTTTAAACTACATTAGTGACTCTCACAGAGCAGAAAAACAATACAAATGAGTCTTGTAAGTACTTCTTCGGATCCCTTCATAAATTTTGGTGAATTTACTAACCAACTTACAACTTAACTTACTTACAACTTAACTAGTGTTTCTGCAACTCGCTCAGAAATGATCTGTTGTTAACGGTGACATTGAAATTATTACTCGTAATAGTCAATTTGAATTATCATCTTCATCAACCCATTAACGGCCTACTACAGAGCACGGGTCTCCTCTCAGAGTGGTCAGGGTTCAGGCCGTAGTCCACCACGCTGACCAAGTGCGGATTGGTAGCCATACGCCTTAGAAAACATTACGAAGAACTCTCAGGCATGCGGGTTTATCGAGGTTCTAATGTCAGAGACAAGAGATGTTACACAATGAAAACGAAATCACTTTGCTATAATCCGCTCGCCGCTAATATAATCCGCAAAGTGACGCTCGTGTCCAATGAGCGGTCTTATATTCGTAATCGTCCGTTGTGAAGTCGACATCTCCTGAAAATGCTGCGGTGTCGGAGCGAAACGATCGTCGAGTTTATTTTGTGGTGAATTCGTGTGTTGCTGTGCCTACTGTCACTTGTTAGCGGATTATAGCAAAGTAATTTTGTTTTCATTGTATATCATGGAATTCCGCAAAGTAAACGCCCGCTCCTATTCAAGAGATGTTACGTCAACCGTAGATTATTTATTAACATGTACGAGATAATACGTGAAGTGATTCATGTAACGGCCATCGCAGTTGAACCCGACGGTCAAAGAGGGTCCCGTCACAATAGACACGGGTCGACACGTGTCGTCACGCCGCCGGAACGTTATATTAGTTTGGCCGTGTCGCTACTAGATTTGACGGCCCTGGGTGACAGATGCCATTCATATGTGCCAGCGGGTGGAAACTGACAATAAAACAAGTATAAATTAAAAATTTAAAAAACCCCCGACATTCGCCATTTTGTGTCGGTGGCCATCTTGGATTTGCAATAGTGCTATTCTACTAGTCAAGCCCTTTCATTTGATACCCATTACCCATATTAAGGGAGTTGTGAAAAAATATTATGTAATCCGCCATTTTGTAGCGGCGGTCATCTTGGATCGATTTTCATCAAACATAGCTACAACACTCTCGACTAATTCACCTTTCAAACAAAAAAAAAACCGCATTCAAATCAATCCACCCGTTTGAACGCTACAGGGGAACAAACAGAGACACACACACACACACATGCACGCACGCACACACGCACGCACGCACGGACGCTCCTCCGTACTTTTTCCAATCTACATGATTTTGGTGAAGTAGGTATATGGTAGGTGTACCTTTGTTGTTTTCGAAGTCCATTAATGTTCCAACAGAAGAAGATACTTTCTTATAACTTGCAATCCATAAAAGCATTCATTCTTCATCTGCATACTAATTCCAATATTCAATAGAACAGACTGATATTGTTTTTGATACTGACGTAAGTGATACGGGATAAATTATTCACATATTACCAATTTCGGTGGAACACCTCGCCTTCGGATCAGAGTCTGAGCCGAGAAAAGGGTTGACACACGTTTACGTTCTCCTTTCCCAAGTTATGACGGTTAGTTAATGACGGACCTATTAAGTTGTGAAAAGCTGTGTAGCTTTTCACAAAATAGGTTTCATTTCAAACAACAAGATAGATGTTTTATGAAAATAAAATGAAATGTGGACATTTCCGTTTAGAGGTTTACATTGGTCAATTAAAAATTGTACACTACCTTCCAAAGGTATATACCTAATAACGAGTAATAGCATTCAACATCTCCTATACAATCGCTTAAAATGATCATGACATTTACCAGGAAGGATAAAACGAATTTATCGAATGGTTCGTCATTAGCATGACAAAATCTAGTACCTACCTACTCGTAATTCTCTAAGAAGTCCATTATTTGTATTCGTGTTCATTATACAATGTTTTTAACGACAGTGTTTCCTTCTTTACAGGTAAGACGAGTTGTCGTTAGCGCAAGCCGTTTTGTTGAGACCCGGATCATTATCTACCAGGAACACTGATTGGAGCTCTAGATACTGGTATCTTTGTTTTAATGGATCGGGCTAAGAAAATAAATAGATAATATATTTTATTTTATTTTAACCTGATGGTAAGTGAGGAAGCAGTCTAAGGTGGAAGCGGGCTAACTTGGAAGAGGTATGATAGATTTTATTAAGCTCATACCACTGATCGGTTTCTACGTGATATCGTAACCAAAACTGAATCCTCCCACCAGACCAGCTGGGTTATTCTGTAACTTAGTTAGCAACTGAAAATAGTTGCCAACGAATTAGTTTGATATACATTGCTGCTTTACTGTGGGAAATATAAAGTGTTTTCATAATTTTACAGCAATGTATATCTAACTAATTAGTTGGCAACTATTTTCAGTTGCTAACTAAGTTACAGAATAACCCCCTGACCTGAGACAATTTAGAAATTATAAAATCCCAAATTGCTACTGCCAGGAATTGAACCCGGAACCTCTCATTTATACTTTCTTCGCAAATAAAAAATCATCCATAAGCTTGATTTTCGTATTTATCGCAGCAACGCCGTTATCTTGCAGGTAATTTGTCACTAGTTATCAGTGAACTTCGTTACAAGAGCTTTAGGGTTTTAAATGATCTGATAGCGTTGCAAATTGCGATACCGCTTGTGGAGACGTTGAGAATAATGTTAACCTTTTTTGAAGTACTAACTCGGTTAACGAGCCTGTTGTTGCAAGAAGAGATTTACAGTTTCCAACCATGAGTCCTAGGGATAGTTCCAGAAAAAGACAACTAGGCCACGGACTTATCAACAACAAGCGAACTTCTACTGATAAAGACAGCGCTGTACATATGTATTATGTACAAGCGGACACCCGCGACTTCGTTCGCGTGGATATATATTGGTTTTTAAAAATCTCGTAGGAATCATTTTGTTTTTCCTAAGCTCCTTTGAGCTCATATCATGCTAAAAACTGTTAAAAATTCACTGGCGGATGTTTAGGTAGGTCAAAATGTAAACATCCGCCAGTGAAAGTCCCATCAAAATCGATCCAGCCTTTTAGAGATTAGTCGGTAATCTTTAAAGTATCTACTTTCTAACAAAAAAAGAATGAATGAAATCGGACCACGCGTTATTGAATTACAGCTAAATACACGTTTTGACTTTCATCCCCTCTCCCTAGGGAACCGTGCGGAATTTCGGCATAAAAAGTATTCTATATGTTACTCCGTAGTATGAACCTAAATTGTACCAAGTTTCGTTTCAATCCATTCAGTAGGTTTTGCGTGATGCGCGCACAAACATACAGACAAACAGACAAACAGACAAAAATTTCAAAAATAGCTTTTTTACGTTCTATTACTTATCCCTAACATCCCCCAGTTATTATTTTTCTAAAATCTTTAATGTACAGATACGGCAAGTCTACGATTTTATTATATGTATAGAATAGAAGATAGACTACTTTGCGTAGACGCAAGTGTAGCGTAAGACGTAGGTGGGACTAAGTGTTACTTCTTTACACTGTAATAGTTAGTAGTGACTTGAGAAGGCCGCTAGTAAATCACTGCAAAGTCGTTTAAAAACTAAAATAAAAATCCTTTATTGTTTTAATGAAAAATAAATATGTATTACTCAATAATATTAGTTACGTTAAATAATTTTTCTAGTAGGTACCTCATAAAAGAGTTAAGAATAAATCATAGAGCTAAGTGCTTTAGAAATAATAAACTTATGATTGAAAGAAAGAATTTTGAAACCTAATTAGTAGTATATGTAGTATGTACCTAAAAAATCTAAAATCTCACGTTTAATTGGCAATATGATATTCTGAAAAACTTCAAGGGCTCAAAAGTCAGAACGCAGATAATACAGAGGAATAAATAGGCTAAAAAGTGAACAAGTAATTTGTCATAGTGTTATCAGTGAAAACGCCTTGAAGTCGTGTTCGTTCGCCAGGACTTAGGTTTCAAATGAACTGATATCGTGCTACATTGCTCGGGGGTACACTGCGAGGGGACAAAGTGGTCTAGGGCTATTAGGATAATGCTCAGCTAAACTTGACTGATTACGGGGGATTTTCCGGGGGAGGAATCTTTTCTAACGCCGCAGCTGGCTACAGAGGATTTACAATTGATGCAATATTCACTGCACGGGGACATTGAATAAAATGTTTACAAACACAATGGATACACAGTCAACTCCTTGCAATTTTGAAACAGTCGGCATCTTCTGAGGATGCTCCTGTGTCGAAGTGAGACGTACATAGAGGTGTGTGTCTTGGAAGATTATCTTGGTCTCTTGCTTTACCTACAGCAGGAGGCGGGTGAATAGTGGACGTGCATGCTGCACGGTTCATACAGATTTTTCTGGTTTATAGGATTATAGATCAAATGAAATGAAAATATTTCTTAAAAATCGTACAAGTATGATATTATGTCGCTGAGACGTTCTTTTCAGCATAAGAATATCTGTGTCAAAAGGCCTAAACATAAAATATAGTACCTTGTGTAAATCACAAGGTACAATAATATTTTATCAAATCAAAAATCTTCTCTCACAATTAATTTGTCTTGTTTAATCGGTTGAAATTCTCTCCAATAGAGTTGATTACACGGGGCTTGGGTTCCAAAGGATCTGATAGCGCGTGATTCCGTCTCCGATGAGGATAACGCGGTGTTCGCCATTACGGTAATGCTCGGCTAAACTTGACTGATTACTTTACCGGGTGCGGGCTGAGGAATCTAAAGGTGGCAACTGACCTAAAATTGCATGGTAAAGTAGATAGAAAATGACGAATTAATCTATGCAATAACGTAGGCCACGTGAAGGCTCAGCTACTGATTGATATTTTCGCGTCGCGTCGTATTATGTCGCGTTCTCGCTTTTGTCGGACTCATCTAGGACAACGAGTTAGGCTATATTGTGAGTGAACAGAAACGAAAAAGGTTCCCAAAATAAAGTACTACGTATTAAGTATAGGTAGGTACTACAAGTACTAATTAAAAAAGCACATTAATATAAAACATTCTATAATAATTGTTCGTATAAATGATGAAATTCTGAACAAATTTTACAAATAATTGGCAACCCTTTCGAGCCGCGTTGTGAACGTTACTGTCGCGCCGTCGCGCGTTCCGTTTGTATCAGCCTTTAGACAATTGAAGGTCCACCTTATTTATATTTAATCACACTTACTTTCATTATTGACAAAATCCCATGACACCAGTAAAATCCAGCGGTGGCGTTGAAAAGATTCCTCCCCCGGGTGACGTAATCAGTCAAGTTTAGCCGAGGCATTACCGTAATGGGGGAGATACCGCTTTGTTCTCTCGGGGTGGATTCCCGAAGGAATATCCACTTTCAGGACATTTGGGGACAAATAAACTTGTACAGAGTGCGTACGAATCAGCAAGAAACTCGGCGGCTTATGTATTCAAAAATACCAATTTGGTGCAATTGTTGCACATATAATTGCCGTCGAGCGCTTTTCTGGAGCGGGACCATGCTCTTTCATTTACATTATAATCTTTGATCGTGTGCTATATATACTTTTTGTGTAAATTATGAGGTATTGGGTTTTTCAGTCAAGGAATTCTCAGTGCCAGCCCGGAGTTGGAAGTTGGCGGTGTTAGATACACCCCCGTGCCTCGGAGAGCACGTAAAAGCCGTCGTTCCTGCGCCTCATCTCTCTCCGGTCGTGTCGCATTCGCGTCCCATCGGACTATGAGAGTGAGGGAATAGAGAGTAGGTACACCTGTGTATGCGCCCACACTTGTGCACTATAATATCTCCTGCGTAGATGGCCAGTCTGCGCCTCGGTTGAGATTGGCCACCGTGGCCGAAATTCGGTCGGGAGGAAATTACTTTTTGTATGAAAGTACTTCATTAACATAATCGTCTCAACAGATAGACGTCTACTGCTGGACTTACTCTTGCAAGGATCGCTATAGAAGACGATCTTGTGCCTCTTGTATCCAGCGGCTGCTAGCGACTTTCTTGAGACCGTCCACCAAGTGCGAGGTCTTCCAACTCTGCGTTTGCCTTTGAGATAACTTTGGGACCACCCATTGCCATTTCAATTTCGCCATTCGATGAGCTACATAATAGTATAGGTATAATGCTGAATTGAGACGTCGTTGACGAAACACGAGCTTATTTCTATTGAATTATATCGTTTATAAATTATTTCCACTGCATGCAAAAATGTGTATGCAATATTAAAATAGCGTGTATAATATAATTGTCGTCGGGTCGCGTAATTGGATATGCCAGAATGGAGTATCGACACACGTAATTCTGGCTATTTAGTCATTGAAACGAATTGAGTTGTCCAATCAATCAGTCACGGACCACGGTACGCAATGTGTATATGTTGCATAATATTTACGTTTTAATGTGCGGTGTACACCTGCTGAAGCTGTGATAGCCTAGTGGTTAGGACGACCGACTTCTAATCGGAGGTCGTGGGTTCGTTCCCGGGGCACGCACCTCTAACTTTTCGGAGTTATGTGCGTTTTATAGTAGGTATTTAAATATCACTTGCTTTAACGGTGAAGGAAAACATCGTGAGGAAACCTGCATGCCTGAGAGTTCTCCATAACGTTCTCAAAGGTGTGTGAAGTCTGCCAATCCGCTTGGCCAGCGTGGTAGACTATGGCCAAAACCCTTCTCACTCTGAGAGGAGACCCATGCTCTGTAGTGAGCCGGTAATGGGTTGATCATGATGATGATGATGATGATGTACACCTGCTATGTATGTTCACATATACCTAAATGTTTTAGTTTTTTTATTTATTTTTTTATTTCAACTACAAGTTGGCCCTTGACTGCAATCTCACCTGATGGTAAGTGATGATGCAGTCTAAGATGGAAGCGGGCTAACTTGGAAGAGGTATGCATACCCCTGATCGGTTTCTACACGGCATCGTACCGGAACGCTAAATCGCTTGGCGGCACGGCTTTGCCGGTAGGGTGGTAACCAGCCACGGCTTGAGCCTCCCACCAGACCAGACCAGAGACAATTTAGAAATTATAAAATCTCAAAATTGCCCCTGCCGGGAATTGAACCCAGGACCCGCTTATAAGACCACAGCGCTCACCACTGCGCCAGGGAGGTCGTCAGACTCCCATCTGGGAGTTCTTTATCAGTTCAATACAAAAACGTCTCTTTATGCTTAGGAGCGGCTGGTGTTTTTTTTTTATATTTTTAACCGACTTCAAAAAAGGAGGACATTCTCAATTCGTCGGATTTTTTTTTAAATATTTAGGTTTGTTTCCCAATTACACAAAGACGACTGGACTGATTTGGAAAATTCTTATTTTGTTTGAATGAGTTTTCCCAGGTGGTTCCATGGCCATCAAATCAGGATCTGGTGATGGGATCCCGGAGAAATCGAGGGAACTCTTCAAATTTTATGATATATTGAAGTTGATTTAATTTTTCTTAAAATATAGCTTGTTCACATATGTACCTACGAGTGCCAACAACGTACATAATATAGCTTTATCTAATTTGAAGCTACGGTTGAAATAATTGGTTAAGTGACAAGTATAAATTAAAAATTTAAAAAAATCCCGACATTCGCCATTTTGTGGCAGTGGCCATCTTGGATTTGCAATAGTGCTATTCTACTAGTCAAGCCCTTTCATTTGATACCCATATTAAGGGAGTTGTGAAAAAATATATAATCCGCCATTTTGTAGCGGCGGCCATCTTGGACCGATTTACTTCAAACATAGCTAACAACACTTTCGACTAATTCACCTTTCAAACAAAAAAAAACCGCATTCAAATCGGTCCACCCGGTTGAGCGCCACAGGGGAACAGACAGACACACACACACACACACAGACACGTGAAACTTATAACACCCCGTCGTTTTTGCGTCGGGTGTTAAAAATAAAACACGAACGCCCCGGGCGCCTTTAATGTATTGAGTGATCAAAGCCGCAAGCGCACGCTAGTGTCGTACAAGAGATAACAATTAATGAGATAGTTACGTAAAAAAACCGGCAAAGGGTGAGGCAGTCTCGCGCATCGCGGGTTCCGTAACTCAGGCGAAACGTATAAATACATTCAGAGTTAAGTGGTTAAATTATTCGACCGACTCAAAAACACATCCCTTTTGCTTGGGACCTCATAACTAAGTTTGTAAAGAATTATTGTTGATTTGTTAAAAAAGTTAAGTCGTATTTCTATAAGCCTAATATTAATAACCAATGATCGGAATAGACGGTGCAATATCGCATGATATCATAATGTGGATATGCCAATTGATAATTTAAATATTATCCCTGGTTTTGTTACTCAGTTTTTATTTTTTACAACAGGAAAAAGAGAAATCTCTTCGACACTGAACATTAGGTATATGAGGTATCAAAATCGCACAGTCATATCCATACTATTGATAACGTCCAGGTCGTTCACACCTGTTCCGATCTTTCTTGATAACTATCAAAAATTTCAAGTCGATAGTACGTAGTATATATAGTTACCGAAATAAACAGTTGTGATAGACAAGCAGACAGACAGACCAAGTCGCACTATAAGGGTTCCCTTTTACGATTTTGGCACGGAACTCTAATAAGAAACATATTTTGTCGCATTAGCGCTTGTCCGAGTCGCCAGTCGAGGTCAGGTCCCATTGTTTATTGTGTGACTGTAGTTACTGCAAGGACGTTGTGTCTGTTACCTAATCGATACCACCAAGTAGCAGTGGATTAGCTACATGTATAATTAATTTTATATGTAGCCCGACTAGCTTTTGTACGCGACTTCGTCCGCATAGAGTTGGTTTTTAAAAATTCCCGCGGGAACACCTTGTTTTCCCGGAATAAAAAGTAGCCTATGTCACTCTCCAGATCCTCAACTGCAAAGATCACGTCGATTGGGAGCTCGGTTGCGGCGTGATCGAAATAAAAACCAACAAACAAACAAACACACTTTCGCATTCACAATATCAGTAGGGTCTTTCTATCCATCTGCTTATCCGGGTCGTCTAGGAGCTAATAATTTAAGAATATCGATAGTGAATTCCGTTTTTTTGTGGCAGCCTTTGTGCACATCTAGACTAATCGAAAATTATTTCCTCCTTTCAAATCTCTAGGTTTTTTAGGCTCAGTTTGTATGTCAGTCAGTCACTCAGTCACGATACTGTTTTGTATGCGTAGATAAAGACTAAAAGTAACCTTTAAATAACATTCCATTGCGCCCCACCGTACGTGAGAAATGCCGGGACGTCAAAGGGCACGATTGCATTGTAATGCCTCCTCTACATGTCTGCAGATGCGTCCGCGGACGCCCGCAGATGCATCCGCAGATGGATCACCACGAGCTGTCCACACGTCTGCAGATCGATCTGTCTAGGTTCATTCTCGACAGACGCAACACGCACGTTTAAAAATGGATATTGAGACCGTAGCTGCCGCAACTATTTATTTATTTAGTACTTTTAACTTCTACGTGAATGTGCATCCTCGGTGCTTATATTATTAGCCATTTAAACAAGAATTAAACCGCAAGAAGCACGCGTGCACTCTCAATCGCAACTCCGATGAAACTGATGCGTCACCAGACGTGTGGACAGACGCCGGACGTCCGCGCCGAAACCCTTTGATCTGTGCCACAAAAACCGCCAACAATCGGATTCGAGGCGGACGCGTCTGCGGACGTCTGCGGACGTTAAATACCTACAACAGATGCACAAATTACCCCCTCTATACGTCCGCGGACGCATCCGCAGATGACGTCCGCGGACGCGTCTGCAGACATGTAGAGGAGGCTTTAGTGGTAACTTATGCAATAAACGTGGGATGATTTCATGCGTCACGTCGTTTCTTGCGACGATCATTGTCCTCGCTCGAACGTTGCGCTCAAAGATCAAAGCGCAACTGTGATAATGGCACAAACTACAAAGGCTACGGGCGGAGGGCGTTACAATGATCGTGCAGGTGCAACTATTGTATATTGTTTGTGTTGCGAAGCGTTCAATTGTTTCTAGAAATTATACAGACGCATTTATTCGAATTCGTTTGATTACAACTTATGGCCATTAACATGCGAATTTCGGGAGATTGGACTGCATAGTGACGCAGAAGATATTATTATAGTGCACAAGATACGATACAAGTCAAAGTCAAAGTCAAATATTTTATTCAAAGTAGGTACATTCTAGATACACTTACTCAATCGCGCAATTATTTGCTCGCGTGACTCAATCAAGAATGCTGAGTCAAAATTAGAGGATGGCCTAGTCCAGAATTTAGATCGCTACGAAAGCTACGATACAACGATGTCAACACAAAACTCGACAGATCAACAGTACAGATAGTCACGCTATTGCATATGATTATAATAGCCGTCGGTTCTCCACGCGTTTGAATATGTATGGGCATGAGTGATGCGCGGATTCGGATTTCTGACTACCCCGCACTGTGGCCGTATAGACCGGTGCTAACGACATGTGTCATGTGCAGTGATTTGCAGATCGTGTATGTATGTATGTTGAATGTTTACTTTCCGTTCCGTTTTTTGATTTTTCGCTATATTCAAACAGTTTCTAACGCTAGGTAGGTACCTACTCGTTTACAGACTTTCATTATAGATTATCTATTCTTCTATTGCAATTGCCTTTTTTGTAGATAGGTATGCATACGCATCAATTCACTTTTAAGCATCAAAAATATCTTTCGCATTTTTATATCTAGGTATATCTATATCTTCTTCTATACATATAATAAAATCGTAGAATTGCCGTATCTGTACATGGAAGATTTTTGCAAAATAATAACTGAGGGATGTTACGGATAAGTAATAGAACGTTAAAAAGCTATTTTTGAAATTTTTGTCTGTTTGTCTGTTTATCTGTTTGTCTGTTTGTCTGTATGTTTGTGCATGCATCACGTAAAAACTACTGAATGGATTGAAATGAAACTCGGCATCATTTAAGTTCGTACTACGGAGTAACATATATAGGATACTTTTTATCCCGAAATTCAGCACGGTTCCCTTGGGAGAGGGGATGAAAGTCAAAATGTGTACTTAGCTGTAATTCGTCAACGCGTGGTCCGATTTCATTCATTCTTTTTTTGTTAGGAATTAAACACTTTAAAGATTACTGGCTAATCTCTGAAAGGCTGGACCGATTTTGATGGGACTTTCACTGGCGGATGTTTACATTTTGATCTACCTAAACATCCGCCAGTGAACTTTTAACAGTTTTTAGCAAGGTATGAGCTCAAAGGAGCTTAGGAAAAACAAAATGATTCTCATGGGATTTTTAAAAACCAATGTTCACGCGAACGAAGTCGCGGGTATCCGCTTGTTTAAAATACCTACGTACAATAATTGTCGCTCTCGATTTTACATGACGCATGTTGACGTAAGAAGAAATGCTTACGATGTGCGTATGTGTGTCCAATCTATAAAATACATACCCAGCTAAATACGAATCGATGCAAATAAAGGCTCCCCCACACAGGCACGTTATTATAGGTCGATAATATCGCATGCGATATTGCGATATCTGTTTCCAGTACATTTTGTATTGGGATGGTCATGTAGTTACACACTGCTGCGATAATAACGCCGCAATGGAAGTAGGACGTTGCGTTTCTCCGTCCTGCGATATTCCGATATGAGTTCTAGAATGTTTTGTATCAGGACGCAAACAACCGTACACACACCTGTATAGGTATAACGTCGCGGCGCGGCGCTCTCTCGTAAGAAATATCGGACGATAAAAACGCAGCTGTGTGCAAGGAATCGGGACGCATTATCGCAATACCGCATGCGATATTATCGACCTATAATAACGCGCCTGTGTGGGGGAGCCTTAAATGATTGATTTCAGCCTTAAGAGTGGTAGGTAGGTACATTTGTTAGTAGGAAAAGTGCTTGAAAGCGCTAACGGTTTTACGTCGTTATATTGGCACGCTTGCCCAAACTATGAAATTAGTGATACTTCTGTGAAACTGAAAAATACGACAGCAAACAGCTTCGAAGGAAGCTCCTCGAATAATTTTGACCATACTTACTTCAGTTACACTTAGTAGGATAGTGTTATACTATTACTACCCTAGTTTTGGGCTCCACTATGCAATATGAATAAGATGAGCCCACAGACGTGAGACATCCTAAATAGCTGAACTGACACATTGCCATTACGTATTTAAAGCGATTCCATCCGACACTAGTTAATCTAAATACACAAACTGCATATGAATGCATTTGCGACACACGTTAAGGTAATATCGGCACGAGATGTCTGAATAAATCAACACATCTGCGACAGAGGGATCTGCAGAGAGATCGGGATCTAGGGTACCTACACTGCATGTGCATACATATTCAAACGCGTCGGGATCCGAGTCAGGCTGCTGTTAGGTATAATCGTGTAATGATATGCGGTGTGACGCTTCTGTCTGTTGATTTGATAATTTTTCGTGTATAAAGACTTGGGCAAACGCAACGCGCAACGGTGACGACGTGTCTATATCCGGGTACTCATTAGCGAGCCGTAATCTAACCAGCCCCCGTAGCCAAGTTACTTGTATCTATTCTCTTTCTATGATCGTTAACGCTTTAGAGCAGGGTTTCCCAAAGTTATTTATATATTTCGCGTAATTTTTCGCAGTATAAACGCCTTGATTTTTATTAGGCATTTAAAATGCATAAATTATTAGTAAATTATATAATTTTATTATTGTGCAGAGTATGTTCCAGTATCAAAATCGCAAACTAGATGGCGATGAAATACTTTTAAATCGTGGTTAACTGCTTGAGGGTCGGCGACGCAGCCGTGCTGATGTAAAATAACGCTAACCATTCACTATAAGATTATTATTGTTTCTAAATTAAAATAAACTAAGATAAAAAAAACTTTGGGAAACCCAGATCATAACAATCACGATCATAGAAAGAGAATAGAATGTAATTTGACTATGGGGGCAGGTTTTCACTAGTGTGTACATGGTTTGAGCGTTCTGCGTGACATCCTACCGTGAATTTAGCGTCGCACACTAAGTATCTAGATTCATGTCTTAGTTCTAGGTAGGTAGTTCACCTATTCCCTAAAACGATTTATGTCAATTCGTCGCGAACAGACAGCGTTGTTCTTTACTCTATATCTCCCTGTTTACTAAAAGAAACATCGCAATTCTTTTTCGAAGTTAAAATTACCGACCAAAAATAAGCGCAAAACAATATTTAAATTGCCATGGTCAAGCACCCTGACATCTGCAATACAAAGTATCTATGTAAATACCTCTTTTGACGGTAACCAGAGAGGAGAGATGCGGGCGCAATATTCAAAGCTCTACCATAATAAATAAACAAAATAATTGAATGCTAATGAATACGTATTAACGAACCATTCATTTGTATATAATTCATTTATTATGTTACACCATTTACGCGGCGTACGTACGTGATGAATGGTGTAATAAATAACGGAGCAATTCGTGCTAATATCTCAAATCGAGCGTACATTCGGAATTAGTGGGAACTTGGGAAGACAATAATTTGTGGGCGCGCGCTCCGAAGTACCTACATACGTGTCGCGTGTCGCGTGACGCGTCCCGTGAACACCTTGATTTGTAATTTTGACGTCAATGTCAAATTTCGTCACGCGTCGCCTCTAATTTGCGCACTAATTAAGCTATAAACACGACCGTACGGGTTGCTGTTCAAATCAAGAATTCCGTTGCCGTGTGTCATTATAATTCTAATCGGAGGTCGTGGGTTCGATCCCGGGCACGCACCTCTAACTTTTCGGAGTTATGTGCGTTTTAAGTATTTAAATATCACTTGTTTTAACGGTGAAGGTAAACATCGTGAGGAAACCTGCATGCCTGAGAGTTCTCCATAACGTTCTCAAAGGTGTGTGAAGTCTGCCAATCCGCTTGGCCAGCGTGGTAGACTATGGCCAAAACCCTTCTCACTCTGAGAGTTGACCCGTGCTCCGTAGTGAGCCGGTAATGGGTTGATCATGATGATGATGATGATGTGTGTCAATATAGAAATACTGTCTTCATGTGCTTCTTCTAGTCTAGTACAATGTAACAAACAGTATAACAATGGTACAGAAGAAAAATCGATCGAAGAGTATTTGATTCTATTTTATCTACGTATTCTACATGTACAAATATTAATAAGGTAGATTAAAAATGGCTCTATTGATATATTTGAGAATAAGTAACATGTATTCACAGCCTGCGTACAAGCATAATTTTGAAGAAATAACCATCGACTGCGTAAAAAACAAACTAAAAAAAAAAGAAAGAAAACCTATCCCGCAACCATCGCACGGCTTAGACGTATCGATAGACAACTTATTGATTAAAATCCATTCAACCGTTGGGATGCTTCGAGGGTACAAAGAATCCCACACACATAGGTACTCGTGTATACCCAGATACGCGTGAAAAACTCATAACCTTGTCGTTCTTACAGCGCAGTGGGAAAAAACAAATCAATCGCGTGTTAAAGTTTTGCATTCTAATATGGGAACCGTGCGTGTCTCATGTTAGCTCGCCTATGACCTGCCTATAACGTGCCTATAATGTGCCTATGTAGTAAAAATCGTCACGACGTTGCAGCAAGCTATCGACGCCACGATCGGAGCAGTAATTACATACACATTAGTGTCACAGCGACACGCCATGTTGCGTGCGGGCCGTTCATCCCCGTTTCATTGTTACCTACTCTCGTTACTGAAATATAACAACGTCTTTGTACTATATACATACTTGAGTTGTCTGACAAGAGAACAGTAACCTTAACATATTCATACTTCATACAAGCGAACCTACTATGAAAAGCTACGTAAGTAGATACGAGTACATATTATTATCTCAACAACTGTGAAGTGAGAAATGAAGTGAGAAAGGTCAAAGTTTTTTAAGTTAAAAGTTCTATCCCAAGACGGCTTAAAGTTTACAACTTTAGTATAAGTTTATTGTAGTGTAATGTTTTCTAGTTTAAACGTCAGTATGTACCTACTTATATATTTATCTGGTCCGTTCATCGCCACATTTAAATGAATATCCACTTAAATACATTCTTTTAGCGATTTTTTTCTTTCTATTTTAGATATTGAGTAACAAAAAACTATTAAAAAAAATCGAGTCAACTATCATAACTTGCGTGAAGACCACTGTGATGTCCCTGTGGCAGTATTTAGGCAATCTTTTTTTTTTTTTTTTTTTTTTTGTTTTCTCTGACCGTCCTTCCCGGTACTGCGGATTGCATGACTTCAGGAAGGGGGCTGTCTCAGCTCAGGCTTCGTTGCACCTTTGTCTGTCCCACTCGTCTTTCACTCTCTTTCCCATAATTGTTTGCAAAATTTCGGCGCCTCTATTCCACCTTTCTACGCTCTCCAGCATCTGTGGCACCAGATTGTCTCTGGACAGAGGTTCTCTATCCCCTAATCGTTCGTTTCTTAGTTGGGCGAACTCCCTGCACTCAAAGATTGCATGGTTCGGCGTGTCTTCCTCGCCGCAGTAGGTGCAATTGTCGTTGGCTGCCTTGCCAATAGCGTGGAGGTAGGTATTAAAGACTCCATGTCCGCTCAGTGCCTGTGTCATTAGTTTATCGACCTCGCCATGTTTTCTAGTCACCCATTTTTGGAGGTCCGGTATGAGGTCTCTAGTCCATTGCCCTTTTCCTTTTTCCTTCCATTCCTTGTCCCATTCTTTCAGCGTTCTGTGTCGCATTCGATTTAGGCAATCTGCCTGACTACCAGACCACCACTACACTACCACTACAGCCTTTAAACGTCCCACTGCTGGGCACAGGCCTCTCATAGGAGACGGATTTAGAACTTAGACCCGCCACGCTGTTCCAATGTGGGTTGGCGGGCTTTAACGACTATTGTCACGTGATAGTGATAATAACCGGGACCGACTGCTTAACGTGCTCTACGAGGCACGGGTTCACCCCCGCACAGCCAACGACCAACTTCGGGCTGGCAATGAGAATTTCTTGACAGAAAAACCCAATCACCTAACAATTATTTGCCGCTTCAAACAGTGACACTCTAATGAACGCCTTTGTTCCTAGAGTTATTAAAACTCCAGTACAGATAAGTTTTGCATTTAAAGTTCACCCCGCCCCCATGTTCCATGATAGAGCAACCGTCACAACTGCAAGTTCTATAAAGTTCATTATGACGCCGGCAGACGAGATTGCCACGACTCGGCACTCGGCACTATCTCAACACATTAAAAGTAGATTTGTCTTTGCTGCACCGCCGCTAAACATTATGAACAAACACATTTATTGCATGAACTAAGTACGAGTTGGTATGTAATACAGTGTTGCTAACTTTCCCCTATCCACGTAAGATACATATGAGTTAACTAGAACGTGGTGTTTGGTATGGAACTCAGATTCATAACGATACAAAATGAGATGGTGCAGGAATTAAACAAGGTCCTGCTTTTTCCGAATATTTTAATTATATGTAAAATGTACACTAATAATGTACAGTAACAACCAATTTTTAACCCCCGACGCAAAAACGACGGGGTGTTATAAGTTTGACGTGTCTGTGTGTGTGTGTGTGTGTGGTGTGTGTGTGTGTGTGTCTGTCTGTTCCCCTGTAGCGCTCAAACGGGTGAACCGATTTAAAGGCGGTTTTTTTTTTGTTTGAAATGTGAAATATTCACTAACCTAGCCAACATTGCACGAATGAGTCATGAAGCCCTACCTAAATACGACCTCCGACCTCCCCTTTTAGTCGTACCAGCGCCACCAGATGGCCCAACAGTGGACAACACAAAATCATAATAAAATTGGAAAGCTCTCACCAAACATTCAGCAAAACGACAGCTCCTTCCACACTCACAACAACCAACACGGCAACAACAGTGATAGCCTCCCTCCTCCAGGCCTCGACCAGCCGGACTGCTGGTTAAACCAAATATGATCACCCAAACGTTATTTTCTCTAAAAAACCTTTTATATATAGATGGAGTAATTTAAAACATATTTTGTAAAACCAAAACCGACTTTTTATTTTCTTTATTCAAGACACATTAACAAGATAGGTTGTCATAGCAACCTAAACAAAATCATCATTCTATTATTCAAAATTCAATAGAACCTTTTTCTCTATAACAAATCCGATCTCAGAAAAATATGATTCACTACTGACAACCATCTGACAACCAACCGTCATAGACAAAAACTACATGAGACTTCATGACAGTATGTTTACTGGCGACTGATTTAACGTTAACAGATACGATATTTCAACGATATCAACGCTATATAAATTTACGACTTAAAACAAACGGTATTTATTATTATTTCCCTAATGGAAGCTAACAGTTCGTCCATCCTGATACAAATTCGCGTCCCCGCGAATGACACAAGAGCAAGAAGTAAAATATACCAGAAATTATTGAAATTATAATTATAAATCACGTAATATTTAAGATTGTAATCATAACGTATGCGTTTCCTTCAAATACTAGTGGATACTATGTTTTATCAAATAATGGAAATTATACAAATATCTAATATTCCTTGCACATCAATGTAAGGAGTTGATTAATTGTTTGCGTTATAAGGAGCGACAGTTACGTACTCCGTAGTATCTTATTATTCTATTATTATTTAATTTATTGTAATGGGTGTTCAAATGCCTGAAATAAATGACATATTATTATTATTATTATTAATATCAATGTGTTCAAATGCCTGAAATAAATGACATATTATTATTACGATTATTATTATCAATGTATGTATTCACTGTACATCAATGTTTGCTCATAGCTGCTTGTTATTAATAAGTGCACCTTGCACTTCAAGTAACTACTTGGACTAGATAACTACATTTAGTTTATTTTCGTTAGATTTCTAATTCAGCATTTACTTAATTTCTAATTTCATAAATCCCTTTCATAATTTGCCTTACAAAAGGTAAAAACGGTTATTGGCATTACAACTTCTTTTATGACCAACAAATACAATTATGAAAACAATTCTTGAACCGTAGCTTAATATTCCAAACAAAATTTTAATTTGAATTCTACTTAACTGTTAATGGTTCATTCTATACAAATTACATTTATTTAACATTAATACAAAGAAATACTCACAATTTCCACAGATAGCGCTGCAAGAAAGCTTTATTAACTGCTTAAAAGATAACATATTTTATTTCAAATACTTACACAGTAAATTATTATTATAATAATAAATTGTATATTTGAACAATAAAATAAACGTCAAGAATTAAGAATGTCAAAATTTGTATTTTCTTATTGACTTTTTTTTTTATTCTTTATTTTTTTTATCTTCAAGTATCTCGTTTTTTTTTTTATTTTATTTTTTTGTACTTAGTTGTTTTTTTTTTTCTACATTTTAACATTTTTATTAATATTTTCTTCTTTTTTTTTTAAATATATTATGTGCAAGTATAACAGTCTTATTTAAAAATATTTATTTTGATATCTTTCTATAGCTATTTACACGTTAACTATATAACATAAACATTATTTGACAATTATTGCCGATGATGTTTGCATCCTTATTGCATTTCACATAACATTTTAAGTACATATTAGTCATATTATATACCCACGCTCAGCAATGTAAGTTTACACGCATTAAATTACTTGCAAATTGCACTTCAAGTACTAGCTATACACATTTACGCTCATAGCCGTGTCGGATTACAAATACGTGCACTTTGCACTTCAATTACTAATTAGGTATCTACACTTACGCTCATAGCAGTGTAGGTTTATAAATACGTGCACTTTGCAATTCAATTACTAATTAGGTATCTACACTTACGCTCATAGCAGTGTAGGTTTACAAATACGTGCACTTTGCACATCAGTCTTCAGTCACTAGTTATCTACACTTACGCTCATAGCAGTGTAGATCTACAAATACGTGCACTTTGCACCTCAGTCTTCAGTCACTAGTTATCTACACTTACGCTCATAGCAGTGTAGATTTACAAATACGTGCACTTTGCACATCAGCTTTCAGTCACTAGTTATCTACACTTACGTTCATAGCAGTGTAGGTTTATAAATACTAAATTATTGAATAGGATAGAATAGAATAGAAAAGCCTTCCATTCGATCAAACCCCCAATAGCACCCCTGAATCGTCAATTGAATCTACCAATTTTTAAGTTTGAAATTCTAAACTTGAACGAACTTTGAACTTTATTACTAGTAATTAATTTGATTGAAACATCAAACTGTCAAAATTTTAAACCCTGTCAAATTTTTTTAACCCTGTCATAACTCCAAACTATTAAAATTCCAATTTGTCAAAATTCTAAACTGTCAAAATTCTTAACTGCCAAATTATTTAACTCTGTCACAATATTAAAATCTGCCAAAATATTAAATTCTGTAAAAATATAAGAACTATCTGGAAAAATTAAACTAGCCCAGAATGTTAACTTGTGCAAAATGTTAAATGGTCAAAATATTGACTCGATTAAAATATTAAACCAGATTAAATGCTCAACTTATCCAAATACTAAACCCGAAAGAATTTATTATTAAACTTGAATTAAATACCAAGTTTACTCTAGATAATTTAAGACTAGAGCAAAATATTAAACTTGTTCTAAATAGTGACCATATCTTGTAAAAACTGAAGTAGATGACCACAATTTAAATCAGCACCCGTTATCGTAGGTGACACTTATCCAAAGAACAGTCGATAATTCAGAACGGACCACAGAACATCAGCTACTATACATTAACATTACTGAAAATCTATCGTTACTGCATCAATACTCTCTTTCATTTAAGTCTTACAAAATAAAACTATTGCACTGTTACTTTAGCTATTGCAATGCATTTTTACTCATAATTTAGTCAAATTAAATTTTCAAATTATTTATTTGAAACATAATAAATTTTCCCATTTTCCCAGTTCCAGTATCAATAATATTAATTATTCCAAATTCAACAGAACATTAAACTTCCTCACCGTAATTTCAATATACAGTATTATTTCTTAAATATTGCACAACTAGCTTAGTCGCGGCATACATAATCGCAGTAGCGGTACACAACCGTATGCAAATATTATTAAACAGTCACTTTGACCAAATACAATTCACACATTATAAGTACAACTCATTTAACATCATTAATAATTCACCATACTTATCATAACAACCTAGTGTACACACATATCTATACAATATAGTTATTAACTATAATAGCAGAAATCAATTGCAATCACTAACTTTATAGTTTCAAAACAATGTAATCGCCCTGTATCATAAATTTTTGATAGGAAGAAAGATAAATCGCCTTCAGGTTTTTACACGCTTTACTGCTATGAGTATGACCATATATATATCCATATTTAAAATTTATTGTACTATGTATTCTGTACTGTTCGAATACACCACTTGTCGAAGGTGCCTGGTACTTGTCAAAATACAAACAGTTTCATGTTTCTACTGTTAGCAATTTTAAATGTAGTCGTTACTGTTTGTCAATATTCTACAATGTCATGAAACAACCAATGTCATCAAACAACAGGATGTAACGTCAATATACCTATTTTGATAGACGATATCGAAGGTATTTCGATATCGCCTATACCTTGCCTTCACATCCGGCCTGTAGTTATAAAAGACGGGACGGTATCGTGACGGATTCATTCTGTTGTCGGCTGTAGCCGTGTTCGGACTTGTTGTCCAGTGATATTTAAGTAAAGCAATGTTGTAATTAAATAAAGTATTGAAGTATTCAGTAATTAAAACTGGTTTGGTGAAAGTCGTTGAAGTATTATTACAAGCAAAATACCCTCTGAGTTTATAGCTCAGAAGTGGGATTGCTGGGAAGATTGCTGCTGTTATCATCCCGGTTGAGGACTACGCCCAAAGAAAAATAAAAGGTGATGTACTATTTTTTATCTGTTTATTTATTGCGAGCTATGAATATTTACATAGATGTGTAGAATTTAACTGGGCAAAATAATGCGAAGCATAAAATTTTGCTTTTGGAATTTTTAAGTAATTATTATTATTATTAAATAATATTCATAAGATTAAAAATAATTGTGGTGCCTCCTAATGTTAAGAAGTTACTTACACTTTATTTTTATTTTTTTAAGCGAAACATGGAAAAAGAACAAACGTTTCGCAAACGATTGATCAGTCTCGAGACCGATTCAAAGTCTATGTGCTCGATTGACTTCACGAACGCTTCGAGGAACTGCGATGGTGTCCAACTCGCACTGTGGGTGTGCGTGCTGCTGTGGACTCGCCGCCGTCTGTGAGTACCCTCAATGATGACAAAGGTTGGTCACGTAACAAACGATGGTACGATTAAGATCAAAGGTAGATCAACTCACTCTAATACGACAGACATGAATCTGTCTCATTTTAAATCGATAAAAGCGTAGCAATTATTTTGAAAATAAGACTCTGTTGTTCAAGGTCACGATTTAAATTGATTTATCAATTTGGTTTAAAGCAAAAATTTAGATACATTTTAACGACTGATGTCCACTTGCTTTGAAGGAATTTGGCAACTCTTAGTAAATTGTCGCGGTAAAGCATTTACCTTTCCCATAAAAGTAAATTCTGTTTTTGCTCATTGACTCAATTCTAACACAGGAATAAACGTCATTTACTTATCACTCATATGACTGCCTTACAATGAAAACAGTTTATTTTACAACAAACAAATAAAATTACTGAGAAATAATTTTTGAACCATAACTCATAGTCAAAGTAAATATTTAAATGAATTATAGTTTATTTAATACAAATTATATTTAATTAATATATAAAAAACAGTTATACTCCTGCAGATGGCGCTGCAAGGAAGTTTAATGATTGCATAAAAAAAAATGATTAAACTTAATTCAGGGCAAAGATATTATTAAATACTTATAGAGTAAATTTTTATCACAACACTAAAAGGTGATTTGAATAGTCAAAACTTCAAACATTCAAACAGTCAAGATTGTGATTATTACATATCAAGTCTGATTTTTGTTTCAGTGGAATTCTGACAGTTGTAAGTAATTTAAAAATGAAAGAGTTATCTGTATGACTAAAGTACCGGAAGTTTCTGTCAGGCATTTGACATTGTCTATGTACATGAGGTAATTATGTACATTTGTCATATTTAAATGTGAGTTTAAATATGTTGTGTTTTAGAGTGCTTTATCTCTGGTATCATTAAGAAACGTCAGAATTCCACGAAATTAAAACTGAAGTATAGAACTTGGTAAATAATAATAAACGGTTTTACAAACAAACTCAGGTATTACAAATATGTTTTAGTTGCTTAAACCATAAACTAAAAACATAAACATGAACATTTGACAATTTTTGCCAATAGATGGCTCTTGCGACTATAATATGTAGACGTGCTCATTGTGCCTGTTATTATTTACGCGAGTCATTACTAATATAACAAACATTTAAAGAACAAAATCGCGTAGTAGTATACTAATTAGGAATAAATTAAGTATATTTGCTACCCGATTCTTAATAGGTCACAGTTCAAAGATATTTCTGAACCTGTGTGATGGAGATATATTTATTGTTTCAATCAGTTATCAGTATTAGAATGAGTTAAAAAAAAAGTAGAAAGTGTGAATTGATTATTGTTATGAGTTAAACTCTTTATTGGATTTCTATAATTAATCTACTAATTATTGTCCAAAAACAGAAATATTAAACTCGGTACATTTTTATAAAGGGTAATTAAGTTTACAGACTCACAAATACTAACTCGACACAGATAACCAACAAACGTCAAATACAAAAGTTTTTGCCAGTTTATGACAGTTATAAAGGAATCCCCCCAATCAGACTTTGAATTACACTAGAATGTGTTTAAAGTTTTGCCATGTACATAAATCAAAATGTTACTTCTTTGAGAAGTAAGAACATACTACAGATACCTACAATAAATAATACAAAAACTAATTCGTTAAATCAATTATTTACGAGCTAACTTGTGTAACAAGTACCTACAGGGATGAACATTAATATAAACTGTATAATGACAATTTAGAGTAAAAGATATGCTACCTAGAGATGCAAGAGTATGATTTAAATATTACGAACAAACCGGGTACGATTATAGGTCACGTTGATGTGCTTGAATCGAAACCCATGATAGACAAGGGATGTTGTAAATATTATTAAACATCGACTCTAATAATTGAATAGTAAATGTTCAAAGTAATCCCGAATTACCTACAGCGTATCATAAAAATCTTAAACGACTCTGAAACAAAACGTCGTTGAGTTAAATGACAATTTTGTTGTAAAACGTAGGTAGTTCATAAAGGGGTACGTTTGTAAATCCATTAAAGCTAATCGTGAAAACACAAGAAACTTCGGTTTTGACAAAACTTTTGATGTTTAGGGACAATAATGGTTCGTTGAAATGAGGATGCGAGTGCATTTAAAATAAAATTACAGGTTAACACTCTAAAAGTCGTACAAACCTGAAAACCGTTGTAGGTTTTACACGCACAAAACTTATAATGACTGACACTTTAAGTACTAAAAATAGACTTCTTAAACACTTTTTATTTATATTATTTAAAAAAAACTAAATTATTATGTATACCTAGGACTAAAATATGCACTAAATAATTATTAAATAAAAATTTGCATTTGACTGGTAGACAAAATTCACTAATGGTTAGTTCTAATAGAGATAGTAAAGATTCGGAATCTTATTAAAATGAAAGCAGATTTATTAATTATTTTCATTTTAAAGTCTTGAGTTATTAATTGCTAAATTTATATGAGGGTTGATTACTATTTTAATTATTAAAAGCAGATAATAACAGAAATATTATTACAGTTTAATAAGATAAAATTTATGTTATGTGATGATGGAGTTCCAATTTATTTCTCCTAAATGGACATGAAGGCGTCATTTTGACACATCAATAAAATAATTTTAATATGAAAGGACAAATTAAAGTATTGTTTTAGTTGTTGTGAACGTGAAGGAATCACTTATCTGATAATATAGATTGGTTGTCGTGAACGTGAAGAAGTCGCATACCTGATGATATAGATCGGTTGTTGTGAACATGAAGGGGTCACTCAACTGATAAGTTAGATTGGTTGTTGTGAACATGAAGGGGTCACTCAACTGATAAGTTAGATTGGTTGTTGTGAACGTGAATGGGGTCACTCAACTGATGAGTTAGATTGGTTGTTGTGAACGTGAATGGGGTCACTCAACTGATAAGTTAGATTGGTTGTTGTGAACGTGAATGGGGTCACTCAACTGATAAGTTAGATTGGTTGTTGTGAACGTGAATGGGGTCACTCAACTGATAAGTTAGATTGGTTGTTGTGAACGTGAAGGGGTCACTCAACTGATAAGTTAGATTGGTTGTTGTGAACGTGAATGGGGTCACTCAACCAATGATTCAGTTTTAGTAAGTTGTTGTGAACATGAATGGGGTCACTCAACTAATGATTTAGTCTTAGTAAGTTGTTGTGAACATGAATGGGGTCACTCAACTAATGATTTAGTTTTAGTAAGTTGTTGTGAACATGAATGGGGTCACTCAACTAACAATTTAGTTTTACTAAGAACTGGTACTTTAGGAGTTCTTTCTTTGTGAGCAAGACTTGAGTCACTTAGTGTCCGATTATAGTAAAAAAAAATGAATGAAATGATTAGAATTTTTAGAAATGATTTAAAGATTATTTATTGATTAACTATTGAAATAAAATGAATTAAATTGATATTTTATTCATTCGATGGCGCCATCTTGAATTATTTATATAAATACGGGTAGTATAACCTTTAACCTTAAGGTTAGACGAGTGAAATTAATTAATTAGCATAAAATAGATCATTAAAGATGCCAGTTAAACTAATTTCTGAATCGATATTGAGTTTGCGCAGGTGCGGGTAGATGCTTAAACAATAGTTTAACTTAGTTAATAAGAAGCTGGCGCTCAAAATGTTTAAAGTATTAATTAATTCCTGATTTTGTGATAGTGTTTATACTTGTGAATGTAGAATTTGAAATATGTTAAATATGTTATTATGATGATCAAGTTTTTGATATCATGAGGCAAACTTGATGTTCCGATGAAGTTAAACTATTAAGTACTAGCCGACCCCCGCGACTTCGTCCGCCTGGATATAGGTTTTATATAGGATCGGATTGGATCCCATAATCCTTTTTTGTACCTAAACTAAATGTAGTCTAAGTTACTCCTTATAACATCACCTATCTGCCATTGAAAGTTCCATTAAAATCGATCCAGCCGTTTCAGAGATTAGTTGGAACAAATAGACAGAACGACAAACATAAATTTAAACGCACGCCAGTTTAAAATAAGCCGTACGTACAAAGATCCGGGTCCCAAGTTATTGGAACCCACTAAATGCCTGTCATTTCTGAACTAAAAAACCTATGACCTTGAAATATTTACGGGACAATATATAAAGTACTACCTTTCTAACAAAAAAAGAATGAGTGAAATCGAACAACGCGTTAATGAATTACAGCTAAATACACGTTTTAACTTTCATCCCCTCTCCCAAGGGAACCATGCTGAATTTCGGGATAAAAAGTATCCTATAACCTACCTCGGAGTATAAACTCAAATCGTACCAAGTTTCATTCGAATCCATTCAGTAGTTTCGGCGTGATGCGCGGCCAAGATACAGACAGACAGACAGACAGACAGACAGACAGACAGACAGACAGACAGACAGACAGACAAAAATGAAAAAAATTGCAGTTTTGGCTTCAGTATCGATTATAGAGTGCCCTCCGATAAAAATTTTCAAAATATCTTCAATGTACAGAATTGGATCTGTTACAGTTTTATTATATTATAGATTTGATACAATGATGCACACTTAATGTTCCGATGAAGTTAATTATAACAATTAAGTATTTGATATAATGATGAACACTTAATGTTCCGATGAAGTTATTTATAACGATTAAGTATTTGATATTATGATACAAACTTAATGTTCCGATGAGTTAATTAATAACGATTAAGTATTTGATATTATGATGCAAACTTAATGTTCCGATGAAGTTAATTATAACGATTAAGGTTAAGATTCCTATTTTGCTAGTTTTAGATTTGGGTTCAGTTGGGATTTCAATGTCATTTTGGTTAACAAACATAAAGCTTTCTGTCAAGTTCGTATATAAGTTCAGATATCAAGTTAATCATGTATAAGATATAGATAATCATGTGTAAGATTTTGATCATTTTATTTACTGAAATCGTTTGACTGTAAACATTAAAAGATCGTTATGATTAAGTAGTTTTATGCTATACTAATAAGCCATATTTTAAGAATTCTCTTGTATTTGTAAAATTTTTACTGCTTTTATTTCTAATGAAAACTGTTATTGCAGTCGTATGTGTACTGTTGCGGTACATTTTCAAGGTGGATTGTTTAAATAGCAAAGTCATGGTAACTGTCGTGTTTAATACTTCAATCATGTTTAGCATTTTTATTGTGCTTATTATTTTAACCATGTTTTATATTTCGATCATATTTAAATATCTGTATTTCAATCTGGTTTTTGATTTCAACCAGTTGATTTGTGATAGTTTTAGATTTCGATAGTTTTTTTTACCACTTAGATTGTTGCAATTCCATGAATACTATCAATTCAGTTTACGTTATCGATTTTGGTATCGACTGAGTTTGTTTTCGTTCATTTTACTGTTTTTCCTGCTTCTGAAATGTGTTTACATTAGTTTATTGTGAATATGAGGAGAGTATACTTAATTCAACTGTCTACTTTAAGAATTAAAGTAAATAAGTTACTTTTATTGTACATGTTGTAAAAAGTTATCTACGCGGTTGTTTCACGAGACGTGAAAACGGTCAGGAATGGCCGACTGTTAGCAATTTTAAATGTAGTCGTTACTGTTTGTCAATATTCTACAATGTCATGAAACAACCAATGTCATCAAACAACAGGATGTAACGTCAATATACCTATTTTGATAGACGATATCGAAGGTATTTCGATATCGCCTATACCTTGCCTTCACATCCGGCCTGTAGTTATAAAAGACGGGACGGTATCGTGACGGATTCATTCTGTTGTCGGCTGTAGCCGTGTTCGGACTTGTTGTCCAGTGATATTTAAGTAAAGCAATGTTGTAATTAAATAAAGTATTGAAGTATTCAGTAATTAAAACTGGTTTGGTGAAAGTCGTTGAAGTATTATTACAAGCAAAATACCCTCTGAGTTTATAGCTCAGAAGTGGGATTGCTGGGAAGATTGCTGCTGTTATCATCCCGGTTGAGGACTACGCCCAAAGAAAAATAAAAGGTGATGTACTATTTTTTATCTGTTTATTTATTGCGAGCTATGAATATTTACATAGATGTGTAGAATTTAACTGGGCAAAATAATGCGAAGCATAAAATTTTGCTTTTGGAATTTTTAAGTAATTATTATTATTATTAAATAATATTCATAAGATTAAAAATAATTGTGGTGCCTCCTAATGTTAAGAAGTTACTTACACTTTATTTTTATTTTTTTAAGCGAAACATGGAAAAAGAACAAACGTTTCGCAAACGATTGATCAGTCTCGAGACCGATTCAAAGTCTATGTGCTCGATTGACTTCACGAACGCTTCGAGGAACTGCGATGGTGTCCAACTCGCACTGTGGGTGTGCGTGCTGCTGTGGACTCGCCGCCGTCTGTGAGTACCCTCAATGATGACAAAGGTTGGTCACGTAACAAACGATGGTACGATTAAGATCAAAGGTAGATCAACTCACTCTAATACGACAGACATGAATCTGTCTCATTTTAAATCGATAAAAGCGTAGCAATTATTTTGAAAATAAGACTCTGTTGTTCAAGGTCACGATTTAAATTGATTTATCAATTTGGTTTAAAGCAAAAATTTAGATACATTTTAACGACTGATGTCCACTTGCTTTGAAGGAATTTGGCAACTCTTAGTAAATTGTCGCGGTAAAGCATTTACCTTTCCCATAAAAGTAAATTCTGTTTTTGCTCATTGACTCAATTCTAACACAGGAATAAACGTCATTTACTTATCACTCATATGACTGCCTTACAATGAAAACAGTTTATTTTACAACAAACAAATAAAATTACTGAGAAATAATTTTTGAACCATAACTCATAGTCAAAGTAAATATTTAAATGAATTATAGTTTATTTAATACAAATTATATTTAATTATATAAAAAAAAAAGCTGTGATAGCCTAGTGGTTAGGACGACCGACTTCTAATCGGAGGTCGTGGGTTCGATCCCGGGGCACGCACCTCTAACTTTTCGGAGTTATGTGCGTTTTAAGTATTTAAATATCACTTGCTTTAACGGTGAAGGAAAACATCGTGAGGAAACCTGCATGCCTGAGAGTTCTCCATAACGTTCTCAAAAGGTGTGTGAAGTCTGCCAATCCGCTTGGCCAGCGTGGTAGACTATGGCCAAAACCCTTCTCACTCTGAGAGGAGACCCGTGCTCTGTAGTGAGCCGGTAATGGGTTGATCATGATGATGATGATATTTAATTAATATATAAAAAACAGTTATACTCCTGCAGATGGCGCTGCAAGGAAGTTTAATGATTGCATAAAAAAAAATGATTAAACTTAATTCAGGGCAAAGATATTATTAAATACTTATAGAGTAAATTTTTATCACAACACTAAAAGGTGATTTGAATAGTCAAAACTTCAAACATTCAAACAGTCAAGATTGTGATTATTACATATCAAGTCTGATTTTTGTTTCAGTGGAATTCTGACAGTTGTAAGTAATTTAAAAATGAAAGAGTTATCTGTATGACTAAAGTACCGGAAGTTTCTGTCAGGCATTTGACATTGTCTATGTACATGAGGTAATTATGTACATTTGTCATATTTAAATGTGAGTTTAAATATGTTGTGTTTTAGAGTGCTTTATCTCTGGTATCATTAAGAAACGTCAGAATTCCACGAAATTAAAACTGAAGTATAGAACTTGGTAAATAATAATAAACGGTTTTACAAACAAACTCAGGTATTACAAATATGTTTTAGTTGCTTAAACCATAAACTAAAAACATAAACATGAACATTTGACAATTTTTGCCAATAGATGGCTCTTGCGACTATAATATGTAGACGTGCTCATTGTGCCTGTTATTATTTACGCGAGTCATTACTAATATAACAAACATTTAAAGAACAAAATCGCGTAGTAGTATACTAATTAGGAATAAATTAAGTATATTTGCTACCCGATTCTTAATAGGTCACAGTTCAAAGATATTTCTGAACCTGTGTGATGGAGATATATTTATTGTTTCAATCAGTTATCAGTATTAGAATGAGTTAAAAAAAAAGTAGAAAGTGTGAATTGATTATTGTTATGAGTTAAACTCTTTATTGGATTTCTATAATTAATCTACTAATTATTGTCCAAAAACAGAAATATTAAACTCGGTACATTTTTATAAAGGGTAATTAAGTTTACAGACTCACAAATACTAACTCGACACAGATAACCAACAAACGTCAAATACAAAAGTTTTTGCCAGTTTATGACAGTTATAAAGGAATCCCCCCAATCAGACTTTGAATTACACTAGAATGTGTTTAAAGTTTTGCCATGTACATAAATCAAAATGTTACTTCTTTGAGAAGTAAGAACATACTACAGATACCTACAATAAATAATACAAAAACTAATTCGTTAAATCAATTATTTACGAGCTAACTTGTGTAACAAGTACCTACAGGGATGAACATTAATATAAACTGTATAATGACAATTTAGAGTAAAAGATATGCTACCTAGAGATGCAAGAGTATGATTTAAATATTACGAACAAACCGGGTACGATTATAGGTCACGTTGATGTGCTTGAATCGAAACCCATGATAGACAAGGGATGTTGTAAATATTATTAAACATCGACTCTAATAATTGAATAGTAAATGTTCAAAGTAATCCCGAATTACCTACAGCGTATCATAAAAATCTTAAACGACTCTGAAACAAAACGTCGTTGAGTTAAATGACAATTTTGTTGTAAAACGTAGGTAGTTCATAAAGGGGTACGTTTGTAAATCCATTAAAGCTAATCGTGAAAACACAAGAAACTTCGGTTTTGACAAAACTTTTGATGTTTAGGGACAATAATGGTTCGTTGAAATGAGGATGCGAGTGCATTTAAAATAAAATTACAGGTTAACACTCTAAAAGTCGTACAAACCTGAAAACCGTTGTAGGTTTTACACGCACAAAACTTATAATGACTGACACTTTAAGTACTAAAAATAGACTTCTTAAACACTTTTTATTTATATTATTTAAAAAAAACTAAATTATTATGTATACCTAGGACTAAAATATGCACTAAATAATTATTAAATAAAAATTTGCATTTGACTGGTAGACAAAATTCACTAATGGTTAGTTCTAATAGAGATAGTAAAGATTCGGAATCTTATTAAAATGAAAGCAGATTTATTAATTATTTTCATTTTAAAGTCTTGAGTTATTAATTGCTAAATTTATATGAGGGTTGATTACTATTTTAATTATTAAAAGCAGATAATAACAGAAATATTATTACAGTTTAATAAGATAAAATTTATGTTATGTGATGATGGAGTTCCAATTTATTTCTCCTAAATGGACATGAAGGCGTCATTTTGACACATCAATAAAATAATTTTAATATGAAAGGACAAATTAAAGTATTGTTTTAGTTGTTGTGAACGTGAAGGAATCACTTATCTGATAATATAGATTGGTTGTCGTGAACGTGAAGAAGTCGCATACCTGATGATATAGATCGGTTGTTGTGAACATGAAGGGGTCACTCAACTGATAAGTTAGATTGGTTGTTGTGAACATGAAGGGGTCACTCAACTGATAAGTTAGATTGGTTGTTGTGAACGTGAATGGGGTCACTCAACTGATGAGTTAGATTGGTTGTTGTGAACGTGAATGGGGTCACTCAACTGATAAGTTAGATTGGTTGTTGTGAACGTGAATGGGGTCACTCAACTGATAAGTTAGATTGGTTGTTGTGAACGTGAATGGGGTCACTCAACTGATAAGTTAGATTGGTTGTTGTGAACGTGAAGGGGTCACTCAACTGATAAGTTAGATTGGTTGTTGTGAACGTGAATGGGGTCACTCAACCAATGATTCAGTTTTAGTAAGTTGTTGTGAACATGAATGGGGTCACTCAACTAATGATTTAGTCTTAGTAAGTTGTTGTGAACATGAATGGGGTCACTCAACTAATGATTTAGTTTTAGTAAGTTGTTGTGAACATGAATGGGGTCACTCAACTAACAATTTAGTTTTACTAAGAACTGGTACTTTAGGAGTTCTTTCTTTGTGAGCAAGACTTGAGTCACTTAGTGTCCGATTATAGTAAAAAAAAATGAATGAAATGATTAGAATTTTTAGAAATGATTTAAAGATTATTTATTGATTAACTATTGAAATAAAATGAATTAAATTGATATTTTATTCATTCGATGGCGCCATCTTGAATTATTTATATAAATACGGGTAGTATAACCTTTAACCTTAAGGTTAGACGAGTGAAATTAATTAATTAGCATAAAATAGATCATTAAAGATGCCAGTTAAACTAATTTCTGAATCGATATTGAGTTTGCGCAGGTGCGGGTAGATGCTTAAACAATAGTTTAACTTAGTTAATAAGAAGCTGGCGCTCAAAATGTTTAAAGTATTAATTAATTCCTGATTTTGTGATAGTGTTTATACTTGTGAATGTAGAATTTGAAATATGTTAAATATGTTATTATGATGATCAAGTTTTTGATATCATGAGGCAAACTTGATGTTCCGATGAAGTTAAACTATTAAGTACTAGCCGACCCCCGCGACTTCGTCCGCCTGGATATAGGTTTTATATAGGATCGGATTGGATCCCATAATCCTTTTTTGTACCTAAACTAAATGTAGTCTAAGTTACTCCTTATAACATCACCTATCTGCCATTGAAAGTTCCATTAAAATCGATCCAGCCGTTTCAGAGATTAGTTGGAACAAATAGACAGAACGACAAACATAAATTTAAACGCACGCCAGTTTAAAATAAGCCGTACGTACAAAGATCCGGGTCCCAAGTTATTGGAACCCACTAAATGCCTGTCATTTCTGAACTAAAAAACCTATGACCTTGAAATATTTACGGGACAATATATAAAGTACTACCTTTCTAACAAAAAAAGAATGAGTGAAATCGAACAACGCGTTAATGAATTACAGCTAAATACACGTTTTAACTTTCATCCCCTCTCCCAAGGGAACCATGCTGAATTTCGGGATAAAAAGTATCCTATAACCTACCTCGGAGTATAAACTCAAATCGTACCAAGTTTCATTCGAATCCATTCAGTAGTTTCGGCGTGATGCGCGGCCAAGATACAGACAGACAGACAGACAGACAGACAGACAGACAGACAGACAGACAGACAGACAGACAAAAATGAAAAAAATTGCAGTTTTGGCTTCAGTATCGATTATAGAGTGCCCTCCGATAAAAATTTTCAAAATATCTTCAATGTACAGAATTGGATCTGTTACAGTTTTATTATATTATAGATTTGATACAATGATGCACACTTAATGTTCCGATGAAGTTAATTATAACAATTAAGTATTTGATATAATGATGAACACTTAATGTTCCGATGAAGTTATTTATAACGATTAAGTATTTGATATTATGATACAAACTTAATGTTCCGATGAGTTAATTAATAACGATTAAGTATTTGATATTATGATGCAAACTTAATGTTCCGATGAAGTTAATTATAACGATTAAGGTTAAGATTCCTATTTTGCTAGTTTTAGATTTGGGTTCAGTTGGGATTTCAATGTCATTTTGGTTAACAAACATAAAGCTTTCTGTCAAGTTCGTATATAAGTTCAGATATCAAGTTAATCATGTATAAGATATAGATAATCATGTGTAAGATTTTGATCATTTTATTTACTGAAATCGTTTGACTGTAAACATTAAAAGATCGTTATGATTAAGTAGTTTTATGCTATACTAATAAGCCATATTTTAAGAATTCTCTTGTATTTGTAAAATTTTTACTGCTTTTATTTCTAATGAAAACTGTTATTGCAGTCGTATGTGTACTGTTGCGGTACATTTTCAAGGTGGATTGTTTAAATAGCAAAGTCATGGTAACTGTCGTGTTTAATACTTCAATCATGTTTAGCATTTTTATTGTGCTTATTATTTTAACCATGTTTTATATTTCGATCATATTTAAATATCTGTATTTCAATCTGGTTTTTGATTTCAACCAGTTGATTTGTGATAGTTTTAGATTTCGATAGTTTTTTTTACCACTTAGATTGTTGCAATTCCATGAATACTATCAATTCAGTTTACGTTATCGATTTTGGTATCGACTGAGTTTGTTTTCGTTCATTTTACTGTTTTTCCTGCTTCTGAAATGTGTTTACATTAGTTTATTGTGAATATGAGGAGAGTATACTTAATTCAACTGTCTACTTTAAGAATTAAAGTAAATAAGTTACTTTTATTGTACATGTTGTAAAAAGTTATCTACGCGGTTGTTTCACGAGACGTGAAAACGGTCAGGAATGGCCGACTGTTAGCAATTTTAAATGTAGTCGTTACTGTTTGTCAATATTCTACAATGTCATGAAACAACCAATGTCATCAAACAACAGGATGTAACGTCAATATACCTATTTTGATAGACGATATCGAAGGTATTTCGATATCGCCTATACCTTGCCTTCACATCCGGCCTGTAGTTATAAAAGACGGGACGGTATCGTGACGGATTCATTCTGTTGTCGGCTGTAGCCGTGTTCGGACTTGTTGTCCAGTGATATTTAAGTAAAGCAATGTTGTAATTAAATAAAGTATTGAAGTATTCAGTAATTAAAACTGGTTTGGTGAAAGTCGTTGAAGTATTATTACAAGCAAAATACCCTCTGAGCTTATACTACCCTAACTCTAGCAAACTACTTACCATATACAATTATAATATTATGGGGATAGTATTGTCATTATCAAACAATATATAGTCTGATTCTTTTTCTTTTTGAATAACTAATATGTGATACCAAACAATGTCCTGAGAATATAATGTCACACAGTTGCCCTAATCCAATGTTTCTCAGCTTTACATTGTAACACCTTGTAACATAAAACCAAGGACTAGCCTCTGCCCTCTCAATACATAAATATAAACATTTACACAAGCAATGGTTCAGCAAACCTATGCTATAAATTCTACTATAAGTTTACTCTCATCCCAGAGTAACTTCAGAAAAAACTTTCCAAACTAAAAATCGAAATGATTGCACAAAACAATAATACAAAATGATAAAAATTGTTAAATTACAATATCAAAATGCAATGCATATCCGCATCAACACGTTTACCTCTTAATTCTTTTGCTATTTGTTCTTATAGCCCGCGACTACTCTACTATTAAAGCTACCAAACTTTGGATAGAAAAGAAACAAATATATGGCAACAAACCAACTGAGTTCACTTCGAAATACGACTTCATATGTCAGACTTGCCTTTACTAATCAAAATCACTCTTCGACGCATAACTCCACTTTAAAATTATTTCCTTCAAAGAGTCCTACACATCATACATGCAAAACTAAAATCTTTTACTAGGTACTCAATTTGTTATCAATAGAACAGAATAGGTACTTGTTTTTTTTGTTTATAAACACACCCAACTTAACCACAGATCAGTTAACAGAAGAATAAATATGCACCTGTCAAGCACAGAGTATATTGAATATAGGGTAAATAAGTTGTCACACACCAAGATGAACCAACTCGACACTGTTAACCAACAAGTGAGGTATAGTGCGACCAACATTTTACCTTTCTGTGAGATGGTGAAAAATGGAACCACGGTCGCCATCCTAGAACTTCACACAATTTGACTACAGGGCAGTGTTGCCAGTTCCTCAAATACAAAAACCTACCCAATCAATTTTAATAAGAAAAATACTTTCGGAAATTATTATAGTGTTAGAAACAGAAGTGGAAATTCATTTAAAAAAATAACAATTTATTGATAACACACCAAATACGTTTTTATTTCACAAAATAATTAACAATTGGAACAAAATTACCACAAACAGTTTAAAAAGTGAAAGTTAAATAATCGAACCAACACGAAGACAGACCACGTCGATGTTTACACCACAAGTGCCGGCAGCAGAATAATCATGGCGCTAGTGTGAGGTCTGCTTTTATAGACAATCTTAGGTACATAGCGGAAATATCCTAACACGGCCTCTCCTGACTACGCGGCGTCCTCGTCCGCCGTCATAGCCAGAAGAGTCACGAGATCTTCTCTGCCGAGGCTCGCAGCTGGTGCCGCGACGCTGGCAGCGTGCGGTGCGCGAGGAGAGGCCGACGGGGAGCTCGCAGAGTCGAGCGATGCCTCTGCCCCTGGCGCGGAGTAGTCTGAGGTGCAGAAGAGGGACCCGCACCCAGGTCAACTGTTTCATCGTTTTGCTGAAATGAATTTCGTTAAAACACAATCCCACTGTTCTAAATGGGAACAAAATATTTAAGCAGTTCGAAATTCGAATTAGATGAGCCATTTAGTTCTTATGGGGTGTCCCTATCACCTAGAAGAGGTGAAACCTTTCAACCTATGAGACGTCTCAAAAACCTAGCGCGCGCACCCATGGACCGCGTCCATGTGAGCTAGTTCAGCACACCACCACCCGGCGTGGGCAGCGGTCACCGAACCAGCTCAGACCGCCTGACTCGGGCCACGGTCACTGAACCAGCTATCAGACCACCTGACTCGGGCCTCGGTCACTGGTCCAGTCGCTCGAAGTAAAACCACCAGCAGACTGCCAGACTCAGGCTCAGTCGCTGAACCCGTAGCTCACAGGGAAAACCAGCAGAGCTGCCAGACTCGGGCACAGACACTCCAGTTAACCCAAGCCACCGCAGAGAGTTGAACTTCCCTTGAGGAGCGAGGCATTAACGTGATTTGTTTAATCATAGGACAAAAATAGATGCGTGTCAGTCAGTAAGTATTTAAGTACGTAAGGGAATGAGAGAGTAGGCCTTTTAATTAGGAGAGTGGGTGCTTTTTGGGGGCTATGATTAAGAAAACCACGACTTTTGTCCTCACCACCACAAAGTAGCCAACTGACCGCACTTACACCCGAAGAATGCAACGCACACGTTCGGCCACTGCTCTCACAGCAGTGGGCACTGCAGCCACGCAGAAGGCGGCTCACGGCTAGGCGCCAGGCGGGCGCCTCAGCCAGCAGCCACGCCGAAAGCGCAGCAAGGCGCCGGGGCAGCCAGCAGCCACGCCGAAAGCGCAGCAAGGCGCCGAGGCAGCCAACAGCCACACCGAAGGCGCAGCGAGGCGCCGAGGCAGCCAGCAACCACGCCGAAGGCGGCTCACGGCGAGGCGCCAGGCGGGCGCTGCGGCCCACAGCCACAGGCGGCGCACGGCGAGATGCCGTGGCGGACGCTGCGGCCGGCAGCCCACAGTAGGCGGCCCACGGTGTGGCGCCAGGCGGACGCTGCGGCCCACAGCCACAGGCGGCGCACGGCAAGATGCCGTGGCGGACGCTGCGGCCAGCAGCCCACATTAGGCAGCCCACGGTGTGGCGCCAGGCGGACGCTGCGGCCCACAGCCACAGGCGGCGCACGGCGAGATGCCGTGGCGGACGCTGCGGCCGGCAGCCCACAGTAGGCGGTCCACGGTGTGGCGCCAGGCGGGCGCTGCGGCCCACAGCCACAGGCGCACGGCGAGATGCCGTGGCAGACGCTGCGGCCAGCAGCCCACATTAGGCAGCCCACGGTGTGGCGCCAAGCGGACGCTGCGGCCCACAGCCACAGGCGGCGCACGGCAAGATGCCGTGGCGGACGCTGCGGCCGGCAGCCCACAGTAGGCGGCCCACGGTGTGGCGCCAGGCGGACGCTGCGGCCCACAGCCATAGGCGGCGCACGGCGAGACGCCGTGGCGGACGCTGCGGCCAGCAGCCCACATTAGGCAGCCCACTGTGTGGCGCCAGGCGGGCGCTGCGGCCCACAGCCACAGGCGACGCACGGCGAGATGCCGTGGCGGACGCTGCGCGGCTAGCAGCCTCGCAAGTGGCTGTTCTTTAAGTACCTGCAATCTTACTATTAGTTAGTGGTGTCTCGGCCTCACCTGACCTTGACTAATAACTCTCCCAAAATACTCGACTTCAATTGTAACGAAGGTTAGTGAAAAGTTGGCATGGGTCACTCGCAGTGAACTCGTTCAATATGGACAATAGTAAACCGCGCTGACTATCGACGGTACCCACATGTTTTCAATCATTCACATACTGAGCACAAGAATCTATCAGAATGCACTATCAGATCTTCAATGAGACTCTTGATGATGCGCAGACGCAATAATGTTCTCCTAGCATAGTTGAAATACCTACGTAAGAATCTTTTGTCTAATTTTATTCATGACTTCGTATAAAATATTAGCGTAGTCTTCTACGCTACGCGGGCACAAAGGTTTAAATTCCTCAACGAAATTTTGCTATGAACGATCAGTCGTCGCCGTCGAAACAAGTCGAAACAAGTTGAAACTTGCGACAAACACCCATGATCGTTCCAACCGTTTGAATGTTTTGCTCGTTCCACTTCCTCGCACCAATTATCAAAATCATACAGCGATGGGTCAAAATTAGACACAAAATAGTCAAGGGAACTTGATTTCAAAGATTTGATTGCATTAACTAAATTTTGTGCGGAGGTAAGCGCGGAAACGGGCATTCTTTTTGTACGGTCATAACGTCGTCTAACTGTTTACTCGCGGGAATATTATTCGCGTTTATTGCGGGTACTAGGCATGGAAATATTTTCGGAGATCTCACTATTTGCATCAACCGCTACAGCAAACCTTTTTCAGATCGCGACGCGTTGTTTTTTTTTTCCATCGCGGAGATTCGATTCATAATCGAATTTAGTATCTGAGTAAAACGCGGGTATCTACAATCGTTCGCAATTAAGACGGAGTAAACGCGCGATCTTGTGACCTACGGCCACGCCCTGTTGTCTCACATCGACGTGCTCTGTTTCGCAAACTTCGACGTCGATCACAATTCACAAACACGATCGCGGTCGCGGTACCCGCGATCCCACAGTTACACGAACACAAACACCAACAAATTCAGAAAAATTCACGGTTAAAATCTTGTTCCAATCGAAATAAATTAAAGCTTGTCAGTGGATGATTTTTGACTCTAATGGGCTAATGAATACGAATCCCACTTCTGATGTTAGAAACAGAAGTGGAAATTCATTTAAAAAAATAACAATTTATTGATAACACACCAAATACGTTTTTATTTCACAAAATAATTAACAATTGGAACAAAATTACCACAAACAGTTTAAAAAGTGAAAGTTAAATAATCGAACCAACACGAAGACAGACCACGTCGATGTTTACACCACAAGTGCCGGCAGCAGAATAATCATGGCGCTAGTGTGAGGTCTGCTTTTATAGACAATCTTAGGTACATAGCGGAAATATCCTAACAATAGAATCTATCTCCACATCCGTAACTACTTAATAGCATTAACGATGCCAAAAGCCCGAAATATAATTCTGAAGGTAAAGACTTTTTTTTTTAATATCATTGGGCTCCGATCATTCCATATAATCAAATATACGAGTATCTGCTAGTACAGGTCAATGTTATCAAGTGCAACCGGTTTGCGATTTAATAAAAACCATTTAAAAACAAACTAAATTCACCATCAGTATAATATTATCTACGTAATAGGTATGTAAAATATAAACATTATAATTTACAGTGACTATAATACAGTAATTATGCGTCTTGGTGGGAATGCATGTGATGCGATGAGTCACGACTTGCAGTGAGTCCCAGATTGTGACCACTAATCGCGGCGACTTGTCGCACCTCATCCATACTGCTATGTAACTGTAAACATGTAATTCATTTTAATTATCTGTTATTTTATTTGTATTCTGTGAAAGTTAGAATCTACTAATCATAAGTCTGTGGTAAGAATTTATTTTTCGTGGTCTATGGTTAGAACGAACTCAAATAAGTGAACAAATGAATTGAAAAATTCCCAAGAAAACCATTGTAGTTCTATTCGAAGAAATAATCCTGCTTTTTAATAAATTTGACAATTACTAATCGTTTAACCCAGATAATGGAAAAATAAAATATGGATGCATTCTAATACAAAATTTATTTGACTTCTGCGGAATTCAAAATACTAATTACATACCCAAAAGAACAGCTCAGTCGTGTCAATAATCGCAATATCGACAGGGAGTTAATACAACATTTAAATTCTCCACGTGATATTAACATAATATGGGTACCTACTTATTATATCATGATTGAAAGCATTTCTTTAAATCATATGACACTATACGATTCTTAATTCAAACTCCCGCATAGCAACAACAAAATAAGTCACAGAAAGCTGCATCTATCGTGTTTTACTTGTGCGGACATGTTTGCACCTGCAAGCGCAACCACACAACAACTGCAAAACTCTATATCGAATTTAAACCATCTCTTGACCAACTTAAGGAAAATGGAGTGTCCCACATAAGGAACAATTACTCACGACTATGCTGGATTTTAGAGTAAATAATTTTTACTCAACGCAATTTGACTGTTCAATACCTATCTTATACCCTCGGACAAAATATAAAAATTAAAATATACTGGAAAATATAAAAATTATATACATCTGTTTCATGTGGTTAAAATTACAACTAATCATGAAAATTCGGATAGTAACAGTAAGCAGAATCGCTTAGCAACACTACTGGCGAGAACCCTCAATAAAAATCCTACCCGCAATCAATCAAAATAACATTGTTATACAAATTTTATTTATCCACATGCCTAACGTTATCTTATTCCACAATCTTTCTATACGTAAGTACTTAGATCACGGAAAATCATAAAATTAGGTATATAAATCAAGAACAAATACTACGACGTGTATGGGTCTGCGGATCACGTCCCACTTCTGAATTGTGAAATATTCACTAACCTAGCCAACATTGCACGAATGAGTCATGAAGCCCTACCTAAATACGACCTCCGACCTCCCCTTTTAGTCGTACCAGCGCCACCAGATGGCCCAACAGTGGACAACACAAAATCATAATAAAATTGGAAAGCTCTCACCAAACATTCAGCAAAACGACAGCTCCTTCCACACTCACAACAACCAACACGGCAACAACAGTGATAGCCTCCCTCCTCCAGGCCTCGACCAGCCGGACTGCTGGTTAAACCAAATATGATCACCCAAACGTTATTTTCTCTAAAAAACCTTTTATATATAGATGGAGTAATTTAAAACATATTTTGTAAAACCAAAACCGACTTTTTATTTTCTTTATTCAAGACACATTAACAAGATAGGTTGTCATAGCAACCTAAACAAAATCATCATTCTATTATTCAAAATTCAATAGAACCTTTTTCTCTATAACAAATCCGATCTCAGAAAAATATGATTCACTACTGACAACCATCTGACAACCAACCGTCATAGACAAAAACTACATGAGACTTCATGACAGTATGTTTACTGGCGACTGATTTAACGTTAACAGATACGATATTTCAACGATATCAACGCTATATAAATTTACGACTTAAAACAAACGGTATTTATTATTATTTCCCTAATGGAAGCTAACAGAAAGGTGAATTAATCGAGAGTGTTGTTAGCTATGTTTGATGAAAATTGATCCAAGATGACTGCCGCTACTAAATGGTGAATTACATATTTTTCCACAACTCCCTTAATATGGGTATCAAATGAAAGGGCTTGACTAGTAGAATAGCACTCTGCAAATCCAAGATGGCCGTCGCCACAAAATGACGAATGTCGGGGGTTTTTTAAATTTTTGATTTATACTTGTATGTCTTCGTATGCCATAGACCGGACTTTAATATGAATCCGAATATAGCGGTAATTAAGCGACTCACAACTTATAAAATTACATTCTGTTAGCCTCACCTTTACGATTGAAATGCCGTCTAGATAAAATAATGTGAAATCACTTGTATAGATCGATTTTATTCATCGAGTGTCGTCGAAAAACCTTGTGGGCTCTTGAGTGCAAAGGTCTTGTGTCTGTAAATACCACCCGCCGATAAATATTCTTTTTTCATTTCGTCTGTCTTCATTGAGCGAAATTTTTTTCGAGCGCGCCCCATACAAACTAACTTTGTGTTCTATTTAAATAATAACCAAAGTCAAAAAAATAATTAATATGTTATAGAACTAGAAACTACCCCTTTGACCAACTGGTTGGTCAGGCCGGTTGGTCAACGGGGCATACACCCTAATATCAGTCTCTATTTGTATTGTTTAACTTTAAATAGAAGTCTTTGAGGCCGTCTAACTTTGAGTCTACATACTTTTACAGAAATTTGACAAACCACAGACAGAGCTGATATTAGTTTCTAGACAATCTATATCTATCTATGATAATGATAATTTAATATAAAGTAGCTTGTCCTGACTGACAATCAACGCACAGCCAAAACCACTGAAGCTAGAAACTTGAAATTTTCACAGTAGCTTTTTTATATAACGTAGGCGCACACTAAGAAAGGATTATTGCGAATTCCATCCCTAAGGGGGTTAAATAGGGGATAAAAGTTTGTATGAAAGTCCATCATTTTTCAAGTTACATCCATGAAAATTGGTATTTATGTTTTCGGTTAAAAATAAAGAATTACGTGTTTCAGGAATATTGGAAATTCAACCCCCAAGCGACATTTATAAGAATTCACGCGGGCGAAGTCGCGAGCATCAACTAGTGTCTATATAAAATTTTATTGAAATTGTTTGTTAATATTCAATTAAGAATCAAAATTCATTTCAACGTTCTAATCTAAATTCCCACACTGGCATTCAATAATTGACTGTTTAGTGTTTACACTTTGGCAGTATTTTCAATCTACTTTCCCGAAAGCGCTACTATAATTTAGCGGTCGTAAAAAATACTATCTATGTTTTCATACAAAAAACAACACCACCCCGACCACATATCAATCTTGTAATTTAACACATAAATCATAGCTTTTATCTTTCATATAATATTTTTTGCGGAGCACTATCCGCAAAAAAAGTAATTTATTTTCAATTTTGCGTAACGCAGACACCGCGGCGTGACGAATGACCTCCGCATACTACGTGATTTAATTTTTAACGCTATACATATTTTAATGTCTGATGTATATGTACAGTCGGCGTCATATCTACGTGACCTGCCATTTGTCAAGGCGACATTCATATTTCTGTCAATTTTGAAGTGCGTGTAACTACGAAATTGTAATTAGATGCAGCACTGATCGCAGTCGTTACTTTGTGGATATTTTTTTATATTAATTGAATGTGACATTAAAGTATAGTTTTTGTTGAGGCTTAAATCATGTTTCCCCTAAGGGACTTTACTTCCCTTTTTAGATGTAAAACCCACTAATCATAATGTATAAGAAAAAAAATATGTATCTGGCCGATAGACTTCCAATGTTGGTCATAGGTGAATAGTGGAACCCCAACATCTATTGGTTGTATTTCTGAATTCAGAAAGAGTTGAAATCTCAAAATTTTGGCAGTTTTTTTTAATCTCTTAAAGTCTAATTTTAGCATTGCTTTTACTTCATAAATTAACTCGGATGTGAATGTTTCACCTGATACCAGCTTTCAGAGTGCTTAGTCTCAGTTTGGAGCGCTCCAAAACTTTTTAGTATACTATAAGTATACTATTGATCGAATCACCATGACTTCAGAGTAAAATGGACCTAAACTAAGAATCTTTGGGTTCATTTGCTCTGAAGTCATTTGTGATTCGATCAATAGTATACTTCTAGTATACTTTTAGTTTTGGAGCGCTTCAAACTTAGACTAAGCACTCAGCAGGTCTTTAGTTATAACTGTCGCACCTACGCCTTCCAGTATTTTGGTGAACTGCCATATTCGAGCATTACCACGCACACCTGTATCTGATACCGACTGTACCTACTTTACAAATTCAGCTTTTAAAGTAATGGAAAATCTTGTTGGCTTTGTGTCTCGAGCACGCGGATGCTACCCGGGGGTTGGGACTTTTGAAGACTCTATGCAAACGTCAAATTTGCATATTTTTTAAAATCATAACTTAAAAACTGCCAAACCTTCGAAAAAATTCCTTCATTTTTGTAAGGGCGCGCATAAAATTTGCGCCGCAACTTAATGAAAACTAGGGAATATTGAATTATATTATGTACCTATTCATAATAACATGTTGTTCGAAGAACCCGTTGGGGTCCCAAGATGCTCGCATGGCGATCTCGTATCGGAAATTGCACCATTGGAAGACCCCCCAGGTTTTCTGGTCTATTTGGTGAATGGACGATCTCAAGCGAATCGCTGGCAGCTGCTGGACACAAGAGGTGCAAGATCGTGTTAATTTTTTTAATATTAGAATAGGATTTCACTTCCTACCTTGGATTGCTAAGACAAACAAATCTTACGAGTAACAACTTCGTATCAGTTAAACACTCAACAATTTTATAAGATTCTCGGGTATTTTGGTCAGATTTACTGGCACTTGCTTGATTCTGGTGATGTTGCTTATATCTTGCAAAGATAAACTGGTTCTAGATTTAAAGAACCTTCATAAGTGCTTACGCTATATTTGTGAAGATAATTGTATGAATCTAAAAAGGATGAAGTAATTAATGAATAGTGCAGTGCAGCTACTAAAAGCTTTTTTGCCGGCAATAGAGTGCTTTCATATTTATAACTAAAAATTAGTCGTACGTATCGGACAGCCAAAACATAAAACCGCAATGTATGGGCAACACTTGTGTGCAGTTTAACATCAAAATAACATCGTTCATATTATTGAGTAGGCAAATAAGTCAATATTTAAATTTTATTCCGCAGTTATGAATTCATTAAATAATATATCAACGTCCACAATAACAACCGTAAATCCCGATGAATGGATAATAATATGTAGTAATAATTCAATGTTAATTGGTCTCATTATAAATTAATCCCCCTTTGTTTGACGCGAGCAGATTAGCAGTTCACCGCAACAAACGTGATCATAACGTGAAGATAAAAAGACCGTGTTTGCTAAGAATTAATGCATATTCACACGATTGTAATAGTTGTGGATGTGTGCGTAAACGTTTTTGTTCACATGTCACTGGCCGGAGGTTATTTCTAACGTAGGCTGCACCATGACAAACCACCTTCCTTCAGACCTTTTCAAGGTGACTCCGAAAGTTGAACTGGATTGAGGAAATACTGCACCGAACACTCGACCTTATACGTTAGGAGTTGAATTTGAGTCCGCAAGGCCACAGAAAGTCTTGAAGGCAAAAGCGAACATGGGGAGGCAAAAAAATTAGCCTCACGTGGGATAAGTAGAAGATACTTACTTCTTCTACTAATCCCATGTGAGGCAAAGGCGTCCTATGTCCCGCAGGGGGTACATACAATGTTATGATGTTGGAAGATTTTGTAAAACGTTGCTAATACGCATCGCTGAACGATCATCTGGTGTTATGAACGTATCTTTTCCAGGCAATCAAAATAATTGGCTTCTTCGTACCTACTTTGAATAATTTAAAAACCTTCATTTTCAGTACAACTATCTTTGCTATTTGACTATTTGTATTTAGCACAGCGACCTTTATCGTCTAAGCGGATGTTAGGTGCTATAACGGTGTTATATTAAAAGTTAACGCCGGTTAGTTTCACCTCCCCAGTTTCTCTCATTAAAAGTTCCCACCCAAACGCAAACAATCTAGCGCCGAAACACAATACTGTTCGGAACTAACTTTTCCGGCTCGCACTTTAAAGATTTTAATATTTAAGTTTACACGTTTCAACCGCTTCTACATACAAACATTTTACGCTGATTTTTCTATTTTTTATTGTTTTCTAGATCTAAATCTAAACCTAACTAAACAAGCGGTTTACTTCTTCATTGTTTAGTTTCACCTCTACTAGAACAACTGAAGTTGGACTTGTTTGTAACGGTAGGTACTTGTTTGTAACTGGAAAAGCCAACATCAGCAAATTAAAGTTCGTTTACTTAACACTAACGGCCAGTTTCTCGTACATTCAAAATCCGACTGATTAACCAACAGATTGTCACAATTGACAATCTGTTAACAACCCTTGGGTTTCTCAAACGCAAATCATTGAAAAATTAACTAATCTATTGATAACTGTTGCTTTATCGTTTCTTGTGGCCCACCCGCCTTCATTCGTCTTTTGTTTCTTTCTAGCGCCTAGCTTTATCCCTTTCGTATGACAAACTTCAAACGATAAGCTGTCAGTCATGTCAACGGTCAATAGGTAGGTATTGTTGTTTCGAAATTTTTACAATCCTCGTGAAAGTTAAAACTATCGCAAAAATACTAGAAATAAACACTATAATATCTCCTGCACTCGCATTGTGTCGCATTGACGGCCATCGGATTATGAGAGTGAAGGAATAGAGTGTGCATCTGTGTGCACTATAATATCTTCTGCGCTATCACTATAATATACGCAGGAGATATTATAGTGCATAATTGTGTACCCTTTCCAGTCGCGTCCATCGGATTATGAGAGTGAAGGAATAGAGTGTGCATCTGTGTGCACTATAATATCTCCTGCGCTATTACTATAACATACGCAGAAGATATTATAGTGCACAATTTCATACTCTTTCCAGTCGTGTCCATCGGATTATGAGAGTGAAGGAATAGAGTGCACCTGTTTGCACTATAATATCTCCTGCACTATCACTATCATATATGCAGGAGATATTATTATAGTGCAAAATTGTGAATTCTTTAAAGTCGTGTTGCATTGGCATCCATTGGATTATGAGATTGAAGGAATAGAGAGTGCACCTGTGTGCACTATAATATCTCCTGCGCAGAAGATATACACAGGATAATATCTCCTGGATTTTCACTATAATTCGTGCCGGAGATATTATAGTGCACAATTGTGTACTCTCTTCAATCGTATTGCATTAGTTCGGATTATGAGAGTGAAGGAATAGAGAGTGCACCTATGTGCATTGTAATATCTCCTGCGCAGAAGATATTATATGCAAGATAATATCTCCTGCGCTATCACTATAATCTATGCAGGAGGTATTATAGTGCACAATTGTGTACTCTCCAGTCGCGTCCATCGGATTATGAGAGTGAAGGAATAGAGTGCACCTGTTTGCACTATAATATCCCCTGCACCACAATTTTGCACTATAATATCTACTGCATATATTATAGTGATAGCTATCACTATAATATATGCAGTAGATATTATAATGCAAAATTGTGTATTCTGTGCAGTCGTGTCGCATTGGCATCCATCGGATAATGAGAGTGAAGGAATAGAGAGTGCACGTATGTGCACTGTAATATCTCCTGCGCAGAAGATATTATATGCAGGATAATATCTCCTGCACTATCACTATAATATATCTCAAATTTCTTCTGGAATACTATTATTTATATGCGTTGACGTATAGTTAATTGCTCGTAATTCTACAATTAAAAATCAGAGTATCAAACAGTTGTCAGCAGTTTGTTGACATAGATATTTTGCGTTCAGAAACCCAAAATTGCTATAATCGGTGATTAATTGGAAATAGACAAATCCGTTGACAAATTGTCAGTTGACTCTTTTCAGCAATCCAATCACATCTAAATTGAGATTAACAGTCTTTTAACAGTCGGTTGCGTGATTTATGCGTATGAGAAACTGGCCGTAAGTCGATAACTATTCTTTCTATTTTCCTATTTGTTTGGGCAGCTTTTGGACCACACTATTCTAAATCCTGTCTGTATCTTTAATCTGGTCTTTCAGTTCTAGCGACGTGAAATCTGATAGGTGCTCGAACTTTCGATATTAAGCAAATCCTCCAGAGAATTTCCTACATCCGAATCAGGATATTTATTTTGGTCTAGATTCTTGTGATTGATAAACATGGATAGATATTCGGAAGAAAACTTTCACCTCCACAGTTTCTCTCATTAAAAGTTCTCACCTAAAATACGAACGATCGTTAAATAAAACAATACCGCCAGCAACTAACTTTTACGCGCCGGCTCAAATATTTCAGTAATTAAAACCCTCGATGTAGCGAATTTGTTAACAATTTCTGAACTTCTGAATTAATAGCAAAATGAACAATGAACATTTTTAGACGTAGGTAATTATGACGATAGACGTTGGGGTCCCAAGGTGTTTGAATGGCGACCTAGGATCGGAAAATGCAGCGTTGGAAGTTCCCTAACTAGTTGAACGGACGATCGCAAGCGATTCGTTGGCAGCCACTTGAAACAAGCGGCAAAAGATCTATGTTCAACAATCATGTGAAAAGTGGCCCAATATGGGGTGTAAGTGGCCCAAATTCTACCTATGTGGCCAAAGCCAACCTCAACTGTGCGCGTTGCCAATATGCTAACGAGGCCCTGATGCTCTCAGTCCCCTAGTCCCCAGTCTACGGGTCATTGTGCCTGATACCACAAAACTTAATCTAGATGGTATTTACCTGTTTGTGGTAGGATTCTACCCCGAATCCGCCTGGCTAGCGACCACACTTCTATTATATCTATTCACTAATCTGCCGCAAAGCATCCGATGCGTTCCGACAGCGAGTTGAATAGCCAGTCCCGTTCCTCAACGTCCCGTAGTTTGCCCGACGGTAACAAGTTCTTTTATTGTTCCCAACTTGCAGTTTTACTAGTTAAAGTATCTGTTGTGAAGTCTTCACGTGTTTTAGTTCCGCAGAAAGTATTTTGGTTGGATTCCAGTTGCTTGGTTGTTGAAACCTAGTTGAAACGTCTTGTTAACAGCGTTACTACATCTTGCATCAACAAACGCTCCATAAGAACGGTCTCCACGCTTTTATCGCTCCACGGAACGGCACAGATGCTATCTAAATTACACGGAGACAAAGGCGTCGCAGTACCTAAAGCGACACGCATTCCCTCTCCGGACGCGAAACGGCTTAATATTTATCTTTGTTCCATAAACGAGTTGCGGAATGTAATTAAAAAGGTCCCCCTAAACCTTTGAGTAGACATTCTGCGAAGTTACAAGGTGCAAGCTAATGTCCCTCGCCAGCCACAGGGTAAGGGTTGTTTTACACGATAGGAATTTGTTTTACACTCACTATAAAATTCAAAGGTTAAAAGTTAAAACAAACATAATTCATGACCGTAAAGCGGCATTAGGCATCGGCCCGCATTGAGTAGAATAATAGAAAAGCAATAAAAAATATTTTTTTAGTCTATTTTTTACGTTTAATCTAGATATAATATTAAACTACGTATTAAACTTATTACTACTAGGTACTTTTGCTTGGTTGCTATCGTTTTTCATTGAATTCGTCATACTTAAAACAGTTGATAATAAACTTTTTGGGCTTTTATGCGACACTGGTCTATGCGAGCAATATCTCCCCACCGATAAACCACAGACAAACCTATTTTTTTTAGTATAGTCTACTTTATTTTCATTCTTATTACCATTCTAAACATATTTGGGACAGTCGTTTAGCGTCATGTGCCACTAGCCTTACTCTCTTTACACAAGCGTGTGTACCCAGCGCAAACGGTTTACGCTCTGTTTGTACGCGCGGCACCGTCCCATTCTATTTTTGAAATTGAACCAACTTTTCAATTTTACGGTCCATCCTACGTCACAGGAGTGTTGTTTAAAAGAAAGAATTCGCTAACAGCGCCTTTGATGTTGTTTTCATACGTTTGTCAATTCGAATATCGAGCACAAATTGGGTTGCGCTTTGATCGTCGTTTTGCGATATCACAATTATTACTAACAACCGAAGTAAAACATGTACATTTTCAGGTGAACGAAAATTTCGAAAATTGAAAGATAGTCCAGTAACTATTCGATTACTACTATTAAATCGGGTAGTTCTGCTTTTTTGCAGACTTATTTATGATGTTGGCCCAATGATTAATCCAAGTTTGTGACCTCGAGCGACGAACGCAACTTTGTCAAAAATCGAAAAAACCGCGACAATTTCGGATTTTTTTTCAGATTTTGGCTACATGGCTACATTACTTACTGAGATGCTCGCGACTTCACTCGCGTGAATTCTTAATCTCATACAAACTTCCATCTCCCATTGTACCAACTTAGGGGGTAGTTTTCCAAAATTCCTTCAACATTTAATTTTTAATTTTTAACCGAAAATCTAAATACCAATTTTCATGTATACAACTCGATAAATGACAAAAACGTGACGGGGTCTCATTTAAATTTTCATCCCCTACTTAAGCCACTTGAGGATAGAATTTTCAAAAATCCTGAAATTCATATTTTTAATTTTTTATCGAAAGCCCAAAACCAATTTTCATGGATGTAACTTGATAAATGACAGACTTTCATAGAAACTTTCGTCCCCTATTTAACCCCTTTAGGGGTAGAATTTCCAAATATCCTTTCTTAATGTGCGCCTAAATCATAAAAGGAAGCTACTGTGAAAATTTCAAGTTCCTAGCTTTCAGTTGTTTAGATTGTGCGTTGATGATCAGTTAGTCAGGACAAGCTTCTTGAAGCTAGAAACTTGAAATTTTCACAATAGCTTCCTTTTATGATATAGGCGTACACTAGGAAAGCATTATTGGTAATTGCATCACTAAGGGGGTTAAATAGGGGATGAAAGTTTGTATGATAGTCTGTCATTTTTCAAGGTACATCCATGAAAATTGGTATTTGAGCTTTCGATAAAAAATAAAAAATATGAATTTCAGGATTTTTGAAAATTCTATCCGCAAGTGGGTTAAGTAGGGGATGAAAGTTTAAATGAGACCCCGTCAGGTTTTCGTCATTTATCAAGTTATATCTATGAAAATTGGTATTTAGATTTTCGGTTAATAATTAAGAATTACGTGTTGAAGGAATTTTGGAAAACTACTCCCAAATTGGTACAATGGGAGATGGAAGTTTGTATGAGATTAAGAATTCCCGCGAGTGAATTCGCCAGCATCTCAGTAAGTAATGTACCTACAGAGCTGGTTCTGGTCTTAAATTGTAGCAATTTTATTGTACTTTAAAAACACTCTGAAAAGGTAATGCCAAGAACTAGTCCTTTTGGGTTATAATTGCCAAAATCTGAAAACAATCTGAAATTTTCGCGGTTTTTTCGATTTTTGACAAAGTTGCGTTCGTCGCTCGAGGTCACAAACTTGGATTATTCATTAGGCAAACATCATAAACAAGTCTGCAAAAAATCAGAACTACCCGATTTAACGCAAGGTACCCCATACTAGCAAATCCTTAAGTTACTGGACTAAGATGATTTGTAAAAAAACCTTTACTGACTCAAATTGAAGTCTAAGCAGGCATAAGAAGAAAGGACGAAACCAACGCGCGACACTCACCCAACTTCAACATACGCATACAAACAAAAATTATTTTTATACTTTATAGTTAGTGGTATTCGAAAAGAATTTTCATTTATTAACCTGTAAATAACCAAAGAGCAAGAAACAGTCGATTTTCTGCTTCAACTAAACCTATATTTGGCATCGCATGGTGCCTTCTAACTATAATAGGCACTCTAAACATAAATTTTAAACTTTACGCTTCATGTTCAAAACAAACGACATTTTCCCCGCAGCGGAGATCGCAAGTGATCGTGGAATGGAACGAACACATCGCGTTAAAGTTTATGCGTGTTGATGTCAGCAGTGCATAAATCTCGACAAGTACGAGCTATGTCCGGGACACCAAAGAAAAAGTATCAGTCCATTTTTCAGCTTATGCTAAAACCTATATTTGGCATCGCATGGTGATTGGTGCCCCTAACTAATAGAAATAGGCACTCTAAACATAAATAAACTTCACGCGTCACGTTCAAAACAAACGGCATTTTCCCCGCAGCCGAGATCCAAAGTGACCGTGGAATGGAACGAACACATCGCGTTAAAGTTTATGCGTGTTGATGTCACCAGTGCATAAATCTCGACAAGTACGAGATATTGCCGGAACACCAAAGAAAAAGCACCAGTCCGTTTTTCGGCTTCAACTAAACCTATATTTGGCATCGGCCATCGCTCCTGTCCTCTTACTAATAGGCACTCTAAACATAAATTTTAAAGTTCACGCTTCACGTTCAAAACAAACGACATTTTCCCCGCAGCCGAGATCCAAAGTGACCGTGGAATGGAACGAACACATCGCGTTAAAGTTTATGCGTGTTGATGTCACCAGTGCATAAATCTCGACAAGTGCGAGCTATGGCCGGGACGGGTTTTGGCGGCCGTCCGAGCGATTACGAGGGGAACTTACGCTATATTGTACGCCGGTATCCGTAGATCACTTTGAAAGGAATACCGCCTTTTCTATCCTGATTCCTGACTGAACTATAAATAATAAGTTAGAGCAACTACCAATTCACTCTAATATTACAAGCTATAATTTAAGAGAAGTTAAACCGACTTCAATATACCGATACGGAGAATAGATACTTACCTAATTTATAAAGGAGAAGTGTCCATATCCTGAAAACCTTGCGCTGTTCCCTTAATGTAAGCCAAAAAAAAAAGAGTGGTCACGATCTGATTAAAAGTTTCTGAGATACATAGGTACATACATATAAATATTTATGTATACCTATTTGTTAGGAAGCCCTAATAGATTATTTACTAGACCTACATACGTGTCGAATTGATAAACTCTTTTTTTAAGTTGGTTAATAAATGTGAGAGTAACTGTCTCTCTTTGTTACATTTTCATGGTTCAAAGTGAAGCGATAGCTCGCATCCTGAAGATGTACATAAGCTACTTTAATATTTATAAGGTTTCAAGGCATATAATAGACAGTTTAATGGGAGGGAAAAGGGAAGGTTGGCGTGCGACAGGCGTCAGGGCAAAGTATGACACTAATAACTAAATCAATTTCCACTCCCACCGGGATTGAGACGTCCAATAAATTAATCTGGCAGCTAATCAACGTTTACAGTCTCACATCTTTATTTATAGTCAAAGAGCTGGCGACTACAGTGAACATGATCTAAAATTATTTTGAAGTCACCAAAGTCTATGGTAGGAATTAAAGTTTAAAAGAATATTTGATCATGTTATTCAAACATGTTAAGGTGATTAAGAATCACAAATCGATCAAGGATGAAATACCGAAGATAGATACGATAGCTTGAAGAAAAATGTAGCTTAACCATTTAAGCTTTTCCTTTCTTTGGTAGAACTAAAAGCTAAAAAGCAAAAGAAGAAAAGTCTTACCACAAAAAACACGTTTTCAGAAAAAATTCATTGAATGAGACAGTTAAGGTGTACGCTGTTTTGCCTAGCTGACCGAGATGGCTTTACTTCACCTTTAGCTGTGTGTGTGTGTGTTAAATGTAATGTTTTCTTTATGTAAATAAAATTTTCCGCAAATTAAACATTAAATTAAGGCTGTGCGATGTAATTTCAGTGTAAATAATATATAATCCATTCGTTCTTAAATGTTAATAATAAATTAGTATGGAAAACGTACCACCTTAACTGCCTTAATAATGACGATGATGTTATGAGTGAGATATTCACAAATATGTAGTTATCTCTGATACTATGGGACTAAGTATTTAGTGTCAGTTCCTGAGAAGTGATGAGGCTGGCGTCCAATTAATGGAAAGCTGATTGTGGCGATGTCCCTCGCGATAACACGCTGCTGAACCGAACGATGCGATGGATTGAAAAAGATCTCTATGGAAAGTCTCTTCTATTATTTGTAACGCATTTCGTCCTATAATTGGAATGGCCTCATCATTAGGGTAATGTTTCAGAGACGATCTAAGCTTTCTTTTGTCATTGTTAGGGCGGTTTCATCCTTTTTTTCTGTTGAAATGGCTTCAGTAATAACTGTGATGGACAATAAATTAGAGAGACAAAATAAATTTAGAGAGGTTTTACATTTAGCTGTATATTTTCTTGTACTCTGTAGAAAATGTATCATTGTGGGCAAAATTTGATTGAAAGGATAAATTACAAATTGATCTTCATTTTATTCTATACCTACATGGTATAGTTAAATAGGAAGAAATAATATCACTTTTCACGAATGATAAAAATGACGTTTTTAATAGAAAACGTCATTTGTGGGTAAGATATAATCTTTTATTCAATAAAAAAAAAGAATAAGAGTTCATTTTCATATAAGATACATTTTAAATACATATCTACCTACTGCTCGCATAGATAATGAAGCATTCAAAGTTTGGTACCGAGTTCGAAACAAACAGAAAATACAACCACTAAATTAACAACGGACTTATTATGGGACTTGAGAGTACAATTACGTGCACGGGAATGAGGAAAAAATGTCTCCCCACAGTCCCGAGCTACCCACAAATTTGACAGGCGAAAGTTGTCAGGGCAACTTTGCTGCTTTTGTCTCTACGTAATTAATGTTCGGCGACTATTCCTCTATTTGCCACCTTTTTAGGTGTCCGGAGAGTATACGACAGTTATTAGGTCTGTTGTAAAAGCCGAGTTCCAGCTTCACATTATACCTACACGTCTGTTTTGACGGAAACCGGCAGTCAGTAGACGTGCCCTGCAATGGGCACGTCTACTGACTGACGGTTCCACTGTGGCCATTTCATTATACAAGTAGGTATTTACTACGCTGCATACAAAAATCAGCTAGGTATTAATAATTTTTTATCATTTCTATAACCTTATTATTTGGAAATATTCGGAGTGGAGGACACTGTAGAATATTATTAATAACCAGCTGTTTTTTTGTATGCAACTTATTAAATACTTGTTCCTATAATGTCCTACTTTAGTGGAACGATTTCTCACCCTCGTAAATCGAAATGTTTAACACCTGCGCACTTGAGTAGCTACCTCCATTGAGAATTTTCATATATGAAAAACTTGATCGTCTCGTCGAAACGAACCTACTCACGAAAATTTAGCCTGTTATTAATCACTAAAAAATTTGTTCGTCGGTTGCCGGACCGTTACAGCAGCTGTTGAACTTACCCGTATGTTCAGAGTTTCCGGAAAAACCAGCGTCGTCCCGTCGCGGTCGGTTTGGCTTAGTGGGAACTCACATCTAAGGCATTACAACCAAAATGTGGAAAGAGTAAACATTCTTTTACATGTATCTCGATTAGTGTTTCGCATAATGGCCAAACCGAAAGTATTCAAGTAATATAAAGTTTCCTGTTTATTGTGCTCAGTGCAGTTTGTTACACAAATGTGTCCTTTGGCGCGGGTGTTTTTATCGCCATCTTTATTTAGAGCGGCGAGCGTCGAGTGCTGTTTCGTAATTATCTTGTTACTTTAACTTTCTACTATTTCAGAATTCTTAAGTTTCGTTATTTAGCGAGAGAGCTGTTGTATTATTCAGCTCTCTGAACTAGAGTGGTGATGATTCTTTTAATTCGTTATTTTTAAAGTTTAAATTTTTAATTTATTTTATTTTTTATATTACCTAATTAACAACAGAAGGGATTTTCGTTGTTCATGTGTACATCATAATTGTCGTTATCGTTATTATTAATGACAATTTATGATACAGCGAAAACAATGTAATAGAATTAAATAGTTACCTCCATTCATTTCGTAAATATTTACAGTTAGTCCTTTGTATCAACTAAATAGATTTTGGAACAAGAGATAAAGTTCGTAAACTAAAACCCGACTACGCTTAGTAATAATTTATTTTAATATACATACATACATACATACATAGACTGCTAAAATCATAACCCTTCCATTGGGCTTTGCCGTAGTCGGGTAATAAAATATTAATTTACGTTACAAAAAGTACTCCATTTCCATTTTGAAGAAAGATAATTTTCAATGTCAGTTGATTCTCTAATTGATTTATTATATTATCATGCCTCTTTATGATACCTTGACACTTATTCGCTTTGCTATTGTAATACACGGTAACTGCATTTTGTGACCTCAATGTAGATATTTCATTCATTTATTGCGCTGGCTCAGTGACCCAAATCAATTCTTTGCCTCTGACATGTAACTCATGCATGTCCTGCGCCACTTCACCCCACTCTGGTCTACTGAAGGCATGCAGATCATTGCTCGCTTCGTCAAAATTTCGACATCCAATAGGGATTAGACATTCCAAGTATACTGACATTGCTCGCTTCGTCCAAGCTTGGGCGTCCAATGTGGCGTTCATTTATTGAACAATCCAAGTATATTATTCACAAAGAACACGAACATCTCTTATCCAGTATAGGTATCCCAAATCTACAAGTTACAAGACTCAAGCATGAAGACACTATCACCATTCTGTACCTCAGAGGTATACAACATTATACGCCAAAATGCAAATTTTACAGGAGAGGCAAAAATGTGCGGTCTTAAACTTTGAATGCAATTTTGACATAGTTGCTTTAAAGATATTGGAACAGACTTAACAGTATTTTTTATCATTATCAGATGACATTATTATGTATTAAAACAATTACAATAAAGTTAATTTTTATATGATTTTGTGGACTTGATACTATTTACCTCTACCTACATTACCTACATTAAATTCACTTATGTTTAGTTGTAAAGCATTATTATATCATACTATTATTTACCTCCAATTAAAACTTGTGTTGTTATTGTAATTTAGCACTTAGAAACATCACGTCTGTTTTCAGTATATAGCTTTATGGAATTATAATTTAAGAATTTGGAAGGGGTTTGCTTTTCGAAAGGGGAGAAAGGACGAATAAAATGAAAACAAAAGTTAATTCAAAAAGGTTAAAAAGGTCTAAATATTGTTTAGTTTTAATAACCAACACAGCTAACCAACAAAAAAAAAGCTATTCGCTTTTGCTTCAGGTAAGTCAGCAAAATCTGCATATTGAAGATTCCTATGTTTGTTTATTTCGTACGAAACTAACTTCTTCAAAGGTTTCTCCATCAAAAGTAGAACAACAAAGTGTTTATAAAACATCATCATGTGCACAAATGGAGCTAATGATCCATTGCAGAAGGCAAAAATCCATGAAGATATCAGTTTCCATGTTGATCACTTTAACTTATGAGTTTCTTGAACAGTTTTTTTCAAACTGTTGCCCGTCCCAGTTTTATGATGGGAAACTTATGGATTTTCGTCTTTTCTCACTCAGTTATTGAGTGGACTACATCCACTTTCATGTGAGTATCTCCTTCTACTTAGTACAGAAAATCCATGAGTTTCGCAACATTAACTTCAATGAACGACATTAAGTTCACGCCAGGCTTAGAGGTAAATAATCTTAACATCCTTTAAGGTCTTATACCCATTTGATTTTCGTGGATTTAATGCCATATACGATTGGGTATCTCTTTTCGTATTTGTCGTAGGACATAATATCGTATACTATTATGTAGAACTGGTTCTTGCGATTTTAATGGTGCAAAAAACTTAATTTCGAAAAAAGTGGAGTTACTATTGTATGCCTCTAAGGTACAGCATTGTTGTTGTTGATGTGTCATGAGGAAACCTGACTACAACTTGATCTTTCTCGGAAAGCGAGCAGCAAACTCGGCATTCCATCATAATCACGATTAATTTAGTTTCATTAAGAATCAGAATCTAGTTAATTTTAATTCAATATGTTTTTCAATCTGCGTGCCTTATAGAAAAGACCTTTTCCAACTATAGCCATTCTTCGCTGTGTAACGATCTCCCATCTTTTTAGCTACCGTTTCTTACTCCTCATGCCTTCCCATTGATCTATATAAATGTATTGTCTATATCATTGTTTTCACTCTGCGAGCATTGTACGTCGTGTAAATCATTATTATCGTTGATGGGGCTGATACATCGCCCTATCTCGGTGCGCGCTAACGACACGGCGCTCGGAAATTGCACTCCTCGTATGTCACGAGCCCAGGCGAGCTGTCCGTATTGCTGCTGAATTCATTGGCCCTCGGATGTTGTCCAGTTTAGACCGATCCTGTACGTCTATTCCTTACTTTACAATTGTTCAATAATTCATTTCAATATACGTATCATGGATAACTGGTTGTCAGAATACGGGACTGTTCCTTGTCGTTCCCAGGTCGTTTACATAATTTATAGGTTGTGAAAATTAAAAAGAATAAACTTATGTTTGCTGTCTTTTGATTTATTGTAAAAATTAAAGCAATAATTTTACAATTTACTTACTTAAGTTTGTTCAGGTATGCGGCATAATTGGTTGCATTAAACATTTTGTTTTATTAAATCGCATTTTGAAATCAGGAGACATGACTCCACTGAGCAGATTTTACTGATAAGAAGACAAGTAAAAATTTATGAAATAAGTTAAATGAATTCAGAAAATATTGGAAACGTTAACAGTTTTCGTTATTTTTTTACCTAGAAGTTTTTTTAAATCGCATGGTAAAAATAATGATATCTAGAGCGTGTATTGACTTAAACCTCAATATGTACTCATTAATATAGCGCATTCCACTCTTGAATTTTCAAATAAATATTGATAAAAATAAAATATTTCTCAATTTGAACTAACAGACTTCAAAAATTGGAGGTTATTTAAAACTCTTCACAACATGGACTTCATTCATGCCTATATAATATGGTCTTTGTAAAAGAGGATAACTCTTTGCGTATTCGTATTTTATTCTTTATTCGATTTTCAAATAAACTTGAGGTTGTCTTTTGCAAAACAAAATATTTTTATTGTCATGTTCATATGTAAAACGCCTGTGTATTGATACGCGACGCAATGTTCTGCGGACAGTGACCAGTTTAGCTCGATCCTTTACGCCTATTTCCTGCCTCTCAACTGAAACGGTACGATATTTGAAATGTCAAACGCCCTGTTCCAAATCAGTGGCCGGTGGAATAGAACTGTCTCGCATATTTCGAATATAGGTGCTACCTGTGCTTCACATCGATAATGGTGATATTGCATGCGTGGTTAATAGTAGTAGTAGTAGTAGTAATAGTCTTTATTGCAGCACAGTAACACAAAATGACAAACAGAGAATACAGAGAAATACAATAAAAATTATGCTAGGCTGCAAGGGCGGCCTTATCACTAAAGTGATCTCTTACAGGCAACCCGCGCGTGTGGAGCTAGTAACGCATGAATGGAGGTTGATGCACAAAGTGAAATCAAATAACGATAAAAAATAAAAATACAATACACTTACATAAACATAAATACTATAATTTACATAATATTACACATATACATAGATACTGCCAATATACATATATAGATAAATATACATATATACACGGTGTTTTTTCCATCGTCGATCAAGAGCGGCCCCAGTTAGGTATCCGATGTAAGAAATCTTTAGGTAATATTCAAAATTAGTTCCGGACAATACACATATTAGTGATAAAAAATTATTAAAATTTAAAGCATTTATGAAACAGCCTGTTTAATGTTTTAGAAACTAGGTCAAGCCATTGAACTTGGATACAAGTTCAAGGAAAGATTTATCATACAAGTGAAATTATAGCCAACCAATAGCGAAGCGTATTTTGTAAAAGTCCACGTGGACCGTCAACCAATGTCGACGCTCGCGCTTTTCTTTGATGGAAACCGACAGCCAACGATGCGCACGCGGTGTTCTTTGTTATGTAATATGCCCCGCCCCGTCTAGCCGGCCGCTTTATGCCGCTTATAAGTTATAGTGATGTCCTAAAGGACCTAATAATTGATATCGATATCGGTATGTGATCGATGAAATGGCAGCATAATATGGTCATATCGTGCTTAGAATTCCTCCATATCACTGACAATACAACGCCATAGAACTTATATGGGCACAAGTAAAAAGGCATGCTGCAAGAAACAATACAAGCCCCCGGTTCACAGCGAATAAAATGTTGCAATTAGGTACTCAAAAATGCTTGTGACGTGACGTGACGGCTGAGAACTGGGCAAGTGTGGTGGAGAGAACTAAAAGAGTCATAAAGTTTGATTTGAACCGTGATATTGCATTTGATAATTTATGCACACAAGAGCTAATCATTAATTACTGAAGACTCCTCATCGGACGAATCTAGTATAGGTAAATGACGATTCTGACGACTCGTGTGATAAAAAAATTTAAGCTATTTTACTTAGTTATTTTATTTGTATGCCTTATACTAAGAAGAAAAACTTTAATAAAACTGTAGTAAGTATGTTATCTAGTCAAGAAGACTTTTTGCTGTCTTCCTGATTAAATAACATATTATTACACCTTACTTACATCTTAGCATTTACTTATTTCTACCAATTATTTGTAATCTGTGGCACAACCGTAGTAATCTTTATGTGTGGCACATCACTAAGGGGGCGGTACCCGTCCATGAAGTACAATATTATTTGTATGAAATTTTAACTTAAACAATACGAAACTTTATGGGCGTGAGCTGTTAAAAACTAATAATAAAATAGACAGTCTATAGGTAGGTATACTTGATGTGAATGACCTCAAATATCGGAGTCGCCGCGCCGCGGTCTGTAGTTATTATGTTCGCCATAGGGTGTTTTTAAATGAAACGTTTTCGTTTATTTTTTTTGAATATTAGTCATTCGAATGTTATTTATTTTTTATTATTATTATACTAATAGATAGTAGGCACTGGATACATTAACTGGTTTGCTTGTGGAAGACGATAAAAATTGCACCGTGTATATATATATATAAATAAAGAGATATGGATAAATAAGTATAAATAATCATATAATTAATTACAAATTATTATCAATACTTAGATAGATAGTAATTTTTAAACGATGTTTAAATATGTGTATGGATTCGGAGTATCGTATTTCTCGGGGTAGCGCGTTCCACATTATAGCTGCTTTTTTAGTGAACGACTCTCTGTAGCACCGGGAGTGAGATGTCGGCATCGCAAGTTTGTTGTCATTCGTAGATCGGAGACCAGTATGGTGATAGGGTCTAGCGTTAAGAAAAGTAAAGCGTTCTTTAAGATAAGGAGGGGAAAAGGGATTAAAGAGGACGGAATACAAAAGGGAGAGAACATCATAGGTACATCATAGGTACATCTTCGTCGACAATTGTAGTTTACTTGCTCATTTTGTGGCACATTATTTTTGTTTCATTTTATCCATATCGCGACTGGAAAGAGCTTTGCTCGGAGTTTCTCAATCAAATCAGAAATGAGATCTGTAGAAGAACCAGAGTCACATAGCTTAACGGGTTGTAAAACTGAAGTGGCAATCTGCGGGCCACATAGTTGGAAGAACCGATAGACGTTGGGGTCCCAAGGCGGTAGAGTAGTGACCTCGCACCGAAAAACGCAGTGTTGGCAGATCCCTACTAGGTGGATCAACGATATCGGATGAGTTGCCAGGGAGCCGCTGGATACAAGTACCACAAGACCGTGAATGTGGAAGTTCGGACAACAAAGACAGCTTCGCGACTGCCATCATCTACTTTCACTGCAGTCTTGTATCTGTCTGTCTGTCTGTCTGTCTGTGTGTGTATGTGTGTGTGTGTGTGTGTATGTGTGAGTGTGTGTGTGTGTGTACTGTGTGTGTGTGTGCGTGCGTGTGTGTGTGTTATTCTTTAACGCTGCGACTACTGAACCTGATTTGGCTATTTTGAATGGAGATAGATTATGCCCTGACTTAACACATAGGTTACTTTTTATCCTGGAGAAATCCACAGTTCCCACGGGATTTTGAAAAAACCGCAATCTATAGTTATAGCTATAGGTAGATTACCATAGCAATTTACCTAATTATTAAAGGCATTAAAGGTTGGAAAAGGGAGCGGAAATCCACGATTCCTTCGGGATTTGTGAAAAACCGAAATTCGCGTCGCGAAGTCGCGTGCAGAAGCTAGTTTATAATAAGAATTTGTGAAGTGGGGGATTGGCAATAATATCTACCTACTTATAGATCGAAGTGACGTTAGGGCCAACTAGCCCACCCTTAAAAACCTCGAATAAGTATATTGCATAAATGCAAATTTAATTAAATGTAGCGTGTAACTAGTCGTTATCTCGGGCTTGCGGTTTTATAACGGCTGTAAGTTAGCGCAAACGGCCTGTTGCGACCGCAATTGGTTTAAACTTGCTAAGAATTTAATTTTAAACAAGATAAAGTAATGTCACGCGCTCGATTTATTACTACTTCGTTTAAGATAATATAGTTTTAATTGTTCTCAGTGGCTTAGTGTAATTTACTGACTTGTAGTTAGATAATACCATGATCTAGTAGCTAGTTAGTTATACAGCTGAGTACGAAGAAAGGGTCTAGCCGGATAAGCATAGCGAATTGGCCCCCTAATGACAACCTATTTCGAAACTTATGTTTCAATATCGGCTTGATGTATAAACGCGATTGATATGAGTTTCACGACCATACTCTGCTTTGACCTTGAGATATTTAAAAAAAATGACTGCAACTATGACTTTCGTTCAAAGTGACATATCTCGGAAACTATTAAAGCTAGAAACTTAAAACCAACGGGATATTTTAGGTAACATTTAAGAGCATATTTTATATTTTTTTTGGATTTTTCGAAAAGTTACGAATATTTTTTTAAAAATAAATAAAAATATAATTATTATTATTCTTATGTTTCTTATGAGATACAATCACAGAAAAAATATATATTATAGTACTTAGGATGCACTAATACTCATAAAAAATTCGTTTGAAAAAAAGCACTGGAACACTTTGAAAAAACTGGTTACACCAGCATTCAGCCATATTGCTGCAATTGCCTTACGCACAGTGGGATGCTGCTCTCATGTAGCAGCTATCATACTGATGGTATGTGTACGTTTTGCTAATATACTAATCAAGATATTTAAGATTCAAAATATTCCAACTATTATTAATTATTAGCTTCTGCCCGCGGCTTCGCCCGCTTGAATTTCGGTTTTCACAAATCCCGAGGGAATCGTGAATTTCCGATTCCCGTTCCCGCTCCCTTTTACAATCTTTTATAGGTACTTTCAAGGAAGTTAATAGTATTCTACCTATAGCTGTAGCTATAGATTTCGGTTTTTTCAAAATCCCGTGGGAACTGTAGATTTTTCCAGGATAAAGTAGCCTATGTGTTAAGTCTGGGCATAATCTATCTCCATTCAAAATTTCAGCCAAATCGGTTCAGTAGTTACGACGTTAAAGAGTAACAAACATAAACACACAAACTTTTCCTTTATAATAGCGATGATGATAAAAAATTGTTTAGTTTAGTTTAATTAACATTAAAAATTGTGTGTTTTTTCTTTATATTTTTACAATTTTTATGATTATAATATTTTATAAAGTGTTTATATACGTATAATATGTGTCTTTGTTAAGTTCGTATTCTTTGATGTATTTTTTTCGGATCGAAAAATTTTTTTTTCAAAGTGTTCCAGTGCTTTTCGTTCAACGATTTTTTTATGAATATTAGTGCATCCTAAGTACTATAATATATATTTTTTCTGTGATTGTATCTCATAAGAAACATAGGAATAATAATAATTATATTTTTATTTATTTTTAAAAAAATATTCGTAACTATTCAAAAAATCCAAAAAAATTATAAGATATGCTCTTAAATGTTACCTAAAATATACCGTTGGTTTTAAGTTTGTAGCTTTAATAGTTTTCGAGATATGTCACTTTGAACGAAAGTCATAGTTGCAGTCATTTTTTTTAATATCTCAAGGCCAAAGCGGAGTATGGTCGTGAAACTCATATCAATCGCGTTCATACATCAAGCCGATATTGAAACATAAGTTTCGAAATAGGTTGTCATTAGGGGGCCAATTCGCTATGCTTATCCGGCTAGACCCTTTCCAGTGCAGTACATCCTACCTTATAGCTATTTAAATTCAGTTGACCAGTTTTAATATTTCACATAAGTACCTACAGAAAAGGTATTTGACTTTGTATCTACTTGAGGAACACCGACACATCTTTAAGAAAGAAGACTTTATTTTTTATAGTCTTTCTATAAAAAATGGCCTATTAAAATTATTTTACACAATAGTAGGTAACAGTTTGTCTCATTAGTTTTTTTATGTTGCCCAATCATGAATGAATACGTTTTTATGATCACAAATTAATTGTTGGTTTTTGTTATTTTCAGGTACGTTACAACACACACACGTCAACAAACATTTATAATACAAGTCAAAGAAGAAACTAATTTTAACAGTAAGTCTTTCCTCTGTCGCTTTCACTCGTCGAGAGGCATGGGAAGTAGCGAGGCAAGGAGGCAGAGACGTAGTTTTTTTTAAATAGTAATAGCGGGCAACCGAGCAAGCGGGTCACTTGATGTTAAATGATTACCGCCGCCCATGAACATTAGCAGCACCTGAGGAACCACTAATGCGTTGCCGGCTTTTGAGGAAGGGGACTGGCTCTTCAGCTCGCTGCCGGAACACATCGGATGCTTTGCGGCAGATTACGTCTGAATTGTGGTCGCTAGCCAGGCGGATTCGGGGTAGAATCCTATCACAAAGCGGTGATACCATCCAGATTAAGTTGTGTGGTATCAGGCACAACGACCCGTTATAGAGGGGACTGAGAGCATCAGGGCCTCGTTAGCATATTGGCAGGGTGCACCGCGCGCAGGTGAGGTTGACTTTGGCCACATAGGTAGAATCTGGGCCACTTACATCCCAAAGTGTGGCTATAATACTCGTCGACCGAAACTCATATTCGAGGTACGCTTCTTCCTTCCTTTCCTCGCTACTTTCCTCGAGGAGTGTGTGGCAGGGGGTATTATTCATAGCCACGGCTTTTGTATAAATCAAACGAATCGACATTTATTGACTGACTGCAATGTAAACAAAGACAAAATATATTATGTTAATATTCAATTGATAGAGTAGGCAGTGAGTAATCAGCGATATATAGCTACGCGCGCGCATTAGCCATGTAGATTGACAACTCCGTGAGATTGGATCATTACAAGGTGGCTGAATGGCCTTTGATACAAGACGCTATACGCATTGCTGTACTGAATACGTGAGCATGTAACTAGCTGAACCATGAATAGCTCTTATTACCTACACTTAGCATAAATATGTTATTATGATGTGTACCTACTATACCCAGTTACCCACTGTTAAGGATCACTCACTCAAAAGAAGAAATCTCTCATAGTGATAGGTCATAAGGATAATCCTTGTTCACTTGTTTAAAGTCTAATCTATACTAATATTATAAAGCTGATGAGTTTGTTTGTTTGAACGCGCTAATCTCAGGAACTACTGGACCGATTTCAAAAATTCTTTCACCGTTGGATATGTACATGATCCCTGAGTGCTATAGGCTATATATTATGTACTACGGGCGAAGCCGGGGCGGACCGCTAGTCTATTCATAAATATAAATCAGAAACTGAAACTAGACGCAGGCTGGTATGAATTACGATGACGATCTATAAAAATAATTGTCCTACTTTTTCCACGTTAAAACATTTCAAGTTTAGATAGTATTTATAGTCGTGAACATTCAGAAGCAAACCTGTCAAATATCACAAGTATGTATATAAATTAAAAATTTAAAAAAACCCCCGACATTCACCATTTTGTGGTGGCAGCCATCTTGGATTTGCATAGTGCTCTTCTACTAGTCAAGCCCTTTCATTTGATACCCATATTGAGGGAGTTGTGAAAATACCTATATGTAATCTGCCATTTTGTGGCGGCGGCCATCTTGAACCGATTTTCATCAAACATAGCTAAGAACACTCCCGACTAGGTCACCTGTCAAACAAAAATACCGCATTCACGAACGCTTTAAGGCCGCTCTCTTCACGCGCTTCTCCATACAAACGTATTACGCTTATTATTCTTATATTTGTCGCAATAGGTCTAAAGTTAAGCCAGATATCAATTTATATCTCCATTATCTATGCCATAAAATAAAAATATTAGTAAAATTATATTTATTTTGAAAGTTATGACGCTCGAAAAATCACAATTTTTGGGCAAATTTGGGGGCAACTTCGTGCGTAAATAAACTATATAAGAAACTAGAAAATTGAAAAATGACCGAAGTCTTATCATAAGTTACTTCATAATAATTACAAATGTCTTTAGTTCATGTAAAAAATTGCCAAATATTTGCTAAAATAGGCGAAATTCCAAACCTAGCTTTGCATCTTTTTACTTTGCCGTTTTTCACTAAAAATCATGATATCTCAAGCAAAATTTATATATTTCATTAATTTTTTATTAATTTATGTATATATTTTTAGTACTCTTCTTTACTGAAGACGTCTCGCTCTCTAAATGCAGAAATCACTGTTTTAGACTCCACTCACCAACGATTTGTCGGTGCCATGGAGAGGGCTCTTAAGATAACCATACAGTTTTGTCCTCTTATATTAGAATTATCGATGCGAAACCTAGTATTGCGAAACATGAATGGCAGTTCCCCGGACCAGTTATTTGAGATCCATGATCTGAAACAGATCACGTTACACAGAAGACCAAGTTGAATCGGCACGTCTCACGGAAGAGAGAAGGCAGGGGAAGTGAAATGCACCAAAACTACTATAGGAACCGCTGTCGCCAAACTCATACAAATATACCGTTAATCATATATTGCACTACAAAGAAACAAATCGTTTGATTTGTCGTTTTAAGTTTAGTCAAAACTAGCCTACTTCACAGAACTCACAGATTTGGAAACAAACCCTGATTTTCTAGAAATAAGATTTATTTTGCTTTAACGGAAGAATGTATTTATGAGCTATGAGTAAATAAAAATGTTGAGTAAAAGCCATTAAAACTTTAGTGATTGACTAAAATGTAAAGTTATCGATTCTTAATTTTTTTACTATTTGGGTTTTGACAATGACTTATATATTAAGAAAAGCGATATATTATTATTATTATGAATCAAAAATAATACGATATAAAAAATGCCTACTTATATAATACGATCAATTTAGACTTCCAAGATTACAATATTCACACCTGGCTGAAAATTGGTAGGATTGTTCAAAACACTATTATAAATGAAATGTGAAAAGTCCTCATCGATCCGACACCTGGAAAAAAATTACTCGGTGTCAAAGTTTTCACGGGAAATTTTTCAGCAAAACGGTAAGTCTTATCATAAAATTATTTTAAACAAAATTGTAGATCAGATAATTATCTATAAAAAATGTCTGTATACTTTTTTTCCTAAGAGCCACCGTTTTTGAGATATAACGATTCAAAAAAATTAATTTTGAAATAAAAATGAGGGGCTGGGTTTCTTTTTACCCGAAATTCTGTGGTGGTGGTGCAATCTTGTATTTGCATAGTGCTATTCTACTAGTCAAGCCCTTTCATTTGATACCCATATTAAGGGGGTTGTGAAAAAATATGTAATCCGCCATTTTGTAGCGGCGGCCATCTTAGACCGATTTTCTTCAAACATAGCTAACAACACTCTCGACTAATTCACCTTTCAAACAAAAAAAAAAACGCATTCAAATCGGTCCACCCGTTTGAGCTCCACAGGGGAACAGACAGACACACGCACACACACACACACACACACAGACACGTCAAACTTATAACACCCCGTCGTTTTTGCTTCGGGGGTTAATTAATAATAACTGTATCAAAAATCATCGTTTGGTCGTTAAAATATCGATACCAATGTACTTAGCTAACATCATGACATCTCTACGACCACGACCACCCGATCGGCGTCCATACCGTGAGTCTAACGTCTTAGTGAAGGAATATATTTATATAGTACAAGTCCATTGCGTCCTAAGACCGACCGATTCAATGATTGATTTCTACTAAGCAAGCAATGGATTTTGTTCATAATGAGATATAGACTTCTCAATTTAGCACATTTTTAGCATAATGTAAATATACAAAATAATGTTTTCTTGTTTTTTATGGAAAATAACAACAATAGCTTGTACTTAAGTGTGAAATGAGATGCCATATTTTGTATGATTCACTTTTTTGCTTGATTTTTTGCAAACAACCACTGAACAACACGGCATTTTGTTAAAAATCGAGAGCGGTGAAGCGATCGTTGGACGACATTCGACTCAAGACAAAAACGGTTCTCAGGTGTATTTAACGCCAGAAGAGTTCTCAGGAACCACGCCCCCTTGCCATATCTCGTCTTATTCATTTTATCTATGGCACGTCTCCTAGGGCCAATGCATTTCGCATCAATGCGAACGCCTCGCCTCGGTGTGTGACATACGATGTTTGCAATTTCCGAGCGCAGCGTCGTTAGCGCTGCCCGAGATGGGACGTACATATTATGTATATAGATCGACCACAATCTCATGAAAAATGGGGAAGTTAAATTTTGTAGTAAGCAACACTAGGTTAACTCGGCTGCCCTAGTGATAAACAAAGTAATTATTACATTCAGAACACCTTACCTGGGATCGTTTCACGAAACGAAAAATCCAGCAACTGCATTTTAAATACAAAAACAAAGTAATCAACATCCAATTACTTTGTTTTTGTGTTGTGCTTGTTGTTTACTTGGTTTTTGCATTTATATTCCGGGTTAGTGAGTGCAGTTAGACTTGCCTTTACACAAGTTTAAGAACTCTATTAAAAATATGCTCATAAAAAGAGGATATTATACAATTGAAGATTATATAAATGATAAAAAAGCATGGAGCAATTTCTCAATGACAGGTTGCTTGGAAACAATCTAAGAAATTTTAACTCATGTCTTAAAATGAGTATTTGATTATTTATTGGTGTTCAATTCGATGCTTTGATCATGGGTAGCCCGTATGTCACGCTCTCTTTAAACATTTCTGTGGTGGTGTCGTGTGGTGCGGGTTGTTACGTTCCCTCGAATATGGTTGAGCGATGCAATGGCTGGATCATGCGTCATAATCGTGAACGGGTGCCACCGTCGGAAATGGGGCTACTTTTGTCTGCCCTTCTTCACATGTGTAGAATTGTAAGCACCATTCCGAACCTGTGGTAGATTCATTTGTCGATTCGTAAGCGCTTGTGAAAGTTTATCTGAATAAAATTGAAGATTACTTATATAGGTAAATGATAAAAAGGCGTGGATTTGACTCGTTCCAGCAATGCGCGAGACGGCAATTCAATCATGTACTTAACATAAAATTGTTATATTGATATTGTGAATTTGGAAAAGAGCAACCGCCGAGTTTCTTGCTGGTTCTTCTCGGTTGGAATGGCATTCCGAACCAGTGGTAGATTCATTTGACTATTCAAAAGTACTTGTAAAAGTTTATTTGAATAAAAAACTTTTCTATTCTATTTCTATTCTAGTTACTTTGTTTGGGCAATTTAAATTTCAGTAAACGGTTCAAGTTATTTGAAATATTAAACTGTGGTAGTTAAAAAACTACTCGACATAAAACTTTTGTTAATGCAAGAAGTCAATTTCACAAAAAATGTCAATTGCTTTGTTTATCGCTAGGGCGGCCGTAGTGTTGCTAACCTTGGAATTTCATTTCCCTATTTTTCATGAGATTCTGGACGATCTATAGTATCGGATCTATCGCCGGCATTATGGACTCGCGTACCGTACAATGCGCGTCGAGCTTAGTAAAAAAAAAGAAAAACTAAAATGCAACCAAGTAAAAATGGATTATTTACTATAGGTAAGATATTTTCGAATTTTTCGCAGTTATTTTGTTTCGAGCTCGCCTATAAATAAATGCTGTACACGTAAACCCGATGGCAACGTAACTAATTCTAATCTCTGCATTGTTTTTATGAAGTTAAAATACTTAGTCATTTTATGTAGGTACGTTTAACTTTGATTAAAAAGTGAAAACCAAAATACATAAGTTAATACATATACAAATATTTTACCTAATTTTAGATTATTGTTTAAGTATACAAAATTTATCAAGAGTCAATGGATGTTACATTTCGCGTAAACCCATTTTTTGAGATAAAGGAGGGAAATTGAGCGTTTCCTTTTGTCGTGTGATAGAGGGATATTCTGCTTTTTTTACATCCTCTTTGCCTCTGTAAGTTAAAATGGTTATCTAAGCGTTAATGAATTTCTACTTACTTCTGCAAGTAGGTAGCTATGTTTCGTATTTTCTTTAGGGAAATAAAATAAAAGTATTCGCAACATAAATGCATAGATTTACTGGCAAGAGTTTTTTTGGTATTTTATTATTTGGTCATCGTCACGTGACATTAATGGGCATGCTTTTTCGTGCGTGTTGCCGGCGTTCATCAATTTATAAGACGTTATCACGTCAAAAAGGATTTTATGAAGTTTGATTGGTTAATATTCAAAAAAGAATCAATTAGCTTCGTTTGTATGATGCGTCTTCGACTTACACTCCTCTTAATACTACTTTAAGTTCCCGCTTAAATAAATTTCGAAACGGGTCTGCATGACCACCGCAGTTTTGAAGATAGTAAAACTAACTTCATAAGTACGGTACGACACTGTTCGCTGTAATAAAGTTGGCATTCTCGCTCCGATGGACATAGGGAAAATATTAACAAGAAAGAATGCGGGGACCCTCGCATGTTTCCCTTGAAATACCTGATAAATACGAAAACACGTGTGAGCAGAGAGTTGTTATATCGCTAGAGCAGCAGTGTTCCGAAAGACACAACCAAATCGATCGTCTAAAAATGAACGCTATACAGTGTGCCGATCGCATTCACGTCTGATTGGCTGACACTCTCCCGCTATTGGCTAAAATGCGTTGTTACAGCAAGAATATCACAAACCAGCTAATGCCCGCGACTTCGTCCGCGTGGATTCAGATGTATATCTCATACAAATTTTCAACCCCTATTTAACCCCCTTAGGGGTTGAGTTTTGTCTTAGGAGTTGTCCACGTCTTAATAGCTATTAGCTATCTGCATGCCAAATTTCAGCCCAATCCGTCCAGTGGTTTGAGCTGTGCTTTAATAGATCAGTCAGTCAGTTAGTCACCTTTTCCTTTTATATATATTTAGATCTAGCCAATCACCACAATAGATTTTACCAATTATAGTGATGCAGCTGTTAGATTACTTTATAATCATCGGGCGTGTTTTCCTGATGCCTGATGTATGAGGTTTGTTGCTCCATGGTCTGGCTCAATGCGTGTGAGTTAATGAGTTTCCCAACACTGTACTGTGTTAAAAGCTAACGTTATAATCATGGACAACATTATTACGAACAGAGAATAGCAGCTTAATTGACAATTAGCCAATGAAATAATAATTAATTGAAGATTCATTCAACCTGACATTATTGTATAGGTAAATCATCCAGTTGTTTCTTCCTGCAATAATTATTATTTATCAGGCGCTCTATTTACCGGGTGCGGAGAGTGCATTCACTGAAAGCTTAGAGTACGCGATAGCCGATAGGTATTATGAAATGTCGTTTTTAATATCAGTCTAACTTCTCTGTCCTATCTCTAGATAGTTCGTAGGATGGATGCTCCTAAGTCCGGCCTCCCTTCCAAAAGCCGGTATTCGTTCTATTTCTTTCGATATTAGCGTATTGGTGCCGCATAGGAACAATGGGTATTTTTGTAGCTTTAATTTGCTCTAATAGGAAAATAATTTTAAAATAAGGCAGAATTTTAACACCAATACTTTAATATCGACAGAAATAGACGGAGTCCCGTCTTTTAGGAGGGGGACCGGTCTTAGGAGCATCCACCCTATACAGTGCTTTTCTCAGTGTAAACAGTGATTTTCTGCCTTTATGTAGTGCGTGTCACTGAGCGGATCCTGGTAGAACATGCATGAACACATGCATGCAACATGCTAGCACAAAGAAGAAGAATTATCACAGTTACGTCCAACGAATAGTAACTGTCTCTTGAAATAACCAACTCGAGAATTCTACTCGTACAAAAGCAGAAGAAAGTTAAAATAACAAGATAATTACGAAATGCTCGCCGCTCGAAATAAAAACAGTGATAAAACTGCTCGAGAGATGGCGACACATTTGTGTAACGAACTCTATGGCCACTGTAAACTGTGCAGTTTATTTACTTTGAATACTTTTTGTTGAAGAGCTACAACGATCCTGGTTTCTGATTGTTACCAAAAATGTTAGAAGAATAGATTTATGTCTTCTTGGCGCAGTGGTGTGACTGGTGAGAGCTGTAGTCTGATAAGTGGGACGTCCCGGGATCGCTTCCTGGCATGTGCAATTTGGAAATTTATTATTTCTAAATTGTCTCTGGTCTGTTCTGGTGAGATTATAGTGAGTGAAGGGTTTGTAGATGAATAAAAACAAAACAATCATTAGCAGTTTGTATAGTAAATATTTGACTGATATACATATATTTTGACACTATATTTATGAGATGGTTCAGTGTGAAATAAATAGTTTAAAATGTATAGAATTATATCGATATACCGTACTTGTACAATTGCTTTTGCCATTAATGCAAGAAGCTACAATGTGAGACTTTTTATCCATTTCTCATGACATGAGTCACAAAACAATTTACCATTTTACAAGAGACAGTTTAATTTGTAACTTTACGTTAGTCAGTTACGTTCCTAAAGTTTTCCCGGCATACGGACATTACTTTTGGTATTTTTCCCTCTTTCCCTGCATGCATTGAGTAAGACAATAGAGGAGCAATTTTATACGTTACGTCACAGGTTGTGTCAAAAAAGCAGCTCCCCCAGCAATATGCAAATGATTGCTGAATTGCATCGTACAAGAATTATGTGCCTTATGCGTAAATCATATCAACTATTACTGTAATAATATTATAATAAGTAACATTCACTGCTCCCCGTCAATTTACCGTCGTGCGTGTGTATGGTGCGCGTACTGTCAGGCCTTGATTGGCTGCGTACATATACACCCACACCCACATACACAACCGTGTACGGACGGGTCGGTGCTCCGGTCCTAGTCTCTCTATCTACATCAATTGCTGAGAGTTGTGCTCTGTGTGAATTGCCTTTTGTTAAATCATATAATGGTAGGGGTTTTCTTGGTGGGTTTCTAGTTTGACTCTGCAGTAGTAGGTAATACAATAATTTCACAGGCCAAGACAGAAACGGGTCAAGCGCAAATTACCAAATGACAAAAAGATACGACTGGTGATTTTGTACACCGTGCACCGATTAGGTAAAGTTAACTTTGCGGGACATTGCTGCTCTAGTGATATGACAACTCTCTGCTACCATGTCCCGTCTGCCGTGAACTCGGGAGCGATTCAATTTTAAACGTCACTCCGTTCCGAGACGAGAATTCGCACTATTCGTGCACAACCCACGGCTATGTAGCTGCTCGGTTGCTTTTATAAGTTAAGGTAACATTCGTGAATTCGTACTATTTTAATTGTGTTACGTTTTAAAAGGTAAAGCACCTTTATTAATGTTGGTATTTGTTCATGCTGTTACACTTGCTTTGAGATTTGAATTTGGAATTAAACAAAGTTACTCACAATTTAGGGCGTTACCAGAATTTTCTATAGTAATTTTTTTTAAATGAAATTGGCCACTTAGACTGATGCCCCATCATTTTCAAAATCCCATTCTTTGCCTTTTCTTTGTCTCTGACAAGACACTTTTCATTTGAAAGCCGTTTCAATCTTGATTTGGATATATGTTGTAAACAAAGACATTGTATTCTTTATCTTATTGCAAAGTTCTGGTACATTGATGACAAAGTCAGTAACACATCTGTACGACAGTATATACCACAGTATATACAAAATTTCGTTTAGATTAAACTAAACCAAGATGTTGTTCATGTTTGTGTTAATTATAAAATCTCGTTAGGATCGTCGCGGACGCTGCCGGCTACTCGTTTTATCACAGCGGAGCACCAACGTACCGTGAATTATTCAAACTCCCAGTGCCACTTAAATGCCGGACGCTGTTTGACTTCAATTTTACTGTTTATTTACCCAGCTTATGACGAATATTATCCTACATCTACACTCTCGCGAGCGCGTCACGATGAAGCCATTGTGCGATTCGTGGCAAACGGAGGCCATGCGAGCTTTACAACCGCCGCACAGTGGCCACTAGTGGCGACGACTAGTGGCCGGCCACAAGTCGTGGAAGAGATTTTTCATACATTTTATATGGTAGCGCCGCCGTAGAGCGCTCAGTGGCACGTTCGAGCCACAAGAAAATGTATGAAAAACTTCAGCGACTTGTGGCAGCCACTAGTCGTCGCCACTAGTGGTCCAGTGTATGTGGCGGCTGTTAGCCAATCCAATCCATTTATTCATTTGCCCACCACGCATCGCATTTTTCCTTCGTTGACTTCTTCGACCTTCTTGTATTATGGCTAAGGTCTGCTGTTTATTCCAAAGCAATTTGTGAGGCTTGAAGTTTTTGCATAGACCGACTGTCATCTGACCTCCGCAACCAGTCAAGCATGAAAGAGCAGCTCAGGTTAAGCGAATTGTTAGTAATGGCTTAACGTGCAAACATGGTTGGCAAGCAGAAATGTGTAAAAGTCTTTGGTGTTCAATTCAGCTGCTGACTTGAGTCAATGTTGCTTCACTAGTTCAATCATCTAATAGTGACTCAACTAGGGACACATCATCTACCTTTCCTTCTTAAACTCCGGTCGAAAACCGACATCGAGCGAAGATGAGGCGAGAGAGAGGAAGGAAAGGAGAGAACGAGATCGAGGAAAGAGAGGCGAGGCCAGAGCCAATCATTCACAAGATTCCGCGTCGCCTCGTAGAGAGTGTGGATGCTGCTCGTAACTCTACAAAAGCTGAAATTTTGAGCGCCGAATTCATTAAACTTGAACATGATTTCCACACAGACACGCGACTTTATGACTAGTGCCGCAATTAAAAGTTTGCTTGGAGAATATACGGCAACGTTTTGATTTAAAGTTTGCGGTCCCGCCCGGCACCCTCGGCGCTCCTCTTTTTTCGCGGGAAGCGCAATATGGTCGTAAAATATCGTCTGCGGAGCCACCCTGTATGTGTTGCTAGTTTCTCCCCGTTTGGCGAATCGTGCGAAAAGTAATTACGTAGATCTAATGCCATTTTTTTGTTTGAAGTTAATCATACGACAACATGTGGTTAACCATATGCTGGCACTGCTGGGCGTTATACTGTACTCACTACTAGCTGATTGGTTCCAGTGTCTATCTTATTCAGCTGCAGATCAAGAGATCCGACTTTGAGTCCCGGTTCAGGTCATAAAAGTATTGGGATTTTCTGCCAAGAATCTGCCCGCATCTATAAGTGTCCACGGCGTTAGTTATGCTCAGGACTGTGAATGCATTGGTCTAAATCAAATATAATATTACAATCACCATATTTTTCTATTCCCATTTCTCGTACAATTAGTGTAATGGTTTCGTCTCACTAATCTCCAATATGGACACAATTCTTTTTAGAATTATCCTTTGTTTGCGAACATTCCGAGAAGTCGGTTTGGCCAATAACATTGAATTACGACCTTCCGTTTGGACACAAAGGGGACGGTAATTATTCTTATTGCTATGCATAAAGAAATCTGTTTTTGTGAGAAACCATCCAACTAATTAAAGTGAACGGTGGTTTTGTATAAATGAATCCGCAGTAACATTTTCTTTTATTTGTTCCCGATTCATTCTCAATTTCATTTACATTTGGTCTCTCTTTTGATCAGCGGTGTAAAAATGTTGCATTTTAATATTAAAACGGTCTGGTGCTTTTGAAGGCGGGAAGATAAATGTAATTTAGCAATTTTATTACAGTGAAACCTTAGGGTCACTGCACATTGGCAATTATCACTTGAGGAACTAATACGCTTACGGCTGATAAATTAATAAGCTGTATAATCCAAATTTTACAAATATTGCAATAGTTTTTCCCAATGGGTATTTACACTTTACACTCCACTACATATATCTGGATTTTGAATTAGATCGATTTACAACATATAAATAATCAAAGTAGAATGTTATCTACTTTCATCATTAATTGCGGCCGTTACTTTATATTATACAATTGGTTCATTTGTAAACGTAAAGTCGAGTAAATTTCCAGATGCGAAAGCATCTGGATTTCTCAACTTTACGTCAATGTTACTGTCGATGTAGCTGTTGATTTACCTATCCAGAAAAATGAATCGAGTAACAAAAAAGCTGCAAACCGGCCGGCCACACGAGATATGAGGTGCTTACCTACTTGCATCTAAAAATTAAGTCCACAGTGGTTAACTGCCATAACCTGCTGCGGTGGATAGAAAGTGCGAGCGACTAAAGCTTAAAGTGTAGTAGAAAACCAATGGGGCTAATTCTATTGTTTACAAAGGGTAACTTTACTTTAACTTGAATACTCTAAACTCTAAACACAATCTACTCTAAACTTAACTAAAATTACATCTATTACTATCTCTTTCATAATGCTCCCTGCGGAATAAAAATTTTTAAAGTTTATAAGTTCAGTTAAGAGATTGTGTACAATAGAATAAGCCACAATGTGCAGCTAGCCTAAAGTATGAGAATGAAGGAAGTACGAAAAATGTTTACAAGCTAAGCACTAAAGTAATAACTGTAAACATCTTTGTATAGCATTTGCTTGTCGCAGTTTGTTATCCGGATTCCCTTCTTTGCCTCTCCCCTGGGCAGCTCGTTTCATGGCTAGGTATAAAGTTACGAAGCTTCGGGCATTTGGTGCATTTCGCGGTTATTTTTAATTAATGCCGACTGCAAGTTAAGGCGGGTTTTCATTAGCTCTGTGTACCTTTTTGCTTTTGAGTGCGGTTAGATTTTGTTGCTCCTTCAGTTTATTTTGATGCATTTGTGGATTTTGTATGAAGTTAAGATAATTTAGAGAATAGGTATGTCAAAAGAATATTAACAATATAGTGGATAGTTTATATAAAGTAGGTATAGCTACGTAGAAAAAACAGAGCTTCAATAGCCCATTAGTTTGAACGATTGGATTTTCAACTTTCATAGCTATTTCAATAGAAAACATCTTGAGGAAATTTATATTGTCTTGGAAAATATTTTTGGTATGTGTTATAGAGGCGAGAAAATTTATACAGTAGGATCAAAGAGCTTTTAGCATATTAATATGTGTTATATTTATATCAAAGCTTTATAAGTAGACGGCCTCCCTGGCGCAGCGATGAGCGCTGTGGTCTTATTGAGAGGCTTCGGGTTCGATTTCTGGCACATGTAATTTGGGAATTTATAATTTCTTAATTATCTGAATATAATTTCTAAATTCTAAATATATAAAAGCTGTGATAGCCTAGTGGTTAGGACGACCGACTTCTAATCGGAGGTCGTGGGTTCGATCCCGGGCATGCACCTCTAACTTTTCGGAGTTATGTGCATTTTAAGTATTTAAATATCACTTACTTTCAAATTCACCGTTTGGTGAAGGAAAAGATCGTGAGGAAACATGCATACCTCCATAACGTTCTCAAATGTGTGTGAAATCTGCCAATCCTGCTTGGCCAGCGTGGTAGACTATGGCCAAAACCCTTCTCACTCTGAGAGGTAGACCCGTGCTCTGTAGTGAGCCGGTAATGGGTTGATCATGATGATGATGATGAAATTATCTCTGGTCTGGTGGGTTATTCTGTAACTAAGTTAGCAACTGAAAATAGTTGCCAACTAATTAGTTAGATATACATTGCTGCTTTACTGTGTAAAATTATGAAAACACTTTATATTTCCCACAGTAAAGCAGCAATGTATATCTAACTAATTAGTTGGCAACTATTTTCAGTTGCTATCAACCGTGGCTAGTTACCACTCTACCGGCAAAGCCGTACCACCAAGTGATCTAGCTTTCCGGTACGACGCTTTAGCCGGGTTAGCCGGGCAGGTACGCTATCATCTTAGACTGCATCATCACTTACCATCAGGTGAGATCGCGTTCTAGGGATAACTTGTAGATGAATAAATAATTTTTTTCAAAGAAAAATGAACCGACTTCAAACGAATCGAACTAAAAAGTTTAAAATATTTTTTTATTCATTTAGATTGACGATTAAACTACCTAACTCAAATGATATATAATTTTTTGAAGTCGGCGCCAAATGACTTCAAGTTCACTTCAAGTCGAAAATGTGCCCCCCGGGTCCCAGACTCACCCTCCGCGACTAGGTTCACCGCGCTCACATTCAAAAGTGGATATTCTGATTTTACTTACACGAATTGAATGTGGTTTGGCGCCGACTTCAAAAAATTATATATCATTTGAGTTAGGTAGTTTAATCGTCAATCTAAATGAATAAAAAATTATTTTAAACTTTTTAGTTCGATTCGTTTGAAGTCGGTTCATTTTTCTTTGAAAAAAATTATTTTATGCTTTTTAGTGATTTGTTTTCTTTATATTAGGTAATAATAATAATAATATAAACGAGAACTATGTAAAATAGATTATGACCTATATATTATTAATTATTATTAAATATCCTGTGACATATACCTACATTTTATGTGTCATACTATAGGTGAGTGATTTTATTTTGTTCTAACCCAACCTAACCTAACTTGTGATCTATAAAAGATTAGTTTGTATGCGTACAACTCTTGTATAATTTGGATAGACCGTAATTTACAATATATACGCGACTAGTTTCACACCCTTGCGGTTTGGCTTTGTATAGGATGGAAATACACGTAACCATGCACAAACTCCAAGGAATCACTCTATATGCAACTGTACTGACTTCGGCCCAAAACTTTTTGCAAAAGGTCAATGTTACGTAGGCGTAGCAGAGTGAAGTCTTTGGACAGAATAGCTATATCAGACTTCAGCAATAGGTCTGGCAATCTCAGAGAACATATTAATGACATATGTGTACATTTATGCTTATAACTTTGTACGTAAGAATGATAACTCGATGTGTTATATACTAAAACCTTCTTGAAAGTATGTAGATAACGATAGTGAAACAATCATCAAAATCGGTTCATTAGTTGCGGAGATAATCGCGAACATACTTACATACATACATACATACATACATACATACATACATACATACATACGGGTCGAATACAGAACCTCCTTTTTTTGAAATCGGTTAAAAAGATTAGTTTGTATGCGTACAACTCTTGTATAATTTGGATAGACCGTAATTTACAATATATACGCGACTAGTTTCACACCCTTGCGGTTTTGTATAGGATGGAAATACACGTAACCATGCACAAACTCCAAGGAATCACTCTATATGCAACTGTACTGACTTCGGCCCAAAACTTTTTGCAAAAGGTCAATGTTACGTAGGCGTAGCAGAGTGAAGTCTTTGGACAGAATAGCTATATCAGACTTCAGCAATAGGTCTGGCAATCTCAGAGAACATATTAATGACATATGTGTACATTTATGCTTATAACTTTGTACGTAATAATGATAACTCGATGTGTTATATACTAAAACCTTCTTGAAAGTATGTAGATAACGATAGTGAAACAATCATCAAAATCGGTTCATTAGTTGCGGAGATAATCGCGAACATACTTACATACATACATACATACATACATACATACGGGTCGAATACAGAACCTCCTTTTTTTGAAGTCAGTTAAAAATGACATTCGTACGGATCCGCATGCATAGCAATAAATACGTCACAGTCAACTCTGTCAGGTGAGGAATTGTTCGCACTCCACAAACTTTTCCTCAAACATCCCTCTGTGTCATTCGGGAGCTAGTATTTTGTACGAATAAAAGGCGTGGTGTAAGAGCTGGTGGAAATAATTCAAGGGGCACTTAAAACGAGCTGAAAGTTTGTAATATGGTGCTATGCTTTACCTCTTTTCGATAAACGATGAGGATATTCTGGCCGGAGATAATTTGTAACATAGACTTGTGGAGGTTAGCTATGAAAAACCCGTAAACCTTCAGATTTGATGCCAAAAAATGTAATCGGATTGAGCATACAACTGCGTTGAGCATCCGATCATAAAGCAAATTTTGCTGCGTACCAGAAACAGACTGCTAAGTTTAGGTTCCGTTCTTAAAGAAAGTTATAGATGTACCTATGTTCTAAATCATTTAAACTTTTTAAAACTAAACCTATCTAATAATTTTTAGGATATTTATATTTATATAGGTACCTAATTATATGGTTCCTCTCCTTTAGAGAAATAATCATCAAAAACTTTCCATTCTAAGCATCTACACATTACCCACTAGCTCCCTGCCTAGTGTGTGACGTCACAGCGAGGAAATGAGAAAGTTATCGGTACCCAAACCATCGGAGACGTTATCCTAATACGTATAAAATCCTTGTATAATTCAATTTCACCGAAACCGGGAGCGCAGAGTGGAAAAATTTATGGTTAAATCCCTACAGGATCATGGGCTTTATTTATGGATGGATGGCGACCGGAAAAGTCTAAACAGTAAGTTAGGTTACTTTTTTCTGAGTTGTGTATCGTCGTTCCGCCGAATTGCTTTATGAACGGATTTATATAAAAATTGCTTACTTTTATCCCGAAATTATTGCCGCACTCAGAAAATTCCTTAAATAATTTAAGGAATTTCTGAGTTGTTACAGAGAGAGGTCAATGAGATATTCGTGAAGCGGAAAAAAAATAGGTTGTCTGTAAAGTCGGTTTGCGGACGATGATTTTACGTGATAACGTATAATAAGAAAACAAATAGAGATAGATGCTTCACAAGCGGAACGCTTAGGCCGATCGTGCCTTCCCTATCGCTTGTTCTGCGCTCTCGCTTGCACGCGGTATGTGACAATGAATCATCGTTCTTCGTGCGTGTAGCCGGTGTTCATCGATTTATAAGACGTTATCACGTCAAAAACTTTAAATTGATTAATTACTCTAATGTTTAAATTATCACTACGCAAGAACGGATCATACCTACTCACCTAAATTCATAAGATCTTAGTAGTTATGCTGAGCTACCATTAATTACGTCCATGAATTGGACGCATCTAGATTGTTATGTCTCCTGTATACGTTGGCCCAATGCACTCAGCGAATATGTATAAAGCCACTCGGCGTATATTTTCCAGATGGGCATAAGTGACACCCTGGTTGATTGACCCGGGGCACATGGGGTTATGTGGTCGTTGGGGGCACACATCGAAAAATCTTGGTAGGTATAGTTCGCGAACTGCATGAATCACAATATGTTTGTTGGCGGCATTCGGCGAACGTATTGGACTAACGTGAAGTGGAGGCTTTACACTTACTCTATGGCTATTAACTTCATAGGATATTTTCGCTATTCCAATATAAGGGGAGACATATTATTACGGTACAAAATATCATAACAATAGCTTTGACAAAATACAGGTGTCACATAAAAGACATTTAGTTTTTGTTGAATAAATCCCCTTGATGTATTTGCTGTGAAAGAGATTTATTTCACAGAATATTCTAGTAACATTTTACCCCCTTTCCGGGAAGATAGTATAATAAAGTAACGAATCAATCTGAAGGCCACTACGAGTAGGTAAGTACATAGGTACTATCTATATGTCGAAATATACGTCATAGAGTGAATGATTTTTAACCCCCGACCACAGAATAATAACTAGTACCTAAAGGTACAGAAGCCTTACTTCACAATGGTTTTCAAAGAAATATGTACTCAATCTGATAAACAATATGATTTAATTTAGCTCGCGTTCCAGTCGAGCACGTTTTCGTTTACGTACCTACCAAATTTTTTTGAGGGAATATGGGCCTTAATTCACTGGACTACGGTTCATAATAGGTTATACGTGGTTATACGTTTGAAAGAGCCGGGTACTCTAGGGCTATGGCAGTTATACTAGATTGGCCGTTGCGTAACGGCCGCCGCCTGTAGGTATGTTTCTAATACCTACACGCGGAGTGACACAGGCCTGCCCCGACGCAAAAACGACGGGGTGTTATAAGTTTAACGTGTCTGTGTGTGTGTGTGTGTGTGTGTGTGTGTGTGTCTGTCTGTTTCCCCGTATCGCTCAAACTGGTGAACCGATTTGAATGCGGTTTTCTTGTTTAAAAGGTGAATTAGTCGGGAGTGTTATTAGCTATGTTTGATGAAAATCGGCCCAAGATGGCTGCCGCCACATAATGGCGAATGTCGGGCGCTTATTAAATTTATAATTTATACTTGTAAAGTTACTAAGCAGCTATTCTATAGAATTTATATTAATCTAAAAGTTACCTTTGTAAATGCAAAAAATATGTCTTAGACTTGCCTTTACACAAGTTTAAGAACTCTATTAAAAGTATGCTCATAAAAAAAGCTTATTATACAATTGAAGATTATATTATAAACGATAAAAAAGCTTGGATTTAACTCGTTCCAGCAATGCGCGAGACGGCATTTCAATCATGTACAATAATAATGATTGTTATAATGTTATTTTTAAAAAAAGAGCAACCGCCGAGTTTCTTGCAGGTTCTTCTCGGCTGGAACTGCATTCCGAACCTGTGGTAGACTCAATTGACGATTCAAAAGTACTTGTAAAAGTTTATTTGAATAAAAAACTTTTCTATTCTATTCTATTCTATTGGACATCCTTAATGTAAATAAAAACACTAAAAGGTCAGGTAGGAATGAATTTATAACAGTTCAGCATACACAAGCGTCTAGCAAGTCGACATAATGTCAGGGTAATACGCGCACCTTATTAGACACAGCAAACATTATGTGTTTGCTGCGTCTCATAAGTTACTACACCCACCTACATCCCTAGCGCGGCAGCTGAGTTATGTTACTCGCAGAAGTCGCAGAAGTCGATACGTTGGGTTCATACTTACTTCAATGAAAGGAAGGAGAGCATGCTATTACAATCAACAGTCCTTATAGGTTACCTTTTGACGACCTCCCTGGCGCAGTGGTGAGTGCTGTGGTATTATAAGCGGGAGGTCCTGGGTTCGATTCCCGGCAGGGGCAATTTGAGATTTTATAATTTCTAAATTGTCTCTGGTCTGATCTGGTGGGAGGCTTAGGCTGGTTACCACCCTACCGGCAAAGCCGTGCCGCCAAGCGATTTAGCGTTCCGGTACGATGCCGTGTAGAAACCGATCAGGGGTATGCATACCTCTTCCAAGTTAGCCCGCTTCCATCTTAGACTGCATCATCACTTACTATCAGGTGAGATTGCAGTCAAGGGCTAACTTGTAGTTGAAATAAAAAAAAAAACTTGGAAGAGTGGCGGGTCTAAACTCTAAATCCCGCTCTTCTGAGAGAGGAGCCCTGTCCCCAGCAGTGGGACGTAAAAAGGCTGTAGTGGTGGTAATTTTCATAGTATTGTACAGTGTCAGTACATACTCAGTATAGAATAGAATAGAATAGACAGCTCTATTGCGAGTCGGGAGGCGCGTTACGAGTTAGGTAAACACCAATGAATCCTGCAATAGGCAATAAAATAAATCTCAAGTACACAACTATTGAACACGGTCACGATATTGTTTGGCGCCAGCTGACTCGGAAGTCGACGTGACAGCTCCATTGCGAGTTGGGAGGCGCGTTACAACTCGAAAGTTACAAGTCGCAAGTTACGAGCTAAGTAGATGTAGTGCCACAACTTCGCTAATGCGCCAGTGTTTCAGAACTTGTATCGGCAAGTTGTTTATGGGGCACTATTTCCACGCACCGAATATCAAGGCGGAACTTTGTCGTGCGGATTACGACTGTATAGTAGAGTGAATCTACATATTATTATTATTATGGATATATCTTTATTTTGGCATGAATAAAGACAAGAACAGTTCTCTCGAGCGGATTTTTGTCACATCGACCAATCCACAAATATTAAATTGCACAAACATGTGCCCAAACATTATTACACTCACACTCATAATCTGATACGACCGGAAAACGATTAGACGTGAGAATGACTGACGTTTTAACATGCTCTCTGCAGCAGAAATTCTTTGACAGAATTTCTTGACAGAAAATCCCATACCTTTTTTGGCCCGACCAACGACGCAGCATTGCCATGATAGTTACAATAGTTATGTGCTATACACCTTAGTGAACGTAGAGTCCCAATATGCATTGAAAGTGGCCACTGACGTTTAAGGGGGTAGGAAAACTATAAATAAAACAATCCACACAAATATCACATTTACAAAAATTAAAACTAAAACTCGTCGAGCCAGTTACCTTGTCCTACCCAAAACTAGAACAATTAATTATGGCAGAAAAACCCTTACCTATGAAGGAGCTAAACTCTATAACAACATACCTGCACACATAAAAAATGTACACTCATTCAATGCATTCAAAACTGAATTAACTGCTCATATTATGAGTAATGCGAATCACTTCGACAAATGCATTGAATGAGTACCTACCTAAATGGCGAATATTGTAAACCTTATTCTTAGAATTAAGTTCTCATGTAAGTGACTTTGTCTTTATGAAAATTAAACGTCTTTAAACCTAAACCTAAAAATCCAATATAGATAGGTCCAACCCGGACTCGAACGCGGGACCTGAAGAGCCGCAACTGACCAAGCTACCCAATATATCAACGCAAACAAACTTCTTGTGTACGAAACTGTTCGGAAATTCAATCACTTACAATTCACAAAGCTTTCGGACTATTTTATAGGCATTAAAATCCACATGAACTCTATACCACTTAATTACGAAAATGACGATTGCCGCCACATTTAGGCAGGTAATAATATAATTCAAAAGCACTCCAAATTAATTACAATTTTGCATCACAGTATAAAATTGCAGCGCTCCACTCGAAGCCTCTCTGCCAATTTATTTACCATTACATTTCATCCATTATTTCCACCGCGCTTGGCCCGCAAATACATAAATGTAAAAAAAATTAAAATGCGCACGGAATGAGAACTTTTGGTATTGGTAAAAACTGTTTTTAACCCCCGACGCAAAAACGACGGGTTGTTATAAGTTTGACGTGTCTGTGTGTGTGTGTGTGTGTGTGTGTGTGTATGTGTGTGTGTGTGTGTGTGTGTGTGTCTGTCTGTCTGTTCCCCTGTGGCGCTCAATCGGGTGGACCGACTTGAATGCGGCTTTTTTTGTTTGAAAGGTGAATTAGTCGAGAGTGTTGTTAGCTATGTTTGATGAAAATCGGTCCAAGATGGCCGCCGCTACAAAATGGCGGATTACATATTTTTTCACAACCCCCTTAATATGGGTATCAAATGAAAGGGCTTGACTAGTAGAATAGAATTATGCAAATCCAAGATGGCTGCCACCACAAAATGGCGAATGTCGGGGGTTTTTAAAATTTTTAATTTATACTTGTTATATACGAATTGTCTTTAAAAATTATCTCTCTTTAAAGTGATCGGAAATTAGTTTGTTGGTTCAGTGACACCCAAGCTAGAGGCCTACCGTTTAACTGTGATGGTTTCTGAGGTATTGGCTTGATGCGGGAGGCGTAACGGTTAGTTCTGAGAGGATTTACGGCTGGATAGCGAAGGGGGTGAGTTAAAGTAAAAGTTAATTCCGTTTCCCCTTACCGCACCGAGCAGCTACCTCAGGAACCAAGGTCAATGATTGGCCTCTAGTTTGGATGTCACTGTAGTCTTGTAGCTCTCTTGAGCCACTTTGCAGTACGATAATGAGACATCCGAGAGCTTGGTGATGTTAGAGGCTTCTTCGGTGAACCGAAGAAGCCTCTAACATCGCCAAGCTCTCGGATGTGACGGCGATTGCTATGACTCGGACCTTCAAGGTATCGCTGTAAACTGGAAATCGCCTTAATTTAATATTGTAGGGGAGACTGGGTACGGTTGAAACATTTTAGCGTTAATCGTCCATTTCGTCGGGAATAGTTAGCAGAGCGTTGAAAAAAATATATCAAATAAAAGACCACATATCTGTCTACGAATGGGCAATGTTATTTGCAATCACTGTACTGTATTTTATGTGTAAAATCAAATCTTAAAAAAATGGGAAACTGTTTCAACCGTCCCCATGCCAGGGTCGGTTGAAACAGTGCCTGGGGTCAATTGAAACACATGCAAATAATACAGAATATAATAAATGAACATGTTTTATTCATCGTCTAATAACATTTTACGACTTTCTAGTTAAATATCCTTTTTTTAGTTTAGCATAGTTTAGTTAGACATCCTTTTTAGTTAGGCAAAAATATATGTCTGCACATCTAATTAAATATTTAGATTGTTCACGCTCTTGTTCCTGGTTAAACACTCGATTGTGAGCTTTATATCCCATTTCTTGATTTTCATTGCCACCAGTCGCATCTCGTTTACGTACATTGTATACCTCAACTGGGAACAGTGGTTCAGTCCATTCTTTTCTGCCGCTGTTCTTAACGAAGATCCGGCTTTTACACCTTCTTATGCTTACTTGTACGTCGATAAGTCAGCTTGACATCTCGTAGTCTCCCTTTGGCGTACCCTTGGCATCTTTGAAACAAGAAAATTAAATAAATAAGTTGTTTCAACCGTACCCACAAAAAATGTTTCAACTGTCCCCAACCCCCCTTCTAGGTATAAAATTGTTCACAGTAAGAATAATAATAAATTTAAATAAACACTAATCGTACAACCATATTCTACAAACTTCAATAAAAACGACACAAAACTCTCAGTACTCTAACTTTAATAAAACCATTATAATTGCAAAAATGTACGGACAAAAAATACTTACTTTTACGTCAAAAAACACAATGGGGCCTCCTATCTACAGGAACAACGCGCGAAAGGCGACGCAACACTAAAATTCGTGTTTGGAGTTGTCGTCCGCTTCGTTCTTCTCTTGTAACCATCAACCTCACCACACACGGTGTCGAGATATTCGCTTTGTTTCAACCGTCCACCGTTTCAACCGTACCCAGTCTACCCTAATTCATGTTTTGTCTCGGTCTCCAAGTCGGTCACACGAGGATGGTGGCAAGAGACTGACGAAGATTTAACAGAAAATAAGTGATGACCGTTCCGTACCTTCATTATAATTGCCGGACAACCCGAGAAGCGTTTGTGATGAAAATACACATGGCGAAGACATACCACCGCGCGATTACGCATCCCTGTGCGATGCTGCGTAGAAACAGTTTAGGATATGGGTGTAATAAAACTGCTATAATAACCCATCCAGTTTGAGTTCTAGACTGCAATTCAATCAATCATGATTGCAATTCAATCATGTACATAAAATTGTTATACCTATTGGTATTTTTAAAAGGAGCAACCGCCGAGTTTCTAGCTGTTTCTTCTCGGTTGGAACGGCATTCCGAACCAGTGTTAGATTCAATTGACGATTCAAGTGTACCTGTAAGGGACCTTTCAGACAGACCGGCGCGGAGAGCGTCGGAGAGCATTTTTTTTTTTCACACAGACCGGCCGTTCAAATTTGCTCTGCTCTCCGCGCCGGTCTGTGTGAACGGACACGCGGATGCGCTCGGAGCCGAGCGTACGCTCTTGGGCCGGACGGCAGAGCATATTCGGCCTACGGTCGGCTGTGCGAGCATGAAAGAGCACGCGAACGGAGCCGGTCGGATGCTCGAGCGCGAAAGGGCACGGGCATGGAGCAGCCGACCGGCTCGACGAGTAGCCGACCGGCTGCTCTCATATATTTCACACAGAGCGTATTGGGAGCATGCTCGAGCATCCTCTTATCATAAAAGAGTTAACATGTAAAAATAAAGCCTATTTCAATGTCTTAAGATTCTATTTTAAATGCGATTAAAATTTGCTCTGCTCTCCGCGCCGGTCTGTCTGAAAGGTCCCTAAAAGTTTGTTTGAATAAAAAACTTTTCTATTCTATTCTATTATCAGTTAAGGTGGTACGTTTTCCATACTAATTTATTATTACCATTTAAGAACGAATGGATTATATATTTACACTGAAATTACATCGCATAGCCTTAATTTAATGTTTAATTTGCGGAAAATTTTATTTACATAAAGAAAACATTACATAAACAGCTAAAGGTGAAGTAAAGCCATCTCGGTCAGCTACGCAAAACAGCGTTTAATAGATGGCTATTATAATAATTAAGCTGTCTATGTAATGTTTTCTTTATGTAAATATAATTTCGCATTATAAATTATATTAAGGCTGTGCGATGTAATTTCAGTGTAAATATATAATCCATTCGCTCTTGAATGGTAACATGAAGTTAGTATGGAAAACGTAACACCTTAATGTAGCACCTGGTGCTGGTAATGTCAATGGCAACTTGTTATCGAATAAAAAACATACAATGTATTGTGTCGGTCCGGAATCCACATTTCGTCGCGGTCCCCTAAATCGGGGATATTTTGTTTGCTTATAACACAATGAGGGCGTAATATACAAGGATCCCGTCACGTTTGTAGCCGGCGGCGGGTTTAATTGAAATAATATTCCTTTCCCCGCGAGCCAAAGGGATTCGGGCCGAGACGTGCGCCATTTCACTTATTTTATTTTCCCCCTCTAGCGAGAGTGCGACGTACTGTCATCTTTTGTGACAGTAAATACCTCCTTTACCATACGTATAAAGTATTGTCGGGCGTTATTGGCTATGAGGTATTGTCGTGGTTAAAATATATGCCCAAAAGTCGTTGCAAAATTGGTTGTCGCCCATTGTGTCCGGCGGACGGAGTGTGCCGGGCAATTTGAAACCTTGTTTGCGCATTGTTATGAGACCTTTTGATATTTATGTGAAAACCCGCAAAATTAGAAAAACTCGCTTATCGTTGGCAATTAAAAAATATATATAATAGAGTAGTAATTTTGGCCAAGGACTTGGTAAGTCAATAATAGTCCATAACTTAGAAGGTTTCACTACCGATAGAGCCACGTACTTACATATTATTATATTGTGTACTAGGCTTTTAAGCTATTGCCAGCTCTCGGACAAACTTAACATGTATTTGAAGTCGAAAAAAAATTCGTCTATATTATTATGTACGAATATATACTACTCAAAACAAAATAGGGCCCACTACGTTTTTACACTATAATCTTAAAATACCTAAAAATCTGTATTTTTTAAAAATTGTTATGTTTAAATTAGAGAATAAGAAATTATGTAAACCCTAAATTGTTTATAAAAAAAAAATATTTTTCTAGAATTAAAGCCGAAAACAAAAAATAACAATTATTCTACAAAATCGTAATGTTTAATCTAACACTGTTCTTTGAACTTTTTCACGATAAATCCTTTCACAATGCTGTTTCTAATATCGGGTAGGGCCCCCTCTGCTTCGTACACACTCACTGAGCCTGTTTGGGACACTCTCGATCAAATGGACAACATTTTCCAGGGGTATCCTCTCCCAACAGGCTTTTAAAGCAGTAATCAGCTCCTGCCGGTTATTTATAGTGCTGTAACTTTCTTTGAGGCTCCTCTTTAACTGGTCCCACAAATGTTCAATAGGATTGAGGTCCGGACTCATAGCAGGCCATGGTAAAACCGAGATATTGGCGTCCGCGAGAGCTCTCTGGGTGCTCCGGGCTGTATGAGCGCGAGCATTGTCGTGCATGAAAACAAATCCATCACCCACCCGCTGTGAAAATGGGATCACATGGGGTCGAAGTACACGCTCAATGTAACTGGCAGCAGTTACGGTTCCCTCGTCCAGAATTACCAGCTCGGTTTTACCTGCTAGGTTAATTCCGCCCCATACCATCACACTTGGGCCCCCCCAGCGGTCTGTTTCGTGAATGCACTGTTCTGTGAAACGTTCGCCTTGACGTCTCCATACGCGTAGTCGTCTATCATCACTAAAAAACTTAACTTTACACTCATCGCTAAAGAGTACACTTCTTCAATTGTCCATCGTCCAGTTCAAATGGTCACGTGCGAAGGTTAACCGTGCTGCACGATGAGCCCTGGTGAGTTTCAGCCGAACAGCCCGCATTCTGGAATGTTGTCCATCCTCGTGGAGTCGGTTTCGAATGGTTTGGTCACTGACTCGGGTACCAGTGGATTCCCGTAGTCGATTTTGTAAGAGCCGGGCGGTTAAAGTACGATCTCGACGTGCAGTTAATCGGATGTACCGGTCCTCTTGGGCAGTTGTGGCCCGAACTCTTCCTGATCCACGTCTCCTAGCAACACTGCCCGTCTCCTGGTAGCGTTCCCACACGTTTCGGATAGCTCGGCGAGACACGCCGAGGCGCAGAGCTACAGATCTCTGAGACTCTCCCTCCTGAAGCAAAACGACTGCTCTTGCTGCGGATTCCATGTCCATATGACGACGAAAACCAGGCATAGTGATCAAGGCTAATACCAAAATTAAAGTAAACAGCTAAACAAAGTGAGTTTCGACAGCAACGATTAAAATTCGACTGAGAACACAAGCGATCAGGAACTTGTGCAAAGGGATGATTTTAAGCACTTCAGTTTTTTTTGTCACCCACTTAAGAATGAACATTGAAGTTGTCCCTTGCAACATCGTTAAAGGTTCATAAACATGTCTCCGAAATGTTTCAATACTTGACATTGCTATTGGTTAAGGTAGAACTCAGTTTTTATACAAAATTCGAAATTATGTGAAGTGGGCCCTATTTTGTTTTGAGTAGTTTATCTTGGTTAAATCTTAAAAGTATACCTAACCTTAAAAGGAAACCATAGAGTCTTCTTACTAACGTATTGATAATAATTGATAATAATAATTGGATCGTGGTTATGATCCTCTATACAATCACGGTCCTTGCGGTAATGGACAATTCTCATCCGAGAGATAATTAAATTAGAGCTCAAATTGATCGCGCTAATACGGAACTGAAACATTCCGCCGCTAAGCCGGATTACCGCGCTAAAGCTCGCCACCATAATGAGACACGCCGCAAGCGGTTAATTCCCTGCGAGCGTCCTAAATACGCTTGTGTTTTGTAACCACTTATTTGTCGTTCATTTTGCGACAGAAGCCTAGAATCCAGTTTTTAACCCCCGACGCAAAAACGACGGGGTGTTATAAGTTTGAAGTGCGCGTGTGTGTGTGTGCGTGTGCGTGTATCTGTCTGTCTGTTCCCCTGTAGCGCTCAAACGAGTGAACGGATTTGAATGCGGTTTTTTGTTTGAAAGGTTTATTAGTCGAGAGTGTTCTTAGCTATGTTTGATGAAAATCGATCCAGGATGGCCGCCGATACAAAATGGCGGATTACATATTTTTTCACAACTCCCTTAATATGGGTATCAAATGAAAGGACTTGACTAGTAGAATAGCACTATGCAAATCCAAGATGGCCGCCGCCACAAAATTGCGAATGTCGGGGGTTTTTAAATTTTAAATTTATACTTGTTAATACCGTTTTCAGCGCTTGTTTTACTAAATTTTGATACAATCGAAATACTTTGGCACCACTCTTGTAATATTTCCATATTTAGCACGATTCGAAAATGTTACACGTTGGCTCGACGTGTTTTTTTTTTTTTTTTTTTCTCAAAAAAAAAAATATACGTCGAGCCCATTCAAGCCCATTCATCTCCTTTAAACCCACTAAAAAGCGTTTTGTTTCATGATGGCGATTAAAATTTACTGAAATTATTTTTCTAGAGATAGAAACATACCCTAATATGACCTAAAAAACGTTAGTCAAATAAGTGCCTAATTAAATATTCAGATAAACAATTATACATTTTCAAAGTTTCCAAAACGAGAGGCTTTCAACCCGTCAAAACTTGTAGCCTTTCAGATATGAATTGAAATAATAAGCGGAGAGTGGGGTTATACATACGTGGAAATGTCGGCGTGATATTAAACATTCCATTATAATATGGGCATGTGAACATTAAACAGAGCGATGATAAAATATTTCTGTGTCGGTTTTAATGCCTCAGTTATATTGTAAAAGACGCCGTTATTAAATTGTACTATCTATGTACATAATTGAACGGATACGAGGGATACGAGTAGGTTTTTGTATGCGAGCTAGGTTACTGACTATGACTTGAAGACGGCAATTATGACGTCTAAGTTGAAGCGCGCTTGCCTAGAAAATGTCTTGAAGCTGTTAAAATTATACCCACGTGGCAGGAAACACGCACGCCGGAAGTACACGAGTAGTAAATCTACAGAGGGGAAGCTTCCACAAGCGGCCCGCTGTAGGTATACTCACACAAACACACTCACCAACGGTTCACGGACGCCCACTCGTTCCACTAACCGGTACAGTTGGTGACAAACGTGCGCATATGTGTGAGTGTACCTACAGCGGGCCGCTTGTAGAAGCTTCCCCTCTGTAGGTACTCTGTGCCGGAAGGGCGTGTGTCACATCTTTGCGGTTGGTGTTAGAAACATTTCGTGCGCAGTAATTGATCGTCAACCATATCAAGGATGTCTATGTTTACCTAAGGATATCTAACTTGAAACTGTTTAGATTTTCAGCAAAATTGGTCCAGCCATTTTTAGTGTAGAATCAAAAATCTAAATAAAAAATTTAGTGCTTATATTCTTCCCCGTGGGAAATTAGCTATCTGGATCTGGAGGGTCGCATCCAGACGTTTTCAAGTTAACGTTAAGAGAGAGCGCTCACGGAGCGGTTCGCACCCGCGCCCGCCGCGGTTGCGGGCCCGCAATACTCGAAATTCATACAAATGTCGAGTGCAAAACTCACGACGCGATTTACTCCCGCAGAGTTGGCGGTTGCTCGCGGCTCCCGCAGAAGGCGGGCAGCGGGCGCCCGCGAGCTTTGCGGGCGTCGCCCGCGAGCTTTGCGGGCGTCGCCCGCAAGCTCTGCGGTTTCTTGGCGGGCGCGATCGCATTTTTCTTATAGGAGGAGCTGGCGAACAAAACGGTATAGTTGCATCAAACTAAAGAGTAAGAGTCTTTATTTGCAAAAATGTGGTACAAATATTATGGATCTTAAAGCTTATTGTCTTCCAACACATTTAACTAATAAATTAGTGTGCAAATTGAATTATTGATTTTAAGACTAAACAAAATGACGTAAGTAGCATACATGTCACCGTTCTAACGATATAAATATAAAATTAATTGCAATAAATAGAATTTATGTCATATATTCTTTTCGTTCGTTCGTTCGTTCGTTTCAACCAATGGACGTCCACTGCTGGACATAGGTCTCTTGCAAGGATCGCCACAGCACACGATCTTGTGCCGCCTGACTCCAGCGGCTGCCAGCGACTCGCTTGAGATCGTCTGTCCAACGAGTGGAGGGTCTACCTGCGCTTCGTTTACTGGTGCGAGGCCGCCATTCAAGCACCTTGGGACCCCAACGTCCATCGGTTCTTCGAGCAATGTGCCCCGCCCATTGCCACTTCAGCTTCGCGACTCGATGAGCTATGTCGGTAACTCTGGTTCTCCTGCGGATCTCCTCATTTCTGATTTGATCCCGCAGGGATACTCCGAGCATAGCTCTCTCCATCGCCCGCTGAGTGACCCTGAGCCTTCTTATGAGGCCCATTGTCAGCGACCATGTCTCAGATCCGTAAGTCATCACTGGCAACACGCACTGTTCGAAGACTTTCGTCTTCAGACACTGAGGGATATTGGACGAAAAGACATCTCGAAGTTTCCCGAACGCTGCCCAGCCGATTTGGATTCGGCGGTTGATCTCTTTGTCAAAATTGGACCTACCTAGCTGGACCGTGTGTCCCAGGTATATGTACTCGTCTACAATTTCGAGTGCAGAGTTCTCAACGATTACCGGGTGGAGCGGAACATGAGCATTAGACATGACCTTCGTCTTACTCATGTTCATTTTTAGGCCCACCTGTTGAGAAACTCTGCTGAGATCGTTGAGCATTGTATTGAGGTCTCCCAGAGTCTCTGCCATCACGACTATATCATCGGCAAACCGTAGGTGAGTGATGTACTCGCCGTTTATGTTGATGCCAAGTCCGTTCCAGTCCAGAAGCTTAAAGATGTCTTCCAACGCTGCGGTAAATAGCTTCGGGGAGATAACATCTCCCTGACGCACTCCTCGCTGCAATTGGATTGGCCTCGTATTCTGGTCCTGTATACGGACTGACATAGTGGCGTTTTCGTACAAACACTTCAGCGCTTGGATGTACCGATAGTCGATCCGGCATCTCTGCAGTGATCTCAATACAGCCCAAGTTTCCACCGAATCAAAGGCTTTCTCATAGTCCACAAACGCTAAGCAAAGTGGCCGGTTATACTCTTCGGTCTTCTGTATAACCTGCCGCAGCGTATGGATGTGGTCTATGGTACTGAAGCCTTTTCGGAACCCGGCTTGTTCGGGAGGCTGGAAGTCGTCGAACCTACGTGCGAGACGATTCGTAATGACTCTCGAGAACAACTTATAGATATATTCTTTTAAATTGTAAAAACATTTCTCCATGAGCCAGTTCTTTAGTTTTACTTTAAAAGTTTGGAGAGACATGGCCTGTATTGATTCAGGTAACCTATTAAATATTAATTATTAAATATTAATATTAAACTGAATGACATACTTACAGTGAGCTTTTGGCGTGGATTTTTATTTACCCATATGTAGTTAGTGACTTTATTGAACATAATAATATGTTAAATTCAGTTTGCTATCTCATATAAGTTAACGGAATCAATAAATAATTAATATTGCAAGCAATAACTTGTTTGTGTAAACACATAACTCCAGAAGCAGACTATCAATTAATATTAAAACTAAATCAAACTATTATTAAAATATCTGCGTTTATCACCCGCACATAACTCAATTTATATCAACTCAGAGATTAGTTTAACTGAGATCTATTTTCAAATATATTTTATACTAATTAATTAATTACACTCAGCCAAGTCCAAAATGGCAGCATTTATTTGATAAGGGTGTGATTGCTATCGCAGCCCTCAATCAAATATCACGACCTAGACGCTGAAGCATCTAATAGTCGGTTGAGTCTTTGGAGGAGACTCAATTCATGGCTTCGAAGTACCCGTATTTATACCAATAATTCAAGATGGCGGTTCGGCGCCACTGAATGAATCAAATTTCAGTTAATTCTAACCTATTTCAATTATGAAATTAATAATTCGTAAACCATTTCTAAAAATTCCAATTAATTTTCAACAATAATCTATCATTTGTAAGTCAGTCTGACATTTGTAAGTTAGTTTAGGCCAATTTCAACATAAATTGTTTAAAAATTATTCTTATTATTCAGCAATTCAGATATTCTTATTCAGCAAGCCAAAGACCATCGGATTAAAAAATATAACATTTTGTTCGCCAGCTCTTCTTAGCTTATATATAAATATAACCGCCGGTCTTGCGGGCGTCGCCCGTCAACTCGGCGGGCGACGCCCACAGCCGCGGCGGCTGCGGTCCCGCAAAAACAAGCGGGCTCGTGAGCGCGCTCTCTCTAACCTCTCTCCCGCAGCCGCGGCGGGCGCGATTCCAAACCGCTCCGTGAGCGCTCTCCGTAACTGTGGCTAAAGTTTTAGTATGGATATGTCAAATCATGATGTTTTTACCAAAAGTCAGTTGCCATACTGAATGTCAGAACTAACGAACAGTAAAGCCCAAATTAGACGGTTAATTTTTCGAGATTTTTGCTTTCATATACGAGGCTTCATCGATGAATCATCGAAAATGAACCGTCTATAATAAACACCGACCGTTCGTCGTTCACAGGTACTTTGCCATAAGTAGTAAATATTGCATCATGCTTGTATCATGCATCATTGATCGCAACAAGTATAAATTAAAAATTTTAAAAACCCCCGAATAATAAATAAAGCCATTTTGTGACGGCGGCCATCTTGGATTTGCAATAGTGCTATTCTACTAGTCAAGCCCTTCCATTTGATACTCATATTAAGGGAGTTGTGAAAAATATGTAATCCGCCATTTTGTAGCGGCGACCATCTTGGACCGATTTTCATCAAACATAGCTAACAACACTCTCGACTAATTCACCTTTTAAACAAAAAACTGCATTCAAATCGGTCCACCCGTTTGAGCGCCACAGGGGAACAGACACACACACACACACACACATACACACACAGACACGTCAAACTTATAACACCCCGTCGTTTTTGCGTCGGGGGTTAAAAATGAACGATGAAGGGGGCACCGTCTAATTTGGCCTTTAACGTTACCTCAGTTACGTATATCTACTAGAGTTGACTAGAGCCTCTCATTTGCACTGAACGTTCACCGAAGCGGGCATTTTAGTGACGTGATTTCTGCGGTCCGCCAAATATTTACCTCCCCGTGTTAAGAGCCCGTGGATACGTAAATCATTCCCATTCACGTCCGAACCACGTACGGCTTGGCTGCAGATTTAATACACCAGCACAAAGGCGCTAGCGATCCGTACGTACTCGACGCAAATATGAAGTGCCGTACGTATGACTCTACGTTCAGAGACATCACAATGCAATTTCGTGATAGGACTACTTGAAATCACAACAAGAATATTAATTGTTTGTAACAGGAATTTTGTGTCTGCCGGGCCTTTACACAACTCTAATATTTTATAAACCCTTTACACAAGTTTAAAACTCTATTAAAAGTATGCTCCTAAAAAAAGTATTTTATACAATTGAATATTATAAAAAAGCGTGAACAATCGAGACCAGCAATGTGCGAGACGGCAATTCAATCATGTACGTAACATAAAATTGTTATTTGTTTTTTTTTATTTATTTAAAAAAGAAAAACCGTCAAGTTTCTTGCTTGTTCTTTTCGGTAGGCACAGCATTGTGTGTGTATGTGTGAGTAAAAAAAAAAAAAAGCATTCCGAACCAGTGGTAGATTCAAATGAAAATTCAAAAGCCTTTTATAAAAGTTTATTTGAAAAAAAAAAAATTTTCTATTCTATTCTATTCCTTGAACAGCGCGTTCAAGTACTCTTTGAACTCATTGTTCATACATACATATATTCAAAATAGTTCCCCCACTTCTTCCATCTAGTTCAAGATTTAAATGGCAATAATTTCCCTATTTCCTCTGGGTGATGTCGTGCGTAAGGTTTACGCGCACATAACCTTCCCCCTAGGGTCCCGAGCGACACAAAGGGCTGGGTTTGTTTAAAGGGGATGCTTGTAAAGGGCGATCAATCTCTTATCTGATTAGGTTTGTTATCCTGTGTTCTGAAGGGGTCTTTAGAACATATAATAAAATCCTTTGACGTATTTTAGGTACGTTTTTGTGAAGTAGGTACGCTTAAGACGAGTTCCGCAGCGCAGCGTTCAGTTGTGCGTTGTGTATCCCAGCTTAGTTTCTTACTAGTGCGCACCATACAAACGAAGTTTGTTACTTTTTTTTTTAATTCAACTATAAAGTAGCCATTGACTGCAGTCTCATGTGATGGTAAGTGCAGATGATGCAGTCTAAGATGGAAGCGGGCTAACTTGGAAGAGGTATGCATACCCCGGATTGGTTTTATTAGTAGGTACTTATTCGAATATTAGGTACAAGTATAAATTAAAAATTAAAAAAAAAACCCCGACATTCGCTATTTTGTGTTGGCGGCCATCTTGGATTTACATAGTGCTATTCTACTAGTCAAGCCCTTTCATTTGATACCCATATTAAGGGAGTTGTGAAAAAATATGTAATCCGCCATTTTGTAGCGTCGGCAATCTTGGATCGATTTTCATCAAACATAGCTAACAACACTCTCGACTAATACACCTTTCAAACAAACAAACCGCATTCAAATCGGTCCACCCGTTTGAGCGCTACAGGGGAACAGACAGACACCCATACACACACACACAGACACACACACACACACAGACACGTCAAACTTATAACACCCCGTCGTTTTTGCGTCGGGAGTTAAAAATGTTAAAGAGGATTTCAGTGTAAATGTTACTTTTCAATTTGATGTTACAGTAGGTAGGTACATCGCTTGCTTGTTGCTAATTTATTTCAGTACAGAGCGCATGGAATCCAACGCGAAAGGAATATTTGTCAACTGCAAGTAAAGTTAAACGAAGCGAGGGTGAAAGCTCACTGAAACAGACGTCGAGTTCGCTGCTAAAACGGGAAACTGCGGTTTAAACACTTTAAATAAACGATAAAATGAAATTGACAATATTTACCTCCATCAGTTTGTTCGTTTACAGTCGATTCGCGATTATTAGTAAATCCAAAGATTTACTACGTGTACCTACCGGCCACCGACCAGTCATTACGTCAGTGAAGCATATAATCAATTAATCACACTAATATTATAAAGGTGAAAATTTGTGTGTGTGTGTGTGTGTGTGTGTGTGTGTGTGTGTGTGTGTTTGTTACTCTTAAATGCCGCAACTACTGAACCGATTTAGATGAAATTTTGAATGGAGATAGATTATGCCCCGCCTTAATATATAGTCTACTTTTTATCCTGTAAAAATCCACAGTTCCCACGGGATTATGAAAAAACCGAAACCTATAGCTTCACCTATAGGTAGATTACTATAGCAAACTTACTTGAAAGTAGGTAGGCATAAAGGTTGGACAAGGGAACGGGAATGGGAAATCCACGGTTCCCTCGGGATTTTTGAAAATCGAAGTTCATGCAGGCGAAGCCGCAAGCAGAAGCTAATGAATTATAATGCGACTAGCGGCCCGCCCCGGTTTCGCAAGGATAGTAATTACCCGCTACTGTCCCGACACACATATGTTAAGTACCTATATCTCAATGGGATTAGGCAGCGTTTTCGAAGAAAGCTCTCTGGCGGCTTGACTTTTTGTAACATTTTCAACAATTATTTATCGTCATATTTGAATTTTTGAAGCAATTTACAAAAAACCTTAATAAATTATACACCTAAACCTTTTTCATGAATCACTCTCTGTCTACTGGTGAAAACCGCATGAAAATCTATTCAGTAGTTTTTGAGTTTTAACAGACAGACAGACGCGGCAGGGGACTTAGTTTTATAATATGTAGTTACATATGTAGTAAGATGCTGTTAAGAAAGTGTGGAAAATCAAATGATTTTCCACACTGAGTATTCGGTACGAATTTGGAAAAAAAAGTTTTTCAGACGGGCAACAAAACTTTGGCCTCAACCATATACCGGGAGGTAGGTATTTAGTAATGGTAGTGCAGTATTATAGCGTAGTTAAAACCTTCCAACCGCGGTCTTAATTCTAGTAAAACCCCACACAACCCGAGAGTACTCGAGGCTCGTATTAGACGTTCGGGTCGCGCGGCTTCATGCTTTAAAACATCATTAAAATTCAAAACACAGCCACCCCCGTCCCAGCTCCAGCAGAAATATTTACTACCCTCCATTTCGCGTACATTCATATGCGTTGCCCCACTTTGATTATGATATTCACTAGAATATTGTTTTATTTTCACGATGAACCAAGTGTATAGTGAAACACGTTCATTATCTGGTACAAGTTTTATTATACACGTAACTACATATGTATATTAGTTCAAGTAAACTGAAATAATGTAAGTCTTAACTAGTATCAGCTATAACCAATCGTATACACGGTGATAGGTAGATCTAATTTCTAGAACACTTGCTATTAATGCAAACGCTGAATATCGAATAAATGATACCTAGTTCATTTCAAGGCAACCAAATCCGACGTTGCGGCATGCTGCATATTGTAACATTAGGGCATGTAACATTTGTAGCAAACCACAAGAAGACGCATGTCACTTTAATGTCAGGGAAATGTCACGATATGCAGCATTGCGCAATGCCGCACTTTGTTTGCTTTGGCATAATCCAGGCTTAAGGTGTTACGTTTTCCATACTAATTTATTATTACCATTTAAGAACGAATGGATAATATATTTACACTGAAATTACATCTCACAGCCTTAATTTAATGTTTAATTTGCGGAAAATTTTATTTACATAAAGAAAACATTACATAAACAGCTAAAGGTGAAGTAAAGCCATCTCGGTCAGCTACGCAAAACAGCGTTTAATAGATGGCTATTATAATAATTAAGCTGTCTATGTAATGTTTTCTTTATGTAAATATAATTTCGCGCAAATTAAAAATTATATTAAGGCTGTGCGATGTAATTTCAGTGTAAATATATAATCCATTCGTTCTTGAATGGTAACATGAAGTTAGTATGGAAAACGTAACACCTTAAAGCCAGATTATACGAAGCCAGTTTTGGGTGCCAGTGGCACTGGCAGCCAGCACTGGCTTTGTGTTGTGTAAACACATCACCCCAGAAGCAGGATATCATTTAATATTTAAACTAAACCAAACTATTATTTAAATATCTACGTTTATCACTCGCACAAACTCAAAAATATCGAATCACAGATTAGTTTAACAGATCTCTTTTCGAATCTATTTTATACTAATTAATTAATTACACCTAGCAAAGTCCAACTGGACGATTCCATCCATTCCGTTTCAGCGTTGGGGTGAACCCAATGGATACAGCGACTGGAATAGTTTGATGCGGTCATTATTGTCTGTTAAACTCTTAACAAGGCTTAAAAAATACAATACATCAACGCTTTTCGCATCTTAAAGTTTACTGTGCTAAATCTAGGTTGCCGCTGCGAGAGTTCCTGACTTCTTCGCCATTCTCCGTGCACGGACGGGAAAAGATTCTTCTCTGCTGGCATAGATGGAGACACAGTGCGAATTGGGGGCCTATTAATGACGATTTTAGCTACACGTTTGTAAAATATTGGTATTACCTGCGATATATGAGAACAACAATTTTACTAAACACTACCTAGATGCATACATTCCCCGTGAAAGCTATTCTAAAGCGGTTAGCGATCTGAAGCACTGAATGGCTGATCAAAGAAAACGAGACGCGCGACATTAGCATGAGCGATCGGAAGTCGGGCGTTTTGAATTAATCACACTGCAGGAATTGATTGAGAGTTTCTGGCTCTTAAACTAAAACGGACTGGGTATAAAAATTGCTCTCTTGCTGATACTTACTACTGATAACTGTAGCTCAGAATTCAGATTAAAAAAAAAACAGCCAAGTGCGAGTCGGGCCTCGCTCTTTCAGGGTTCTGTACATAATTATGAACAATATAATATTTTGGGTCTAAGAAATATTTAATTTCCGAGCTAGACATCGCAACAAACCGTGAAAGAAAAACCCAAAAAAATGTTCGTTTATTTTGGTCACAGCTTATAAACTATTTAATAAATCGTTGTTTTCAGTATTTGTTGTTTAAATAGAGCATAAAGTACATAATATACTGAAATATCATATTCCCAACTAGTTTAGTTTTTGAGATAGCCCCCGTCACAAAAATGGTCTAAAACTGTCAACTTTGATGGCCTCCCATTCCCTTATTTTTTGAGATAAAAATTAAAAAAATATATATTTGTACTCTACTTAATGAGCTCTAAACAATGATACCCCACAAGCTAGGGTAAAGAAAAAATTTTTTTTCCGGCTCCTTTTTCATGTATGGGAGCCCCCCTGAAAAATAATTTAATTCAATTTCTAATTCAATATTTGATTTTGGGTTAACGTTTTACACTAAATACCAAAATTTCAGGTTTGTAACTTATTTCGTCTGCGAGCTAGAGACCTGTGACCGGCGGACAGACGGACAGACAGACAGACAGACAGCCGAGTGACATTAATAGGGCTCCGTTTTTTACCCTTCGGGTACGGAACCCTAAAAACTATCGATGTATATTGTATATGTAACTAAACTTTAATGTTGTATAGTTATAGTGTACAGTTACACTATCTCGTGTCTAGAAATTACATTTACATCTCGTCCCCTTGGTAACACAAAAACTATTTAATTTTAACAGATAAATAAAGCATTTAAAAATAATATGTTACTTGCTTTGCGACCCTAAATACGAGTAAACGTATTTTTAAAGCATTAAACGTAAAATATTGAAAAGTAGTAATTAAATATCATGTCGCACAGTTTTTATCTGTTTTCTCAAATTGAATGAAATCGAAATACGTTTTTGTGTTACTAAGGGGACATTCTGTAAGTGTGATTTCTAAACTTACATATTTTGTAAATATGATTTCTAGACACGATCAAAAGTCAAACTCGAAGACTTACGTGATCTTCTAAACAAATTCATACGTAAAGCTGTACCTACTAATAATTTCTCATCGTTTATGATTTCAAAAATAATTCAATGACCGGATTGCCTAGATAAAGGGGAAAATGTGCCTAAATGAATCGAATTTTCTGTTGTTCGGCGGACAAAATTAAAATACGCTGTCCAATCAAATTAATTTGAACTGCCCCAAGGGGTAAAATTCATTAGGGCGCGGGACCGAGGAGCCGAAATGTTACGAGTTAATAAACGATCACATATTTGTTGAACCGAAAATTCCCATCGTGCTCCTTAATTGTGATTGGAATTTCAAATCCTTTTTAATTGGGAGGTAAAAACAGTATACCTACATATTTCCTTAAAACAAGTGATAAATGATAATCTAAAAGATTGAAAGTTAAACCGACTTCACCACACACTTAACTGTCCATATCTTGGAAACTACTCAACTGATTTTGATGAAACTTGCACTGTTCCCTAAGTTAAAGAATAAAAAAAGAATGGTCACAATCCGATTAATAAATTCTGAGAAATCCGCGGACAAATTTTTTTTGGCTTACATTTACTTCAACTTAGGGAACAGTGCAAGTTTCATCAAAATCGGTTCTGCAGTTTCCAAGATATGGACTGTTAAGTACGTGGAGAAGTCGGTTTAACTTTCAATCTTTTAGATTATTATCACTGGTTTGTTTTCGATTTTATGCTTGCGTATAAACAGCAATTATTACCAATAGGTATAATATTATATCCTACAGTTTATCCTGAATGCGAACTGCATAGAACGCTTTTGTTACTGCGAATTGCCGTAAACAAATAACCACTACAAATTCAAATATACACCGCGGCCATAAAATTCAAATGGTTATTCGAGTCGATCTTCAGTTAAATCTAACCGAAGCTCACGAGGAGCGTTCCGCTATAAACCAGCACGTGGGGATTATACGGAACAACCGGGGCAATTTGTTGTTGTTTAATCTAAAAACCGGGTTTAGGACTTAGCCATAATGTATGTCCTGTGTTGAATTGTTCTCCAAACGGCGACTTGCGCTCGGGTCTCGTTGTTATTGCAATAAATGGTTTATTATGTACCTACCATTATATGTACATATATGTACGTTATAGGGTCTTGGAATCACCGGCAAATACAGATTCTAATAACGTCAATATTTTTTCTTCCTGGCATAATTAATGGCAGTGGTGTTACCGTCTTAGAACCTATGAGGATTTTTCTATAAATAAAGTAGAATTGCGAGAATATACTGAAAAGTTGTCGGGTATAATTCTAGAATGACTAAAAACATTCTTTAATTTGGCTAGGTGAGGTGGTATACAAACAATTTTACATGTTAAGTACATTGTATTGAAATTCTATGCGCGTTTTTCCGCTGGATTTGTCTTTAGCCTAAAGCGTTAGTTACATGAAATCGCAACGTTATTTACTGTTGTTTTCACCAATAGATAGTGTTACTCGGAGTTTAAGGAAAGCTTATTGAAAGGTCAACAGTGAGAATCCGGGGCGAATCAGCTCTGTAATATAGTATCACATAAATACGAAACGCTAACTCGTTCACGTGAAAATTAAATTCAACATGGAACTGCAAATAGGCAATTTAATAATAGCAAGTCTTCGCGGAACTGTATCGAAATATTTCAACACAGAGAATGGGGTGAAGTGAAAACAACAGAAAAGTCTCGAAAGGAAAGCCAATACTGCGCCAGACGCAAGCTACCAGCTCAAAGTGTTGGTGGAAAATCTTTAGGAGGTAGTTGATAAAAGTTAATAGCTTTACCTGACCTGATTAATTGACATCATCATGATCAACCCATTACCGGCTCACTACAGAGCACGGGTCTCCTCTCAGAGTGAGAAGGGTTTTGGTCATAGTCCACCACGCTGGCCAAGCGGATTGGCAGACTTCACACACCTTTCAGAACGTTATGGAGAACTCTCAGGCATGCAGGTTTCCTCACGATGTTTTCCTTCACCGTTAAAGCAAGTGATATTTAAATACTTAGAACGCACATAACTCTGAAAAGTTAGAGGTGCGTGCCCCGGGATCGAACCCACGACCTCCGATTAGAAGTCGGTCGTCCTAACCACTAGGCTATCACAGCTATTATTAATTTTAAAATTGACAGGTCGACCTAAAATCCTATTCCGAGGACACAGGTTTTGCTAGAATCGCTTTATTGGGACTGACGGATAACCTACCATCTAATGGGATGACTGATGTTTGCATGACAAATATGTATCTGGGTCATTATTTATCTGCTCCATCAGGCATAACTAATGATTAACGGAGTTGACTAATGCTGAACCTATCGTCTAACGGAAGGAAGGTAAAAAATAAGAAATTTCAGGATTAACAAAATAAATTAGTAAAATAAAATTATTTATATTATTAAATTAAATTAAATGATTTCTATACTCTACAGCTTTAGCTTTTGTCAACTGTTCCTCAATGTTTCCCACCGGCTCCTCGACTATAACTTTGTGTTCATTTGAGCAGAACTGCAAGGCGGCGACATTGGCACTATCTCGCACTAACAGAAATATAATGTATTTTCAATGACGACTCACTCAAACACTCAAAACTTCAATAAGGTCTCTTTGTAAGACGTCGTCTGAAATTGTAGAGCAATTTAGAGTATTTATTCTATGATGAAAATTTAAAATTATTTTGCTATGATCCGCAAAACAGTCAAAAAGTCAAATAAACTCGACGATCGTTTCGCTCCGACACCGGAGCATCCTCAGGAGATGTAGACTCTACAATGCACAACTGCAAAGTGTGCATTGTAGAGTCTACATCTCCTGAGGATGCTCCGGTGTCGGAGCGAAACGATCGTCGAGTTTATTTCGGTGGTGGATTTGTGTGGTGTTACTTGGTGGTGGTGCTTGGGGTCCGCTTGGTTGCTTATTTTTCCTGCTTATTCAACAGCAGGAAGGCTGACAGGGCATAGCACATGCTGCTTGTTGTACCATACAAATTTGACTGTTTTGCGGATCATAGCAAAATAATTTTAAATTTTCATCATATATTATGGATTTCCGCAAAGTAACGCCTGCTTCTATTCAATAGTATTTATTCTGTTGTTTTTCATATAATATGTAATTGAATTGGTTCAACTTTAGGGCAAATATACTGAAGCTATATATAGTGTAGTTACGGTATTTTCATAGTCAGGGATATTATGGGTACCTGTAATAAAAATTACCATACCCCAGGTTAACCAGCTTCCATCTTAGCATCGTCACTTACAATCAAGTGAGATCGCAGTCAAGGGCAAACTTGTAAATGAATGAACAAGTATAAATGAAAAATTTAAAAAACCCCCGACATTCGCCATTTTGTGGCGGCGGCCATCTTGGATTTGCATAGTACTATTCTGCTAGTCAAGCCCTTTCATTTGATACCCATATTGAGGGAGTTGTTAAAAAATATGTAATCCGCCATTTTGTAGCGGCGGCCATCTTGGATCGATTTTCATCAAACATAACACCACTCTCGACTAATTCACCTTTCAAACAAAAAAAAAACAGCATTCAAATCGGTCCATCCGTTTTAGCGCTACAGGGGAACAGACAGACACACACACACACACAGACATACACGTCAAACTTATAACACCCCGTCGTTTTTGCGTCGGGGGTTGAAAATAAAGGTGAATAAGGACTCGACTCTCCGACGTATTGTGCTAACCACACGGCGGAGAACCGGCAGGGGTGGAAACACATCATTAAAGAAGGACTTATCAAGGAATTAAGAGACTCAGTAATGAGGCAAAGTCGCGAGGTGAAGGAGGAGGAAGCGATGCACAGTTTTTATCACATTTGGAAGAAGTAATTGGCGATATAATAAAGATTTACGCAAACGAAGGAAGGAAATATGCTCGAATTTTTAAAAAATCAGGAGCGCCGCCGGCGGCCATTTGTTGCTACTTTGCCTGTTTTTATTTCGCCCGTTTAATGCGGCATGAGCGAGAACAAAGGCATCGCGGTATCCGACAATGGGGGGTAAGGCTGACTGTCCACTAAAGCGGAGAGGAACTCAGCGGGGCTGTGATAAGCGAAGGTGTTTCCAATAAAAGTGATCGCTTGTTTTTACCCGATTGCGCGAGAACAAACACAGCCGCTATTTCTGTTTAAAATAAAACAAATGTGGTGGCCGTAAAATACAAAATGGCGGTAGAGACGAAAATAAATTCCGCACCACATTGAGGTGTCTGACGAGGTCTTTCAAAAATGTCATGATGATGTTTCCTGGAATATTTTACAGCCATAAGCTACGCTTAAAATTACACGTCCTGAAAGTTGTGGAAATAGGATCTTTACATTTTTATTTAATTACTTTACTTGTTGAAAAATTCTATAATGTAGTCGGGTTTTTTGTTTTTAATTATTTCACTTATTAAACATAATATCTCTGTGCTAATACTCTACATTACGCGGTATAGATACCAGTTATGTTATAGATCCCTATTAATGTGATTGGTCTATTCCTCCGCTCTCCGCTTCAGTGGAAACGCACCCTTACGGGTAGCGGGAGTGAGGGTAGATTGGGAACAAAAGGAATTATTAAGATGGCTTATTATTCTGCGGCACGCGGCAGGGCGTCCGTCGTTGCATTGTTGTAGTGCATTTAATGCAAAGATATTGGAGCCCTACATTAGTGATAGATAGGACAAAAGTTACAAGTCTGACTGACAGACAGAAAACGCACAGCCTAAACCGTTGCACGTAGAGATTTGGAATTGGAAGAAAATATACTCCTTGAGTACTCTATATTCAAAATTCTATAGGGGCAGTAAGGATGGAATTTTTGAAATTCCGTCCCTAAAGGCGTGAAACCAGTCGCAGAAGTTAAGCCGACGATCACAGTTATTATCACTGTTGTGTGACACTAGTTGTTGAAGCCCGCCAACCCGCAATGGAGCAGGCTGGCGGGCCCGAGTTCTCAATCCATCTCTCCTATAAGATACGAAGCTTTGAGCCCAGCAGTTGAACGTTAAAAGGTTGTAATCAAAAGGTGCTATCAAAATCTAAAGCTTATGTGAAGAAACATTTTTTAAAATTCAAATCCACGTGGGTGAAGTCATCAGCTGATCTTTATGGCTATTTTATATTCTTGTGTTGTAGTACTAGCTAGCGGTTGATCTCGATCAATGCATCATAGTTTGAAAATTTTCCCATTAGGCGCTCTGTTGTTTAGTTGAATCTCTTTTATCTTGGTGCACTTTAGTTCAAGAGACCATAACTAACTGGCACACTGAAGCAGTTTTCAGACGATTCATTGTTTATGAATTTTGTGACGCTTTTAGTTTTTAAATACTTTTAAGAATAGGGAGTTGGTTTTATTGCAACGCTTTATTTCTTAATATTGGTTTTAAATAGTGCGGTGGCTAATAAAATATTTAATTTTTTTACGAACTGCAAACACAGGATTTTTTTCTGACGCGTACGTATGTGTTTTGTCAGGTTACCGTAAAAATATACAACAAAGTTAGACGGGCTTAAATTTTTTTATTTGTATCTTTGAAAGTTTGAAACTGCATAATATTTAGAATCACCTCCATGCAGCATGCCCCATGTAAAGTCTTTCAACTGTAAATGTTGGATCTCAAAAAGCTTTCTTACTGAAGAAAATGCAATAATACTACTTGTCCTGAATAACGTGAACGTATAATATAATGGCACTACAGGAAAATAAACGTAGTTACACTACTCAGGTTACGAGCGCAACAAAACGGATGCCCTTATTTGCCTCGCGGATTTTGGTGAAACTCTTTAGATTTACATTTCTAAGTTGACGAGTTCTTTTATGTCACCGCGCGGTGACAGGACTGCGGCGGGCGTCGTATATATTGTGCTGCGCTTCTTTCAGGGTAACTCCACACATATTCGTATATGCAACGATAATTTTTGCTAGCGAGTAACCTGAAATTAGTTGTTCAGAATTTTAAAGCATATTATGACGTGTTAAACCAAATACGTAATAAAAACACGAAATTATACATCACAACTTTTCTGTTTAACTATTGACTCGCAAGCGCGTTCGCAGGTCATCGCTTAGTAACTATGAATTTGCGCGGATAATGAGCCAAAAAAATGTAGGTAGGTATAACTTTGTTCATTTTCATATTTTATTTTTGAAAATAATATAATGGTTGATTATAATGACTTACGATCTACCGTATTTTGTTTGGGCGAATCCAGGGAAGGTGAAAAACGGACAGAAAAACCGTCTGCGTCGATCTAATATCGTGCCGATATTAGACGTGGGCGTAATATAAATATTATGAATGTACGGAAATGTGTGAAGGCACCCGTAACATGGACATCCGCGCGCTTTCAAAGTTATATAATGAATAATGACTCTTAAGGTAATACAGATAGGGACTACGTTTGTATAACAGAACTTTTCTCTGTCAGACGCCGTTTCCATTCCCTATATAACAAAATCTCCTTTTATAAATGTTGCTCCATTTAGAAACGTTACAAAATGTAACAATGTTTTTCATTGTAGTTACCGACCAGATACGGACAAGCGATTTTTATTAAAATCTTGCGAATACTCAGAGACGGATAGATTAAAGGTAGCGGACAGTTTCTTTTAGAAACAGTATCTTTATGCCGAAATTTTGTTTTGTAGTAGTATTTTTGTGGACAAAATATATTATTAGCGAAGAATGTGAAATACCCTAGTAGAAAGGTCACAAAAGAATAGGCAAAGAGTAGTAAACAATAATATTTACATAACATAATATATACATGTTATATATGCGGACCACCCTTCCACGTGACGTAGCCCGAGATGACGTCACGATTTCTATAAAAAGGATTCGGCACGGCAACTCGAGGCATTTCGACGACACCTCATATCGGGTCGCGATGTCACTTAGATTTAAGTATAGAATTAAGTAACTAGTTTAATATATCTTTTTATAAATTTTCTATACAAGAAAAGTCTTTTGTTTTATTCCTCCGCTGCGGCCTTCGTAATTTACAGTACCTACAGAGAAAAATATCAGACGTAGGTACGTATAGCCAATAATCGCAAGCGTGTTTATAAATAGAAATACTCCCCTCATATTCTCACATAATCATTCTAACCTCTTCCCTGATCCGACTGAATAGGTCGAGTAGTCGTACAAGGTACAATAGCCACTTTACGACCCGTCTGTGTACATTGCGGTGTGCGGACCCATGAAATAAGTGGAATTCTTCCACTGTATCATGTTATTTTGTAACAAAAACGCTTACCGTGTTACTCTACTACATACTTATTTTATTTTAGACCGACATCTAAAAAAGTTGGAGGGAGGTATTTTTTTTTTTCTATGTATGTACACCGATTACTCGGTAGAGATTTACGGACCGATTTACTTGATTTTTTAAATTAATAGAGAATGAATTAATAGAGAACGATTAACTGCTTTTTCAAAATTCGACTAGATTGACCTAGCTGGACTGTAAAGGTAAAGACATAGATCTATACCACTGTCTACAATTTTGTGTGAAGAATTCTCGACGATTAGGTACTGGGTGGACGTGGTGAGCCTTAGAAATTATTTTTGTCATTCCTACTCATGTTTATTTTAACCTCATATCCCTTGTGTTTCGATTCCGACGTTGTGCCCTCGTGAATGATGGAATTGAATAAGCGCCCAAAGACTTTAAGTATTTAGTCTTCCACGGACCCTCAGGAGTTCTTCAGTTAGAGGTATTAATTAATCACAAGAGTTGTATTTTCTTACGATACCGGTTTTGCAAATTTTTCTGTCATTCCCGAAATGACCAACTCCCAGCGTACAAAAAAATTGCTCTGAAGCGGATATATTTTTCGGAGAAAGGAAAGAAACTGCAGAAGTGACATTTCAGTGGAAACCTGCTGAATTAAGGACTACTTCCATCATGATACTTACATCTTACATTAAGGTTATATATTAAAAGACTTATAAAACCAAGCCAAGAAAGACCAGAGGGCATGGAAAACTATTACCTACTGCACCCTTTTTTCCATTAAACAATAGCTCTATATAGTTTAATGGAAAAAAGGGAATCGATCCCAAATATTATTTCTTGGAGTAATTCTTCACAATGAATCGATAGTATCCAAGTAATACCGCAACTGCGTGCCAAGAAGTAATCAAGTGGTGTTTCTAATAAAATACTTGGCGAAGCTATTAGATTTAAACGGTGTGTAACAATTTCGAACACATTTGCTACGCAAGTGAGAACATGCGATGTGGTAAAACTTTGCCGCCTATATTTGCTGCACACTCTGTCAAAACTATAATCGGAAGAAATTCTAAAACGTAAGGTTCTTCTTCAGACTTTGCTCCCTAGAGTTAAATATTAGTATAGTCACTGTCGTAGTCTCAAGTGATGGTAGCAATAGCTGGTTATAGGTCTCCTGAAAGGATCCTTATACTTCTGCAAATAGAGTTTAAATCTTAAGCCTTATAGCGAAACAATTTTAAAGATCAATATTTTTTGAATGGAGTGTTTGAAAGAGTATATGCGTGTAGGTGTAAATGATGTGTTGACGTAGTAATAAGTGATTTAGACATGCTGTGCCGCCGACCCCACATAGCTTGGGGTAAGGACCGGAAGAAAAATATTTTTTTTAGCAGTTTACGCCAACTTTGGTAACCGAGTAACGTATTACTTACTATAACGGCTATACTTTTATCTTCCTGGATCGATAAGTTCTTGTTTGAGGTATATGCAGACCAAACAGTAGGTAATAAACTAGTTTTAATAATAAAACACTCGGCTGTTAGATTTAAATAGTGCAACGGTTTCGAACTGAATTGCAACACGAGCCAGATCACGCGATGTGGCAAAACTTTGCCTTAATCGCTGCATTTATTATAGGTTGTAATTTCATAGACATCTATGTATATTGTATAAGCTCTGATCGGAGCCAGGAATAAAGGTGACTGCATTTATCATAAACAATCTATTTGTGCAAGAATGCTTGAGCATCTGTATGATAATTTTGTGCATTTTTGTCAATTTGCTTGTGATTGATCAGAATCCCTAACTTATAAATTATCCCAGAGACTAACCTCACTTCATCACTAGGATGCATGGCAAGGTTTCACTTCCTTTTGATCAATTCCTACACGGATTCTCATATTAGGTAATCAATTCTATGTGCGAAAATAAACATCACTCAGTCAACATAACATGCATAGTCAAAACATTTTAGATAACACTGATAATGATAATAATAATCATAGTGATTTATTGCTTACGTATATTTTGCTGTAATGGTACATGATTTAGGGCCTGTTTCACCGCCTTCTGATAAGTATCGGATAGATATCTAAAACTTTTGTCTTTGTCGCTTGACATAAAGTAAGAAAGTGGCAAAACTTACGTTTAGGCTATCAGACACTTATCAGAGGTGGTGAAACAGACCCTTAGTATAATAATTTTCTTACTTCAGTATTAATCTATTAATTTTAAACTTTAATTTGTTAACAGTTCGCATAAGTTCTAAGTTACTCACTGGATCGATGATTCTAGCTTAGTAGTAACTTAACGCCAAGAAGTAATCAAGTGGTGTTTGCAATAAAACACTTAGCTTAGCTATTAGATTAAACGGGGGAACAATTTTGAACTTATTTGCTACCCTGGCGAGTTCGCGCGAAGTGGTGAAACTTCGCACATACCCATACCTACGAGTACCATAGAGATAATAATAATAAGTAGAGTAGGCATACCTACCTTAAAAACGTGCCAAAAATACACTCACACACGCACAATCCCCCAACCTAAAATGGCGCGTGTTCATTGTGATGTCTCAAGTTGTGCGTGTGTGAGTGTTCATGTATACATTTTAGGGAGGCCATCTTAAGGGAAGTTGCAATAAAATTTCTGCCACGATCTGTTTTATTGTTATGTTTAAAAATGTAGTGTTGTCTCTTACACACTTATGAAAATTTTGATAAGCTTAAGCTATTTTCCGATCCACTATTTTCTATAGGACATTATGCCAAGTCCTCTTCTATAGGTTCATGACGAGTACCTACTGTTGGGTATTGGTTGTAATTTAATAAACCAGTGAGGTATAATCAGAACAAAGGATAAAATTACTTCAACTATGTTCTTTGAAAATTTAGTTCTCAAGGAAACTATTGTACTTAAGTTTTAATTGAAATCCATACTTGTGTCTTTCAATATGACTCAAAAGAACTGGCAGTAGATGCAAGAAATTGGAATTTTTAAACCATCTGGTGGGAAAATCAAATCAAAATATTAAATCAAAATTTAATATTGAATATGGTAGAAGAGAAAACATGCATTGCTGTAGAAAAAATTGGTAAATCAGCATAAAAGTAACTAGTTTAAGGAACAACACCTACCTACAGGTGAAAATTTCACTAACCTAGCCGACACGTAGCACGGATGGAACATGGAATTATCTTTCCCTACCTAAATATGACCTCCGACCCTATCCTTAGTCATACCAGCACCACCATAAGGCCACACAATGGGCAATCCAACATCACAATTTGACATAATAAATTGGAAGGCTCTCACCCAACATGAAGTAGAACTGAGAGCTCCTTGTACACTCAATGAACAATTCGAAAAATGAAAACCGACATGGTAACGACAATGATAGCCTCCAGCTTCCAGGCCTCGACCAGCCGAACTGCTGGTTAAACAAAATATGAGTTCCAACAAAAGTTCCCGTCTCAAAATGAATCTAAGAAAAAAATATTCACTACCACCACCAACCGGTCACAGACAAAAAACCACGTGAGACTCTATGAGTCTATGGCACTACAAATGGCGGCCTATTTAACGTTAACGGATCCGACAGTTTAACGTTCTCAACGCTACACAAAATCACGACTCAAAAGAAAACGGTAATTATTATTCTATTCCACAAAAACGTCCAATAAAATTGGCGAGTTCTAGTAAAACTTATAACTACCCTCTCATAGAAGCTAACACTATACAAGACATTTCCCCTTTCTTGAATACTGTGTCTCTTTACTAGGAATTTCATTTCCATTTTATTTTTAAGAATGGATGGGATATGGGTGGAGGCAAATAAGGGTTGCCGAATGCTCGTTAGAATGCAAACAAGATGTATGACAGACGCGATATTGCTTTGTATTTGCTCAGGCGACGACAGAACTATTTCCGACAAACGGTTCGACAATGTGTATTTTGTATACTGTATAGAAAAATTTTAAGCAGTTCTTATATCAAACATTTTGTGATAGAATCGAAATCCTACTATAATATTATAAATGTGAAAGTGTGGATGGTTGTTACTCCATCACGCCGTAACTACTGAACCGATTTGGCTTTTTTAAATGGAGATAGATTATGCCCTGACTTAAAACATAGGCTTAAACTTTTTATCTTAAGGCTTAACTTTTTATCCCAGAAAAATCCACAGTTCCCACGGGATTTTTAAAAAACCAAATTCTATAGCTACAGCTATATACTTAGTCTGGCCATAAATACTGTTACAATTAAAAATAAAAAAATATTACATTTGAATTTGGAATCTGTCATTTTTATACGATTGTTCATTGTATTTTCTCATTTTGGCGCCAATACATTGTACAATATTTTGCGATATTAAAATGGAGTGGGGTGATAAAGAGAACCGAATCGCTGTGATTGCATTACACAAAGTAGGTATGGAGCCAAATGCAATTTTTAAAACTCTCCATACACTTGGTATTAGTCAAATGTTTGTCTACCGGGCTATTAATAGGTACAATGAGACCTCCTCTGTTTGTGATAGAAAAAGATCTGGCCGTCCACGTAGTGTTCGTACGAAAAAGGTGGTCAAAGCAGTAAGGGAAAGAATTCGAAGAAATCCTGTCCGAAAGCAAAAGATTTTATCTCGGGAGATGAAGATAGCACCTAGAACTATGTCGCGTATTTTAAAAGATGACTTAGGACTTGCAGCCTATAAGAGACGCACTGGTCATTTCTTAACTGATAATTTAAAAAAGAATAGGGTGGTAAAATCGAAACAACTACTGAAGCGGTACGCAAAGGGAGGTCACAGAAAAATTTTGTTTACGGATGAGAAAATTTTTACAATTGAGCAACATTTTAACAAACAAAATGATCGTATTTATGCTCAAAGCTCTAAGGAAGCTTCCCAATTAGTCGGCAGAGTGCAACGTGGGCATTATCCGACTTCAGTGATGGTTTGGTGGGGTGATAGCTATGAAGGAGTGACTGAGCCATATTTTTGTGAAAAAGGTATCAAAACATCAGCACAAGTGTATCAAAATACCATTCTTGAGAAGGTAGTTAAGCCCCTTAACAACACTATGTTCAATAACCAAGTATGGTCCTTCCAGCAAGATTCGGCGCCGGGTCATAAAGCTCGGTCCACACAGTCTTGGTTGGAAGCGAACGTTTCGGACTTCATCAGAGCTGAAGACTGGCCGTCGTCTAGTCCCGATCTTAACCCGCTGGATTATGATTTATGGTCAGTTTTAGAGAGTACGGCTTGCTCTAAACGCCATGATAATTTGGAGTCCCTAAAACAATCTATACGATTGGCAGTGAAGAATTTTCCCATGGAAAGAGTGCGTGCTTCTATTGATAACTGGCCTCAACGTTTAAAGGACTGTATTGCAGCCAATGGAGACCACTTCGAATAAGCTTTTATATTTTAAATTGTTTTATATATATGTATTAAACTAACACCCTGTAAAAGTAATAAATGTTATTTGAAATAAATAAAAAAATGTTTTCTGTGTTACAATATTTTTGGCAAGACTAAGTATATAGGTAGATTACTATAGCAAACTTCCTTGAAAGTAGGTATAAAGGTTGGAAAAGGGAGCGGGAACGGGAAACGGAAATCTACGATTCCTTCGGGATTTGTGAAAAACCGAAATTCACGCGGGCGAAGCCGCGGGCAGAAACTAGTATGAAATATTAAGAGATAAGTTTTTATTATCATTTCTCACCGTGTAATGGACGGCTAGGGATTAATACACGCCGAGGCGCAGCGTATTTTAATTGAAAGTTTTTAATTCTACAAGTTAGTTTTTCATTGCGATCTCATCTGATGCTAAAGCCCAAATAAGACGGTGCCCCGTTCATCGTTCATTTATGCGATGAACGATGCACGATACGATATTTGCTATGGCACAGTGCCTGTGAACGATGAACGGTCGGTGTTTAGACGGTTCATTTTCGATGTCTCATCGATGAAGCCTCAAAAGTGAAAGTAAAAATCCCGAAAAATGAACCGTCTAATTTGGGCTGTGATGATATTTTTATTGTAACCTATTAGATGTGCATCTATTCGGTTTCTATGAGCTGATAAGGTGATAACTGGCACCGGTTCCTACTAGACCAGACTAGAGCAATTTAGAAATTACTAGAGAATGCCCGCGGCTTCGCCCGCGTGAATTTTGGTTTTGCATAAATCCCCAGGGAATCCTGGATTTCCGGTTCCCGTTCCCGCTCCCTTTTCCAATCTTTATACCTACTTTCAAGGAAGTTTGCTATAGTAATCTACCTATAGCTGTAGCTATAGATTTCGGTTTTTTCAAAATCCCGTGGGAACTCTTTAATTTTTCGGGATAAAAAGTAGCCTATGTTTTAAGTCATGGCATAATCTATCTCCATTCCAAATTTCAGCCAAATCGGTTTAGTAGTTGCGGCTTGATTGAGTAACAAACATCCAAACATCCAAACATCTAAACATCCAAACATCCAAACATCCACACTTTCACATTTATAATATTAGTAGGATAAACACCCAAATTGCCCTACCGTGAATTGAACCTGAGACCTCCTATTTATACAACCACAGCGCTCATCAAGTCGCCAGGAAGAATTATTACCATTAAAAGCCTAGGCCTTGGCCATACCACATTGTTGGCGTGCCTTGCGTCAGGGCTTGCTTATCTAGAAAATTGAATAATATTGCTTCAATATTCATTCAAGCGCTCTTAATAATTATGCTTCTACCGATATCAATTATCCGCTTATCCTGGCGATTACAAAGAGGGGCTTGGTTTAAGTGGCTATTGTATACCAACGGGTTTAACTATCCGATCCAGTTATACGCATCGAGAAAGGTTGGAGTGATCCTTATACCTCATGATCATACATGATTTGCTTGCTGGAGTCAGATTGGATTTTCTAGTAGGTTCCGAGGGCTTACTTGACTTTTTAATTAAAATGGCTTGGATTGACTCACCTGAGTTGTGGAAGGTAGATTGATGAATTATAGCAATCTATATTTAAAAAAAAAATTTAACCGACTTCGGTCCAGCAATCTCAGAGAAATCGGTGTACCAATCAAAAATATTACTGACATATGAGTACATTTGTAAGTATAACTTCGTCCATAATAGTTATATCTAAGCGTGTTATAGCTATACTAAAACCTTTCTGAAAGTATGTAGACTACGATAGTGAAAAAATCATTAAAATGGGTCCATTAGTTTTTGAAATAATCGCGAACATACATACATACTTACATACATACGGGTCGAATACAGAACCACCTTTTTTGAAGTCGGTTAAAAACCTTGTGAAATTCATACACTTTGGACATGAGAAAAAAAATCTGTATAGTTTATAAACATCAATCACTTTTTTACATCGAATAATGCAAAACATCATTACATTTTCTATTTTTATGAAATTTTTAATGCACCATCGCTTCTAAAAGTAAATTCTGTTATGTAAATAGAAGCTGTCAGGGTATAGTAGATCTTGTTTGGATTGATTAAGAGTGATTATGCGTTGCGTTTTCCCTCGGGCATTCAGGGATTCTGAAAGAGAGGCAGTACAATGTACGACGTCACGTCAGCCACAATCTTGTCAACGCGAGGTGATATAAAAGAACTTGTCAAGGGACAAATGTAAATCCAGAATTTAACAATAACCATAAAAGCATCCCTTTTTGTGCCATCAGTGTACGATATTTACGAGTGTCTGTGTTCATATAAATGTCATCCCGACCGAATTTCTCAATCTCAATCTCAATGCGGGAGATATTATAGTGCACAACTGTGAACGCAAACCTAAGTATACTCTCATATTGTGCGATACGATCAGAGAAACGAGTCACGTCAGTAGTATGAGGCGCGTCATAAAAATACTTAAACAGAATTCACGTTAGTGCCGACCTGTGCTGATGTCATCAGAATTTCTTCGGTGCGCGCGATGCTTCCGAATCTCGTGTTGCTTGCGGCTGTAGTAGCAATTTGCAATCTTAGTCAGTCTTGCGTTGCCAGGCTATCTGATATAGGCAGGCTGTCTGGTACGTGCTCATATATTTTTACTTGGAGTCCCACATTTTTTTTGAGTTTGGCCACTTCTTCATTTTTAACGTGGATCGTCACAAGTTTTGTCTTTGTCACTTGACATAAAGTAAGAAAGTGACAAAACTTATGTTTAGGCTATCCGATACTTATCAGAAGGTGGTGAATGGTAATGCATGGCCTTAAAGCTACAATATAGTTGAGGCCGTCAGCGCATAAGCGGCCTAACCCACATTTTTTTAAGTTCTTACTTATAGACCTAAACTGATTACAAAGATGATAATTCTTTGCCTAAAAATGGCCTAACTATATTTATCCTGTTATGCAATAGATGGCGTAACGAAATCCATTTTTGTATTTAATTATTTTCGTCTTTTATTTGAGCAAAGATGGCCTAACCCGCCACTAACTAATACTAACTGTCTCAGGTTTAGGCCATTTTTGTGCTATCGGCCTCAATTATTTATTATTTTAGAACTTGTTCTAAAGCTCTGAATAAAAAATGCTACGAAATGCGACATCACATTGCTTAAAATCGCAAAGTGTCCTGTAAGTGCTGGCCACTGAACCGAAAAGAATCTAAGTGCACGACAACAATACAACGTCGACTGTCGCCTTGGCGGCCGCGTCAGCGTAACAGGGCGCCTTAGTAATTCCTTTTGTGTCCAATACGTCACAGAATAGTTGGGCGCTTTCCGCTTATAAACATCGCGACACCATTGTTAGTGGTACGGCAGCCCTGGAACAAAATTTTTAGTGATTAATAACAAGCTGAATTTTCGTGAGCAGGTTCGTTTAGACGAAACGAACAACTTTTTTATTTATGAAAATTCTCGATGGAGGTAGCTAATCGAGTGGGGAGGTGTTAAAATTTTCGATTCGCTCGGGTGGGAAATCGTTCCACTTTTGTAGGACTATATTATGGCCATTTCATTATACAAGTATTTATTAGGCTGCATACAAAAAATCAGCTGGTTATTAATAATATTCTACAGCGTCCTCCACTCCGAATATTTCCAAATAATGAGGTTATAAAAATGATTAAACATTATTAATAACTAGCTGATTTTTTGTATGCAGCTTAGTAAATACTGCTATAATGAAATGGCTACATAGTGCTACAAATTTAGTGGAACGATTTCCCACCCGAGCGAATCGAAATTTTTAACACCTCTCCACTCGATTAGCTACCTCCATCGAGAATTTTCATAAATAAAAAAGTTGTTCGTCTCGTCGAAACGAACCTGCTCATGAAAATTCAGCTTGTTATTAATCACTAAAATTTTTGTTCCAGGGCTGCCGTACCATAGGATGTTTTTCAATAGCTCTATATCTAAAAATCAATGTTTGTCTGTATGTCCTCTATACGCTGCTAAACTATTGAACCGATTGTGGTGAAACTTTTGTGGGTTCTTCTGGATTCTCCCGCTAAGGTTTCTGGCCCAAAAAATCTACATAAAAATGGATGTTTGTATGTTTGTCGTATATGCGTTCCTAAACCATATTTTACGTGGCATTGGAACGCATGCCGGGAAAACAGCTTGTGTAATGAGAAATTGTAACAAAGCTATAAGAGAATGTTTTTTTTTTCGCGTAATTATACAGCACCTCAAATGAGAAACAATTGGAGGACTTAATGCTAATAGCATATTTTTCTATTACTCTACCATTAGACGTTCAATTATAGTGTAGGAAGGTTTGCTCAAAAAAGAAGAGAAAAAGAAGTAAACGAGAGCATGAAGACATAAATGTTCGTTAACTGCGGGGCTCATAAGATTTGGAACTTACTCAACGGGAGAGCTACGCTCGGATTTTCTCTACGTGACCAGATCACAAATGAGGAGGTTTGTAGATGAATCATCAGAGCATCGATTTTGCTCAAAGAGTTGACAAGCTAAAGTGGCGACGGGCAAGGCATATAAATTGGAAACGGAGCCATTCCAATAGTGAGGTGCTAGAATGGCGACCTCGCAAAGCGTAGTATTGATAGTCTTTCATTAGCTGGACAGACGACATCGTGACGAGTCGCAGGAAGCCGATTTCTGTGCAAAGTTTCGCCTAAATCGGTTCAGCGATTGTGGGCCAGTTGCTTTTCTTTTAGTAGCGGGAGAGTGGGCGGTGCATACAAGTCACGGCAAATAAGTTTAACGTTGACCTTCAATGCGCAAAAGTCGAAAATGAGGTATCTCGGATGGTGAGGGGGTCGCGGGGAGGGAGTGGGAATCGTTCGTAAGCACTGATTAGCTCTCGCGGATCTCTCGTAAGCGCCGCGTTGGCTCTCCAATCGTATTGTGTCCCGCTCACTCGTACGACGCTGCGCGCACTTGAAGGTCACCGCTCAACTTACGTGCCGGCAGTTATACTGTATGCGTAGCTTTACGTTGTTCCATACAGATTTATCCGGTTTAACGGATAATAGAAAAATAAGCTTATTGTTCCCAGTAAAGTCTCATAAGTTATTTTTCTTTTAACGCTCGGTCGTAGCATGTCGTCGTCCCCGTTGCGTTCTGCTCAAATGAACACATTGCAATATAATGGCTCTCCTTTCAACTTGTTACAATGCGTCACGTTTCTTCCTTTTATTCAGAGCTACATTTTACGCAGAATCTGAAATTCAATAACTCTTTATTGAAACTTTAATATAAAATTCTTGTCACAAAGTTATTATTTTATATCCAAGTAGGTACCTACCTAAGTACAAGTTACATAAAACTTATTTTTTTTACATTCACATTAGACTACTTTAGTCTATGACTGAGGTTTTAAGCTTTTGTCCCATCGATCTAGTCGTGATTTTCATTCATCTGTTTTTACCCGACTGGGGCGAAGAAAACCAAGAGTGTTTGACATCTGCTTATGTTTGTATGCGTTGTATGGCGTAATGGGTGTCGTTGGCTTTATATGCCGTCTTACGTGATGGTACGGCAGCCGCCGAACAAACTTTTTAGTGATTAATAACAAGCTCAATTTTTGTGAGTAGGTTCGTTTCAACGAGACGACCAACTTTTTTATCTATGAAAATTCTCGATGGAGGTAGCTTCTCGAGTGTGGAGCTGTTAGAAATTTCCATCGAGAATTTTCATAGATAAAAAAGTTGGTCGTCTCGTCGAAACGAACCTACTCACTAAATTTCAGCTTGTTATTAATCACTAAAAATATTGTTCGGCGGCTGCCGTACTATGAGCGAAATAAAAGCGAATTCTATGCGGTGGCAGTGCGTCGCCAAAATATCAAACACTAGTTAATTTGCTGCTGCTTTCATTATTTATGAACTTGTGTCATCCAAGTATACCGATATATCAGATTCATATATTGATATCTACTGTTAAATGTTAATCCTATTACATAATAGGTACATGTAGTAGGTATAGACGATGTTTACCGCGTCTGTTTGTTTACCTAGGTCTTGTTTGTCTTTCATGCCGAGCGTATGGGCCCTAGACTTGTCCAGTTATGATGAACCACGTATGCGTTTCTTGCTCACAAATCCCATAGTTCAGGTTACGCTGGTCCAGGGTATGCCGTGAGGCATGTTTTATTCATACCTTAACGCTCAGCTGCCGCGAATAACTCCGTAATTATTAAGGTATTCGGTGGTGAGATTTGGGCACCAGGAATCTATCGACACGGGCGGATAGGGTTGAGCGTTGTTTTTCTTCTGTTTATCGATAATCGATACAATGTCAATGAGTTATTGGTTATTAGAGCGTATATTGGGTATTTGAAAGTACTTCCATTTTATCCTAAAAAGACATGAGTATGTAGTAGTATTATGTACAGCGTTGTATTTCTCAGTAGGTACTAAGTACGCTTATATGAAGAGTCGGGGGTGGGCTTTTAGATTTGAGTCATTATGATGAAGATATAGCGGCATTATTGAGGAATGAAATTAGGGTCAACGCCAATTAATAATTTACTAAATGACAAAAGCACTGTTCACCTATCATTTTTCTGGTGACCATAAGGCATAAACAATATAGAAATAAAATGTACCCGTAGCTATAGATAGGTAGAGAGTTTTCTTATTTCAAAAAATATTCATCCTCAGTTAATGTTTTTTTCTCTTTTGCATATCAATACGTACGGGACGTTAGGTCACTTTTTCTATGAAAATACGCGTCTGTTTTTGCTTGGATTTTATATGAATTCTATTGTTTTCGAAAAATGTTTGTTATGCGCATTGTGAGGGTGATTGATTGAACTTTTTTTCTCCAAAGCGTCCATAAATCTTTTTCGTGTTATGCAAATGAAAATGTTCTATCAACGGAGGTTGCCATTTTTTGATTTGTTGAAATTCCGATTCAAAAAGTTTGATACAAAATAATACCCAACTATTAAGTCAAGTGTGGACTGGCAAGTTACAATCGCAATTTTTTGTAGCAGTTATATAAGATTAAGTAGATAATTGCAGAAATTGATTTACACAGACTTGCCTGAGCTGACTTTTGTAAGTTTTATTTCTAGTATTAGCTGATATCCTTGCCTGTCCTGTAATGTTCTATCAAGTCTTTATAATCTATACATCTTCTATCTATACATATAATAAAATCGTAGAATTGCCGTATCTGTACATTAAAGGTTTTTGCGAAATAATAACTGGGGGTTGTTTAGGGATAAGTAAGGGAACATAAAAAAGCTATTTTTGAAATTTTTGTCTGTTTATCTGTTTGTCTGTTTGTTTGTGCGCGCATCACGCAAAAACTACTGAATGGATTGAAGTGAGACTTGGCACGATTTAAGTTCATACTACGAAGTAACATATAGGATACTTTTTATCCTGAAATTCAGCATGGTTCCCTTGGGGGAGGGGATGAAAATCAAAATGTGTACTTAGCTGTAATTAATTAACGCGTGGTCCGATTTCATTCATTCTTTTTTGTTAGAAAGGAGATACTTTAAAGATTACCAGAGTAATACCTGAAAGGCTGGATCGATTTTGATGGGACTTTTACTGGCGGATGTTTACATTTTAATCTACCTAAACATCCGCCAGTGAACTTTTAACAGTTTTTAGCAAGGTATGAGCTCAAAGGAGCTTAAGAAAAACAAAATGATTCCCACAGGATTTTTAAAAACCAATACCCACGCGAACGAAGTCGCGGGTGTCCGCTTGTTTTTTAATAATATCTTTCAAGTCGTAAAAGTGCATCAAAAGTTATCTGAAATTTTCTGCTGTGTTAACAACAGTTTTAAACAACGTAAACGTGTCATGCAATAAAAGTTTAATAAAGTTAGTTTCATAGATTTTTTTAAGTCTGTGTCCAAACTTAAAAATTGTTAATTTGAGTAAAGTTAAAATAAGAAACATAAACGACGTAGCATGTAAACTGCCTCGTTGGTCTAGTGGTTAGCACAGTCGAACGCAGATCATGAGGTCCCGGGTTCGATTACCGGGACGGGCAAATAACTGTTGCCAGCCCAGAGTTGGTATAGTTGGCGGTGTTTCACCCCCGTGCCTCGGTGAGCACGATAAGCAGTCGGTATCACGTGACAATAGTCGTTAAAGCCCGCCAACCCGCCTTGGAACAGCGTGGCGGGTCTAAGCTCTAAATCCCTCTCTCCTATGTGAGAGGAGGCCTGTGCCCAACAGTGGGACGCTAAAAAGGCTGTAGTGGTGGTGGCATGTAAGCTAGCTATGATTAGTTAGCCGATAAAAACAAAAAACTGCAAACACGATTTAGAAACGATTTATTAAGATTGGGATTAAAACTGTCTAGCCCAATATAGGCACTTAGTTGGCAAGTCTGTAATTTAGCGACTGCCGAACTGTCCTCGTCAACTGTCCAGTGTATACAGATAAGGCGAGACCGTCTCCCGGCTAATCCACTTCGTGATTTATATCTGATCGACTGGCTGACGTACCTACAGTGGGTATCTACTGCTTTATAGTGACTTTAAGTACCTACTGAAATTGATCTTAGATAGGTATCGATTTTCAAAATGTTGCTCTCATATTAAGGTTATAGAATATTTCTTGACTTAACAGGACCGGTAGACGGAACTCAAAATTAAATACCGCACTGAATTTTGATACGAATTTTTATTTTGATATACGAGTATGTTATGTTAACGTTAACGGTTGTATTGAATTAAGTGCGCACACTGTTTTCATTTTTTTTTCCATCAGAAAGGTAGTCTTCCGAATGTACCAGTGCAGTGGTCAAACTATGTTTGTGTGTGCAGAATTTAAATTATTAAATTTTATCATGTTCATTTTGTATTTCAACGCGCAAAATATCCCAACAAGTTCTAATCAACTTCAGACGTTGGAACTACTATAAAAAAATTGATTTTAGTTGGAATAAAGATGTTACTTTAATTTGGTTTTAATAATGTTCTGCAAGATAAAGATATTCGCCTAAAAGGCATAACACAAAAATGGCAATAGTATACGCGCGTAAAATACGTACCTACGACTCACCTTCATCCAGTAGGTATATGCATATTCATGTACATACATAGTATACACTAGGTGATCCCCGCGACTTCGTTCGCGTGGATATAGGTTTTTATATAGGATCGGATCGGATCCCATAATTCTTTTATGTACCTAAACTAAATGTAGCCTAAGTCACTCCTTATAACATCACCTATCGGCCATTGAAAGTTCTGTTAAAATCGATCCAGCCGTTTCGGAGATTAGCTGGAACAAATAGACAGACCGACAAATATAAATTTAAAAGCACACCAGTTTAAAATAAGCCGTACGTTCAAAGATCCGGGTCCAAAGTTATTTGAACCGAATACTGAGGGTTGTAATGTCTGTCATTTCTGAACTAAAAAACCTATGACCTTGAAATATTTACGGGACAATATATAAAGTACTACCTTTCTAACATAAAAAAAATGAGTGATATCGAACAACGCGTTAATGAATTACAGCTAAATACACGTTTTAACTTTCATCCCATCTCCCAAGGGAACCGTGTTGAATTTCGGGATAAAAAGTATCCTATGCCCTACCTTGGAGTATAAACTCAAATCGTACCAAGATTCATTCGAATTCATTCAGTAGTTTCGGCGTGATGCGCGGCCAAGATACAGACAGACAGACAGATGGATAGACAGACAGACAGACAGACAGACAACAATGAAAAAAATTGCAGTTTTGGCTTCAGCATCGATTATAGAGTGCCCTCCAATAAAAAATTTCAAAATATCTTCAATGTACAGAATTGGATCTGTTAGTTTTATTATATTACTAGCTGACCCCCGCGACTTCGTTCGCCTGGATATAGGTTTTTATATAGAATCAGATCGGACCCCATAATTCTTTTTTGTACCTAAACTAAATGTATCCTAAGTTACTCCTTAACATCACTTATCTGCCATTGAAAGTTCCATCAAAATCGATCCAGCCGTTTCGGAGATTAGCTGGAACAAATAGACAGGCCAACAAACATAAATTTAAACGCACGCCAGTTTAAAATAAGCCGTACGTACAAACATCCGCGTCCCAAGTTATTGGAACCCACTAAATGCCTGTCATTTCTGAACTAAAAAACCTATGACCTTGAAATATTTACGGGACAATATATAAAGTACTACCTTTCTAACAAAAAAAGAATGAGTGAAATCGAACAACGCGTTAATGAATTACAGCTAAATACACGTTTTAACTTTCATCCCTTCTCCCAAGGGAACCATGCTGAATTTCGGGATAAAAAGTATCCTATAACCTACCTCGAAGTATAAACTCAAATCGTACCAAGTTTCATTCGAATCCATTCAGTAGTTTCGGCGTGATGCGCGGCCAAGATACAGACAGACAGACAGACAGACAGACAGACAGACAGACAGACAGACAGACAGACAAAAATGAAATAAATTGCAGTTTTGGCTTCAGTATCGATTATAGAGTGCCCTCCAATAAAAATTTTCAAAATATCTTCAATGTACAGAATTGGATCTGTTACAGTTTTATTATATTATAGATAGAAGAAGAAGATAGATATAGAAGATAGATAGATAGATAGATAGATAGATAGATATAGATATAGATTATAGAAGATACGCCCACACAGTACCTACTGTGAGGATCTGTATCGTTTGTGCCTTTTCTTACGTTCTTGTACGACTGCACCCTACTAGTGGGTCAAGCCAGTTTGTCCACGGGGTACCTATAAACCCGAATTCCGTACGTAAACGTACGGGTTACGGATTTAATTACGAAATCCTAAAAATGTGTTGCTGCGGCCCTGTTCTTAAGCCTTCTGTCTCGTGTCTCCTTAAAAACGAGCCTTAAACTCTCCTGAATTAATTATGATAATCACCCCAGCTGAGAACACGGAGTTGAAATTAACCAGCAATTTTATAAATGTTAATTCTAATTTATGCCGCGCAAAGTGAAAATTAAATAATGATCACGTTATCTTTTAACTAATGTCAAACGATTTAACGAAACCTCCTCATTCTGTTTGTTATTTCGAAACGGTAGTTCCCTGTTACGATATAATTTGGTAACATTTATGTGCATATGGCGCAAAGTAATGCTTTTAGTGTGTGTTAAACATCGAACTATTACGCTTAAAATATTTAAAACTTAGAGCGAGGCCGCACTGCGAAATTTATTCGCGCGATTTTTATTCGCGCGGTTTATATTCCGCATTTTAATATATTTATCTCGCGAATTTTAAATCGCATGTGCGTGCAGCTTCATACATTTCCATATGTCACAGAATTTTGCGAAAAAAATCGCGCGAATAAATTTCGCAGTGCGGCCCCGCTCTTACGGTCTAAACGCTAATCGATTGATTTTTGACAGTTTAACAAATTCGACTTAAACCAGATGGACAGATCTAAAATTACTTTAGTCTTTTATTGAAACACTAGCTGCGGGCATCAGCTAGTGCTTCTGTAGGATGGTTTTTCCGGGATAAAATGTAGCCTATGTCCTTCTTCAAGGTCTAGGTCTATCTCTGTACCTTTCGTTCAGCGATTTAGGCGTGGAGGCGTAACAGACAAATAAACTCACTTTCGCATTTACAATATTAGTATGGATACATTGCGAAAAGAACAAAACTTCTTTAAGGTCTGTCTGTTTAGTTTAAAAGTTTGTGATAGTTGAATTAGCATCAGTTTCTTTTCAAATCAAACTTTCGCGGGCTACCTCTGATAGCAATTAAATATGCAACTTTATTTCGGAGCGTCCTCTTCCAAAGTTGGTTGCAAGAACCATCCAGCACAAAGCACACGTTATAGCCAAACCCTAAACCCGGGTTTTTAGATTAAACAACAAATTGCCTCGGGTGTTCGCGCGCCATATAATCTTGCGTTCAGGTTTAGCGCGGAGCGTTCTCGTAAGCTATGGTTAGGTTTAACTGGAGATTGGATTTCCCAACAATTTGGGCACTATCATATTTGTAGTTTGTTTTTGATTATAGCCCCAATGGAATTTGGTTAAAATTGGAATTGTATCTACCTCAGTGGCTTAGCTGTAGTAGGTATAAGTTGCAAGGATGAACCTATTTTTTTGTTGGCATGCGTTTAAATATCTTCATCTGTTAGAGCGGGGCCGCACTGCGAAAAATATTCGCGCGAATTTTATTCGCGCGGTTTATATTCCGCATTTTAATATATTTTTCTCGCGAATTTTAAATCGCATGTGCGTGCAGCTTCATACATTCCCATATGTCACAGAATTTTGCGGAAAAATTCGCGCGAATATATTTCGCAATGCGGCCTAGGCCTTATTGGTTGTTGCGCACGTTTCATAGTGGTGATCGTTGTTATGAGTGAGATAGCATGAGTCTATACTAATGTTTGTTTTTATATGGCTACCCAGTTTGTTTGTATTTTGAACCGACTCCAAAAAAAAGTAGAAATTCTTCTTAATCCTGGTATCTTCTCAATGCTTTTATATTTTATCAATGTTTCCTGTATCATTAAATTAAATTATATGAGTCAATTATTATGGCTGTACATACGAGTACACACGAGCACAGAATATATAATAGTACTACGTTACGTAATAGACACGAGTTAAATCTTAATTGCCTGAAAAACGAACCAGCCCTCTTGTCACTCTGAAAAGCAATTAGGTAATTACGCATTTAAAACATGGTAAGTAATAATTGAAAGGTTATTATAGAACGTTATCTAAAAGGCTTATTAATTTTTAATTAGGCTTATTATTTTTTAAACGACGCTTATTTTTCTTGCACATCAAATGTTTAATAATATCGTGCCTTGCGGATATTTCGTGTCTACAAAAATAAATATTTCTTTTGAAGTATATACTAGCAAGTAAGTATATCTAGCCCGTGACTTCGTTCGCGTGGACTTAGGTTTTTAAAGGTCCCGGGAAACCGGGATAAAAAGTAGATTTCCATTTCAGTCCATCTCAGGGAAACAAGCTAGTAAGTACCTATATCTATGCAAAATTTCATCAACATCGGTTCAGCGTTTGGGTCGTGAAAACGTATTTAAACCTAAATTATTTATTAGTCATAATATCATATCATAGGGACCCTAAATAATATGTTTGGAATAAAAACTAGCCTAGATCATTTCTTGTATGATTCTCTTCTTGCCTGTGAAAGTTGTTACAGCCGTTGCAAATATAAGCCCGCATAAACAGACAAACGGAAATTTGAAAAAAATTATATGTTGGTTATGTAGAGATGGTTGGAAGAAATATGTAGAGCGCGCTGCAAAAAAAGGGTATGAATTTCAAATTAAAATTTTGGGAGGGCGTGAATTTTTAACGTATCTAAAATAAATATATGTGGTGGGTTATTAAGTCATAAATATTTCAGCTTCTCAGACCCCCTGACCTTAATGGAATTACCCCTTCGACCATTTTGAATTAATTTGGGAGTACGGTACTTTTATGTTCCTAAATTGGTGTATGAGTGAAATTATAAAAAAAAAATTAGTTGTCTGTAAAGTCGGTTTACGGACGATAATTTTACATGATAACGTCATAAATAAACAGAGAGATGGATGCATCACAAGCCGAACGCTTAGGCCGATCGTGCCTCTCTATCGCTTTTCCGTGCTCTCGCTTGCACGCTCGAAACGTGACAATGAGTCATGTTTTTTCGTGCCTGCAGCGGGAGTTTATCGATTTATAAGACGTTATCATATCATCATAATATAAAAAATAAATAATTATTGAATAGTAATAAGAGAAAAAAAAAAACAAAACAAATCCGCACTTGGCCATGGCATAAACCATTGTCATTCTTAGAGTAGACCCGTGCCCTTTAGTGAGCGGGTAATGGATTAATAATGATGATGATAAGAAAGATATGTTTTTTTTCTTTATCACTAATAATTAATTTATTTTATTTATTTTGTACCAAACAATGTTAAAAAAAAGAAGATTAAAAAAAATTGTGGACAAGGAAATACGTATCACTGTATTATGTAGTAACTGTGTAACTGTCTCGTTGGTCTAGTGCTTAGCATATTCGACTGCAGCTCACGAGGTCCCGGGTTCGATTCCTGGGTCGGACTTTAAGCAGTCGGTCCTGGTTATTATCACTATCATGTGACAATAATCGTTAAAGCCCGCCAACCCGCATTGGAGCAGCATGGCGGGTCTAAGCTCTAAATCCCTCTCCTATGAGAGAGGAGGCCTGTGCCCAGCAGTGGGACGTTAAAAAAAAGGCTGTAGTGGGTGGTGGTGGTGATATTACGTAGAGATCTCAACCAGTGACCTTTGGAAGTGGGAGAGGGTGTAAGGGAAAGTATTTGCCTACAGCGCATGCTTGCCAAGTTTATTTTGTTTTGGACTTACATATTCCTTTGTTAAAATATTTGTAGTTGGAATAATATAAAGAAAATAGCATTTCCTTTTTAGGGTCTCCTTTTGAGAGATGAAAAGAGTACAGATTGATAGTTCAATTCTCTATACAAATATGACAAATTTGTAGTAACCACAAAAGGTTTATTGGTTCCAGTATTGCCTGATTGATTCTTAAGAAGCCTTTGATTGTGTACAGTATATAGGTATTCGTTGTAATAACCGAGACATCTTCTAAAGGAGCCGGCACAAAGGGATCTCTCGCAAAGGTTTCGGAGTAGGTAACTGTTAGCGGCCGTCGGCTTTCCCAAATAAAATTTCGTAAATATTTTTGATATATTCACGGTCAGGCCTTTTATACTTGGCCCGCGTGGCTTATCTGGATTATCTGGGGATTTTTCCGTGGATTTTTTTTTTCCTGCTCGCATTCGTACGTCCGCTTTGCGTTTCGTATCTGGCGGGTGATTTGCCACGTCGCGTCACGCCCGCAAATATGTTTATCGTGACCTAAATATTCCTTCCGAATTTATGGCGCTCTCGAACGTTAAAAATGAGTCCGCAATAGCGGGGAGTCCGCTACGGAAGGGACCCTTTTATTAAATTTTTATATCCCCATCGCTTCCTCTTTGATTAAGAGCGATAATAAACTGTTTTATTAATGTAAAAGTGTCAAATTATTTTTACAGTTGTTTTAATGCTGGAGCAAGGGCATCGATTTACCGAGATTTATTTTATCTTCTATACCTATAAAACAGTACCGTGACTGACCGACTGACTGGCAGACAACACACATCCTAAACCGGTATGGACTTAAAGACTTTAAAGAAAGAAATATTCCTTAGTGTGAACACTATAGAGGTTAAGTATAGCGATGTCTTTGTTCCGCTCGATTTAAGTCTAGCATTGTCCTTATCAGTTTTCCGGTTCCGGTAAGCAAACAGTGAAGACGTACGAACGTAACTCCCGCGAATTTTATTCGAAAACAGTGAATATTCGAAAACAGTGCACTTAAATACGAATCTAACAAGAAAGTATTAACTTAAGTATCCTGTTCAAATAAAGTGCCTAGCTTTTAGTACCGAAATAAGTGCCGAAATTCAGATTGTAAAGTGCAAACTCACATCGTTAAAACTTCAATATTAAAATTAAACGTCAAATTGAAATCAAAACAAGACATTGGTGCCAACCTAACAAACCAAAACGCAATCTCCATAGAGGTAGGTACCGTAAAACCAAAGACAATTGTACCACAGAGTAACGAATAGTCCCAACTAAAAGTATTGCCATATGAAAAAGTTTTCCACCAAATAATGCAAAAATATCGAGATGGATACATCAATGAAACTGCTTCTAGATAAAATGAGCGAAATGCAAAGAGACTTCCAAAAACAAACTACAACCATAACTGAAAGTTTTGCTAAGCTCTCGGGCTCTATTGACGAAAAACTCAAACCTCTAGTGGAAGAAAACGTAAAACTGGTAAAACAAGTTACTGCACTGAATAAAAAAGTATACAACCTTGAACGTGAAATCAGAAAAAACAATGTGGTCATACATGGAATAGAGGAGAAAGAAAAAGATGATACTGAACTTCTAGAATCAATTATCACCTTTCTTAACAGTGTGAACAGTGACACGGGACTTGAAAACTGGGACAAATGGGAGATAAGTAGTGCCCGACGACTGGGAATGAAGGACAACAAAAAAACTCGACCCATTCTAATCACACTCACCCTAGCTTGGAGAAGACAACAACTACTTCGCAGCAACAAGAATCTCCCCGAAAACGTGTACATTACAGAGGACTATCCTAAAGAAGTTATCAATATTAGAAAAGAACTAAAAGTTAAACAGCAAGAAGAAATAAAGAAGGGGAAAATTGCATTCATCCGATATGACAAGCTAATCGTGAAAGACAGAACCCATACAAATAGCGAGAAGAGAAAGAGAAGGCCAACAGATTCGCCTACACAGCAAAATAACATGGGCAACAATGAGACAAAAGCTCCTTCTAAAATAAATAAAACAAATCCATTAGGGATCATGAGTCGCCCAAGGGCTAACTCGACCGCAGGAACAAGCAAACAATGACAACTTATGCACATCGGAAACTGGAAGACAACAAATCAAATAAATAAAAACAAAACCATCCTAAACCAAAACACTCCCCCAAGCCGGACAGCGGTCACCGTGGGGGAAAATGACCGCAACCCTCTAACCAATCACAAAAAAGATGAACAAAAACAAATACCACATAGCAAATTATACATAGCAACTTTGAACACACTAACCTTAAGAACTGATGAAAGGCTACAAGAACTAGAGAATGCACTTCAAAATGTCAAATGGGATGTTTTAGGACTAAGCGAAGTGAGAAGACTGGGTGACACAATTGAAGAACACAGTGACTACATACTTTACTTCAAAGGAGATACAAAAGGACAATACGGAGTAGGATTCATGATAAGAAAAGTACTCAAGAAAAATATTATAGAATTCAGGGGTATCTCTGAGAGAATAGCTATTCTTAACATAAAACTTCCTGGCTTCAATGACAATTGGTCCATAATACAGGTGTACGCACCAACTGAGGCTTCAGAAGACACATTAAAAGACGATTTCTATACAAAATTAAACGAAACCATAGAGTCCTGCTACAAAAACATCATCATTATGGGAGATTTTAATGGCAGAATTGGGAAGCAAAACCAAGATGAGGAGGATATAGTGGGGAAATATAGTCAAGGAAAAAGAAGTCAAAACGGCGAAAGAATGGTGCAATTGGCCCTTGAACACAGACTAATGTTCATGAACAGCTGTTTTAAAAAGAAGCCATCAAAAAAATGGACATGGATTTCACCAGATGGCTTATACTGCAATGAAATAGATCATATCCTGAGCAACAAGCCAAAATCTTTCCATGATGTAAACGTAATTAACCAGTTAAATTTCAGCACTAACCACCGCATGGTAAGGGCAACATTGTACTGCACTAATCAAAAGAAATGTAGGAAATACTTCAGACGCCAGGACCACTACCAAATCCAACAAGCACCAACCAGCTGCACAAATACAGACTCAACGGAAAATAATAAAAACAAAATTCAGGAAACATATAACAAGGAAATAAGTGACTTGTACAAAACAACAAAAATAGAAAAGGGAAAAATAGAATCACTTAGCCAAACTACTAAAGATCTAATCCAAAGAAGGAAAATAATGTTCGAAAATAAGAAAGACAAGAAAGTATTAAAAGAAATCACCAAGATAAGTAAGGAAATAAGCAACAACATTAAAAAAGACAGAGCTAGAAAAAGAATGGCATGCATAAATTGTCATATAGCTAAAACGGGAGGAATAAAAAAAGCCCTCAAGGAACTCAGAGAGGCAAAATCATGGATTCCAAAACTTAGAAACAAAAGGGAAAAACCAGAAACAAGCAGAAAAAATATACTAGGCATTGCAACTAACTTCTATAAGGAACTGTACTCGACTAAAATTATAGCAAAAAGTTATACAAAACTAGAAAATGAGAATGAGGAATCTATTCCACCAATTCTAGAAAAGGAAGTAGCTTATGCTGTGGGAACACAGAAGAATGACAAATCGCCAGGCCAAGATTACATTACGAACGAAATGATGAAAATTACGCTGCTAGACAATTTAAATAGACTAACCAATCTTTACAACATCATTTTGGAGTCCGAATACATTCCTGTCCAGTGGACAAACAGCACAATTATCCTGATATACAAAAAAGGAGATAAGGACAACATAGGTAATTATCGGCCTATAAGCCTCCTGTCAAATGTTTACAAGGTGTTCGCAAAAATAATTTTAAACCGCATCTCCAAAACTTTGGACTTCCACCAGCCAATGGAACAAGCAGGATTTAGGTCTGGATATTCAACCACTGATCACATGCACAGCCTGAAGCAAATAATAGAAAAATGCCAAGAGTATGGATACTCTCTATACCTTGCATTTATCGACTACAACAAGGCTTTCGATTCTTTGGAGCATCATTGCATCTGGGAAGCTCTGAAAAATCAGGGTGTAGATCTCAAATACATAAGACTGATTAGGAATGTATACCTAAATAGCTCATCACAGGTAAAGCTCGAAACACAGGGTAAAAGTTTCCCAATCCGAAGAGGGGTAAGACAGGGTGACCCTCTCTCACCGAAGCTCTTTTCTGCTGTGCTGGAAGAAGTTATGAGAAATCTGAATTGGGACAACTATGGAATTAGTATTGATGGTCGTAAACTCAACCACCTCAGGTTTGCAGATGACTTAGTTCTGATAACTGATAACCCAGTAACACTGCAGAGAATGCTACAAGATCTTGCCACAAAAAGTAAAGAGGTTGGCCTAACAATAAACAGGTCTAAAACCAAGGTTATGACAAACAGAACAGAATTTAGCATACATGTAGACAGCGAGCAAATAGAATATGTCAAGTCATATATATACCTGGGACAACTGATCTCCTTCCAAGACCAAATGGCTCAAGAAATTGATAGAAGGATAACAAATGCATGGAAGAGATACTGGGCATTCAAAGACATAATGAAAAATAAAAAATACACCATAGTAATAAAAAGAAAACTCTTCAACTCGTGCATACTACCAATCTTAACCTATGGGTGCCAATCATGGTCTATGACAGAGAAACTCCATCACAAGTTGAGAACGTGTCAAAGGAGCATGGAAAGAAGCGTACTGGGGTGTAAACTAAAAGACAGGAGGCGTGCAGTCGATATAAGAAAGGAGACAGGGTTCGAGGATGTTGTCGGCAAAATCAAACAACTAAAGTGGCGCTGGGCAGGACATCTTATGAGGGAGACTACAGAAAAATGGTCAAAAATAATAACAGAGTGGACTCCTCGCTCCAGCACCAAACGCAGAAGAGGCAGACCAGTGAAGAGGTGGTCCGACGATATAAAGAGGGTGGCAGGGGCAGTGTGGACAAGAACTGGGAGAGATAGAAGAAAGTGGAAAGAGTTAGAGGAGGCCTTTGTGTCTGCAGGGCACACTGATTAAAACCAGAAGACGATGTGCTTTAAATTTAAATTTGAATTTTGTTTAAATATTTGAAATCAGTAATTAAAGGCTATTTATTTATTTATTTATTGTCCTTATCAGTACCTAGTTATAGGTTCGCGGTTCGCGTGAATGAAGTTTCGGCGATGTGGTAGGTACTGGTGTCATAGGGGTCAGTGTTTCAACCTGAATTTTCTATTAGGTATTTGGGTCAGTGTTTCAACCTGAATTTGCCACTGTTCGGGTCAGTGTTTCAACCTGAATTTACTATTGTTCGGGTCAGTGTTTCATCCTAAATTTTTTCTATTGTTCGGATCAGTGTTTCAACCTGAATTTTCCATTGTTCCAGGTGTTCCAAGGGATGCGAAAAGTTGCAGTGTTTCGGATTTTAGTGTCGCCGCGTCGGTACAGTTGAGCGGTGCGGTGCGGTGCTCGGTGCGGTGCGGTGCGGTACGGTGCTCGGTGCGGTGTGTGCTCATGTTGTGGTAGCCGGTCCGCCATGGTGCTGACATGGCGCGCGCTGGCGCTGCTGGCCGCGCTGGGGAGCTGCGCGAGTGTGCGGGAGACGTACTATCACAACCATTTTGCGGTGCGGGTGCCGGGCGGCGCGCAGCGCGTCGATGACATCGCGAGGCGGCACGGCTTCGTCAACCATGGCCAGGTATGTCTCTCTTCATTCCTCATGTGAACCGTGCGATCCAAACTGTATAGCTTCTTTGGTCCATGTTGGTTCCCCTATCCACCACGTAACTACGGATGAGACGATCTCATGCGAATTTCTGGGAGCTGGACATAAGCGGTACAAGATAATTTTCTGTTGCGATTCTTGCACGAGAATTAGAAGAGAGAGAACAAGAGAGAATTCCAGCAATTGACGTCTATCGGTTAAGGCGAAAACGAGCTTCTTTCTGCGTCTGATATAATACTGTATGCCTTACAATACAAAATTACCTACCTATAGAGCCATCGGCCAATTTTTTTCCTATGTTCATGTTCATAGCGCTGTTTTCCGGCCGATAAGATTAATAAAATGCAAACGTTTTTGGGACCAGCACAGGTGAACCCTTTAGGGCCTGTTTCACCACCTACTGATAAGTGTCGGATGTCTTTCACAAGTTTTATCTTTGTCACTTGACTTAGGGCCTGTTTCACCATCTGATAAGTGTCGGATAGCCTAAACGTAAGTTCTGTCTTACTTTATGTCAAGTGACAAAGACAAAAGTTGTAGATAGCTATCCAATACTTATCAGAAGGTTGTTTCACCACCTTAAAGTAAGAAAGTGACAAAACTTACGTAGGCTATCCGATACTTATCAGAAGATGATAAAACAGTCCCTTAATGTTACTCTCAACCTTGAAAGTGCTATTTTTACGCATTCCCCAACAAAACTTGTAAGCTTTCTCGGAAAAAACCAAATACTTAACAACAACAAACTATTAATTATTAACAAACTATTCTTATCTTTTCTTTATAAATATTGAATTCGAACAATTCTTCAGTGTCTAAGTGCCTACGTCACAAGTGTAAATTGAAAATTTAAAAAAACCCCGACATTCGCCATTTAGTGGCGGCGGCCATCTTGAATTTGCAATAGTGCTATTCTACTAGTCAAGCCCTTTCATTTGATACCCATATCAAGGGAGTTGTGAAAAAATATATCATCCGCCATTTTGTAGCGGCGGCCATCTTGGACCGATTTTCATCAAACATAGCTAAGAACACTCTCGACTAATTCACCTTTCAAACAAAAAAAACCGCATTCAAATCGGTCCATCCGTTTGAGCGCCACAGGGGAACAGACAGACACACACACACACACACACACACACACACACAGACACGTCAAACTTATAACACCCCGTCGTTTTTGCGTCGGGGGTTAATAAACACATAAGCGCGTGTAGGCTAACTGGAATTCAGTGTTGTCGGAAGCTGAGAAAATAGCTCAGTGCCTTTTCCTGTCTCTCCTATAAGAATAAACCTCTCGTGGATCACATTACAAACATTTCCCAGCGCATTATCTCCGGTCTCTTTGTGTAAAATGTGTATTATTTTATAAACTGTACGTTTGTGTGTCTTCAGATCTTTGTTGGAAAACAAAGTATTGAAAGCTTTCAATGTTAAATAATCCTCTTGTTAATGTATACGTTACTGAGCCGTCACTGGTACTCGTACGTAGGTAGGACTTAAACGGTACATAGTAGGTATCTACTTACATAATAATCTAGGTGTATAGGTAGCTCCGATTCTCCGGTCGGGCTACTTAGATATTGGGTTTTTTGTCAAAAAATAATAATTTCGACCGAATTTCGGGCACGGCGGCCAATCTCAATCGAGGCAGAGACTAGCCATCTACGCAGGAGATATTATAGTGAACAAGTGTGTGCGCATACACATCATCAGGTGCACTATCTATTCCCTCACTCTATCAGTCCGATAGTACGCCAATGCGACGATCGGAATGAGATCAGGCGCAGAACCGACGGCTTCACGTGCTCTTCGAGACACGAGGGGTGTGTATCTAACATTGCCAACTTCTAACTCCGGGCTGACACTGAGTTATTTCTAGACCCAATAGGTACTTAAACCCAATACTTCATAATTATTTTTTTTTGGTACGACCCGGGAATCGAACCCAGGACCTCGTGATCCACAGTCGAACGTGCTAACTGCTAGACCAACGAGGCAGTTATAACTCCCGGCACGTAAGTCTAGCGCTGAGCGAGAGAAGTGCGCACAGCGTCGTATGAGTTAGTGGGACACAGTACGTTTGGAGAGCTACTTAATCAGTGCTTACGAACGATCCCCACGCCCTCCCCGCGACCCCCTCATCACCCCGAGATACCTCATTTTCGACTGCGCATTGAAGGTCAACGCTAGACTTATTTGCCGTGACTTGTAGTAGATTACATAGTGTGTAGGTATGCATATCCATCTAGTTCACGATTAATCAACGCCGCCCAGTGGCTCAATATCCACGAGCCCACTTAACACGGCCTTAATGGAGTACACTAATGTGCTTAGCATTAAATTCATTTACCGACGACGTGTCCCTACTGGCCAATCGCGGACGAGCTGCCGGCCTAGTGAGTGTGACGGCCGTAACAAGACACCTAAAGGATAGAGCGGCTATTACTGAAAAATAAAATGTATAGTATCAATAAATTAAGATGAATTCATAATAAGTTCCATCTATTTCCCTCGATGCTTTATTGTGTGTAAATAAAGAGTAGTTAATTTTAATACATAAATTCAATACAAACAGTCAATTATTTAAATAGACGTTTAATGGAAAATATAGAAATACCCGTGAAAAACAAAACGGCTGCTGCTCTAAATGAAAGTTTGTAATGTTTGATTGTTTGAATTGAATCGAGTGGAAGGCTACTCGATTCAATTCTAAACAACTTGTCGCTGTCTCATTTATAATTGACATTATATTTCATACATAATAATTACTACTGATTGTGGCTGCCTTGCCACAAACAAAACACACACGCCTGAATTTTTTTTAGCTTTGGATTTTGGGTATCAGTTTATTTAGTCCAGGCATGGCACAAAGAAAATCAGTTTTTGTGTCATGCCTGGTTCTTACTAGTAAACTTTGTGCCAAAAAGATCAAAATTAATGTATACTCTACATACTTTAGCTTACTTTATTAATTGTTATAGATTATAGAGAACATCTACATGCAATAGAGACCAATATTCTATTTCCGAGTACGGTACCTTTGCCCAGCTGTCACTGTTTGAGATGATAAAGCTTTAAAATATATAGGAAAAAATAGGAATTTTTAAAATACTGGAAACTCGATACGAAATTTTTGCTTTGTCCCATCTGCCTCTAAGTTTAAGTTTCAATGCGTACGAGCGAACACGCGGCGTGTTCCTCGTGCACATTCGCTAATCCGATTAATTCGACGACACCCCGACATAATTACTCCGCTTTGGCAAAACCTTTGTCCTCTACGCGTAATCAGATTTGTGGGGTTTTGTGTCCATTTTTGTACATTAATTAGAAGAATTGGGTGGGTGGCGCAACAAAAAGGTTTTCTTGAACAAACTTATTGCATAAAACAACCTCAGCACTCTGTTTTCCTTTTATTTTTATACGAGCGACAACATATTATTATCTGCAGCGTAAGAAAATTCAGCCCGACCACGTTTTCGCGCGGCTTGTTCATTGACGGCAGCTGATGCTTATTTTTGACGTGATAACGTCTTATAAAGCGATGAACGCCGTCTACACGCACGAAAAGGCATGACTCATTGTCACTCTCTCTTGCACTCTCTCTTGCACGCTCGCGGAACGTGGCGCGGAACAAGCGATAGAGAAGGCACGATCGGTCTAAGCGTTCGGCTTGTGAGTTATGACGCATCTATCTCTCTTGTTTTCTTATGACGTTTTCACGTAAAATTATCGCCCGTAAACCGACTTTACAGACAACCATTTGTTTTGAGTTTAATCCAATCAAAAACATCAATAGGTTCACTTAAGAAAAAAAAGTGACTGTCTTAATTTTTATCTCAGAAACAAAGATAAACTTGTGTTGCCTACTACTGGGCTGCGTAATAAACTACTTACCAGATTTTTCCGTATACAATCTGTTTTTCCTTAGTGGTCCTAAAAGGTAAACAAATCGCAAAAAACTTCACGGAAAAATGCGTGAGTAACGCTCTTTCCCCGGCGCTTGTATTTGAATTTGAATTCTTGTATTTGAATTTTAAATCATGGCTTCATTTTAGTTTGCGGTAAGAACTTCCTATGCGCCGTGCACAGTCGCATACGCGTTTCTGCAAGAAGGGACTAGATTATCTTTTAAGACTGCTAAAGGAAAAAAAATTGTAGGTGATGTATTAAATGTCCTCTATTACCGAGTACTAAAGTGCTTTTTCTAAGCAGTTACTGAATCAGCTACAAATTATCCTGGTTGAATATAACTGCTGCCTTGTTCAAGCTTTGTATCCAAATTCCTCCATTACGTGATTCTTGAGGCGGGTGCATTTTTCATACCAATTTGAGAACACTGCCACCGCCTTTCATTGTGATATTACATTACGTGTCTCAAAGGAGTTGCTGTAGACGTCTGCTAGCAAATGACTCTGGGTCTGGCTCCTTTAAATGTCTTTTTTTTTATCAAATGTCTTGTTTTCAGGATACTTTTTCTGATGAATGTAAATGTGGAAACATTGTTTCAAATTCATCTGAAAAATCAACCTCAAACATGCAATTTATTCATCAAAAACAGTAACTGATTTCAATAGTTTCAACCTTTATGCACTATGCTTTCGGAAAACGTTTCCAAACAGTCTTTTTAGTCCAGTAACTTTAAAGTTTGCAAGTATGGGGTAACTTGCGTCAAATCTGGTAGTTCTGATTTTTTTGCAGACTTGTTTATGATCTTGGCCCAATGAATAATTCAAGTTTGTGACCTCGAGACCGAACGCAATTTTGTCGAAAATCGAAAAAACTGCGAAAATTTTGGTTTTTTTTTCAGATTTTGCCGATTATAACCCTAAAGGACTAGTTTTTGATAGTACCTTTTCAGGACGTTTTTAAAGTAGAATCAAATTGCTACAAGATCAGAACCAGCTCTTTAGGTGCAGGTTCTTTAGCTCGGTAGGTTACCCTACTTTGTCTGCGTGAATTCTTAATCTCATAAAAACTTCCATCTCCTATTTAACCAACTTGGGGGTAGTTTTCCAAAATTCCTTCAACACGTAATTCTTTATTTTTAACCGAAAATCTAAATACCAATTTTCATGGATACGTGTATTTTGGTTCCTTAGTATCATTTGAAATTGAATTCGTATTTGAGAGGGAAAACAATTACAACCCCTTACCCCATTCAGCGTTTAAACTCTTCAATATTGTGTGTGGGCATCCCAAAAGCATTCCAATATAAAAGGTGTAAGGCGCGAATGATTCTGAAGAGTGGGTGTAGCGTATACAAGAAGTCGCTAAAGTGTTTTGTTAGGTTTCCGACACGGCCCGGCTGGCGGAGTGTCGTCGATGACCCTCGAAGGAAGTCGAGTAACGTCCCGGTTCAATTGCGGTGCATTGTGCCCGAGGGGGATTTGTATTGCGAATGGTTCGTCAGTTGAGCGATGTTTTTTTTACCCGACTACGGCAAAGCCATATGATGATGTTATGATTTTAGTAGTCTGCAGTCTATGTATGTTTGTATCCGATTTGTGTATGAGATTCTGTGTGTACCACCGTAGCGCCTAAACTACTGGACCGATTTTGATGAATTCGTGGTTGTGCTTGTGACACAACTAGCTGATTTTTTGTATGCAGCTTAGTAAATACTTGTATATGAATGAAATGGCCACATAGTCCTACAAAAGTGGAACGATTTCCCACTCGAGTGAATCGAAATGTTTAACACCTGCGCACTCGAGTAGCTACCTCCGTCGAGAATTTTCATAGAGGAAAAACTTGGTCGTCTCATCAAAACGAACCTACTCACGAAGATTCAGCCTGTCATTAAACACTAAAAAATTTGTTCGTCGGCTGCCGGAAGCCGGACCAATATGTACAATGTACGTGTATGCTTGGCATCATACGTTGTTTCGGAAGCCCAGATTAGACGGTTCATTTTTCGAGATTTTTGCTTTCATTTTCGAGGCTTCATCGATGAGTCATCGAAAATGAACCGTCTAAACACCGACCGTTTATCGTTCACAGGCACTGTGCCATAGCAAATATCGTATCGTGCATCGCAAAAATGAACGATGAACGGGACACCGTCTAATTTGGCCTTTAACAGAAGCGGATAAATAAGGCATCATTCAAAATCAAAACGGACTATCAATAGGTACATTTAAGTAGCTACATTTCACCGTGTCCAATATAGGATGTTAGATCGTCTCACTGAAAAATAAATGATTAGAAAGTAGAAAGAGATTGAAAAACCCGTTGTCGCAAGATTCGAAACAAATCATGAGAAGTTTAATAAAATCGGTTACGCGCCAGATCGCATGATTTATTGTGTTTGATTGTTCCCAAATAAAATTGTTCTTTCTTTCGAATACCAACGCGAACCAAAAAGTTATCTACCCTTTTCGCTCCATAAATTACCGGCACATTATTGTTATAACGTATAATGTATGTGACGTTAAAAATGATTTCTATTGTGCTAAATAAAGACGCCAGTAAAAGGTTGCTCGCGACGGAAGGAAGCTCGGACCTTACCTGCGGGGTTTGGCCGGTGGATTTCGGAATGCATTATGCTTTATAGGAATTAATGGATGTTTAAAGCCTACCATTCACGGGCGCACCAATCCGCGAGATTTGTCGATGGCGACAAGCCGCGGACCAATCTTCGTGTGAATGCTAGGGTTCGCGATTTGTCATGAGTCTCGCGGATTTGTCCGCGAGGCGCGAGCCGCACCCGCGCCGCGCCCGACCAATTTATACCTATGCGTGTATGGGTGTGCAGTAGATTTGTCCGCGAACTCGAGGGCCGGCGCACACTGAATAATTAACTTTGCGACTACCATACGGTCGCGCGGGGTGTTAGCAAGCAGCAGAGATACGTGCAAGAGTCGCCACAGTTAGCACAAGCGACTGGTGCGCTCGCGTAGTGTGTGGGCGATGGATAACAGATTTGTCAACGGCTCTGGTACGGCTCGCGGCTCGTCCAATGAATGGGGCGCTTTAGGGTTGGTGACCTCGCAGGGTAAACAGCATTGGAAGACCCTTCACTAGATAGGCGGACCATTTTAAGCCAGTTGCTGACAGCCGGCTATGCACAGGCGGCTAAAGACCGAGTCTCTTGCAAAAGATCTATGTCCAACTGTGAACATATATAGACGACGAACTTTGGAATTTTGGACACTGCAGCGCTTTTTAAAAACTTTTAAAAACCTAAGCCCACGCGTATGAAATCACAGGCGTAGGCTGGTATTGTATGTAAGTAATACTCGATGGCTAAAGTTATTAATTTATCACTTTCGTTACTCAATTTAGCGATAATCGCTTATTCATCACTTTGGCGCTAACATTCACTCGTAAACTAGACTGAAAGATACTTTGTTTGGGTTAAATCTAGTAACGAAACATATTTGTACATTTTCTTCTCCACACTACAATGTGTTATTCGGTAAATGGAACTCTCAGGGAAACTATTTTCGTGGGGTTAAGAGCTTTTTGCATGTACGCCTTACGGTCTAAAATGGTATGAACCAAAATATGTTTTGTTATAGCTAAGTAAGATAAAGGTTGGGATCAGGGAAGCCTCTGAATACTTTTCGCGTTAGCTCGCTGTCGTTAAAGTTTAGAACAAAAGCACAATTTTTAATTACAAACTTTTACGGATGAGGTAGGGTAGGTGTATCGAATTTTTTCGCTGGAAAGCTTCCTTTGTTTAAAGTAAGTAGATTTACAAAAATTTTGAACACGAAATTTCCATCGTGATATAGTGGCTTGATAATATAAATATTTAGGTATTATTTTTCTATCTTTTTCAAACTAAGTACGGTATTATAATTATATTATTATTTGTTTTCGGTCGCCATATTGTTTTTTGTGACGTCACCCATCCAGCGATACCCGCAAAATCAATCTAACGAGACGACTCATAATATATTCTACTTATCTGATTCAACTACGCCAATTAAAACAAAAATTTGATACATATATATACATACGATTACATACGAAAAACTTGCGAAAAACATTACCCTCCTTCTAAACACAGACCGAGTTCCTTTCTCTGTGCTTCTAAGCAGCAAGTTAAAAACAGAACGATAAAGATGAAAGATAAAAGATAAATGCTAAAGAAAAACTGATACCAACCTCTCTAACAAAGGAAAAGTGTTACGCCTCCTCAATTTATTCCATTGTTATTTTTCGTAACACGATACCATAGTGATAACTGATAATATGGGCGTGGTTACGATACAGAGGAGAACCATCAAACAGCTGCGAGTGTATTGTTTAGTACGAGACGTGTTTCCGGTTCTTTGCACGCACGTCGCGTCGCACAATAGTCAATTATCAGTGTTCGTATCTATCTATGACTTTACTAGTACACCAGGGGGGTTATTCTGTAACTTAGTTAGCAACTGAAAATAGTTAATAGCCGTCGGAAATGGGGCTACTTTTGTCTGCACTTCTTAACATGTGTAGAACTGTAAGCACCATTCCGAACCAGTGGTAGATTCATTTGTCGATTCAAAAGCACTTGTAAAAGTTTATCTGAATAAAAAATATGTCTTAGACTTGCCTTTACACAAGTTTAAGAACTCTATTAAAAGTATGCTCATAAAAAAAGCTTATTATACAATTGAAGATTATATAAACGATAAGAAAGCTCGGATTTAACTCGTTCCAGCAATGCGCGAGACGGCATTTCAATCATGTACATTAATAATAATAATTGTTATAATGTTATTTTTAAAAAAGAGCAACCGCCGAGTTTCTTGCAGGTTCTTCTCGGCTTTCTGCGAGGACATTATCTCGCAGAAGGAGGCCGCGGAGCGGGCGCGCGAAGAGGCTCTCGACGCGCATCCGCTCCGGCGCAGACGGGGGGGAAGAAGGCGGCGGTTATTCGCCGCTCGCCAGCTTCCCTCGGGAGACGGCGGGTAGCTATTGGGCTAGCTATCCGCCACTAACAGTCTCCTCACTGTCTGAGGGGGGGATCACGCTGTCCCGATCCCCTCCTCTTTAGCGCGGGAGCCCCGGCAGGCGGCTGGGGCGGCTGACAGACGCCTGGGACGTATACAACGGGTTCCCCAGGCGTCCAGCACAGTCAGCGAGAGGGAACAGCCGTGGTGGTTTTAGTTCGGGTATACCCATAGGGGGAGTCCCACATAACCCCCGTTTTGCCCAAAGAACGGGGGTACCTATAAAAGGTTTCCACCACGAAAAAAAAAAAAAAAAAAAAAAAAGGTTCTTCTCGGCTGGAACAGCATTCCGAACCTGTGGTAGATTCAATTGACGATTCAAAAGTACTTGTAAAAGTTTATTTGAATAAAATACTTTTCTATTCTTTTCTATTCTATAGTTGCCAACGAATTAGTTCAATATACATTGCTGCTTTACTGTGTAAAATTATGTAAACACTTTATATTTCTTACAGTAAAGCAGCAATGTATATGAATCTAATTCGTTGGCAACTATTTTCAGTTGCTAACTAAGTTACAGAATAACCCAGCAGGTATTAGCATATTTATAAAAGTACTAGAAAAGACATGCATTTCGTGCAGTTAAAGCACGATTGAAGCCTCTCCTGGACCCACTATGGTGCGTTTTTATCGGTTGACTAGTTGATACTCACGACCTCCCTCGCGTGGTTTCATACAAATCTCATACAAACATTCATCCCCAATTTAACCCACTTGGGGTAGTTTTTCCTAAATTCCTTAAACACGTATTTTTTTTTATTTTAACCAAAAACCTAAATACCAATTTTCATGGATATTATAAGTTGATAAATGATGGAGTCTCATAGAAACTTTCATCCCATATTTAACCCACGTGGGAGTAGAATTTTCAAAAATCCTGAAATACGTATTTCTTTATTTTTAACCGACAGTTACAAATACCGATTTTCATAGATAAATCGCAACTTAAAAAATATTTGTTCCCCATTCCAAATGTTTGTAAAGAAGCTTTGTATCAAATCCTGTATTATGTAATCGTTTATTCTAAACGAGCCATGCAAGTTCCTCTACAGAATGTATATTCTATGTGCTTCTGATAAACGAGTATAAAAAATTCAAAATTCAAAATCATTTATTTCATGTAGGCCAACGTATGGCTCTTATGACATGTCAAGAATCTACCACCGGTTCGGAATGCTGATTCTGCTGAGAAGAGCCGGCAAGAAACTCAGCAGTTGCTCTTTTCAAAACAAAATTGTTACAAAGAGTAGCATAACTATCTTGTGGACAGCTGAAGCAAAGCCGAATAGAATAGACATATTTTTTATTCAGATAAACTTTTACAAATGCTTTCGAATCGACAAATGAATCTACCACTGGTTAGGAATGGTTCTTACAATTCTACACATGTTAAGATGGCCAGACAAAAGTAGCCCCATTTCCGACGGTATAGTATAGGATCAAAGGATGCGATTTCGTCGTACAATCAAATCAAACATGTGAATGTGTCCTAATTGAAGCTCGCAAATCACTAATTTTCATCGTGCGACGAAATCGCATCATTGGATCGTATGATCGTTAGCCAATTAGGACGTAAGGCTATACACAGTGTATTTACTAGGGAGCATCTGGCATATTTGCTGCTTGTTACCGGCGCACAAAGAATCCGAAAACTCTATCCCCTCAATCCGTTGACACATTCCTCCATTACGAACTCGCAGTTCCCGAGGCGGCGCATTTTTCATACCCATTTGTGAACACCTGTCACCGTCCCCACCTTTCACAGGAATATTACATTATGTGTCTCAAAGGAGCCGACGGTGCCTGCATCGCGGGCGAAGCCTTTACACTTTGCAGAGCTTTGTCGAAGACTAGCATTAGGCATAGTTTGGTACCTTAGTTTTTACAATCTCATAAAATCTAGCGTCTAATCTAAATAGATTTCCGCAAGCGGTATTTGCTTCTGTGAAAATTGATTTGATCTCTGAATTACAAAAAAAAAGCGCAATATTGAATATCTCATGTCATGTCAGTTTTATGGGTCCTCTAATACTATTATCAAGTAAGTATCTGGAGTACCCGAATGAGCCTAATCTGTGAGCTTATATATTCTAGAAAATATTATTTTTCCCAAACTGATTCCGTTCGAAACTAGAATCTCTCTTTTTGAGTATTCATCTACATGCTAGCCCTTGATTGCGATCTCACCTAAAGGTAAGTGATGATGCAGTATAAAATGGAAGCGGGCGAACCTGGCAGAGATACTATAGTAATCGGAACGCTGAATCGCTTGTCGGCACGGCTTTGCCGGAAGGGTGATGACTATACGCGGCTATCATCTAACCAGACTAGAGACAATTTAAAAATTACTAGCGGACCTGCCTGACGTCATCCTGTCCGGTGACATAATGACATCAACGCCACCTACCGAGATCCGGTGGGTTACCTGTTATAGGCACCTACCCGGTAAATGTGTTTTCGAACCATCCAGGAACCCATCGATAAAAATGAAAAATGTGATAAATGAAGAACCGCTCGACCGTTTTTGTGCAAACTTCACATAAACTATCTACCTACTAAATAGTCCGAACAAAGCCTAAAAATTTGGTTTGGATAGGTGAGCCCGTTCTTGAGTTATAAAATTACAACGAAAAGTGGCATTTATTTTTATATATACTTATAGGATAAACTGTCAAATTGTCCCTGCCGGTAATCGAATCCGTACCCTCCCTTTTATTTATTTACCCACAGCGGTGACTGCTGCGCCATAGATGTCACCATAATGATGCCACACCGTGCAGATTGCTGGAAATAATCTTAGCTTCAATGATAAATCTGTTTTTCCCGAAACAAGCAACACAAGAGTAGGTACCTACCGACCTTCCTTTTTTTTTGTTTACCGATGTCTTTGACGATAGCCGAGGTTCCCGGGGAATACACACTCTACCCTTTGCGGTTCATTTATCATGTGTGTGTATGTGTTATGTGCGACGTTGAATATGATTTTCATTGTGCCACAAATAAAGTCGTAATAAAGGCGTCCCCGGTTTCGGGACGGAAGCTGGGACCCGGACCTTTCCTCTTGGGGTTTCGACCGAGGGTTTGGAGAGTTACGTGTGGGTAAAATTATTAATCACACTAATATTATAAAGGCGATAGTTTGTGTGTGTTTGTTACTCTTTAACGCCGCAACTACTGAACCGATTTGGCTCAGTTTTGAATGGAGATAGATTAACCCGTGAGTTAACACATTTTTCTCCTGGAAAAATCCACAGTTCCCGCGGGATTTTAATACTGATTAACGAATGAGCATTTTTGTAAGGCGTTTGAAGCGTTTGTTTAACGGAGAGCGCTCACGGAGCGGTTTGGAATCGCGCCCGCCGCGGCTGCGGGAGAGAGGTTAGAGAGAGCGCGCTCACGAGCCCGCTTGTTTTTGCGGGACCGCAGCCGCCGCGGCTGCGGGCGTCGCCCGCCGAGTTGGCGGGCGACGCCCGCAAGACCGGCGGTTATAGTTATATATGAAGAGCTGGCGAACAAAATGTTATATTTTTTAATCCGATGGTCTTTGGCTTGCTGAATAAGAATATCAACTTAATTTTACTTAAAACGGCCCGCAACTGTATCAAAATTGCATCCATAGGTCGTGGTTTCGATCATAACGGCATAATTACAATAAAGTTTCGAAAGATTTGAATAATCGAGCACGTTTTCGTTCAAAATGGATTAATTTCCATACTTTGTAAGATGTCAATTAAAATGATTATTTCTTTTTCAGAAGAAAAATTTGTTTTTTTTTACTAAGAATTTTTTTTAATTAAAAAGTTTATCATTTAAAAACTTTATTCACTAATAAAGTTTTTAAACAATTTATGTTGAAATTGGCCTAAACTAACTTACAAATGTCAGACTGACTTACAAATGATAGATTATTGTTGAAAATTAATTAGAATTTTTAGAAATGGTTTACGAATTATTAATTTCATAATTGAAATAGGTTAGAATTAACTGACATTTGATTCATTCAGTGGCGCCGAACCGCCATCTTGAATTATTGGTATAAATACGGGTAATTCGAAGCCATGAATTGAGTCTCCTCCAAAGACTCAACCGACTATTAGATGCTTCAGCGTCTAGGTCGTGATATTTGATTGAGGGCTGCGATAGCAATCACACCCTCATCGAATAAATGCTGCCATTTTGGACTTGGCTGAGTGTAATTAATTAATTAGTATAAAATATATTTGAAAATAGATCTCAGTTAAACTAATCTCTGAGTTGATATAAATTGAGTTATGTGCGGGTGATAAACGCAGATATTTTAATAATAGTTTGATTTAGTTTTAATATTAATTGATAGTCTGCTTCTGGAGTTATGTGTTTACACAAACAAGTTATTGCTTGCAATATTAATTAATTATTGCTTCCGTTAACTTATATGAGATAGCAAACTGAATTTAACATATTATTATGTTCAATAAAGTCACAAACTACATATGGGTAAATAAAAATCCACGCCAAAGTTCACTGTAAGTATGTCATTCAGTTTAATATTAATATTTAATAATTAATAGGTTACCTGAATCAATACAGGCCATGCCTCTTCAAACTTTTAAAGTAAAACTAAAGAACTGGCTCATGGAGAAATGTTTTTACAATTTAAAAGAATATAGGTATGACATAAATTCTATTTATTGCAATTAATTTTATATTTATATCTTTAGAACGTTGACATGTATGCTACTTACGTCATTTTGTTTAGTCTTAAAATCAATAATTCAATTTGCACACTAATTTATTAGTTAAATGTGTTGGAAGACAATAAGCTTTAAGATCCATAATATTTGTACCACATTTTTCCAAATAAAGACTCTTACTCTTTAGTTTGATGCAACTATACCGTTTTGTTCGCCAGCTCTTATAAGAAAAATGCGATCGCGCCCGCCAAAAAACCGCAGAGCTTGCGGGCGACGCCCGCAAAGCTCGCGGGCGCCCGCTGCCCGCCGGTTCTGCGGGAGCCGCGAGCAACCGCCAACTCTGCGGGAGTAAATCGCGTCGTGAGTTTTGCACTCGACATTTGTATGAATTTCGAGTATTGCGGGCCCGCAACCGCGGCGGGCGCGGGTGCGAACCGCTCCGTGAGCGCTCTCTCTAAGCCCTCATACGCATTAGCGGTTGCGGTAGCGGTGCGGCTAGCCGCTTTTATATTTTTATATGCAACCGCTCCCGCAACCGCTAATGCGTACGAGCGCTTAGTGCATACAAAATGAGCGGTTGCATATAAAAATATAAAAAGCGCTCATTTTATTATTCGAACGTAGCCCTAAAACACGTTTTAAAAATTTAGTCTGTCTGCGGTCTGCCTGTCTATCTTTTTGTCCGAGCTAATCTTCGAAATGTCTAAAGCGATTTTGACGGATTTTTCACAGACTGGTAGAGGACGATACGGGGAGTGATTTTAGTCTACTTTTTATCCCAGTAATATTAAGGATTCGGCGTAAAAAAAACTATATTAATCGTTAGTTTTTATTTCAATAGTTTATTATAGGAATATTTTGGGATCCCTACTTCAGAACTGGACGGTGGACACGAGTGACACAAGACCGCGACGTGTGGAAGTTCCTTTAAGACGGCTGTGTTCAGCTGCGGAAGTTTCTATGTAGACCGTAGACGACGACAATGGTTGGTAGAGTTTTGAGAATATTTATTTCGTATTTAAATTTTCTTCGAAACCAATCGGGAACTCAATTGGCAGTTATTCGAAGAGCCCAGGTTTCAATATCGCTTTCTAGGCCAGTAATTTTAAAGTTTAACCGGAACGACATCCGAAGATAGTCTGTTATGTTCGCTAGGCGTGCAGAACCAACATTGCCCGGGTAGAATCGACATTGCCCGGAATAGATTCGCTGTTTATTAGCAGCAGATATTATGAGATTATTATATACTAGATGATGTCCGACCCGTCGTCCGCGTGGATTTAGGTTTTTTGAAATCCTGTTGGAACTACTTGCTTTTCCGGGATAAAAGTTGCCTATGTCAATTTCCGGGACCCAAGCTTCCTCTGTACCAAATTTCGTATAAATCAGTTAAACGGTTGGACCTTTAAGAATCCCGTGGGAACTCTTAAATTTTCCGGGATAAAAAGTAGCTTAAGTCCGTTCCTGACGTGTAAGCTACCTCTGTACCAAATGTCATCAATATCGGTTAAACTGTTGGGCCGTGAAAAACTAGCAGACAGACAGACACACTTTCGAATTTATAATATTAGTAGGTATGGTTATATTATTCAAGGGTGGATGGTGTATTTTCGTTGCGCATTCGTATATTAGTCCATTTCACTGTTAAGCAACATTGATTTTAATCTATAGGGTTAGTACAAGTTTAAACATCTCGATATCAATGATAGATTTCGATATGTATCATAGATATCGAGAATCAAGAAAATAACTGTTTGATTATATTATTATCAAAATAACTACCTATCTGTGTATAATATGTATTAGCTAAGTCAGTTGCAATTCAGGTGCAAAATATAAGCAAATCGCGTTGCATAAGTTAGTTTTCGTATCTTCATATTTAAAGTTATTTCAAAATTACGAAAAAATGTAATGAATCCCGATTTATTCATCCCAAAATAGCAATTTTTTTTTGGTATTTAAATTTAACTGTAACTGTTACCATCCAGACTGTATGAATTAAGTTAGTTAAAGTTAAAAACCATTAAAAAAATTGCTATTGCAACTGCAGCCTAAAAAAATTATGCATTAAAAAAAGCAGTCTGCAATTCAGGAATTTTATTCACATAGATATTTATTAGATGGAGCACTTTGAACTGAGGACAATAACTTTGACTGTGTACAACTTTGATATTGCCCGGGCAAATCAGAATCGACTCTACACACTCGGCGGATAAAACCCGTAACACCTACATTTTGGAGTTTGCTTTAGGCTCGCTTTAATATTTACCCAAGCGTATGTCGTAACTGAATTTCGGCTTCAATTACGCTCTAAGGCATTACAAGAAGCAATTTCTATCGAGATATACTCTAAACTAATTCTCAAGATGGTGGTGTGACCTAGTTACCAGAGGAAGCTTCTTCTTAGTGCCTAGCATTCTCGGTGTTTAAGACTGAAATTACAAACCTTATGTCAGTGAAGAGTGTCACCAATAACATTGAGCTTTGACGCGACCGCATAGAGTTTGTTTTGTACTGCCAAATAATATCTAGCCCGAAAGAATTTCTGAAATCCTTATTTCTGTCTTGCCTTTTAATAATAGAACACAGCTTCATCAATTTATCAAAGAATTTTTGTAAATAAAACTTCATGTGTTCAACTTCATAAAGCTCAATTTTGTTTCGCTGCATTATAGCAATTAAAATGACAAATAATAATTAATTGAAGTTGTATAATAATGTATGAGAAAATCTACAAAATGTTTTTATTTTTCGTACAAATGTTTCAAATAATGCGAAATTCTAGGCTTTTTGGGCTTTATTTATGAATGCCTCTTGATCTAATGGGGTATACTTTTAGTACGTTATTTATTACCTAAATATGATTTAATGCTTATAGAATAACGAAGGCGTCTCAAGAAATATCATTTCGAAGAACCACTCTGTAGTCTGTATATTATGTAGTTACATAAAACGTGAAAATAAATTTCTTTTACGCGCAAAAACGCTATTTATGGCGTATCTCTAAAACACCAAGAGCTGGTAATTGATTAGTTTGAATAATTTTACATTTGCAGTATTTTTTGCACTATATCTATTACAACGCCTGTGTCAATGAAATAATTAATTATAATAACCATTTCTTTTGTGTAGATGAGTATTGATTTATTGATTTATTTCAAATATTTGTAAAATATTTGAATATTATAAGTAAGTTATTGGATTATTATTATTATTATTATTATTAATAATAATGTAGAGTAGGTAGTTATGTGCTTTTGTATCAATATAAAACTCTAGTGACGAATCGTTCACGATCTCCCAGCCTACATCGGAAACTGTAATGAAATATGATCGCGTGAAATAAATGCTATTCGTAGAGCAAAAAACGTGAATTTCGGTAACAAATGTATTATTCACGTACATTCCAACGGTTTAATTCAGTCGGTCCTATTATCCGCACGTGTACCGGTATATTCCGGTAACCGGTGGAGGCGTTATATTATTTATTCATACCGGTATATTAAGTACCTACATAGTAACGTGCGAAATAACAGGTGCTAAATATAGTACGCAGCGCGGCGCTACCTACTTGCGTGTGAATAGATAAATGCTCGATATTATTTTGCCGTTAACGTGTTCTGTGCATATTAAAATAGTTTAGGATGTTTTAGATTTATTGTGTGGCGTTATCCCTCTCTCCTATGAGAGAGGAGTCCTGTGCCCAGCAGCAGTGGCGCGCACTTCATAAAAACAGAAAAGCACTGCATACCCTGAGAAAAGCAATGCTTAGGTAAAACGATAAGAAAAGGAGCAGTATAAATTTTAATACTAACAATTGCTAACCCTGTGCACGCCACTGCCCAGCAGTGGGACTTTAAAAGGCTGAAGTGGCGGTGGTGTGGTGTATGGCGTTATAGGTGCTTGATACTTTACACCGTTTCGTAGCCTATGATGAGAGCTTCGATACTCAAAGTGAATAAAGAAATCGAGACGCGCGGCAGCGGGTCCGGCAAGTTCCGGCCTGCATGCCAGTGTGTTAAGCTATTAGTATTTGAGTAAAGTCTGTCGTTGGATACCGGAATTGACATTAATATCTATTAATATTTATCTATGTATACAATGTAATGTATATATATATAATGTAATGAAGTACAGCGTTTGTCTATATATTTAAACGATCATCGGAAATTATATTTTTAAATACTTAGGATACTCCTGTATAATAAAATAATTGAGCTTTAATAAACCCTTTGGAAATTAAATAGTGAGCTCCATTTTCATGTTAAAACTGTCGTGTGTAAATAAACAGTGGATGTGGCGTGTAGATAAGTAATTTTCCCACAGCAAAGTGTCATTACTAATAAATAATTGTTTCAGTTTAGCAATCATACAGTTTAGTCGGATCAAATGCATTATTTATTATTTAAAATACAATATTGCTTTATGTTATACTTGTTATACTAGCTTTTCCCAGCATGCGTTGCAATGTCACGCAAAGTATCGTTTAGAAACGCATAGAGGACAAACAACATATTATTTGCATAGATTTTTTGGCCAAATTCGCAATTCGCCGACGTATGCAGAACAATTCACCAAAGTTTCATAATAATCTAATGAATAATTTAGCAGTGCATAGAGGTCATACAGACAAACATTCATTTTTCCTATACATTTATACATGATTTAAGCGTTTTAAAGCTAATTAGCGTATTGTTCGAAAACGGACCATATCGGTAGTCTTTTCGGTTCGGACATTCGTCGACAGCAGTCGTAGAACTCATAGTTCGTTTTTAAACATATTCGTGTCTGTGCGTTTGATCCTCGCTCAGATACAGTCTTACTCAGTTTGTGGGTTATTTGTTTAACTCAGTGTCGTACTCGCAAGAATCCACCAAATAAACGCTACCAACACAAAAACAAATAGCTACCTTTTTCTACAGAGCAAAGGTGGATTCTTGCAGGAGATTAAACTAACTAAGCTTTTGGATGTGATAAAAAATCCGCATTCAAATCCCCTGTGGCGCTCAAACGGGTGGACCGTTTGAGCGCCACAGGGGAACAGAGACACACACACAAACACACACACACACACACACACACACACACACACACACACACATACACACACACAGACACAGACACGTCCAACTTATAACACCCCGTCGTTTTTGCGTGGGGGGTTAAAAATCAACTTAGCGCATCCCTACTGAACAGAGAGACTAGTATAAGTTTGCAACGTTAACTGTGCGGCAAATGTATCCTTTAGTAGGAAAAGGGACGCCAAATCATCCATCTTTTTCCCGCTCCATACAAAATCACTGCGTTGTGAACAATTAACGTTTATTTAATAACTTACACTAACTAGGCTGTCTGTATGATAGCTAAGCGGCGTAAACTTCAATGAATATCGCGTGTAGTAATTCCCGCGACAAACTTAATTACTGCGCACGGTTTAATGGCCTAGGATCAGGTTTTATCTGTAAGTTTTAATTGTATTGTAGATAACGAAGTTTCCAGCGAACTTTAACTATCAAATAAACTCGTAGGAGTACTTACTTACGTTTCATAGTTTAAATACCTGTTCAGGACCGTAGGTACTTCATATAAGACTGCTTAAGAGTGTTGCGTCAAAGTAAAGAATCTAACTACAGCGTAAGAAGCGACACTCGCTTCACTCCGACAATCGTAGCCCGCAACGTAGAAGTACGTCTAATAGTACTGTCGTTTTTGCCTTGTTTGGTGGAAGGCTTCAGCCGTGGCTAATTATCATCCTAGCGGCAAAGCCGTACCGCCAAGCGATTTAGCGTTCCGGTACGATGTCGCGTAAAAACCGATCAGTGGTATGGGTTTAATAAAAACTGTCATATGATATCTCTTCCAAGTTAGCCCGTTTCCACCTTAGACTGCATCGTCACTTACCATCAGGTGAGGTCGCAGTCAAGGGCTAACTTGTAAATGAATTAAAAATAATTACGCTTATTAAAACGTTGGGCCAATGTGTACGGGGCACTTTAGCCAAACTCAAACTATGACATTCGAGTATTACAGTAATTGTACGGGAGACTGGGGGAGAGACTCGCAATCAAATTATACGCCATCCTCAACAACGGTGGTGGATGATTAGGCTTTTATAACTTGAAAGGTTTCTTATCTCACTCAATTTATCCTGAGTGGGCGCTCCTTCAAGGGGAATCTAATAAAAACAAACAATGAACATCCCAGTGAACTTGTTGGCTTAATTTAAAGAAAATTATAATCGTGTCTCGAGGACGCAATTACATTTTTCACGGAAATACCCTTAATTTGGATAAAACTTTTCCAAGATCCATTTAATACTTCAGTAATACCTACTCAGATCTAGACCAATTCTTAATATGCTCAACGCAGGAAACAAAGTGAATGTTCATTAATTTCATCTATTATAAATTCAGAAAATAGAAAATAATGTGGCTTATTCTGTTGTACACAATCTCTAAATCTAAATTAAAATGACAGGGCAGAAATATATTCCTATCTCTTTTACAATGCTCCCTGCAGAAAAGGATAGCACTATTTTTAAACTTGTCAATTTAGTTTAAGGTTAGAGATTGTGTACAACATAATTAGCCACATTGTGGCTAATTCTGTTGTACACAATCTCTAAACCTAAACTAAATTGACAGGTCTAAATCTATTGCTATCCTTTTCCGCATAGAACACTGTGAAAGAGATAGCAATAAATTTAGACCTGTCATTTTAGTTTAGGTTTAGAGATTGTGTACAACAGAATTGGCCACATTGTCTACTTTAAAGCGCAGAAATAATATTTTTAAGTTCAGTAATAAAATGTAAAATATCCATTTTCATTGCGGCTGGTCGTGACAATGATCTGCCATTTAAATAATAAAATCAGCCAAGTGCGAGTCGGGCCTCGCTCTTTCAGGGTTCCATACATAATTATGAACAATATAATATTTTGGGTCTAAGAAATATTTAATTTCCGAGCTAGACATCGCAACAAACCGTGAAAGAAAAACCCAAAAAAATGTTCGTTTATTTTGGTCACAGCTTATAAACTATTTAATAAATCGTTGTTTTCAGTATTTGTTGTTTAAATAGAGCATATAGTACATAATATACTGAAATATCATATTCCCAACTAGTTTAGTTTTTGAGATAGCCCCCGTCACAAAAATGGTCTAAAACTGACAACTTTGATGGCCTCCCATTCCCTTATTTTTTGAGATAAATATTAAAAAAATATATATTTGTACTCTACTTAATGAGCTCTAAACAATCATACTCCACAAGCTAGGGTAAAGAAAAATGTTTTTTTTCCGGCTCCTTTTTCATGTATGGGAGCCCCCCTGAAAAATAATTTAATTCAATTTCTAATTCAATATTTGATTTTGGGTTAACGTTTTACACTAAATACCAAAATTTCAGGTTTGTAACTCATTTCGTCTGCGAGCTAGAGACCTGTGACCGGCGGACAGACGGACAGACAGCCGAGTGACATTAATAGGGCTCCGTTTTTTACCCTTCGGGTACGGAACCCTAAAAATTAGCCAAATATAATTTAGCTTTGATATAAACACATGAAGTTTATTTTTCCATAATACTTTGACAAATTAGTGTTACTGATGGGCGTTTCTATCATCAAAAGAAAAAGCAAAGATAAGGATTTCAAAAATTCACTCTGGCTCGATTTTATTTTACAGTGCAAAACAAACTTTATGTCATCGCAGCAAAGCTCAATTTTATTAGACGGCTATCTCCATCCCACATAAGAATGTTTTGACCCCCTTAAGGCTCCCTTTCACTATAAGATCTTCAAAAACATTTCTTACTAGCTTTTTCCAGTGATTTTTGCCTCGTGATTTTTTGGCACGACTGCCTCGTTGGTCTAGTGGTTAGCATATTCGACTGCATATCACGAGGTCCCGGGTTCGATTCCTGAGTCTGATCAATAATTGTTAGATATTGGGTTTTTCTATCAAGAAATTCTCAGTGCCAGCCCGGAGTTGGTAGTTGCCGGTGTTTCAGCCCCGTGTCTCGGAGAGCACGTTACCCGTAAGCAGTCGGTCCAGGTTATTATCACTATCATGTAAAAATAGTTGTTAAAGCCCGCCACGCATTGGAGCAGCGCACTATGGTGCAAGCAGGTCAATATCGTCTCATAATTCTATAACTTTTAAAGTACTTGGAATATCGAGCTGAAATTTGGAATGAATATGGATGAATAATTATAGTTTTATATTTTGTAAACATTTTATTTATTTTTAGAACATAAATATATTATAAATTCGCATAATAAAAATGCAGTTAGCAATTTTTTGCAATTTATTCATAATATTGATTACTCTATATATGTAAATAATTAATTTATACATGTTTATTTATACTTATAATAAAAACCGAGTATTAATATACTTAAAAAAATTACAACATGACATGTTACCGATGTAGGAAATTAATTATCTTTCTTCTTTTAATCCTGAATTGTTTGCAGAAGTGTTTCTTCATCTTCATCTTCCAATTCCATGACTTTACGTACCTTAGACGATCTTAATATTATAATAGAAATGTATGGATCTGAGGTATACATAAGAGTGTGCATCACATCCTCATTCGTCGATGATCGTGAGCACTTTCTCGCATGGTGATTGGTGTAAGCGGAAGAATTTGTAATCTTTATTTCTTACTTCTTGAGCGTCTTCTGAATGCTGTCCTAATGGTAAGAAAGAATGATATTTTATTTTCTTCGGTTATGCACCGAAGAAGGCATGTAGTACCTACCAATTATATTCTTGTACATAAAATTCTGCTGTAGCCTTTGCATAATCGCCAAATGTTTTGGAATCTGTTGGTTTTCCACTAGCAAGTGTCTGCAAGATAATATTAAATCTCTTAATCAGTTCTTCTTTTTTTCTGTTTTTAATCTTCTTCAGTATGCGCAGCCCATTTTTTGAACTCTAAATTATACGATATGTGCAAAATAAACTCCATAAACCTTATCCAACAATGGAGTGTCGAAAAGCCAAATCTACAGGCATCTTGCCTGTCCGTTTTATTGTGGATTAATTGTAGATTGTTCATTTCCACTGGCCCTACTAGACATATTGTACACACAGAAGTATATAAGGGTACCCTTCAACACTTGTGTAACCTTCCAGTCTATCATTGTCAAACTCATATTGTGTTTCACAGAAATGGTTGAATGTTCAGATATAACATCTTATCATACTTAAATTATTTATTTATTTGCATTCAAAATTTTTACGGGCGAAGTCAGGAGTGCTGGCTAGTATAAGGATAATAAAACAGGGGCATAATAAAACTAAAAATAAAATAAATTAAATTCTCAGAATGAAATAATGTTACGTTGAAATATAAAAATCAATATTTTAATACTGCCATTTAATAGTAAAACGCTGATTTTAAAAAGGGGAGCAAATTGGAGCAGCCAATTATTATAGATTCTTAAAGTACATTAATTTACTAATAAGAATACCACTATATCTAATCTTCGGCAAAATTCGCTAATTGCTAAAAGTCGAGTGAAACATTTTATATGTACTAAATTCGGTGATATTAATTCAAAATTTAATTTTATATATTTCCCTATTGAAATTAAATACAATTTGCTCTTTATTATATGAATGAACTATAGATTAAGCGAATAAAATAAAATAGTCCCTAGAATCATGGCTAAAATATTTTTTTATTTGTGTTCTAAGTTTCACTTAAAATTACTTAATGAAATAGTTGATTACGAACACTCAAGTTTGATGTGTCATAATAAATTAACAGAAAGAGTAATAGAAAAAATCTCTTCGGGACTAAAAAATATAGGCTTTCAGGAATCCGACACAATAGTTGTTATATTTCTGCAATACTATTGCAAAAATTGAATTATGAGACGATATCGACCGGTCTGCACCATAGTGCAGCGTGGCGGGTCTAAGCTCTACATCCCTCTCCCTTAAGAGAGAAAAGGCCTATGCCCAGTAGTGGGACGATAAAAAGGCTGTAGTGGTGGTGGATTTTTTTAATACCGTGGGATGCCTTTGCCTCACGAAATAAAAGTCATCCTACGCCCATCTCTAGGTTGGATGCTATCTCTGGTCAAGATCAGTTCTATAGTTGAGCCGTGAAAAGTCATTACAATGTCAACAGACACTTCTACATTTCATATAACTAGCGACACGCCCTGGTTTCGCACGGGTAGTAATTACCCGCTACTATCCCACCATACATTGTTTTCTCATTTAAAATGGATTAGGCAGCATTTTCAATGAAAGCTTCTGTGAAAGGCGGCTTGACTTTTTCCGACATTTTCAATAATTAACGTCATATTTCAAAAAATTACACAAATTATACACCTAAAGTTTCCTTATGAATCACCCTGTCCATATGTGAAAATCGCATGAAAATCCGTTCAGTAGTTTTTGAGTTTATCGCGAACAGACAGACAGACCCCCCCGGTCTTTGTTTATAATGTTTAGTGACAATGACCCCTTTCCGACCGAATTTTGGCCACGGCAGCTCATCTCAACGAAGGCAGAGAATAAACAATAACGCTGGTGATATGTGCAGAAGTGTGTGCGAAAGCACAGGTTCCCTCACTATTCCTTTACTCTAATACTCCGAGGAATGAGGTATACATATATGGCTGTTTCTCTACTAACGGGAAAATCGTTGTACCAAGCATTTTTTTCTTATTTGGCTATAATAATACTAATTTTTAATATCAATAATGATAGTACACTACCTAATCTTAAAGGAGGCAAGTTCATTTAATAATATAACATTGTCATATTCTATCAAATTCAGTTGAAAACCTCAAAATACAGTTCTTGGCTATGTCCTATTTCCAGAATGACAACTCTTACGATGAATATTTATTTCCTTTATTAAAATAGACAAATTTAAACATATACAAGCAATAATAGGATACAGATAGCATGTTTAGAAAACACAATGATAATTCTAGGTTTATTTTTGATACTACAAACTGGGACTCGAATGTTGTCCGCACGATTTTTGATTTTTCCCCGAATACAATTTGAATATCACGTCAAAAGCTTACTATGCACTACTGAGATTATTTATGTCGTAAAACGCAATGAAACCAGTGTGAAGTTCGTTCGAAAGTAAAGTACAAGGTGCCGCGGCCATTTTATTCAGTTTTATCTCTGTTTGTGTAAGAGAATCACGTGTCTGGGCAGCTTGTTTAACAGTCCTCTGGAGAGTTGTATTTTTAGTATTATAAGAGATTCAATTGTAATAATTTTATACAACAATAACCCAGTGCGAGCATTATCACTTCTTACAATAATATTAAACAAAATCTTAAATGATTTAATTCTATGACACTTTTTATGTAAAAAAAACAGTCCTCTGGGCAACAGTCCTCTGGAATTTTATAGCACAAATTACCTGTTTTATGCTACAAAGACCTATTTTATTTACAGATAATGTCCATTAAACGTGCAATAAGATGAAAACATTTAAATTTAGAAAAATAATAATACGAAAAAATTATTTTTTTCATACAAAAAAAAATTTTGTCAAAATTTCAATTGTTTTTTGGGGATTAGTATTTACTTCATTACTACTTCTCGAAAAATATATATCATTTCTTAATTTTCAAAAAAAATAGAGTCGGGACAACTTTGTATGGACGAGTTTCCAGTTAGTAGAGAAATGCCCATATCTAACATCGCCAACATCCCACTTCCGGGCTGCTACTGAGTATTTCTTGACAAAAATAACCCGATTACTTTTCTTTACTAATTCGACCTTGGACCTCATGATCGCAATTGGACAAGCGAGCCACTCGACACGAATGAGGCAGATATAAGCACTATGTCAGATGAAGCCAAGCATATTTGGCTGTTAAAAGTTTTTATAAGTGGACTGTGGAGGTAATCCCTACCATATAGAGCACTTATTTGGCTTCTACTCAGCTTTTGTGTATTTGACGTTAATAAGACGAAAACAACCGGAAACAATAAAATGCCCGAGGGGATTTCCCCGGGAGATTGTCCGTGAGTCAACAGTGACATTTTTCATATTTTGCTGTCTAGTAGCAGTAGTTTTGTTGATTTGCTTTAGGTCTCATCGCTTGGGAAACTAAATGGACGGCAAACTAGAACAGCCTAAAAAATAAATTTCAAGCTTTTAGCTTTAAAAATGACGATACTTCTATACAACTTTCAATCCCTCTTTCAACCCCTTACGAATTAATTCCCTTACGAAATAACTCCCTTTTTCGCATTAAAAAGTAGCCTATGTCCTTTCTCAGGCTCTAGAGTATCTGTGTACCAAATTTCATTTTAATCGGTTCAGTACTTTTGGCGTGAAAGCGTGACAGACAGACAGAGTTACTTTCGTATTTATAATTTTAGTAAGGAAAGGATTTATTCAATACTCTCCTTTTTTCTTTTATTAAAAAAAGAAATACCACCAAAAGTGGCAAATTTAAATAACTAAAAAAAAAATAAGAAAAATGTCCAAAAAGTTACCGACGAGGATGGGATTCGAACCCACGCGTGCAGAGCACATTGGATTAGCAGTCCAACGCCTTAACCTCTCGGCCACCTCGTCATGCGGAGCCTGCTCGAAATACCGTGACGTCTTCGACTTCACTTTCTCATATTTCTTGTTTGAACAACTGTGAACAGAACCGGCAAGTGCGTGTCAGACTTACGTGAGGATTCCGTACTTTATCAAGAAACGTATAATAAGCAATGATGGCTGATTTCTAAAATACTTCGCTAAATAGAGACATCATTTTATTTTTGCAATAACCTATTCTTATCAATTCTAATTAATTCAGATTTCTCGCTTTTCAAACTTCGGAGATAAATTAGGAGTTGAACGTTATTATTTATTTAGTCATTTTTCGTGATTAGTCAAAAATTTAAAAGAAAATGAAAACCCAGTTTAGAGTACCTACCTACGCCATTGAAACCTTTTCAAAAGATTCTCCAATAGATCTAGTTAATCTGTAAAACTTTGAAATTTCGACTTTTGCAATGAAAATAAAAATATTTTTTAAATCCTTTCATTTGCAAAAAAGATGGCATCTTTAGGCCGCTATCCCACTGGCGTTTTGCGAGCGTTGGCGTTTCTCCAACGTCTGCGCAGCGACAACGTCGCGTTGACGCGACGTCAACGTTGAGAGTGTCCAATAGTAGGGGAGCCCAAGAGGGGATTTTTAGATTTACTCAAGCGCGTCAGATTAAGATAAGAGAGGCGAGGCATCTTGCATCCTGCTGAGTACCCTCTACCATATATAAGCCCTTTAAATAGAGCCGCGCGCAAAATATAAAAAATTATGGATTTGAACGTAACTTACGAGAATGGGAGCGTTACAAAGTTGCAAAAAAAAAACGTTATCTTGACCTTCTCGAATCTCAAGGGTGGTTGAATTTTTTTCTATTTTGAAGGAAATGATGCAAAAATAACAAAAAATATAATCTTGAATTGACGATTTTTATAACTTCGGCTTGTGGAAATCGGCTGATTATATAATCAGCCGATTTCCACAAGCCAAAGTTATAAAAATCGTCTATTGAAGATGAGAGTGTGCAGCTAGAAGCTTTCCCCACCACTGAAATGGAAAACCTTATATATAACCTTTTATTCTTCCTACCAACTAATCTATAAAATCTACTAAGACCCGACGACGCTCGAGTAAATCCACATTTAGCATCCTCGGCTCCCCTACTATAATGGCAACCGTTCACGCTTCGACTTCGCGACGTTAACGTTGCGACAACGCTGCACAGACGTTGGAGAAACGCCAACGCCCGCAAAACGCCAGTGGGATAGGGGCCTTATTTAAAACTGTTCGAAATAAACCGATAGCATTAGCTGTTTTACTACGGAATCCTTAAAATGCGCCTTATAGGTTGTCATAATGGAGTTGTAATATACATACAAGTTAATAGCAAATTTCTGTCCAATAAAAACGATAGTGGTTTTTATTTTTTTTTATTTGTTTTTTATAAAACATGTTGATAAAATAGGTATTTTTTTAATCTTAAAGATTGGTTAGTTATGATATAGAACAGCCAAAAATTGAACCGAATTTTCAAAAGAAAATCAACGAAATTCATTTAATGGATCTTTTGAAAATTAAACTTTCTTTTTTAGGCACCTACCTAATTAAATTTTCTTTATTTTTTTCAGGTAATATTATGATCCTACCATCTTTCTTGTTGGCTCATGTCGAGGAGTAAGTTAAGCTGTACAAGAGCTGGTAAGCATTTGAACCGTTGTTTCGAACAAAATGGTCGCTAGCTCTTAGCCTAATTTCTAGTATAATAATAACAATATTATAATGTGTGTAACAACAGCTTGTGAGCTGCACTCCACCTGTTACACTTTACACTTCGCCGCGTACTCTCTTGTACCTACAGTAAGCAAAGTATAGGTCGACCAGAATCTCATGAAAAATAGGGAAATTAAATTTTGTAGTAAGCAACACTAGGTTAACTCGGCTGCCCTAGTGATAAACAAAGTAATTACATTCAGAACACCTTACCTGGGATCGTTTCACGAAACGAAAAATCAAGCAACTGCAATTTAAATACAAAAACAAAGTAATCAACATCCAATTACTTTGTTTTTGTGTTGTGCTTGTTGTTTACTTGGTTTTGCATTTATATTCCGTGTTAGTGTGTGCAGTTACTTTGTTTGGGCAATTAAAATTTCAGTAAACGGTTCAAGTTATTTGAAATATTAAACTGTGGTAAGAAACTACTCGACATAAAACTTTTGTTAATGCAAAAAAGGCAATTTCACAATAAATGTCAGTTACTTTGTTTATCGCTAGGGCAGCCGTAGTGTTGCTATTTCAATTGGTGTCGGAATTTCATTTTCGAATTTTTCATGAAATTCTGGTCGACCTTTACTCTTAGCACATGAGTAATGTGCTCTTAGACCGTTTTCAGTATATTTATTGCGTATTCTTGTTTGTGAGGTTTGTAACGTTTGTAACGGTAGCGTGAAGTAAAAAGAACTCCGACATTGACCACTGCACAGGTTCATCAAGGTGATTTATATCTTGTAACTTATTTTTAAGCGGATTTACAAACTTTCCATACATAGATATTGATCTTTTTATAGGAACAATTAAAACAAATTTGACCCTAATATGTTATACTAGCTGACCCCCGCGACTTCGTTCGCGTGTTTATAGGTTTTATATAGGGTCGGATCGGATCCCATAATTTATTATTTTATGTACCTAAACTAAATATAGCCTAAGTTACTCCTTATAACATCACCTATCTGCCATTGAAAGTTCCTTTTAAATCGATCCAGCCGTTTTGGAGATTAGCTGGAACAAATAGACAGACCAAAAACATAAATTTAAACGCACATCAGTTTAAAATAAACCGTACGTTCAAAGATCCGGGTCCCAAGTTATTTGAACCCAATAAATGTTTGTCATTTCTAAACTAAAAAACTTATGACCTTGAAATATTTAGGTACGGGACAATACTTAAAGTAGGTACTACCTTTCTAACAAAAAAAGAATGAGTTAAATCGAAGTACCCGTTACTGAATTAGAGCTAAATACACGTTTTAACTTTCTTACCCTCTCCCAAGGGAACCGTGCTGAATTTCGGGATAAAAAGTATCCTATGTCCTACCTCGGAGTATAAACTCATATCGTACCAAGTTTCATTCGAATCCATTCAGTAGTTTCGGCGTGATGCGCGGCCAAGATACAGACAGACAGACAGACAAAAATGAAAAAAATTACAGTTTTGGCTTCAGTATCGATTATAGAGTGCCCTCCAAAAGAAATTTTCAAAATATCTTCAATGTACAGAATTGGATCTGTTACTGTTTTATTATATTATAGATAGATAGATAGATAGAAGATAAATGAGGAAACTGATAAACCGACAAAAAAATAAACACACCCACACACACCCAAGCGAGACTGCTGAATACACCCCATGCTCACGCAGTCGGGTAGGGTGATGATAAACGCGTCCGCTACCCCGTACAAAATGTTCGTAATTGATGGCAACATATTTATGCAAATCGATCTGGTTTGTTGTCACGTCACAGGCCTGTCGTTAACGTTGCGCGTGGGGTTAAGAGTTTCGGGACAGGGTTGTCAACTTGTCTTAAACACAACTTAAAATAATTTTCATAAAAAAGTTTTATAGTAAGTATAGGTAACGGCAAACTAATATTCGCCTCTGAGTATAACCGCAAGGCGCGTTGCATATTTTAGGTATCAGTGGGTTGACAGAAAGGGACGGAGCTAGCGCGAACCTGCACGAAGCTCAGGGAGGAATATTTGTTTGGCGTTACCTGTACCGTCTTCGTCAACCGATAGACACCAGTGCTGGACATAATATGCCTCTCCTAAGAACTAACACAAGTCACAATGCATCGGTCTTGCACCGTTTGAATCCATTGTCTAACTGCATCTCGTTTGATGTCATCTGTGCACCTAGTGAATTTCTGCCAAAACTTTGGTACTTAAAATTAAATAATATATCGAGCTAAAAATTTCATAAATACCTTTAGACTATTCAATACACCTACGTCATTGGTATTAGTTTCTTTCTTAACCTAGTTCAAAGAAGGAAGAAATTTACATTTAGACTAGGTAGGTACCTAAAAAGTAATTTTGAAAATACATATATTTAGGTTAGAACCACAGCTTTTTAAACTATCAATCTCTGGATATTCAAAAACTACTTGCAAGAGTAGGTACAGTTCTGTGTTGCAGTCAACAAAATATCTTGAAACTATAAAACAATTTCACTGTACTCAAAACAAGGTACGTGACAACCCTTGTGTCGCTGATTGGCTTCTCATTTAGCGCGATTGTGTTCGAATACGTAATTTACGTTAACGTCGACGCCATCAAGATAATCTCGCATGCGGGGCCTATCATTGATTGCCAAGTGCCAACCGCGCCAATGTGCCGTATTGGTGCCAACATTTGCGCCAAGTCGACTGACCAAGCTCGATTGCAATGATAAGGTCTAGGTCAGAGAGTGCTTGCTTAGAATTAGGTTATTCACTGTTATCTTGAAGGTATCTAAGTTGTGCGTAGCAGGAAACATGAACACTGAAAGAGCATTCCACACCTTTATACTACTATATACTACCACACGGTTCGTTATCAGAAACGTTGAACAAGGTGGAAAGCGCGGGGCAAGCAACTAGTGGCGCCATCTGTTATGCCTATCCGAAACTAACTTAATATTCTAGTTCAAACCGCGAAGGTCTCTTCTCGATTTTTTCGTATTATAACATGTAGCCTAAATGTCACCCGGACTATAACAACGAATCAATTGACACCTCATTCATCAAAATCAGCCCAGTAGCTTAGGCGCTGCGGTGGACCACACAGAATCTGATACAAACATACATACATAGACGGATAAAATACTAATAATAACTCTTCCTTTTGGATTTGCCGTAGTAGGGTAAGAAGATTACATGCGAGTAGACAACCTTATACGAAAATCAGAATAAAGTGGAAAATATCACAAACAAACACAAATTAAAATAAAATCCCTTAATTAAAAATCAATAAGTACTTTTACTATAAATAAATAAAATAGGTATCTAACTACAAAATAAGCTATATTTGAATCCTGTTGAACCCAAATCAGCGTGAGTCCAAGATTGTATGGAACCACATTCATCTACTTTGTTTCTCACACCACTTCTGATGTGGTAATGTTACAAATGGGTTTCGCACATTACCCTTGATCAATGGAGGCAGCCCACAGAAATCCTAATAATATAAGGCATTAGAAGTGCTGTGTACCATTCAAACTATACAGAACGCATGTCGCCGCCTTACTACATACGCAAAGCCGTGAGCACGTAAAGCCGTGAGCACGTAAAGCCGTCGGTCCTGCGCCTAATCTCTCTCCGGTCGTGTCGCATTGGCGTCCCATCGGACTATGAGAGTGAGGGAATAGAGAGTGCACCTGTGTATGCGCACACACTTGTGCACTATAATATCTCCTGCGCAGATGGCTAGTCTCTGCCTCGGTTGAGATTGGCCGCCGTGGCCGAAATTCGGTCAGGAGGACATTATTATTATTACATACGCAAACATAGTTTTATACGCAATCACGCAAACACATTTACGCTCAATGCTGTGCAGACAGAATTAAACCGTTGGATTAGCGCGTTAAGGTTGCAAAAAGGTCGCATCGTTCGCTTACCTCACGCATCATTGCACTGGCGACGTCCGCGTCCTCAGCACGGCGACAAAGTCACGCGTACACCGCTTATCTTTGTGCCTTATATTATTAGGATTTCTGTGAGGCAGCCCTAATAAAATACATAGCTGATTAGCTTCCCATTTAAGGTCATTGAGCTGAAATACATAATTCGTGTTAATATGTACATGATCGAGATTATCTGACACACGGGCCTACCATTAATCGCTGACCGCGTCAATGGCGCTGCACGAGTACAGTGGACCGACGAGCCTCTTTAGCAATGCAAATGCTTCCGATCATCGTTCGATATTTCGCTAATAGGTATGTAAAGTTCAAAATTTAGACGCACAGAGCAAGTTTGTAGAAAACTGAGGATAAATAGAATCGAACCAAAAAACTGACCATGGCCCATCTAACCATAGCCAAAAGAATACCTCTTTTGGCTATGGTTAGATGGGCCATGGTCAGTTTTTTGGTTCGATTCTATTTATCCTCAGTTTTCTACAACAGAGCGCTGTAACAGCGTTTTAAACGAATGAAATAAAAAAAAAATATTGGTCTGAGGATTTTTTTTGTAAAACGTATAAAAAAAAGTAATAGAGCAAAAAAAAATTTTATAAAATTTTTCTCACTTTTTTTCTTATAACTTCTTTAATTTTTAATTTAGGGCAAAAAGTTATATAAACATATTCTAGGCAAAACAATTTGCTACAAATTATGTCTTTACGAATTTTTTGTAAGACGTATAGTTTCCGAGATATCGCGAAGAACGTGTTTTCACCCCTTTTTCCAAGATGGCGGCCGAGGGACAAGGGTGGCGATCCCACAAACTTAAGCTTCTATTGCCCCCCACACATGTCCCAAAAATAAAATTGCGTCCTCTAAAAAATGCAAAGCTCATGTAACATTTCAATGGACTAACATGGAATTTCACCAGACCGTTATCCACAAGACGAATTAAATCCATACTAATATTATGAATGCGAAAGTGCATCTCTCTGTCTGTCTGCTAGTTCTGTACGGCCCAACAATTTAACCGATTCTGATGAAATTTGCTACAGAGGTAGCTTACATCCTGGGGATGGCTACATTTTGTCCCGGAAAATTAAGAGTTCCCACGGGATTCTTAAGGGTCCATCCGTTTAATCGATTTACCTGCATGAAATTTGGTACAGAGGTAGTTGTCGTCCCGGAAATTGACATAGGCAACTTTTATCCCGGAAAAACAAATAATTCCCACAGAATTTTAAAAACCTAAATCCACGCGGACGAAGTCGCGGGCATCATCTAGTCTTCTATATTCTATTCTATATCTTATCTTATACATATAATAAAATCGTAGACTTGCCGTATCTGTACATTGAAGATTTTTGCAAAATAATAACTGGGGGATGTTAGAAATAAGTAATAGAACGTAAAAAAGCTATTTTTGAAATTTTTGTCTGTTTGTCTGTTTGTCTGTTTATCTGTTTGTCTGTATGTTTGTGCGCGCATCACGCAAAAACTACTGAATGGATTGAAACGAAACTTGGTACGATTTAAGTTCATACTACGGAGTAACGTATAGGATACTTTTTATCCCGAAATTCACCACGGTTCCCTAGGGAGAGGGGATGAAAGTCAAAACGTGTATTTAGCTGTAATTCAATAACGCGTGGTCCGATTTCATTCATTCTTTTTTTGTTAGAAAGTAGATACTTTAAAGATTACCAACTAATCTCTAAAAGGCTGGATCGATTTTGATGGGACTTTCACTGGAGGATGTTTACATTTTGATCTACCTAAACATCCGCCAGTGAACTTTTAATAGTTTTTAGCATGATATGAGCTCAAAGGATCTTAGGAAAAACAAAATGATTCCTACGGGATTTTTAAAAACCAATATATATCCACGCGAACGAAGTCGCGGGTGTCCGCTTGTTCTTAAATAAATATGAACCTTGTAGGTATTATTATTTGTTTTAATGATATACAACGTTAGTTTTACTTTGCGCAAAAACCGAAACACGTATCAAATATTTTTACATTAAGAATACTTATACAAAATTTCAAAAAAATATAATGAAAAGTAACGAAGTTTTAAGCTTGTTATGTTGCGTCGTTGTCCTCGAAAAAAATGGTCACCGCAAGCGGTCGCCGCAGCGACTTGCGATCGACGCGAGTTGAATGACCGCCGTTGTGTGCCGACCGTCAGCTGATGCGCGGTAAATCATTGTATCTAAGCTTGTAAGATTTCAAAACATTTTTGGACAAAAATATAACACTATATAAAAATGATTGGATTCGATTTTGTTACTGATTCTGAACAAACTACTTTCAGGTTTTGCGTAAAGTAAAACTAACGTTGTATATATAATAGTTAACTAGTCTTACACACACATACCTACGACAATATCACTGATTGCTAACTGCTCCGATGGTCCGTGCGTGTGTCAAGTCGGTCGTTAATTCGAGTCTCTTTGGCTATGCAAATGCTTTGCCGCTAAACTTTGATTTCGCTTGTTGATAGTAAGAATAAGAATAAGAATAAATTTATTGCTTTCACTGTGTAGGTACATTAGGTTGTAAATTTTAATAATAAGTATCAACAGTTTGCCACTTCTGGCGTGCAATATTTTTGAACTGCAAGTTCTTATAATCTAACGTAATCACTACATAGTATAAAACAAAGTCGCTTTCTCCGTCCCTATATCCCTATGTCCCTATGTCCCTTTGTATGCTTAAATCTTTAAAACTACGCAACGGATTTTGATGCGGTTTTTTTAATAGATAGAGTGGTTCAAGAGGAAGGTTTATATGTATAATAACATCCATTAAATAGTGGAGAAATACTGTTATTTTTGAGGTTTCTAATGTGATGTCGTAAATAATTAAATTTTTTCCGCTTACATTGCAAACGCAGGCTAAACCCTACGAGATTTATCAAAATAATGTACTAAGTATTGTACACATTGAAAAGGTCTACAGAAAAGTCCGCGATGGTATATGTCTATCTCTTATGGATATCCCACAATAACATTTTTTTGTCATTTACATTTTACGACAAATAATGGCTAATTTTCGAAGCGATTTCAACCAATACAGCATTAATCCTTATCTAATTAAATACCTTAAATACATTGTTGATTTAATATAAATCCATATGGTCCTTTACAGCATATGATTTAAATGAATACTTTCGAAGATATTACAGATTTAAAAATTGCGGCGGCGGGAGCGTGCCTATAAGCGCGTCGGTGGCCGCGGTTCTCCCTATAGCCCAGTGTCGATAATTTTTGAAACCAAAAAAAAAATCACAGTACGTAGGATGAAACCCATTGGATAAGGAGGAGAATATTATAAAAATACAAGGAAAAATAATTTACGGGCGATCTGAGCTCGGGAAAAAAGGGGGGGAGTTTTAAGGGTAAAAAACGGTTTATCTCGATTTCCGGCAAAACTAGAAGTCCTATGGAAAAAAATTAAGGTAATAAAAAGATCTACAACTTTTATATTTACACTTTTTTCACATAACCTCAAAATTTATGTGAAAAGTTCAAAAAACCAAGTTTTTGGTTTTTTATTTTTATCTTTTAAAATAATTTTTTTTTTCACGGAATCTGGTGAAAACTTACCTTTTTATGTCCCAAATACACTGTAATTTATTTGATTTGAAATATGTATTTAGTTTTCTCCTTATTTTTGACTTAATATCGACTTAATTCTGACAGCTGTCATTGTCATTTACAGATGAGTTATTTATATGGAGAACAGGGTTAACATCTACGAAGCACGATTTTACCCCAAACTACTTTAATTCCCTGTATATGTTATAAAGCTTTAAGCCGCTTAATAATATTAATTGTTTCGCCCTAAAATAGAAATTGCTAAGAATGGAAACTAGAAAGTGCACACTAACAGCAATAGAAAACAAAAGAAGCACATTGAAAAAAATATTCAAAAATGGAAGTCGAATGACATTATCACCATGAAGTGTCTGTCAGGCATTTGTCATATCTACATGCAGCAGTTGATTTGTATTTGCATAAGTTTTGAATTTTTTATCTTTTTTGTGGGAATTGTTTTATCTCTGGTAACATTATGAAACGTCAGAATTCCACGGAATTAGTAATTCGGGTATAAGGTGAGATATAGTAAGTTCATTGTGGAAAATATCGTAAAAAGTCAAGCCGCCTGGGAGCTTTCATCGAAAACGCTGCCTAATCCCTGAGCGGGTAGTACCTACGCATAATATGCTCTACTACCCGTGCGAAGCCGGGGCGGGTCGCTAGTTATTATTATATTTCATATTACTTTTAATATATCTAATATTTTTTATTATTACACACACATTTTTTATTGATATACACTTAGCCCTTATTATAGACAATGAGAATTGTACAAAAAAATCTTATTAAACACTAATATTACCTATATATTATACTATGTATACGGTACTAATTAAAATTTTTACAATAAAATTCGTTAATATTATAAAATGCTTGGTTTATTAGCCATAATCGTAATTTATTTTTGAACATTATGTTTCCTTCAATTTTTTTGATGTTTAATGGCAAATGATTGAATATTTTGATTCCAGAAGCGAATGCACTTTTTATAAAAACATAACTTTTATTTTGCGGCACACATATATTATATTTATATTTTGTACGTAAATTATCCCTGATAGTGCAATTTCTGTTAAAGTACTCTGAATTTTTTTTAATAAATAAGCAGATTTCTAAAATATAAATGCAAGTTACAGTGAGATACTTTTTATCTATAAATACATTTCTCACTGATTGATCATATATTGTATGTTGTATATAATTCTCAAGCATTTTTTCTGTAATATAAAGGTTGATTGTACATTTACCGAGTTTCCCCAGAATATCACACCATATGTTAAGAGAGGGTATACATAACCATAGTAGGCATTTCTAGTAATTTGTTCGGATGTTATACCTGATAGGACTGATAGGGCAAAACAATAACTAGATATTTTTTTATTAACTTTTAGAATATGGGCTTTCCAGTTTAAATGTGTATCTATTGTCATTCCAAGAAAATTTATTTCTGCTACTTTATCTATTTTATTGGTGCCATATGAAACTTCTAGATTTAGAGGAGCTTGTTTATATTTTGAAAATTGAATTATGTTTGTTTTATCTAAATTGACCTTTAAATTATATACCTTTATAATATATAAGCCTTATAAGACCTTTATAATATATAAGCCGATTAGCCTATTGATCTTTGATAAGTAGTTCCGGAATTGTAATACAATTAAGAGCATTACAAGATTATGAACTACTAGCGGTCCGCCCCGACTTCGCCCTTGGTACATAATATAATATAGCCTATAGAACTCAAGGATCACTTACATATCCAACGGTGAAAGAATTTTTGAAATCGGTCTAGTAGTTCCCGAGATTAGCGCGTTTTAAAAAAAACTCTTCCGCTTTATTATATTAGTATAGATAATAGCTGGAACATTACGAACGTACGAACTGAGTCATAAAGCATTACGATCATAGTGTTGTGAGGGCTCTCCCTCGCTCTTTATAACCTGTTATCGATTATCGATAAATCCTTTATTACTATTACGCACAACACTACAGAATCAGTTTCCAGTTCATAGGTCGTGTAAGTGCGAGCGAGAAGTCCGATAAAAATGATTTATAACTTGGTTCACACATGTGTAATGTCCCAACTATAGTCGAAGGGTAAAATCCGTTACCTAGATCTTTTATAACTATGTACTATTTTTTTTTGGAAAAAGTTCCGTGACACTATATTGATAGATTGGACGCTTAAACCGGTTAAATCAAGGTCGCTGAACTTTAGCACAAAAGCACCTTATATTCTGAAGACTTACAAAGCCTAGCTTTTCCTCACGGTAATATATTATGTAATCCCACGGGTAAACAGACAGATTGAGAAGAAAATAAAAAATCTAAAAACAAGCCAAACGAACGTTTATTTTAAACTGTAGATAGTAGGTACATACTCCAATTTGACTTTAAAAAAAGAAGTAGGTTCTCAATTCGTCGGAATCTTTTTTTATGTAGGGATGATCCCTGATTACTCAAAGACACCGAGACCTACTTACTTAGAAAATTCTTCTTTTGTTTGAAAGGGCATAACTTCCCATATTGTCCATTGGTTATCAGATCAGGATCTGATCATGGGATCCTGGAGAAATCAAGGAACTCTTCAAATATAGTATATTGAAGTCGGTTTAATTTTTCCAAAAATATATAATTTTTGTATTAAAATCGTAAGAGTCCAACATAACAAGTATAAATTGAAAATTTAAAAAACCCCCGACATTCGCCATTTTATGGCGGCGGCCATCTTGAATTTGCAATAGTGCTATTCTGCTAGTCAAGCCCTTTCATTTGATACCCATATTGAGGGTGTTGTGATAAAATATGTAATCCGCCATTTTGTAGCGGCGGCCATCTTGGATCGATTTTCATCAAACATAGCTAACAACACTCTCGACTAATTCACCTTTCAAACAAAAAAAACCGCATTCAAATCGGTCCACGCGTTTGAGCGCCACAGGGGAACAGACAGACACACACACACACACACACACACACACACACAGACACGTGAAACTTATAACACCCCGTCGTTTTTTCGTCGGGGGTTAAAAAGGAAACTCGGCCGATATGAACCGAGTAGGTATGCGTGACAATAAAGTCCAACGCCGTATCTTCATAGCGGTCTCTTCTTCGTCTCGATGGCGCTATCGATGACCCGTTACAAGTTTTTCTCGGCAACTTTTCCTAGGTCGCATTACCATGTGAAGCGTTTATTGTGCCTATAAAACTTGGGTCGGACGCGGACGCTTTAGTATGCGGGTAGGACCGATAAACGGTGAACTGCTCCATTCTTCACTATTTTCATGTCGGAATTTCGTGATTTAATTTCTTTATAATAACAGTTATTCCCGTTTATTATACATATACTTTCATTAACATAGTATTTAAAATGATGTCATTATACATTCCCCTACTTATTGCATACTAGTTGATCCTAGCATCCATAGCATCTCCCGCGTAGCTTTATCTTTTACAAAATATTTCTTCATACAAACTTTGCTATCTCTTTCGAGATGAAATTTCTAAAAATTCTCCTTTAGTGCACCTCTAGGGTGGGTACCCTCACGGAATCTTCTTCTTCTTCGTGCACTTCATTACTGAAGGTCGTGTTTGTCTTGGAATGCCTTTACTGAAGAGTCAACCAGCTGCCTCCACGCCACTCTGTCTGCGGCTTGTCTCAGGGCAGTCGGAATATTAAGGCCCAATATAGCCTGTATCTGGTCAGACCAGCGGGTACGTGATCGACCCCTTGATCTTTTACCCTCGATCTTTCCTATTACAACCAGTTTATCCAGATTGTCTGGTTGTCTCCGGGCAATAGAATATTTCTAGGAATATAACTCCTCACGGAATATTTCCTCCAAATTTCAAATCTTTGGGTGCTTTGTCAGTCTGTCAGTTCCGGTACCTACTATTTTAGTTGGTGTAGAATATAGATTGTAGAGTTCGAATGAAATAAATATTAAAGTGACATTTTATTATTTAATTTTTAATTACGTAGTAGATATTAATGCGCGGCTGTAACATCTTGGCACAAGATCGTGTGCTGTGGCGATCCTTGCAAGAGACCTATGTCCAGCAGTGGACGTCCATTGGTTGAAACGAACGAACGAACGATGTAACATCTCTATTAAAATTAAGTATACCCATACCATATATACCATATATAGTATATACCCATACCATTATATATATATGTAAGTATACTAATATATAAAGTTAAGTATAGTAAAAAACAATTCATGAATAAATTGACAGTAAGTACATTAAGTTTAACTATAAAAAGTATAAGTAGGCGCCATGAAGAAACTTGGCTCTTTGCAAATAGACAATGATCCCACGGTAATGTGTTCTATAAAACTTTAAGACTGTATCCGTGAGTGACCATCAAACCTATCTAAATGGCTCTATTATACGAAAACCCTTATCTTATCGTGATCGAAATTGTTTGTCAACGGAACTAATATTGTTTTACTTTTGTCATAAAGTTGCTGTTACAAAAAACTTGGCCGACGTACATAAACAGGAAAATATAATGTGTGTCGCATAATGTCGTTAAACTTTAACACTATCGGAATCGTCGTCAGACCTTCATTTTTGTGATACACGTGGTTCTATTTATTATCATTTACCTACATCAATATACGGCGAAAAACTTGTATAAAGTTTTTCTTGTTGAGTCATGTAAATAATTGTATTATGCGTCGCGTCTATCTATTTAGACGACACAGGACTATGTTGAATTTAGGTGCAAATTAAAAATGTTTCAAATAAGTACGACTGAGCTTTGGTAATGGGCATTCAAATAAAAATCCAGAAAAAAATTGCTTTTAGTATTTTAACTAGAAATCTAATAAAGGTAAATGTTTCATTTTTAGCCTGATATAATTGAATTGTCAGTTACCTATAACTTGGCTGATATACATATATTTTATTTTTCAGTGCTCTTTTTTATTTTTTGTTACTCTTTTGTTTTTACTTAATTAATTAGAGTAAGTGGCCTGCGCGCCGTTCTAATTGATTTAAATAAATAAATATAACGTATCATACATTTTACTGCAATATACGTGTTATAGAAGGGGCACTAACTCCAGATATACGTATCATAGAATAGGCACTAAGTCCAGACGATACCATCAAGATCCGTACCGTCACAAAGTTTTTCAGTAAAGCCTTTATGCCCCAGTCACATTACCATGTGAACGTTCATTCACACGATAAAACTCCGGTCAGATACGGGCGCTTAAGCCTCGGAGGTTACGGCGCGAGAAGCGATAACAAGTTCCAGAATTTTCGAGTAGGTATACTACTAACTATTCTCAAGTCTGTAAGTTATTTTCGCTCGATAGAATCGACTTGGAGAACTTCTATTAATTTAATGGTGAGCGAGCACAAGATATACTAGTAGCAACTGCGTAATACAATTTGCATGTCAAAGTGTACATGTCTAACATAATATGACATCGATACTCGTGGTCACGTCACACTTGTCATATCAATATTTCACCCAATAAGAGCATTGAGAAAGTATATTTTCTATCTCAATTTTTATTATCATTGAAGTAATGAAAATCTCGAAATTCTAAATAACAACATCGAGTTTGACACTATAAGAAACTTTGCCAATTTCTAATGTGGCCAAATAAATACGAAATTGGAAAACTTTCCTCTTCAAACTACATCGCATAACAATTTCTATAGAAACGTTTGAAAGACACACGCTAAACAGTGTCTCCGACACGGCTCCATAGAATAAGTTTATGTGGCCCCAATTAAAACTTATTTCACCGGGCAAAGCGCGGAATATCTGAAACCAACTGGTGAACATGTGGAACGCAAACTAAATGTTTACAGTTTGCATCATGAATAGCAAAGTGCAGACGACAGAGAGTAGATTCAATACCAGCTGTTTTGTTGTAAGGGTCCTGTCAAACAGTGGACGTGTTGAGTGAATTGAAACGAAGGTTTTTTTCAACAGTCATCGTATCATGTATTAAGGCTTGGTAAATGGAGTCATCACTAATTTTGTCACTTAATTAAATAAATTAAGTGACAAAATTAAATTAATCACTCATAAGTAAAATCAAAAATGATTGTTCTTGAGAGTAACAACAGCTTTGCAGGGTATTGTAGTCCCTGTATTACTTTGACCGGCGTTGTTCGAGTCCTGGCACGGGGAATATTCATTCTACGGGCATTATCACTTTCTTTGATCACGTTTCATACGTAAGGATATCTCCATTGAAAGTCTAGTACTTAGTTCAAGAGAGAGCAGGGGGTACTAGAGTACGCGGCAGAGTGCCCATAAGATGGACATACCAAGTGAACATATAAACATCCTACGGAACATCCTGTCCAATATATGGACACCTATGGACATCACCTTACGTGAATGCACAAAGAAGCCAACTGCCATAAACCAATCGAGCCACAACATTGAAGTGACGAATGTGTATCGTCAAAAAAGAGGGGAGACTATGAACACTAAAATAACTGAAATGGCAGCTGACTGTTTGACAAAGCCTTAGACCGGGGCTGGTTCACAAAGTTTTAAAATAAACAGAATAAGCTCCTAAATCGATTGACGGAAATTCGCTAGTAACTCGATTAAAAGTTTAGAACGCTCTATTGGCTAGTGTAAAATTGTGATCGTAGTTAGGGTTTGATTAATTACTTGGCTTAAATATTTTATTATTTTCACTCTTTATTATTGACACTCTTTCAATAATGTGGACTGAAGTTGAGAAAGTTATGGAAAATTATTTTGTGCTATTGAAAAATCTATCAGATCTACTCATTTTCACTTGAACAATTATTATATTACAAGCGGACACCCACGACTTCGTTCGCGTGGATATATATTGGTTTTTAAAAATCCTGTAGGAATCATTTTGTTTTTCCTAAGCTCCTTTGAGCTCATATCGTGCTAAAAACTGTTAAAAGTTTACTGGCGGATGTTTAAGTACATCAAAATGTAAACATCCGCCACTGAAAGTCCCATCAAAATCGATCCAGCCTTTTAGAGATTAGCCGGTAATCTATAAAGTATCTCCTTTCTAACAAAAAAAGAATGAAAGAAATCGGACCACGCGTTATTGAATTACAGCTGAATACACGTTTTGACTTTCATCCCCTCTCCCTAGGGAACCGTGCTGAATTTCGGGATAAAAAGTATCCTATATGTTACTCCGTAGTATGAACTTAAATCGTACCAAGTTTCGTTTCAATCCATTCAGTAGTTTTTGAGTGATGCGTGCACAAACATACAGACAAACAGACAAAAATTTCAAAAATAGCTTTATTACGTTCTATTACTTAACATCCCCCAGTTATTATTTTGCAAAAATCTTCAATGTTCAGATACGGCAAGTCTACGATTTTATTATATGTATAGATGTATAGATACGAAGTAAAAATATACGAATTTATACCCAAATACTTTCCTATGCCGCTTGTAGAATATAGTAGTTATATAGCGTATATAAAAACTAGTCCTCTGTTAGGTTTCGAAAATGTCAATTACTTAAATCAATCTTGGTCTGCGGTGGTGAACGGTTTAAGTTCTAGGATTTCTTTAATAAAATTAACTAAAGGAGCCTTTTCTGGTTGCAATATCATCATAAATTAACATTTTGTTTATATAATAATTATCGTTATCGACCTTACCTACTTAAGTATACACTACATGGCACACGAAAGTAATTCAGAAAATTGCCTCAATGTTAACGATTGTAGCCAGGAAAATGCCGTAAATACAGCAGTTACCGTACGTGTTGGCTACGTGGTAACTACTGTTACAATGTACATAAATAGTTAATGTAATAACGTACGAACTATCCCTATCCGAATGTGTATCGAACGTGATGTTAGATTTATAGCCTCAGTGGTGGTATGGAGGGATGAATGGATGTGTTTTGACTCTTGACAATCTACCCTGGACATAGAATAATGTGAATATCTGAAACAAGTGATCTCACGTTCTAAATTGGAATCACTTGAAAGGGGTGACAATTTGATGTCTATAAACATTGCACAAAACTTCCATCCTAAATTATCATTGGTTCGAGTTGTTTGACTTCGTCTTACGAGATTTCGGCTGCGGTTAGGTGCAATCATTAAAGCAGTCCCTTTAATACGCTACTCCGATGTCGCCTAGATCTCTTCATCTACCTTTAACTTACATCATATTTTACTGACTTTACAGAAATAAGTCCCAGGACCACAAATATCATTAAATAATTCGCTAAAAGAAAACTATTATCATTATTAGTGACATATTGTACTCATTGTAAGTGTGTAACTATAATATTAATTGTCGTCTCAATCGATAGATGTCCACAACTGGACTTAAAACTCCAAGGAACGCCACAAGCAAGCGACAAGCGGCTGCCAGAGACTCAGTTTTGATATTCCGCCGACCTAGTGGACAACGATTACAATAACAACTTAACAAGTGATAAATCGCTTACGATTTCGCAGTTAATAACACATACAATAGCATTGGAAGGTCACATCTAAATCACGGAGGAACGCGACGTCAGCATTATCACGGCGCACCTGGCCAGCCCGAAGATATATCTCACCCTTTTGTTGTTCACGAACGAGTTTTTCACGTGTAAGATCTGTTCACACACATAAGTCTCGCCTCTATTCTGAACAATTCCGCTTCTTTTGAGTCGAGTTTGTTGGTTCCTTAACTTCATGATTCATCTTCTTGATATCTAATTTTCATTTGAATAAGCTTTAGTAGATCTAAAGATAATGTGGCTAATTCTGTTGTACACAATCTCTAAACTTAAACTTAATTGACAGGTTTAAAAATAGTGCTATCCTTTTCTGCAGGGAGCATTGTGAAAGAGATAGCAATCGATTTAGACCTGTCATTTTAGTTTAGATTTAGAGAATGTGTACAACAGAATTGGCCACAATATAAGGTATAGACACAGGTAAAGATCTGAAAAAAAAAACCAAAACTATCTGGAAACTCACCAGCGCTTTATTCAGTCCTATTGGAAATGCTTTGCATCCGATTACTTGCAAGTGTTCGTTCTGATGATCCATCCTCCTTCTATTTACGTACCGCTCCGATTCTCCTATGGATCTCTTAATTTCTGATTTGTTCAAAGTTCAGCTTACTTCAATGATCGCTAATTTTCGTTAGAAGAGGTACTATACAAAGAAGGTGAAACGGATGATATCTGCTGGGTTATTCTGTAACTTAGTTAGCAACTGAAAATAGTTGCCAACGAATTAGTTTGATATATGTTGCTGCTTTACTGTGGGAAATATAAAGTGTTTTCATAATTTTACACAGTAAAGCAGCAATGTATATCGAACAAATTCGTTGGCAACTATTTTCAGTTGCTAATTAAGTTACAGAATAACCCCCCTGGTATGATATTGGATGCATGTTTGAGGTGTCTAAAATCCGCATACACCTTTGACTCGTGTAACGTGTGTAAACAAACTTATATTCGTCTCCCGAAAAAGTCGACACTCCTCCGCACCTGCGGCCTACTCCACGCCCCCCATATTTATTGTGCTCGTACTATGTACACTGTGCTGAATAGTGCGCAGTTGAGAACTTATCGGGGCCTAATGTCCCGCTATTCCCCCGCCTCCCAGACGATTCCACTGATGTTATAAGTTTGACGTGTCTGTGTGTGAGTGTGTGTGCGTGCGTGTGTGTGTGTCTGTGTCTGTCTGTTCCCCTGTGTCGCTCAAACGGATGGACCGATTTGAATGCGGTTTTTTTTTGTTTGAAAGGTGAATTAGTCGAGAGTGTTGTCAACTATGCTTGCTGAAAATCGATCCAAGATGGCCGCCGCTACAAAATGGCGGATTACATATTTTTTCAAAACTCCCTTAGTGTGGATATCAAATGAAAGAGCTTGACTAGCAGAATAGCACTATGCGAATCCAAGATGGCCACCGCCACAAAATGGCGAATGTCGGGCGTTTTTTAAATTTTTAATTTATATTTGTTATTATAAAGACGTGTCGGGACTGTAGAAATATTGTATTTAAATGGATGTTTAGGAGCTACGACGATCATGTTTATAGCTAAAATGTGAGAAAGATAGATTTGTTCAATACCGCGTAACAAGAAAGAGTTTACGCTAAGTAAGTTGACCGCGAAGCGAACAAAAAGCGAACAAATTGTATCGTTTTTAAAACAAACTAGGTATTATTGTTATTAAAAAGATAATTCATAAATATATTTTGAAAATTGTGATTAATTAATTTTATCTATACAAATAAAAAAATACACAATTATTTACGCTTTAGGTACGCTTACCAAAGGTCGCATAAATCCTAAATATGACGTGACATCCTTAAGGATGTGTATCCAAGTGATGTACGCGAGTCGTTTTCTGCGTTTGAATCGTACTCTAGTATTATTTGTCGGGCGCGTGCCGGTTGTTATATTGATGTTGTTAGTGTACTACATTCAGTACTATAGTATACGTCTGTAAATATCGGAAATATACTATGTACGATCGATGTGTGTACTTCTATTTTGTAGCCTTATTTAGGTAGGCTTATAGGATTTAGTGTTTTCACAGTCCACTCTATATTTGCATATTTTTCTACTGTGTTCTTTTACCATGATGGTACTCGAATTCAAATATACCGTGCGTAGGTGGATATTATTTATTCAGCGTGTATGTAAATACGTGTGACATTTTTGAACTTAGGTCTTTGTGTGACCCGTAAAAGTAACGTAGGTACTTAACGAGTAAAAGTTAATTGTGTCTATTAAGCTGATAATAATTTATTGATTAATTTATTTTTTACCCATTCGAAGGAAAATTGCGTATCGCTGAGAGTCGCTTATTGATGGAAAATTAGCGTATGGAAATGCCGTCCGCGCCCGTAAACATATTTATTGGATTCCGAGTCGAGTTCTGACGAAACGCGACTGTCAGTGGCAGGCCAATTTCGCTCGCCGTGTTTTTTTTACATTTCGGGCCTCGCAAACATTTTATGGATGTTTTTGTAAACATTTGAAAATGGATCGGTTCATTAAAATGTTTGTTTAGTCCGCTTTATTCAATTTAGGCATGAAATATTATCAAAGATTCAAAGGTAAAATTACCTATAAAGAGATCTTTTGCGTTTGGTATCTACTTACCCATCCCTTCACTATGTTATGATTTTGCAAATGATCTTTATATCCATAGATAGCTCACATATAATATAGGAAATTGGTTTAACTCAATCTGAACACACTTTTCTTTTGAAGCATTCAATGGAAACAAGAATTGCAGCAGCTAGATTGAAGATATAAGGATTGTTAGAGTTGTTTTAAAACCATATGATGTATAGGCTTCTTTACGGATAGGCAAATTGTGAAATGATCACTTTAATCATCAAGGTACTCACTATAAAACAAAAGCAAAATCAGCGAAAGGGGTTAGAGATAGATCACGTTGACTTCTAGCATCAATATAAATGATGGAGTGAGGCACAGGTCGTGACCTACTTGCATCTTCGAGTGCCTATTACTCATAGGCCATAGCCTCTCACCGCTCGATTCGCAAGTTTTTCCACTGTGGCCCCATAATATTATTGTAGGAGAAAGCTAACGTTAGGGAATATGGAATATGGAAGGAGATGTGCGCTGAATATTCGCAAAAACACTTGTGAAAATGTTCGGGGGCGATGAAAAGTTTGGATGATATTCTGCAGCTCACGGTTTTTTAATACTTTAAGGTCCTGTTTCATCACCATCTGATAAGTATCTGATAGTCTAAACGTAAGTTTTGTCACTTTCTTATTTTATGTTAAGTGACAAAGACAAAAGTCGTAGATAGCTATCCGATTGGCGATACTTATCGGAAGGTGATGAAACAGGCCCTCATAATTTTAATACTTAACCTTCATGCGTTCTCTCCTCGCGCGATCCTAATACAAGCTTGATGTATAATTTGGAGGGCCTGGGGAGAATAATATTTAACTTATTGTTAAACATAGCAAATTACGTATAGTCCAGTAACTTTAGGATTTGCTAGTATGGGGTACCTTGCGTTAAATCGGGTAGTTCTGATTTTTTGCAGACTTGTTTATGATGTTTGCCTAATGATTAATCCAAGTTTGTGACCTCGAGCGACGAACGCAACTTTGTCAAAAATCGAAAAAACCGCGAAAATTTCAGATTGTTTTCAGATTTTGGCAATTATAACCCAAAAGGACTAGTTCTTGACACTACCTTTTTAGGGTGTTTTTAAAGTAGAATAAAATTGCTACAATTTAAGCCCAAAATCAGCTCTGTAGGTACATTACTTACTGAGATGCTCGCGACTTCACTCGCGTGAATTCTTAATCTCATACAAACTTCCATCTCCCATTGTACCAACTTAGGGGTAGTTTTTCCAAAATTCCTTCAACGCGTAATTTTTAATTTTTAACCGAAATTCTAAATACCAATCTTCATGGATATAACTCGATAAATGACGAAAACGTGACGGGGTCTCATTTAAACTTTCATCCCCTACTTAACCCACTTGCGGATAGAATTTTCAAAAATCTTGAAATTCATATTTTTTATTTTTTATCGAAAGCTCAAATACCAATTTTCATGGATGTAACTTGAAAAATGACAGACTTTCATACAAACTTTAATCCCCTATTTAACCCCCTTAGTGGTGGAATTTCCAATAATCCTTTCCTAGTGTACACTTATATCATAAAAGGAAACTACTGTGAAAATTTCAAGTTTCTAGCTTCAAGAAGCTTGTCCTGACTGACTGATCATCAACGCACAACCTAAACAACTGAAAGCTAGGAACTTGAAATTTTCACAGTAGCTTCCTTTAATGATTTAGGCGCATATTAAGAAAGGATATTTGGAAATTCTACCCCTAAAGGGGTTCAATAGGGGATGAAAATTTGTATGAAAGTCTGTCATTGATCAAGTTACATCCATGAAAATTGGTATTTGGGCTTTCGATAAAAAATAAAAAATATGAATTTCAGGATTTTTGAAAATTCTATCCGCAAGTGGGTTAAGTAGGGGATGAAAGTTTAAATGAGACCCCGTCACGTTTTCGTCATTTATCGAGTTATATCCATGAAAATTGGTATTTAGAATTTCGGTTAAAAATTAAAAATTACGTGTTGAAGGAATTTTGGAAAAACTACCCCTAAGTTGGTACAATGGGAGATGGAAGTTTGTATGAGATTAAGAATTCACGAAAGTGAAGTCGCGAGCATCTCAGTAAGTAATGTACCTACAGAGCTGGTTCTGGTTTTAAATTGTAGTAATTTTATTCTACTTTAAAAACGCTCTGAAAAGGTAGTGTCAAGAACTAGTCCTTTTGTGTTATAATCACCAAAATCTGAAAAAAATCTGAAATTTTCCTGGTTTTTTCGATTTTTGACAAAGTTGCGTTCGTCGTTCGAGGTCACAAACTTGGATTAATCATTGGGCCAACATCATAAATAAGTCTGCAAAAAATCAGAACTACCCGATTTAACGCAAGGTCGGATTACTAATGTTACTGGACTAGTATAGTTGATGAAATTTTCAAATTGTGTAAATTGTTTAAATTACGAAGTGTGTCAAAGCCAAGTTCGAAGAAAGCGTAAATTTCAACACAGAACCTCTTCTATTTCATTAAAATGCTTTTGGAGTATTTTTGTTCTTACAGAATTGTTGCCACTCCAAACTAATCAGTGAGATTTTCATTTACTGTAAGCTCTCGGCTCGTACGTACCAAATTTTAACGGTACAATACTAGACTAGGTTTAGCATTAAAGCCCGTTGTTTTATTCCGTTCTGCGCTTTGCCAATTGGAAATTGGGGGCTTTGGAAGCATTATCGTTTTAATTTCGCTAAGTAGCCCGCTGTTGTTGCAGCAGTACTTTACACGCTGTTCATAAAATGAGCTCTCCTGATTTTGTTTCAGAGGCTTATCTTATCGTTTTAAGGGCTCCGTAGAGTTTTTCTGAATGGACTTTATTAGCCCTCGTTGCTTTTAGGTAGCTGTTTTACTATTGGCGAGTTTTATATTTCTACTATTTTATTTACCTGATTGCTATGTGTTTTTTTTTATCGGTGGCTGCAAGTTGAAATGGTTTCGCGTTTGCAATTTTTGTGTTTAAAAATATTTAAATGGTTTCAGACTATTTTAGTGCTACTATTTTCCATTTTTTTTAAACTTATTTATCTACTGACTTTCTATTTTATTAACCCCCGACGCAAAAAACGACGGGTGTTATAAGTTTAACGTGTCTGTGTGTGTGTGTGTGTGTGTCTGTGTGTGTGTGTGTGTGTGTGTGTGTGTGTCTGTCTGTCTGTTCCCCTGTAGCGCTCAAACGGGTGAACCGATTTGAACGCGGTTTTTTTTTGTTTGAAAGGTGAATTAGTCGAGAGTGTTGTTAGCTATGTTTGATGAGAATCGATCCAAGATGGCCGCTGCTACAGATGGCAGATTATATTTTTTTTTCACAACTCACTTAATATGGGTATCAAATGAAAGGGCTTGACTAGTAGAATAGCACTATGCTAATCCAAGATGGCTGCGAGCACAAAATGGCGAATGTCGGGGGTTTTTTAAATTTTTAATTTATACTTGTTGGTGATCACTCTACGTTAACACAGTGTATACGTAGGTTATTTGTATAATACAAATTATAATATGTATCTACCCTTACTAGTTGCTTCTGTTTTCACTTTTGTGAGTGAAGATAGCTTGTTTACTGTCATTGAATATTTTGTAATTTGTCAATACTTAGCGGTGCACCTATTTTATGGGTGGTGTTAGAGACGATTATAATCTTATGCTAGCATATTTTTTTATCTATGATACTTACATATGTGTTTTTGTTCTTCTCTCTTTTTATAACGAATTCTGATGAATTGATGAAAATGATATGAGTCAATTTTACTTGATTTATTATTTTTTACAACAATCAAGCTTCACAATCCATTTTATCACTTACTTTTGGAAAGAATGACAAATTCAATATCTTAGGTAATACGGTTGCGAGTCCTCGTACCTTTAATTAGTGTTTTCGTCGTCATTCACCAGTATTTTTAACCGACTTCAAAAAAAGGAGGTTCTGTATTCGATCCGTATGTATGTATGTATGTATGTATGTATGTATGTATGTATGTATGTAAGTATGTTCGCGATTATCTCTGCAACTAATGAACCGATTTTGATGATTGTTTCACTATCGTAATCTACACACTTTCAAGAAGGTTTTAGTATATAACACATCAAGTTATCATTCTTACGTACGAAGTTATAAGCATAAATGTACACATATGTCACTAATATGTTCTCTGAGATTGCCAGACCTATTGCTGAAGTCTGATATAGCTATTCTGTCCAAAAACTTCATTCTGCTACGCCTACGTAACATTGACCTTTTGCAAAAAGTTTTGGGCCGAAGTCAGTACAGTTGCATATAGAGTGATTCCTTGGAGTTTGTGCATGGTTACGTGTATTTCCATTCTATACAAAGCCAAACCGCAAGGGTGTGAAACTAGTCGCGTATAGATTGTAAATTACGGTCTATCCAAATTATACAAGAGCTGTACGCATACAAACTAATCTTGTATAGATCAGAAGTTAGGTTAGGTTGGGTTAGAACATAATAAAACCACTCACCTATAGTATGACACATAAAATGTATATGTCACAGGATATTTAATAATAATTAATAATATATAGGTCATAATCTATTTTACATACCTAGTTCTCATTTATATTATTATTATTATTACCTAATATAAAGAAAACAAATCACTAAAAATCATAAAATAATTTTTTTCAAAGAAAAATGAACCGACTTCAAACGAATCGAACTAAAAAGTTTAAAATAATTTTTTATTCATTTAGATTGACGATTAAACTACCTAACTCAAATGATATATAATTTTTTGAAGTCGGCGCCAAACCACATTCAATTCGTGTAAGTAAAATCAGAATATCCACTTTTGAATGCGAGCGCGGTGAACCTAGTCGCGGAGGGTGAGTCTGGGACCCGGGGGGCACATTTTCGACTTGAAGTGAACTTGAAGTCATTTGGCGCCGACTTCAAAAAATTATATATCATTTGAGTTAGGTAGTTTAATCGTCAATCTAAATGAATAAAAAATTATTTTAAACTTTTTAGTTCGATTCGTTTGAAGTCGGTTCATTTTTCTTTGAAAAAAATTATCCCTTCACTGTTCCGAAATTCCTCTTCCTAAAATAAAATGATGAGTGCAAATGTGCACTCATCATTTTATTTTAATTCGCATAGTAGCCTGAACGTACTTACAGTTAGTGCAGTACAAATTTACACACGCTGGAGTAAATAAATGAAATTCTCTCTCTCTTTGTGGTCTTTGGCACAACCCCGCCGCGAAACCATAGAAGCAAAACCGCTGAAGTACCGTATACCCCGATATCTAATTCCGTGGAATTCTGACAGCTGTCTTTGTCAGATGAGTTATTTGTATGGAGAACAGGGTTAACATCTACGAAGTACGATTTTACCCCAACCTACTTTAATTCCCTGTCATCATAAAAAGCCATATGCCGCGTAATAATATTAGTCGTTTCGCCCTATTATAATTTAGCGGCGGAAGTTGCTACAGGCCTATGTAATGCATGAGCGTCTAAAATTACCTATATATATATATACGCTTTTACCCACCGTCTGTCCGTTTCTATTATTTTTTTTAGAATAGAATAGAAAAGTTTTTTATTCAAATAAACTTTTACAAGTGCTTTTGAATAGTCAGATGAATCTACCATTTCAGTGGTATAAACTGTTTAATTTTGGTAACACGTAATGTTATTTCCGTGCTGTTTCTGTTAGTTGTTTCATTTAACCTTTAAGTACCGACGTGTGGTCTGACAGACACCTCGAGAGGTCGAAAAGTCTGATTACCTATGTTAGCGAAAAAATATCCTACTGTGCTTCTCTCTACCCCTCGGGAAGTCGCCCAGCAGCGTTCCTGCAGAGTGGCAGTGTCGGCGCGTACGATTTCGGTAAGTTTTGATTTTTATAAGATCACGAGTGGTCTGTCAGACCACTCGTCGGTACTTATGTAACTTTTTTTGGATGCGACTTTTTTCAGATTATATTGTTTTCTCTTTTATTTTCAGTCATTTATAACAATGGATTAGCCAGGTTCTTCAGACATGAAACGGGCAGCCATAAATAAAAATAAAAGTGTTCCTGTAGGTGAGAAAAGATATCAAACACTGCTACAATATAAAGACCACCAAGAACATTTAGTGGAATAGCTAAATGAGAGTTCAGAGTCCGAATCTAAGAATATCTACCCAAATTTTACTGCTGGAGAGTGACCATAATTTAGCACCTGAACAGACTGTGATACTTGTATGAAACACGTGTGCCTACAATGCAGTAAGCCTATGCAAAGACTGTTTGTAAACTTTGATAGTTCCTGCAATTTGATACCCTGTGATTTTTGAGAAAACGGTTGGTTATTAAGGTTTTTTATTTTTTTATTATTTATGTAGCTATTAATCTTTAAGAAAAAATTGTGTTTAAGAAAAAATAATAGTATTACTGATACATATGAATTATTAAGATAAAAGTTAATTTTTTCAAACGAAGAATCTATGAATGCTATATTAATGCTTATAATCAGTAATAAATGTGAAAACTTCTACATTTTGTTTTACTTATACAATAAGTAGATATTTAACAATACATAGAAACATTTTTTTAGAAGAATAATAAGAAACACAAAAGTTTTCGATTGGAAAACTATGGTGGTCTGGCAGACCTCACGTCGGTACTTATGTGACTAAAATAGTACGTCGGTACTTAAAGGTTAAATTTAATAGGCTGACGCGGTCTGCTACCGGAATAGGTTTTAAAACGATTATATTTTGTAAAAATAATTATATCAGACCACCGCTGGGTTAATATTAATAATATGTACATTTATTGGGCAAACAAATGGTACGTAAAATAAATTTACCCACGCAGAATGTCCTGTTTAAATACAAACATACACAAAATATAAAACAACACTTTAAAACTACTCGTATTTATATTGACAGCTATCCTGTTTTCTATAAAGGATTTTTTGTTAGCTAGCTTTTTAAGATTATTCTAATACCAGATCTTTGTTGTCGTGTAAAAAGCTCGTTTAAGTGGCAGATATTCATATAAAGCTGAGTCTCCACCAAAAAAAAAAAAAATTGGTGACAAAAGTTTCTGTAAAGTTTTGTGTAAAGTTGCTGACCTTTGTCAAAACGTGTTGACAACATAAAAGTTGGCAATTTTTCTTCGGTGGAGACCTAGTTTAACGTTACGAATATTTTGTCAATTTTTAGATTTTCACCAGTGGCAATTATTCTATTCTCCATTAATTTATCATTATAGATAGGTATCCCAAGATGTACAAGTTTTATGACTATAATATTCCTACATTTAACTTTCCAGGTTTTGTCATCTGACGGGGAGGTATTGGTACTTAGCATATTTGTGACAGCGTACCTACATCAGTCGATTGCTGTGCTCACTCATCTGTGAACTGATTTGTGTTCCGAATAAAAAATACGGACACAAACCGTTAGACGCGAAGAAATCTGTGGAGATTTGTTCACAGAGGAATTTTCCTATTCCTTTTTTCTTTTCTTTCCGAGTTGCGTGTAGATTAGAGCTTTTCTCACACGTCATTTGTCAGCGCTCGAAACCCGTGCTGGTAGACGTCAATCTGAAATGACTCTCGTTTATGGGCATTAGTGATTTCTATGCATCCGCATTTATCTGATGTTTCGCTATTTCGAGTTTCTTACACGTTAGATGATTATTATGGCTTTTACAACATCTATATTTTTTGCAAGTCTTTTTGCTAAACTGCCATTAGAAAGTATCACTTTCAATCGTATATATATTACTAGCTGATGCCAGCGACTTCGTCCGCTTGGATTCTTATAAATTTCACTTGGGGGTGGAATTTCCAAAATTCTTGAAACACGTAATTCTTTATTTTCAACCGACAATACAAACACCGATTTTCATCGATATAACTTTTAAAATGACGGACTTTCATACAAACTTTCATCTCCCATTTAACCCACCTGGGGGTAGATTTTCCAAAATTCTTTAAGCTCATAACTCTTTATTTTTAACCGGAAACCTAAATACCAATTTTCATGGATATAACTTGAAAAATGACGGACTTTCATACAAACTTTTATCCCCTATTTAACCCCCTTAGGGGTGGAATTCGCAATAATCCTTTCTTAGTGTACGCCTACGTCACAAAAAGAAGCTACTGTGAAAATTTCAAGTTTCTAGCTTCAGTGGTTTTGGCTGTGCGTTGATTGTCAGTCAGTCAGGACAAGCTACTTTATATTATTATAGATAGATAGATAGATAGATATTCTCAATCATATGTACAATATTCGTTTGAGTAGTTGCCTTCATCGTAATTTTACTACAACGTCTTTGTCGTCCAATTTAGACGTTCTATCAGGGACTTTACTGTATACTGTTGTAGGGATTTTATCTCGACGTGGTTTTGCGCTACATGTATACAGTATTCAATTGTACATAATTTAAAATTAATACGTTTCGTCGATATAATCTTATCCAAATATAATGTATCGACTTATTTAGAAATGTGTGTTTAAGAATTTTCTAGAAGACAATTATAGAAATGTTCAAGAATGTTCCAGAAATTCGTAATGGCCGCAACTTGTAGTATTAAGCTGCAGATAATCTGCGCAGCTAAGGTTTCGGTTAGTTGCAGGGTTACTTAGTCACCCGTAGTTAGAGACTTCCGACTTTGCCGAAGAACTTTGTTCCGAAGAATTAGTCGTTGAAGAATGAATACGTCTTATAAATGTAGACCACAGACCACATAAACAAGATGCAGAGATTGTTACTAGTTATTATAGTCCACAGCTGTACAATAATGTTTGCGATTCAGCTTACATAAGCCAATATTTCAGGACACGCAAACTAAATTAAACTGAACTAAACTAAACTAAATTAGAATTGTGTGTGTTATGGAAATCGAGTGGTAAGACAAACATAGCTCGCGGCATTATGGATGGCGTCAGTTTGTTTTGCTGTCGTTTTAGACTTGAAATTGAAATTACTTAACTGTGCCGTATAAATTAGTGAGATACCTCGCAACTAATGTTTTATTTAAATCTATTTTGCCACCCTCAAAGCTACCCAGCCTGAACACGTCCTAAGTTAAACAAATAGCATCCGTAATACTAAAATTATAAATCCGAAAATCTGTTTTTTCTGTTACTTGTTTACGCCGTTATTGCTCAATCGATTTCAAAAATTGACACAGAGATAGCTTACATCCTGGATACGGATAAAGGACACTTTTTATCCAGGGAAAGCATAGACTTTCCACAGGATTTTAAAAACCTTAATTTATGTGGACCAAGTAGCAGGAAATGCTAATTTATAATGAACCGTGTTTTATAAGACAACAGAGATCAAAGCCGGCGACCTACCGTGGTAAATGGCTTTCAGTTCGCATCAAAAGCCGGTAAGCTATTTTGTAAAGGTATAAAGCCGGTGGAATGCAATTATGTTTGTATTAAAGTGACGTAGATTTGTTACTAGAGCTCCGAAACTGAAGCATCGAATGGAGTGTAATTCGCCGCTCCGCAGTCCGTAGTGTGTGGTAGTGGCATTGTAGTGAAATGTGTTAGGCTCAATTTAGACCGCGGCGGAATGGAATGGAAGCGACTTTTTGCAACGAAATTGTACATAGCTAAATGAACTTTATGTCAATTGCATAACATACAAATTAAATAGGAGCCAAAAAAAGGTCGCGCGTCTTCCGCGGAATTCTCGAGAATTCCCGTAGCTACTGTCGGCGCCGTCTGTGGAATCCGCGGGAAGTGGCGCGAACGGAGAGTCCGTTGGGTCGGTCACAGCAGTGTCGTGCCAAGCGTTTAGCTGGAATGCGCGAGAATTCTCGAGCATTCCAGCGAATTCGCGCGCCTTCCGCGTCATGAGGCGAATTTGACGCTTCGATTCCACCGCGGTGTAAATTAAGCCTAAGTGCTTGTTCAGACACGGCGGGAACCGCGCGATTATCGCGCGGTAATCGCGCGGTTATGTCTGAACGATTACTTTATAACTCATATAAATAAGACCTGCGCGATTCCCATGCGATTCTATAATCGCGCGGTTCCCGCCGTGTCTGAACAAGCGCTTAGTGAAACATTAAAAATTAAAATGTGTACTGTATGTATGTGTGCGGCCGCTGGGAGCCCGCGCGCGGGGCAGGGTTCGGACAGGTTTGGAACGTTTTTATCGGATCGTTTAGTAGGCACATATCTGTACTTAACAATATCATTGGTGGAATGATGAAAGAAATGTTCCTAATTCAATTGACTAAGAAATAATAATATAGAGACCACTTAGTATATAATTTTTCATTAGCACCAGCACGATTTCCTAGAACCTCGAAACTATTATACATATTTAAACATTTGATTCTAACAATGGACCATTGTTTTAGATTTTAATTAACGCAAGCTTTTATCGTATTTAACATAAAAAATTCGTTTTTTTTTTCATTTATGCACGTTTAACTGAATGGCCTGTTGAATAATGAATCGCCGCTTAATTACGAAAGTTTAACGCGCCACATAATGTTATTAATTTCACGGTCATTTCGACAGTTAGTGGGCCATTAAAACTTCGAGTAAAATGCCTAGCAGTTGGCATTCGTATATATACCTTATATACAAAAAAAAATTCCGAGAATCTTTTCACTTAAAACAGTGCTGATCTAGGTTCTAAAATAGTAAACATTTGGCTACAGAAGTTCTAAGCTAGCTACTTGCTGAAAGTATGTAGATTACGATAGTGAAAAAAATCATCAAAATCGGTCTATTGGTTGTTGAAAGATCACTATCGTAATCCGTACTTCCTGAAAGCATACATACATACATACATGCATACATACATACATACGTACATACATGCGGGACGAAAACAGAACCTCCTTTTTTGAAGTGGTTTAAAAATAGCTTAGATATTTATGTAACACTTCGCTGACACCTAAATATAGTTTTGCGGTTTTGTTCTTTGTCAGAGAGGGAACTGTTACCTGTAGCTTCTCCCTTTTCAGTAGGAGATTGCTTTTAAGCCTTAAATAACAAATATTGCGGTGAAAACAAGCTCTCACCGGCTTTTTAGGGTTCCGTACCCAAAGGGTAAAAACGGAACCCTATTAATGTCACTCGGCTGTCTGTCTGTCTGCCTGTCTGTCCGCCGGTCACAGGTCTCTAGCTCGCAGACGAAATTTATTTATTTATTTATTTATTTATTTATTTATTTATTAAGGACCGCCAACAGAGCAACATATCAAAAATCATGCCAAAACAAAAATTACAGGTACCAAGCAGATATGCCACCCCAACTAAAGGCAGCCACAGCATGAAAACAGAGACAAGCCGTAATACAACATAACTACTAATATATCTAAACACATATTATATACAAACACAAAATTGAATACATAAGAGAGGACTAATATTAAAAAAGAAAAAACCGGATTGTAAAGTACCTGCACGCATCAATTGTCATCTCCCAGTGAGGTGTCTAGGGATTTAAATAACTTAACTTTGAATTTAGTTAATGTATCGCTGAATAAATCAATAGACTTATCCTTGGCAATGAATTCATTATATAGAGTATTTAATCTAGGTATTAATGAGTGATGGCCGAGATTTGTACGATTTAATTTATGAGTGAACAATGAAATGGGATGTCGCCGTGTGCGAGAGGGAATTTTGAAAGATGGAATTTTGAAAGATATTTGGCTCAACAGTTCCGAGTTATCCATGGTGCCATTTATGAGTTTGTGTAAAAAAACCATATCATGAAATTTTCGTCTATCCGTCAGTGATTTTAATTTAAAATGTTTAAGCCGAAAGATATAGGGTAATCTTTTGTCTCGTCCAGAAGAATAATACTGTGTGAATCGCCTCTGTATGCTTTCTAATCGGTCTTTATAAACCTGATAGCTAGGATTCCATATAACCGTGCCGTATTCTAATATACTTCTGACAAGTGTAGCGAATAGTATTTTTTTAGTTTTAATGTTTTTAAATGGCTTGGCATTTCTGAACAAGAAACCCAACATTTTACGAGCCGATCTGCAAATATTGTCAATATGCATATTAAACCGTAATTTGGCGTCAATGGTAATACCGAGATCACGAACGGACTTAAGTTTCTGAAGTGGACAGTTGTTAATCATGTATTTGCCTTCTATTACAGACTGTTTGCGTGTGAAACTAATGTAAGAGCATTTTGTGGGATTTAAATCCATTGCATTAAGTTTACACCAATCAAATACTCTATCGATATCTTGCTGGAGAGATAAAGCATCGTCATCCTTTAAGATAACTTTAGCGAGCTTTAGATCGTCAGCATACATTAAGCACTTGGAGTTTAGTGCACATTTGGTAACATCGTTTATGAAAATATTAAATAGGAGTGGTCCAAGGATGGATCCCTGGGGAACACCCGAGGTCACACTATACAGCTTAGAGGAATGGCCCTTAATCGCAACATATGAATATCTGTCCATTAAATAAGAAGATAACCACAATAAGAGCGATCCATCAATACCAAAAGAGGAAAGTTTAGCTATCAGTAATTTGTGATTAACCCTGTCGAAGGCTTTTGAGAAGTCTGTATAAATAGCATCCACTTGTTGACGGCAGTCAACAGAAGCTGTAACAAAACTCATGAAGTTCGACAGATTTGTGATTGTAGATCTAGAACCTATGAAACCGTGCTGAGCCTCTGATAGTGCGTGAAGAACATGACGAGATAAAATTGGATGTACCAGTGATTCGAGAACTTTTGATAGAGTTGACAATATCGAGATTGGCCTGTAATTGGTAATATTTTCACGACCACCCTTTTTATAAATAGGCACTATTCTGGCGCGTTTCCATAGATCTGGAAAAACTCCAGATTGCAGTGATTTGTTGTATATCATACATACGGGCAACGATAGGGGGATAGCACATTTAATGATTAGTAAAGGAGGCAGTCCGTCTGGACCAGCTCCTTTCTTTGTGTCAAGTCTTTTTAATTTTTGAACTACTTCCTTGACGGTAATGTTCACGTGACATAGAAAATTAGTATAGTCGATTGCTAAATGAGAGTTGGTATTAGAAGGTCCACTCGCATCATATACTGAGGCGAAGAAGTCTGCAAATAAATTACATAAGTTATGACCGTCAGTGGCAACCTTGTCACAATATACCATTTTAGCCGGATAGATGTTTGGTGACTGATTCAAATTTTTTAGATGAGTCCAAAAATATTTGGGATTTTTTGCTAAACTATGTTCAATTGATTCAATATATCTACTATAACACTCCTTAATTAATTTATTACTGTCAGTTCTTAAAGATTCGAATTTCAGCTTATGCAATGGATTATTGTAGATTTTGGTTTTAACTCTATACTTATTTTTGTGTTTTAACAGAGAGATGAGTTTATTACTATACCACACAGGAAATTTGTTATTTCTTGGTTTTATCTTCGGGACATGTTTTTCGATGAATGCGTTTAGTTTGTCATAAAAAATAGTTGTCATAGCATTTACATTGTCACAGTTACGAAATAAATCTACCCATGGTGTGTTAACTAAATCTTTAATTAAAGAATCATAGTCGGCTTTATAAAAGTTAAATTTTTCGACAATATTGTCATTAATATAAGCTATTTCATCTAATTTGAAACTTACCGATAGGGGTGGATGGTAATTATCGACTACGCTTAAGGGATTTTGATTTTCGCTAACTATGACTTGGGTGGAATTAGACAAGACCAAATCAAGTAATCGCATGTTAGTGTTAAGTATTGAATTAAATTGTTTTAAATCATGTTCTTCAATAAAGTCTACAAGGATAGAATCTAGACCGCAGCTACATGATGGATGCAGGTAGTTTAGCTCCGGCAATTTTGACCATGATAAACTGCTCATATTAAGGTCTCCTAAAAGGAGAATCTGTTCATTTTTATTAATTATTGCTGAGGAATTCGTCAAAAATACATTAAGCGTATCTTTTTTGATAGGCGGTGGCATATAGAAAGCGCAAATAGCAATATGACTTAGTTTATTTTGTATTACTGCATCCACCGTCACCCATAAGTCTTCACAACTACTTTCCCAATGCGACATACGGCAAGATGTAAGGTTATTTTTAACTGCGATCATGACTCCGCCTCCATTTTTTATTTTGTCAATATCTGTTTGCTCCCTATCTCTCCTGTATACTATGTAGCGGCTGTCAATGACCTCTCCATTGAATACCCCGTCGTTGAGCCAAGTTTCTGTGAAAATTATGATATCGAAATCATTAGATAAGATGTTAAGTTTTACCTCTTGTGTTTTACTCCTTAACCCTCTGATATTTTGATAGTATATATTTAAATTATCGTATGCTGACAGAATTTCAATAAGAGACTAGAAAATAATGATAAATAAAATTAAGATGACAATTGTTCCAGCTGTTCAATATTCCTCACAACAATATGTTCAGAGTCGTTCGTTTTCCTCAAAAATACACGCCCGTTTTTAATCCATACAAATTTATAATTTAATTTCTTAGCAGTTAACCTGGCAAAAGCGTGTAATTTCTTCAATTCTGGGGTCAAGTGATCTACTACATAGATTGGTTTTTTTTCTCCTCCTATTCCAACATGGCAGGTGCTAAGTTTTTCCTCTTTATTCTGCTTATTAAATTTAATTACGCCAGCTAAAAATGTATCTCTGATGCGTGGGCTCGAAAACTTTACAATCACGGAACGTGGACGCCCGTTTTGTGGGTTTATCTTGGCAATCCTGGTACATTTGTGGATATCAGCATCAGTGACACTGCTTCCGGTGACCTTCGCAATTTGTTGGATGACATTAGGTAAATTTTCAGCATTATGCTCAGGTAAGCACTGTATCTCCAAGTTACTCATTCTCGAATGTTGCTCCATAATACTTAATCGACTATTTAGGTCTTTAACTGAAGATTTCAGGCTGTCATTTTCTACCTTAAGTTCTTTGATCAGTGTTAGTTTCCCGTGTAACTCTTTTTTTAAGTCCTCGTATTGATTATTGATAAAACTTACAGAATCCTTTATGTCATTTATTTCTTTGAAAATTTCTTTAGTTTTATTTTCCAATATTTGAGTCAAGTTTATCTCCATTTTTGTTAGTAAGATGTTCATCTCTTCCTTTATTAGATGTTTGACACTATCGAGGGTGATGGATTCTTGGGTCTGAGTTAGAATCGAAGGCTGTGCATATGTTGGAGTCGTATTTGACGATGGACTTATGTCGGTGGATGTGGACGCAGCGCAGGAAAAAGCGCTCTTTTTACTTTTAGGCATTTTTTTCATTGTTACAATAAATTTAAAACACTAATATTTCTTGAAATAAGTTACAAACTTGAAATTTTGGTATTTTGTGTAGAACGTTGATCCAAAATCAAATATTGAATTAGAAATTGAATTAAATTATTTTTCAGGGGGGCTCCCATACATGAGAAAGGAGCCCGAAAAAAAATATTTTTTTTTACCCTAGCTTGTGGGGTATCATTGTTTAGAACTCATTGAGTAGAGTAAGAATATATATTTTTTTAATTTTTTGCTCAAAATATAAGGAAATAGGGAGCCATAAAAGTTGTCAGTTTTAGACCATTTTTGTGACGGGGGCTATCTCAAAAACTAAACTAGTTAGGAATATGATATTTCAGTATATTATGTACCATATGCTCTATTTAAACAACAAATACTGAAAACAACGATTCATAAAGTACCTAGTTTATAAGCTGTGACCCAAAACAAACGAACATTTTTTGGGTATTTCTTTCACGGTTTGTTGCGGTGTCTAGCTCGAAAATTAAATACTTCTTAGACCCAAAATATTATATTGTTCATAATTATGTACGGAACCGTAAAAGAGCGAGGCCCGACTCGCACTTGGCCGATTTTTTATTTTCAGCGCATGAAGCGCGTGAATTGGCCTTTTCTTTTTTTTTTAACCGGGGACGAATGGCCCGATCGGATTTTGCTTCAAGCTTTTACAGTATCTGGAATTTGTTGCGTCGCACCTGGTTTTCTCAGTGGAATTTTTATGAAAAGCTTGCTACGCATATACCCTATGTGTATTGTGTATGTAAGCCTAAAAATCTAAAAGTAAAGCTTAAAATTGAGCTGTTTTTTTCTGTTTTTCGAGGCCTTTATTCGGGCCCTTTTTTTGTGAAAAGATTTTAAAAAGTAAGCGACGGACGGTGCAGTCGTACATCTAAAGCTGTATTCACACGTACATTTCGCAGTTCCAAAAGGCCGTTCAATCGGGCGTAATAAGAGCACTTTTGAAGAATGCTGTTCGATGTATTGTATATAGATGTATGTATATTCATTGATTGTATATTGATGGTAGGTTATATAGGATGTGTGGATATATAGGAGTGGATACGTTGGTAGTGAATTTCGGGCCTTTTGTAAGAAATTATTATATGTTTGAGTGGCCTATCCAGCAACATAAAGTAGTACAAGTATAAATTGAAAATTTAAAAAACCCCCGACATTCGCCATTTTGTGGTGGCGGCCATCTTGAATTTGCAATAGTGCTATTCTACTAGTCAAGCCCTTTCATTTGATACCCATATCAAGGAAGTTGTGAAAAAATATATCATCCGCCATTTTGTAGCGGCGGCCATCTTGGACCGATTTTCATCAAACATAGCTAACAACACTCTCGACTAATTCACCTTTCAAACAAAAAAAACCGCACTCAAATCGGTCCACCCGTTTGAGCGCCACAGGGGAACAGACAGACACACACACACACAAACACACACACACACACACACACACACACACACACACACACACACACACACACACACACACACAGACACGTCAAACTTATAACACCCCGTCGTTTTTGCGTCGGGGGTTAAAAATTAGTATTTTTAGAGGAAATGGAAGGAATTTCAAATGGACAAACTGTAACATATTCAAATGTGTACCTACAGCTGCGATGCAGTTCGGATGTGAGTACAGAAACATTTCGATTCAGTGAAGGCGATTCCGATTGCGATCCGACTCCGATGCGGCCGAAATCCGGATCGTCTACCAGAAGCCTAAAATTACATCAACAATTTTCCGGAAATTTTTGTTGGCGTATTACTACACCCTTTATAACCTCTGCCCGTTTGTAAATTATACTAAATTATCTTTTATAATGCACGCAGTACTTACTCGCATAATGACTAGGTAGGTACTGTGTACCGCACATACTGCAGGTGTTTCAAAGGCAAGGATTTTGTGAAATTGTTGCTTGAAAATCCACTTTTTATACGCTTCATGGCGAAATGTGTGCAAACTTTATACTTATGCCTTTTACTTTTACCGCCTGCTCGCAGTTTGCCAACGACTTTTGCGGCTGTAAAATACTTAAATACTTTAACCCTTCAACGCGGTCCTTTCCTGTCCTAAGGGAGTTTCAGTAAATGGCGGCGCGGCGCGGCGTCGAGAAAATATTAAGTGCCCCATTCATTGGACGCGCCGCGAGCCACACCCGAGCCGTTGACAAATCCGTCATCAACCCACACACTACGCGAGCGTTTTATGCTGATCTATTTTGAACCCCCGACGCAAAAACGATGGGGTGTTATAAGTTTGACGTGTCTGTGTGTGTGTGTGTGTGTGTCTGTTCCCCTGTGGCGCTCAAACGGGTGGACCGATTTGAATGCGGTTTTTTTTGTTTGAAAGGTGAATTAGTTGAGAGTTTTGTTAGCTATGTTTGATGATAATCGATCCAAGATGGCCGCCGCTACAAAATGGCGGATTACATAGTTTTTACACAACTCCCTTAATATGGGTATCAAATGAAAGGGCTTGACTAGTAGAATAGCATTATGCAAATACAAGATGGCTGACGCCACAAAATGGCGAATGTCGGGGGTTTTTTAATTTTTAATTTATACTTGTTACGAGCGGATACCCGCGACTTCGTTCGCGTGGATATTGATTTTAATAATCCCGTGGGAATCATTTTGTTTATCCTATGCTCCTTTGAGCTTAAACCTTGCTAAAAACTGTTAAAAGTTCACTGGCGGATGTTTAGGTACATCAAAATGTAAACATCCGCCAGTGAAAGTCCCATCAAAATCGGTCCAGCCTTTCGGAGATTAGGCAGTAGTCTTTAAAGTATCTACTTTCTAACAAAAAAAGAATGAATGAAATCGGACCATCCGTTAACGAATTACAGCTAAGTACACATTTTGCCTTTCATCCCCTCTCCCAAGGGAACCGTGCTGAAATTCGGGATAAAAAGTATCCTATATGTTACTCCATAGTATTAACTTAAATCATGCCGAGTTTCATTTCAATCCATTCAGTAGTTTTTACGTGATGCGCGCACAAACATACAGACAAACAGACAAACAGATAGACAAACAGATAAACAGACAAACAGACAAACAGACAAACAGACAAAAATTTCAAAAATAGCTTTTTTACGTTCTATTACTTATCCCTAACATCCCCCAGTTATTATTTTGCAAAAATCTTCAATGTACAGATACGGCAATTCTACGATTTTATTATATGTATAGAAGATATAGATTTTATTATATGTATAGATTGTACTAGATCGATTCATGTTTTCATTATCTATGCCGTATCGCAAACGAAATGGTAAAATTAGGTATATTTGTTTTGAAAGTTATGAGCCTTCAAATATCTCAATTTTAGAGCAAATTTTAACGAAACTTCGTGCGTAAATAAACTACACAACAAAATAATTTGCAAAACAAACAACAAGATAAGGGAGAACTTTAGTTAGGTATTAATATTTTAAAATGTGTTTATTTTACTTGGGAATATAAATTAGTTTCGTGCAAACTAACGTTACACCAAACGTATTCTTAATTCTGTTCCTTTTTTCGTGTTGTGAAAAATTCACTTTTGTTTTTATTAGAAAACCTTGGACGTTACTTTCATCTCAGAAGGGGTTTTTTGCCTAGCTGTCACACAGAGTTACTGGCAATACTTCATCATTTATTTATGACGCGCGAGCACACGATAGAATTTGAACCAGTTCGAATGTGATTCTTTAGACGGTAAACTTAGGGTTCGAAATTGGTTGGATTATATGGGTAGTTGTACGCGTTTTGTCTTTGAGTATGGCATGCAAAGTTCTGTTAGACAAAACAAGGGGATTCTGCACGTAAGACGTAACTTATTCATGTGTTGCCCACTATGTAACATGAGGGTAGATACAAAAATTTCACCTTCAAGTATCGTTAACAAGATGAACAATATGCTTCGTTTAGCCGCGTCTCCTGTCCGTGTTTTGCTCTACACACTACATAAAAACATCTAGTACACAACAAATTGTATTTGTTGTTACGACTTATATGCCAGTGCTAGCTGATGACTTGGCAGCACGTAAGTGTGGTATCGAGCTTGAAGAAGCTCTTACGTTACCGGTCCGATACCCTTTATCGCGAGCTATGCTTCCTCGTCTCTTGTTGGCACTTCCACAAGCCACGGCCTTGCGCCGCTTGTGTTTAATGGCTCCCTGCGACTCGTTCGATGACGTCAGTTCCTCTAGTGGGCAGGGAGCCCACTGCGCTTTCAGATGCAATGTACCTACTTGTGTTCCTATTTATGATAGCTTGTGGGAGTGTTCGTTGAGTCAACATTAACAGGACTGCATTAACAACGTCGCACGTTAATAAACACGAAATTAGGAACCGGGAGTAACAGGCGTGTGTACTCAGAGACCACAGTGTAACTGGATTGCGAGTGTAATACTCCCTGCGATATTGACTGACTGCCACCGTTCGCTGTGTCTATAGTTAATATTTGCTAATCTGTGGCTGCACACTGATGAACTCTACCCAGACTTAGGTAGGTACCTACTTGTTGAACCCATCTCCAAATTTTGTTTGTTGGATTTTTAACCCCCGACGCAAAAACGACGGGTTGTTATAAGTTTGACGTGTCTGTGTGTGTGTGTGCGTCTGTGTGTGTGTGTGTGTATGTGTGTGTGTGTGTGTGTCTGTCTGTTCCCCTGTAGCGCTCAAACGGGTGGACCGATTTGAATGCGGGTTTTTTTTGTTTGAAAGGTGAATTAGTCGAGAGTGTTGTTAGCTATGTTTGATGAAAATCGATCCAAGATGGCCGCCGCTACAAACTGGCGGATTACATATTTTTTCACAACTCCCTTAATATGGATATCAAACAAATTGACTAACCAATTTAAAAAATGTGAATGCGTGCGACCTGGGTTCAATTTCTGGCTGATGCATGATTTTTGGTAGTGCTCCGAACGCGTTATGGCTTTTTTAGGGTTTCGTATTAAATTACTGTGAGCATCATGGTCTAATATCATGACACGAAATTTGTTTTTTCTAAATTCAAAAACACTAAAAAAGCGTTGTGGACGTTTCAAAGATGCCACGCATGTAATGGCACGCTTTGTGAGCTGTTTTTCAACTTAATAAGCTAATTCCGTTTTTGAGCCTATCATACGAGTATCCAGCTAAATAAAATTGTTACCTTTTTATCATAGTATTTATTTCCGTACCATATTTTTTCTTATAGATATGAATTGCGGGCAAACGAGCAAGCGGGTCACCCAATTTTATGTGATTACCGTCGACCATGAACATCTTTAGCACCATAGGAACCACTAATGCGTTGCCAGCCTTTAAAAAATTTGTTGATCCGCCCCTTGAACAACTCCATATCAAAGTTATGTAGAAACACCACCGGAGTGAGTTGGTTTCACAATTTTACAGTCGTCGTCGTCGCAACCATTAGACGACCACTGCTGGACATTGATCTCTTTCAAGGATCGCCACAGAACACGATCTTGTGCCGCCTGTTTCCAGCGGCTGCCGGCGACTCGCTTGAGATCGTCCGTCTATCTAATGGCGGGGTCTTCCTATGCTTCGTTTACTGGTGCGAGGTCGCCACTCAAGCACCTTGGGAACCCAACGTCCATCGGTTCTTTGAGCAATGTGCCCTGCCCATTGCCTGACTGAATTTAAACTGAATTTTGGAGTATAAAGTAAAAATATCTGAGTATGTCCGATATGCCCGGACGGGATATTGATGCGAGGTGGTTATTCAATAGCGGGACCCATGCATCACGCTGCACGCCGCGAGACATGATCGACGAGCGCTTTTGAGCTGCTTCACAAAATACATACAAATTAAATGCAGCATTTATGATATTTAAACATCTTATCCGTACTTGAGGGCCTGTTTTACCACTTTCTGATAAGTATCGGATAGCTAGCTACAACTTTTGTCTTTGTCACTTGACATAAAGTAAGAAAGTGACAAAACTTACGTTTAGGCTATCTGACACTTATCAGAAGGTGGTGAAACAGGCACTTAATATCATAAATGTGAGAGTCACTCTGTTTGTTACCTTTTCACGGCTCAAACGCTGAATGGACCTTGACGTTTGGCATGGAACGATATCGATCGATCCACAAAAAACTGATTAAAATATTATCACCAGGATGGCGATTCGTTTAAACGATTTGAGCCGTTCGAGGAGGTATATAGAACCTTTGAGGCCAATCTGACGATAAATAATCGATCGGATTATTTCTTATAACATAAAATTCGTATCGATCGAGTGTGAATTGCAACACCAAATTGCCAAGCTCGATTAGCCATGCCATGCCGGATCGAAGCCGCTCGAGCTTATGGAGAAGCACTCTTAAGAGTGTTTATCATAGAAGCCAGATAACGCTTTTCCATTTGCTGTTAGCTAAAATGCATAGTGTTAGACTAGGGGTAAATTAAGTGAATTGAATTGAACGGAGAAACGCCAGCGGGATGCCGTTTCTTGCGGAAGTAGGAAATATTTCAAATTAGACGCGCGTCATATGTGCGCGGACAAAATGCCGAAGAGAACTTCGTGTGAGTGTGAAGCTTAGATCTGTAGGACTACTCAGATTAAATACAAAGTTAAAACGAGACATTTATGTTAGGGACATATTTAGGTATGTCCCGTTTTAACTCTTAAATCTGGGTAAAGTTAGAGTACGCTCTATAGTTATTGGGGCTAATTCTATTTTGAACCATTTCTAAACTAAACTGAAATGACAGGTCTAAATCTATTCCTGTCTCTTTCACAATGCTTGCTGCGTAAAGGGATAACAATATTTTTAAACCTACAGGTTCGTTTGGTTTAGAATTAGCCACAATATTACTGTTAACTGTGACTCATGTTTTGTGTTACTTATTACATCGGTAGACAAGTATAAATTAAAAATTTAAAAAACCCCCGACATTTGCTATTTTCGGTTGGTGGCCATCTTTGATTTGCAACAGTGCTATTTTACTAGTCGAGCCCTTTCATTTGATACCCATATTAAGGGAGTTGTGAAAAAATATGTAATCCGCCATTTTGTAGTGGCGGCCATCTTGGATCGATTTTCATGAAACATAGCTAACAACACTCTCGACTAATTCACCTTTCAAACAAAAAAAAACCGCATTCAAATCGGTCCACCCGTTTGAGCGCCACAGGGGAACAGACAGACAGACAGACACACACACACACACACACACACACGCACGCACGCACGCACGCACGCACGCACGCACGCACGCACGCACGCACGCACGCACGCACGCACGCACGCACGCACGCACGCACGCACGCACGCACGCACGCACGCACGCACGCACGCACGCACGCACGCACGCACGCACGCACGCACGCACGCACGCACGCACGCACGCACGCACGCACGCACGCACGCACGCACGCACGCACGCACGCACGCACGCACGCACGCACGCACGCACGCACGCACGCACGCACGCACGCACGCACGCACACACACACACACACACACACACACACACACAGACACGTCAAACTCATAACACCCCGTCGTTTTTGCGTCGGGGTTTAACAAGAATGCTTCTAAGAAAATTCTTGAGTCAAATCTGTTGAATGATCAGCCTGAATCCATGAGATTGTAGGTGCTCATACATCATCGATTCCCAAGGGACAAGGGTAGGTACATAATATGACAAGGGTTCAAATCGTAGATATTAATTTGTGTAACGAAACGCCCGCGCCAGCCAAGTTAGTGGCTTTGCAAACTTGTTAGTCGAACTAATGATATCAGGACTCTGTCGTATCGTATTCATTAGACGTAGATACTTGTCCCTTTCTACTTCTATATTAAATAAATCCTACTACTTTTCATAGTTTTCCAATACGGTAGGCAATCTGGAAAGGAAAAGTTCACTCTTTGAAAGGAAACGCTTTTGGAAGAAAAAAAATTAGAAGGAAAACAGGAGATTTTTCATCGCTACAATGTCAAAAGTTTGGAGCTAGAGTTTCACTCAATAGAATTAGGTATTTCGAATACAGACAGAGCCGCGGTCGAAAAAGCTAATTATTTTAGCTTTTTCGACCGCGGCATTTACATGACATGATTTGAATATGATGACATTACAGACATGGTTATTTATTATGCTGTTACATAACAGCATTATGGAAATACACTGCAAACATCGAATATAAACAACATCAGGTTTAAATTTCAATTATACCGACGTCAAAAATTAATGCCTGACAAAACATAATATTCTCTGATAGCGCAACTATCTAAAGCCGATTAGGCCCCGATCAACATTCATTAATTATTATAATTTGAGTTATACCCGATTTATACAATATGTATGTACATAGCATCAATTATCGAAACATTTTCTCTGTTTACAGAGCTTAAAATATTTTACAATTCTACATGCATATGATATTACATAAAGTTTGAGATAATTTCAATACAATATGTTTTAAAACAAATCTTATTAATCTTGTAAGTCCATTAAAAATCAGTTTGAAATCAGTATGTTGCAGACATTTTTTATGGAAACCCTGATTTTAAGCTATTGCATAGCTTCTATCTATATTCATCTTCTATCTATTGCATATATTCTATCTTCTATGCTAACGAAAATAACCTAACACCCCCCCCCACTCCGACCGGCACAGCGGTGTTAGTTTTGCCATCTATCGATGAATAGCACAACTTTTAATGACTTTTTTGAAATATCACGCTTGTCTTTTTAGTTCAGCAACTCGCCTCTAAGTGGCATTGGTTGTATCGGCGAAAAATACTGCATAAATAAAATAAATAAATAATTATAATTGCATAAGTTGATAAAAAATGCTATGCAATAGCTTTACCGCGGCAGTCCCCGAGTGCCACACGTCTTTTTTTAATTTTAATTGTTCCCAAGAGTATATTTAGATAACGAACACTTTTGGTAGATCAAAATTTAATATTTTTCACTAAATATAACTCTTAACCGATTGTGATAAATATTTTCGTCAACGTAAAACTTAAGCTTTAATATCAAAGCTTACTCGGCTGGCTTTTAATTAGGAAACCGACAGCCGTACTAGACCTGAACCGATTGACTGACCGAAGAATTAATAAAAAACAAAAATTTTATTTTCCAAATTGGGTATCGAACATCGGTTAGGGCAGCTGCCACTTACCTGGGTATTTTTCCAAAATTCGCGTGCAGTTTTATTTGTTGCCCGCCTCTCTACAATTTTCCGTTAGCGATCCGTCAGCAGGTGTAGGACGATACGTTGCGAGTATTTTTGTGAACGTATTTTCCCATTCGCTTTTGAATACGAACGTTCCGTTACGTGCGGAAATCTATCATGGATCTCTCATCGCTATTTTCGAATAGATTGAACAAAATGCACATTCCTGTTTAGGTAGTCTACGTGCGTACATAGGAACGTAGTTGCGAACTGTATTATTTGCAGTTGAGTTGGGAAAGTATTGTTTGAAACTATTCCAAACAAGTCGATAGCATAAGTTTGTTACAATCAGCGCAGCGGTGACAGACAGAACAAAAGATATTTATCTTATGAATCCAGCACATTAGTCAAAGCGGCGTATAAATATGGTGGGGAGATACAAATTACCAAAATGGGGGGTGGGACTAAAATTAGAGTTACTATACGTATTTATTTATTTATTTATTTATTAGTAATCATCAGCGTTCATAATATAACAAGTACACAAGTATAGAAATTGATAATAAGACCACATAGATTACAAAGATAAAAATAAGTAATAAAATAATAACAGAGTAGGTACAACTAATTGGGTATGCAATTGTGTATGTATGTGTGAGTGTGTGTGTGTGTGTGTGTGCGTGTGTGTATGTGTGACACTGTGTGTATGTTTGTTTGTTATTGTATATTTCATAAATAATGTTTTTCTGTTTCTAAGTAAGTTAGTTAGGCACCAGTTGACAGCAAAATACAGTACCTATTCAAGTGGAAAGTTTCATTAGTTCCGCTAAACTGACTTATAAAGCGATCCAAGTTCACTATGTATCTTTACTTTGTAGAACTTCGCCGCTAATATGTATTCGCGAAGTTTAAATTTATAATTTATGGCCTTTATGGAGGCATCTCTCGTTGATTCGCTCATTAACCGACTTCCAAAAAGAAAGAGGTTCTCAATTCGGCGCGTATTTTTTTTTTTTTACTTTTACTTTTGATTTGCATTTGTAAAAGAAATACTTGTAACGTTTGAAAATAATGAGCGCCAAGTTACTCGATCGGTTTTTGCATTAGTTTGTACTGAGAAACTTTGCCGCCCAAAAGAGTAGTTTATTTTATAGTAAGATTTAAGAATGAAATATTACACACTGAATAAAGCAAAAAAGAATCACGCAAATCAGTCTAGTATCATCTCGTAGAAATGCGTTTATACCTACGCCTTTATGAGAACCCAAGTTCTGTTAAAAAAATTGGTTGTCTGTAAAGTCGGGTCATGGTCGATAATTTTTCGTGATAACATCATAAGAAAACAAAGAGAGATAGATTCGTCACAAGCCGCACGCTTAGGCCGATCGTGCCTTCTCTATCGCTTGTTCCGCGCTCTCGTTTGCACGTGGAACGTGACAATGAGTCATGCTTTTAACCCCCGACGAAAAACGACGGGGTGTTATAAGTTTGACGTGTCTGTGTGTGTGTGTGTGTTTGTGACCGATTTGAATGCGGTTTTTTTTTGTTTGAAAGGTAAATTAGTCGAGAGTGTTGTTAGCTATGTTTGATGAAAATCGGTCCAAAATGGCCACCGCTACAAAATGGCGGATTAGGTACATATTTTTTCACAACTCCCAAAATATGGGTATCAAATGAAAGGGCTTGACTAGTAGTATAGAATTATGCAAATCCAAGATGACTGCCACCACAAAATGGCGAATGTCGGGGTTTTTTTTAATTTTTAATTTATACATGTGTTAAAGTTACAATAGTTATTGAAATTGTTCAAGTTTTGTTCATTATTATTGCATGTTACAAACAGAAATGAAAATGGGGCCTCTAGCACCAACAGCCCCCATTTTTTACGACAACTCGATTTTATTTTAGTAAACTAAAGTATATCTGTATTTATAATGTAGGTATTAGGTACCACTGATTACCTTGACCTCTCTCAACTCTGTCGTGTAAAACTAGGGTAAGTTTTTATTCATTGAATAAATTGGAAGGATCTCCAAAAATAACAACAGTTGGTATAATTTTTCTCTTATTCACAAACATAATCATCATAATTATCTTCTAAAAATAAGATCTTATTATATAAACATTAATTTAACCAACACAATTTATTTCATACACGCGAAAACTCGACGCGGAAAAGCTTTTGAAAAAAAAAATTCTGCCGCAGCGTCGTATTAAAAAGGAAACAAAACGAGAAACGGCTTCAGAAATTAAATAAAAGTAATAATGTTAGAAGTATGAAATAATTAAGAGGCGCAGTGTTAACATTTTTATTTATATTCAACATTTCGTTAGGCAACGCTAACAAGTTTGAATCGAGTGAGAGGATAAAATGTTAACAGGTCAGCGAGCAACTATCTCTATTTTATTCCTATGCATTTATACGGCCTTGCACGTATTTCACCTAGAGTAACACGCCTGAGAGTCGACATTGCGGCATAGGCCATAGGTCTAAAGGCATAGATCTAAAGTATATTTTTTTTTAAGAATATTAGCCATGATGAACATGACTAATATTGCGAATAGCTTGTCCTAAGAGCGGGTACGATAATAGTGTAACGTGATAAAAGTGAGTTTTGTACCGCTGACCTTTCGGTTTTAGATCCACGCCCGACGATCTTTACTATCTATTGAGGCTATAATTATATATTATTTGTCTATTGAAGGATAAAGTATATTTTTTAAAAGAATATTAGCCATGATGAACATAACTAAAAATATTCCCCTTGCCCCTCCAAATAAGCGTATAGCTTGTGCTAGGAGTGGTTACGACAATAGTGTAGTGGGTGGGGTTTGTACCGTTAACCTTTCTGTTTCGATCCACGCCCGACGGCCGTTGCGCTATCGAGGCTATTTTTCTCTTGATCGGAATGCTAACTACCAAAACGCTGCCTCGATGTTTTAGTCAACGTGTAAACGCCGTTTACCGTTTCGTAGACAAATACGATGATCTATACGAGTTAGATAACTCATATAAATCAATACGCATTTAAATCCTTATACAATGAGGTCCATTTGCTTTCTTTAATTTTCGATTTCGCTTTTAAAATATTGTCTTAAAATAACATATCTAACAGAAACCCAAAAGTTTTTGTAGGATTTTAAATTGAAAAAAGTTTGAAATGATTAAAATAAATGGAAACAAGGTTTGTATTTATAAATGAGCCCCAATCTTTAGTTTTGGCTCTCTTGATAAGTTTGAAACAGCAAATTCCATTCAAATGCTTCTTGAGGTGATACTGAAGCAATCGCCAATCTAAAAGGTCAATATAATAATTATATTGGTAAAGATTTTTGATAATATCAATTTAATTCACTGCCTAGTGGCAAGGTTCAAAGGATGTCATAGTTGTCTATGACATCCTTTGAACCTTTGACAATTTGATCGTGTGAACCGATACTCTGGCAAACAAGTATATAAGTACCTACGTTTTATAAGAGCGCCACTCGCCAAAGAGAACCGTTGCTTTTTGATATTCCCCTGTAGATTGGAGTAAAAAATACGCTCGGCGCATGAGATAAATCTGCGAAAAGTTTTTACGCGAATATATCGTCTAAGTTATAGCTCCCAAAGGTGTACAATCGCTGTTCCCAAATGAATGATACTCGCGTACGCGAGGTGGCCTGTTTTCGACGTATATTTAATTTCTACGTTATAACCTATTCACATTATTCCAGTAGCATGCCAGTCCAATGACCCATTACAGGGCACGGGTTTCCTCTCAAATGAGACAAATGCGGATTGGGTGATATACAAATTATTACAGCAATAATGTAACCACCAGTAGTTTATTCAATCTTGTGAGTCAAGCAGGGTATCTGGAGTATCCCAGTCGCTTTGGATTATTTCTAATGTTGTTTCAGTGTTTAGTCCTACTCAATAGAAATATATACTCAATAGCCTAAAAGGGACTGGAATAATGTAGACAGCAATGCAAGTTTTTAGCTGGGATTCGCTGTATCTAGGGAATGTATCCATGTGAACTGAGCATTATTAGGTTATCAATCGTTGAAGTGTTTTGATACTACACATATTCAACGTTGACATAATTGAGCCGATAAAGGTAATAGAGCCGAGTTTCTTTCACGCGTGAAATTTTTTCGTGAACATCAAAAACATACCTGTAAACATACATGTCGATTCTTTTAGTGATGTTTGATATTGATATTTTTAAATAGAATAAACACAATTATTTCTTACATTTACTTTATTCATTATATTATTTTTTTTTTTTACTTAAGTATTTACATTTTTCGAGTACCTCACTGTTTTTTCTTTCGCTAACTTAACCTACTCCTAATTATTGTCTGAGTATCTTATTCGCATCCTGGGAAAGGCCTACGTTCAGCAGTGGACGGAAATCGAAAATGGGCTGTGTGCTTAGTCTAAATCGGAGCACTCGAAAACTATTGATCGATTTCAGAGTAAAATAGACCTAAAATGGCTTGTATTAAGGTTTGAGTTCGCCAATACATTCAGCATTCGAACAATGCTGAATGTATTGGCGAACTCAAACCTTAATACAAGCCATTTTAGGTCTATTTTACTCTGAAATCGATCAATAGTTTTCGAGTTCGTTTTCGAGTGCTCCGATTTAGACTAAGCACACTGATGACATGCGACTTATACAGTTAGTATGAGACGTAGAAAATAAACCTGTAACCTGATTCACATTATACCAATCCAACGATCTTATCCAGTGCTGCGTAGTGCTGAGTAGTAATACTCAAGAAATTAGACTGCGTTTTAAACTAGTCCAACGCTGGAATCAACTCCAGAGACTGGGAGAAATGTAAACCGGCCATTAGCTTAAATTAGGCCAGTCGTAATGACTCTGTACATCATATTAATTTTACGTTGTTATTAATTTGACGCTGAACGAAGGATGACTATTAAAATATTAATAAAGCAAGAATGTTTAGGAGAAACGAAATTTAATCTCAAATCACTAAATAATGAACCTACCTAACATTTCGAATAATCACAATGCTTTACACTGTTCTGTTTCAACACATGTGAGCCAGAAATTCACGAAAACTCACTGGGGTACGTAACAATTTAATTTACTTGCTTCAAAACAAACGACTAAGCTTAATTAATCCATGTTTAAATTCCCTGAAGCTGTAGAATTCTAAATGCAACTCCTCACTTATAGCAATCTTGATGGTAATTAATAATTAAGACGAAATCCAGCTAAGTGTCGCTTATTCGTTTACTTAGTGTGAATTTAAAATGTGATTTAAGCCATTTAACTAACTATCGACATTTTTCCTGTTTGTGTTATTCACCATTAATTTATACGCAGAAGTAAAAACGTCTGTAGTGTGATTTTTAATTCGGTGGAATTCTGACAGTTGCCATATAAAACTAGAATGAGTTATTTGTATGAAAAACAGGGTTGTACCACCTGCAGTTCGATTTTACCCCAAACTAAAGTACCTGAAGTATCTGTCAGGCATTTCCCTGAAATATAGCTTGTTTTTAGGGTTCCGTACCCGAAGGGTAAAAACGGAGCCCTATTAATGTCACTCGGCTGTCTGTCTGTCTGTCTGTCTGTCCGTCTGTCCGCCGGTCACAGGTCTCTAGCTCGCAGACGAAATGAGTTACAAACCTGAAATTTTGGTATTTAGTGTAAAACGTTAACCCAACATCAAATATTGAATTAGAAATTGAATTAAATTATTTTTCAGGGGGGCTCCCATACATGAAAAAGGAGCCGGAAAAAAAAAATTTTTCTTTACCCTAGCTTGTGGGGTATCATTGTTTAGAGCTCATTAAGTAGAGTACAAATATATATTTTTTTAATTTTTATCTCAAAAAATAAGGGAATGGGAGGCCATCAAAGTTGTCAGTTTTAGACCATTTTTGTGACGGGGGCTATCTCAAAAACTAAACTAGTTGGGAATATAATATTTCAGTATATTATGTACTATATGCTTTATTTAAACAACAAATACTGAAAACAACGATTTATTAAATAGTTTATAAGCTGTGACCAAAATAAACGAACATTTTTTTGGGTTTTTCTTTCACGGTTTGTTGCGATGTCTAGCTCGGAAATTAAATATTTCTTGGACCCAAAATATTATATTGTTCATAATTATGTACGGAACCCTGAAAGAGCGAGGCCCGACTCGCACTTGGCTGATTTTTAAATATAAAATGTGTTGTTGCAGATTGGTGCGCTCAAGGACTTCTACCTGTTGTCGCACCACGAGGTCCACAAGCGGTCGACGGAGCCCAGTCACGAGCACCATCACAAGCTGATCAACGAACCAGAGGTACGTTTTGTTCATATTGTTTTTACTGGGAAAACCTTAGTGATGGGAAAGAGCTATTAAAAATTAATATTCACTAGTGTAATTCCATTTTAATGCGCGACTTTTAACAGTATGAGCTCAAAGGAGCTTAGGAAAAACAAAGAGTTCCCGCGGGATTTTCAAAAATCTAAATCCACGCGGACGAAGTTACGGGCATCCTCTAGTTCTGTAATAAGTAAGTTTATGTGTTTAGTGAGTGTTTATAGTATGTGGATTGTGGGTATTTGTTATGAAAAAACTGAGTGCTAATGCGAACAGCTACAGTTTCAGAGATATAGACGAAAAATTAAAAAAAAAAACTGGTTTTGAGTCAAAACTCTGCACTGAATAAGTATCTAAATTTCAGGTCCGTATCTTTTCCGTCTACGAGCTAGAGATCCGTGACAAACGGACGGACAGACAGACAGCTGAGTGACACTAATAGGGCGCCGTTTTGCCTGTTGAAGACAAAAAAAAAACAAATTCCTTCCGCTGGCTACTTATTAGATTGGCCTCGTGTAGTACTGGCTTGAATAGAGCGCCCGTCTATTTTTTAACCCCCGACGCAAAATCGACGGTGTGTTATAAGTTTGACGTGTCTCTCTCTGTGTGTGTGTGTGTCTGTCTGTTCCCCTGTAGCGCTCAAACGGCTGTACCGATTTGAATGCGATTTTTTTGTTTGAAAGGTGAATTAGTCGAGAGTGTTGTTAGCTATGTTTGATGAAAATCCATCCAAGATGGTCGCCGCTACAAAATGGCGGATTACATATTTTTTCACAACTCCCTTAATATGGGTATCAAATGAAAGGGCTTGACTAGTAGAATAGCACTATGCAAATTCAAGATGGCCGCCGCCACAAAATGGCGAATGTCGGGGGTTTTTTAATTTATACTTGTACCAGCGCTGGCTTGTAAGACTACGCGCCTAAAGAAGTATAATTTCAAAAATGTATAAATTCTGTGCTCCATGGCTGGGCAAATCTTGTCAAAACTCCGCGTATCTAATTTCGTCCATCATTCCGTCGCATTAAATAGAAATATGACGCCCTCCGGAGTCAGGGCAAGGGCACGGGATTTAGTTATCTCTCTCCAAATGGGAGGGCGTACGTTATGTGCCAAAAACAAAACACGACCGGGGCGCGGGATATGAGTAATTTTAGAATATTATGATGAGAAGATTTAAAGAAATGGTAACATTTCGTAGAACCGTGAAATTACCTATATGAGACGGCAGTGGTACTTTTGAAAAAAAAAAATATGCATTACAGATTATAGAAATATGGTTTTTGCGCAAAATCTAAATGCAACTGCTTCTAAACGACAAATAATAAAACCTGGAAAATATACCCTTTCAAACAAAAGAAGAATTTTCCAAGTCGGTCCAGACGTCTTTAAATAAGTAATCGTAAACACACATCAAAAAAGATTCCGACGAATTGAGAACCTTCTCCTGTTTTTGAAGTCGGTTAATCTCTTATATATAAAATTCTCGTGTCACAATTTTCGTTCCCATACTCCTCCGAAACGGCTTGACCGATTCTCATGAAATTTTGTGAGCATATTGAGTAGGTCTGTGAATCGGCCAACATCTATTTTTCATCCCCCTCAATTTTTAGGGTATTCCACCCCTAATTTTTTTTTTAATTCTTTTATGATACAACATACAAAAATACATACAATCCTAAATTTTCACCCTTCTACGATCAACCCTTATTTTTTAATTGCGATATTAGTACTTTGATGACCGGGTAGGTTGCACTGATGTCAGTATGTCACCGGGCAGGACGATGTCTGCCGGGTCCGCTAGTAATATTATAAGTTACACGGCCCCTGAGATACAAAATGTACCGTTGGAGTCATAACGATAAATTTCAACCAACAAGTGCTAAGCAACGCTTAATGCCTACCCATTTCTTAAGTAAAGCCAGCCACGTGTGTAGTTCCATTGGTTTTTCCAGCCTTTTGCTTTTCATATTCCACGCCCGTTGCACTCTAGCAAGTGGGAGGGCGCTTTCATATTCATAAGCATGCATATCATCCATATGTGGATTATTCATAATGTATCGCGTACTTCGCGGTTGCTTTGTGATAAAGAAAGAATTTTTACGCTCAAAAGAATTTAATATAAGGGCGTAATGTAATTGTTGGGTACGTGAAAGGAGGACTTCGAGAAAAATGTATGTAATTTTAGTTGAAGATCTTTTTTTCGTCTTTTTGGTCCAAGTTTTCAACCGATGGACGTCAACCACTGGACGTAGTTATCTTGCATTTACCATGACCAACCGTCGCCAGATGGTATATGTACGTCGGTACTGAGTGATGAAACACCCGAATAGTTCCGTATAACCCGCGCCACGTACATCGAACGCTGAACGAAACGTGGAGGGGATAGCTGCGTATGGGAACTGTCGCGCACGTAATACAATAGCTTACCCCCTCCACTTTCCTTCAGCGTTTTATGTACGTGGTGATGTTTATAGCTAGTTTATTACTGCCAACTGACAGAATGCGAGTGCATTATATACATACCTATATCAATCGTCCGTTGTGAAGTCAACATCTCCTGAAGATGCTCCGGTGTCGGAGCGAAACGATCGTCGAGTTCATTTTGTGGTGAATTTGTGTGGTGTTGTGCCTACAAATTTGTCACTGTTAGCGGATTATAGCAAAGTAATTTTATTTTCATTGTATATCCGCAAAGTAACGCCTGCTTCTATTCAACATATGTACATACCTATATCAGTTTACTTAGAAGGGGATCTGCTAACACTGCGCTTTCCTATACGAGGTCGTCATTCCCGAACCTTGGTGTCCCAAGTCCCAACCTCTATCGGTTATTTGAACTATGTACCCTGCCCATTACTATTTCAGCTTCGCGACTTACTGAGCTGTGTCAGTTACTATGAACTCTTTTACCAAGAAAAACGGAAAACATATTACAGGTCCAAAATCAAGCTAAAATCCCACTTTCGAGCGTGGAGATAAATTATAAAAATATATTATATTGAAGTAAGCCGATACTTACTAACTCCACTTAAACATTTCACTAGGTGCTGGGTCAATTGTCCATTTATATCTCTAACATCACCATCAGAACTACATCGAATAGTTATTACTTTACGCTATCCGGATTATAGGCTTTCCCTTTGACGCGGCCGGCGTGATTTGGAACAAAATAACAGAGCGTAATCTACTCGTGTATCAAATAGCGACGGGACGTAGCTTAGCGTTAGCGCAACGAGATATTTGATAACAGAGCCGGTAATGGCTAAGCTTAATTGGAACATATGTGTGACACGTCGTGACACGCCGCGACTGTGTTACGCGGATTTGATTTAAGGTGTTACGTTTTCCATACTAACTTCATGTTACCATTCAAGAGCGAATGGATTATATATTTACACTGAAATTACATCGCACAGCCTTAATATAATTTTTAATTTGCGCGAAATTATATATTTACATAAAGAAAACATTACATAGACAGCTTAATTATTATAATAGCCATCTATTAAACGCTGTTTTGCCTAGCTGACCGAGATGGCTTTACTTCACCTTTAGCTGTTTATGTAATGTTTTCTTTATGTAAATAAAATTTTCCGCAAATTAAACATTAAATTAAGGCTGTGCGATGTAATTTCAGTGTAAATATATAATCCATTCGTTCTTAAATGGTAATAATAAATTAGTATGGAAAACGTACCACCTTAAACGATGCGGCAGTTTTTCGGCTGCGAATTTTATAAACTTTTAAAATCGCTTTTTACTTGCATATTGACGGAACATTGCGTTATTGCAACGAGATATTTTGTAGCGAAGCCCGTGATAAATAAATAATTGGAACAAACTGACATGCCATACGCTGCGTATGTGTTCGACGAACTTTATAAGATGGTGCAGCGAATGTATCGGCTGAGAATGAAACAAGCAAAATAAAAAATTGCAATTCGAAAAAATCGTTTAACCATATTTTTACTTGCCTGATTGGTCATACGCGCATTGCAATATTTTAAAACAAAATTAATTGCAGTTAATCTACATTATAAACGAGTTATTCTTGTTTCAACCACGTTCTTTGACCTTATAGAAAGAAAACAATATCGTTTTACTATTAATAAAAAGAAGCGTTGAAGATAAATTGCGTATTATAAACACAACCCGACCCGTGTCCCTTTGATAGGAAAGGATGACCTCGCCGTAAACTTTGCTTTCTCATGGCCGCTTTTAATAAAGAAACAAAAGGATTCCAGTATTTTTTCGTCCTCTGATTTGTTTGTGTCTGTTATGAAATCGGATGAGACTTTCTAGGCGCAGATGGTACCAATAGATATATAAAATTTAGGTACATAGGTTACTTTCTAGAAAAAAATCGGTTCATTGACTTGCTTTTCATAATAAAGAATTATGTTATTACTTTTTAGAGTCAGTATTTTGAAATAAGCTTCGTTTGATATTTGATACTCATTTATTTCCAAAAATAGTATATAAATAAAATAGTAAGATTTCAGTTGTCTATTTTTTGAATAATAATTTTTTTTTCCTTACTCCTCATACCTACGGTAAAAACCATCGGTCACGCTATATTGATATCTCTCTTTTTACTATTTTAATTTCTACTACTACGAGTATAAATTATATCAAAGAGCTCCTTAAATAAAATTAAATAAAAGTATGGTTTTCTCCTTATAAATAAAATTTAAGAATTCAGAGGAGAAGAATGGATTGCTCTAAAACTTGTATAAAATTATTAAGTTTCAATACAAAATAATTATTCAAACAAATTCAAAAACTCGTATACTAATGACTATTCATAGTCTGCAGCATAAAATCTGTGGACGGAAGTAAGTCGTTAAGAAAATAGACCAAATGGGAACTGCACAAAGAAATACTGAACTGGAGGAGTCGAAGTTTTATCGTGCCAGCAAACAAATATGTATATTTTCTTCAATGCAAAATAATCGTATTTTGAGAAGTATAAGAAACCGTTTAACAATGGAGCGCGGTACGCCCAAGTTGTTCCGATGCCGCATCGCAACGCTTCCCGATCCGTTCTTACGTTAACTTGCTTCTCCTTGCACAAAAGAATACTGTCATTGTTGGTACAAAGTTGGGGACTGTGTGCATTAAACTGTGTCAGAGGACATTGTGTCCGAGTATCACAATGGTAGCAATAATGTATGACTTTATAGAACTTCTTTTACTTCTGCGTTCATAACGTGAAAATGAAATAAAGTAGTTGATAAAGTCGTGGCATCGATCAAAGCGGTATTTCAATTTGAGGTCATGTAGGTTTAAAAATTCATGTATGAGCATGGATCTGGTCTACTCTTCCTCTTCTTGGTTAAGTAATTACACATTTACCCTCGTAGTTTTAGTTTTATGTTTTCGTAAGTAATTGTCACTATTTACCTCACTGGACTTACCTAAATTGACGTTCAATAAGTGTACCTACAGTGTACCAATTTTGAATAAATTTTATTTGACTTTGACTTTATTATTAAACTGAAGTTAGCATCATTTACTATCAGGGCTTTAGCTCCTGACTGCGATCTCACCTGGTGGTTAGTAGTGAATCCTCAAAACCAGTCTAGTAGTAACACGTATATTAGGAACGTTTCTAGGCAGTTGTTCCCAAGCACCCACTTGTAAATACTTCCATCGGATTCCGAACGGTACGCCATAACTATTGAATATTAATCAAGTGTCTCTTCTGAAAGGGTCGAAATCGCGGTCTTATTGTTTTTCTTTCGGTTCCATTTTTGTTACTCCTAGTATTTTTTTTTTAATTTAAAAATATAGGGTTTTTACTGCTGAGAGATTTTTCAAGTCCCAATTGAAAACTCTGTGTATTGTGGATCGTAAAAAATGTATGAATATGGAAGATAATTATTATAGTCTAAACTGATCTAATATTGGAGATATAGCAAAACGTCTTCCTTGCTTACAAGTATAAGCTCAGAGGGTATTTTGCTTGTAATAATACTTCAACGACTTTCACCAAACCAGTTTAATTACTGAATACTTCAATACTTTATTTAATTACAACATTGCTTTACTTAAATATCACTGGACAACAAGTCCGAACACGGCTACAGCCGACAACAGAATGAATCCGTCACGATACCGTCCCGTCTTTTATAACTACAGGCCGGATGTGAAGGCAAGGTATAGGCGATATCGAAATACCTTCGATATCGTCTATCAAAATAGGTATATTGACGTTACATCCTCTTGTTTGATGACATTGGTTGTTTCATGACATTGTAGAATATTGACAAACAGTAACGACTACATTTAAAATTGCTAACACAAGGTAGTTTCTAATAGCTAGACAATAAATGCTGCATCAAACAGCTCAATAATTTGCTTTTGCCTTAGTTAGCTGAGAACGCTCTCCGATGTTCTCTATTTACACGGAGCTATTTGCGATTTACTCGGATATCATGCTGGGATCTAAGGCCACCTAAGACTGTGTTTGTAGTACAGTCGCCAAACAACGGAATGAGCAACTTAAATTAATGTCATGTCCATTTATGGATTCAGTGTAAGCTGTAAGTACCTGAATATTTTTTTGACGTGATAACGTCTTATAAATCGATGAATGCCGGCTATACGCACGAAAAAGCATGACTCATTGTCACGTACCGCGTGCAAGTCAGAGCGCGGAACAAGCGATAGAGAAGGCACGATCAGCTGGCATAGCCGAGCGTGTAAGCGTAAGCGCGGAACAAGCGATAAATAGACAATGCTTTCTTATGACGTTATCACGTAAAATTATCGTCCGTAAACCGACTTTACAGACAACCAGCTTTTTTTTTTGCCAAAATTTGTAATAAAATCGGAGGTGAAAAATCGTTTTTATCAAATCCGCAAAACACACTGAAAGCGTGTCACGGCGTGTCAGAAATGTGTTCCAATTAAGCTTAGCCATTACCGGCTCTGTTATCAAATATCTCGTTGCGCTAACGCTAAGCTACGTCCCGTCGCTATTTGATACATGAGTAGATTACGCTCTGTTATTTTGTTCCAAATCACGCCGCGCCGTGTCAAAGGGGAAAGCCTATAATCCGGATGGAGTAAAGTAATAACTATTCGGTGTAGTGCTCTGATGATTTTGGTAATGGTCTGGGCTAATGGAATTAGTTGCTCAGTAGAACCCCAGGTCTTGTTTTATTTTTATCTAGTAACGAATAAGTAAATTATAATTGCTGAGACAGATTGCCTTTATGTGGAACTCTAGAGTGATTAGATTCCCAAGAGAAAAAATACTATAACCTGGAATTACAGGTATATTGTCGTCGGTAAGTCGGCTTTGCATTCTTCATTTTGCCTGCAAAATGGCGTCAATTTTTTTCACATTGATAATATCTTGCTAAAATATTGTACTTAACTCTTGAGCAATCTCAGTTTCTTGACGACTCAAAGTAGTATCCGGTGGAAGAATTGTAAGTTATATTAAAAGCCACAAGGTTGGTTTGCATGAAAAGAAAATATCAACTTTTATTTAAAAACTGGAACAATTAACAACCAAGTACTTACCTACTTATGTTGAAAACGTGGCCTTTTTTCTACAGAGGTTTGGTTTGCACAAGGAGTCGGGACTCGGGACATACGCCGCATCGATCATTGAAGTTTTACAAGTATAAATTAAAAATTTAAAAACCCCCGACATTCGCCATTTTGTGGTGGCGGCCATCTTGGATTTGCATAGTGCTATTGTACTAGTCAAGCCCTTTCATTTGATACCCATATTGAGGGCGTCGTGATAAAATATGTAATTCGCCATTTTGTAGCGGCGGCCATCTTGGTCCAATTTTCATTAAACATAGCTAACAACACTCTCGACTAATTCACCTTTCAAACAAAAAAAACCGCATTCAAATCGGTCCAACCGTTTGAGCGCCACAGGGGAACACACACACACACACACACGCACGCACGCACGCACGCACGCACGCACGCACGCACGCACGCACGCACGCACGCACGCACGCACGCACGCACGCACGCACGCACGCACGCACGCACGCACGCACGCACGCACGCACGCACGCACGCACGCACGCACGCACGCACGCACGCACGCACGCACGCACGCACGCTCGCACGCACGCACGCACGCACGCACGCACGCACGCACACACACACACACACACACACACACACACACACACACACACACACACACACACACACAGACACATCAAACTTATAACACCCCGACCTTTTTAGGCACATTCAAAACTGTATTTTCGTGGTACAAATAGCTTCATGTAGATGGAGTTTTTTAGTTGACTTGTATTTTTTAACCGACTTCAGAAAAGGAGGAGATTTCTCAATTCGACCGTATATATGCTTTTTTATGAGTGTTCGCGGCGTCGTTTATGAACCGATTTTGATGATTCTTTTTTTGTTGAAAAGAAGATATTTCAAAGGTGGTTCCATGATAAGGAAATCAGGGTTTGATGATGGCAGACCAGAGAAATCGAGGGGACCTTCCAAAAATCGTAGGAGCGACTAGTGCGGTTGTAAGTTTTATTAGCTTACATTTACTCCAACATAGAGAACAGTGAAAGTTTCATCAAAATCGGCTTGCTAATTTTCTAGATATGGACTTTAAGTGCGTGGTGAAGTCGGTTTAACTTTCAATCTTTTAGATTATTCACTTGTTAATGAATTTTCTCTTGTCTGAAAGACTGAAGCCTACCTTGTTCGTGGAACTAATAAAACCTAGGGGCGTGCCCCGGCCCCCGGGCCTCTCTCATGTTGATCAGCGATCTCCTACATCATAAACAGTACCCCGTTAACCCCGCTCCGCCGCTCGCTTGCTGCCTCATAATGAGCCACTCCGTGACCTGTGGATTAATTTTCCTTTCTTTCTTGTGTGAAGCATACTTCAGCGTTGAATGAAAAACACATGCCTACACAAATAATAAAGACGACTGTTGTACCTAAAGATTTTATTTTATTTTCACACACTGGATCATACTTTCAATGCATAAATTATAAATTGAAAGAAATCTAGAGCACCCAATAGCGCAACGGTCGTCAGTCGTGGATGGAGAACCGAAAGGTGTACGGTTCAAATCCTAGTCGTTACACTATTCTCGTACCCACTCCTAACACAAGCTTTCGGTTTTTTGGAAGGGAAAGGGTAATATTAGCCATGTTCACCAAATCTTTTTTTTAATGAAATTGATTCAAATAAAGCCACTTCTTCGTCGTAATCATTTCAACCGATAGATTCACTGCTGGACATAGGTTTCCTGCAAGGATTTTAATAGAATATGGTTTTGTGGCACTTGTATCCAACAGGGTAGGTATGGCTTGAGATCGTCTTTTCAGTTAGAGGAAGAATATAGGTATAGGTTTTGTACCGCTTGTGTCCAACAGCTCCCAGGGTATTGCTTAAGATCGTTCTCGCTACTTACTAATTCTCATGTGCATTTTCCGGTGCAGAGTCATCACACCTTGGAACTCGTCATCTATTTTCTTTTTGCTCTAGACGACAATCATGCTTGGAAATTGAAAGAATGATGAGGTCTAGATTGGAGCGCGCTTGCCTAGAATATGGACATGTCATTCACTCTTACCTCGAAGGTACTCAAGTGTGCTCAAGTTATACGTGGCAGAAGACATTTGTGGCAGTAATTCAAGCCACGAGGGCCAAACCTGGGATCTTAGCGGTTCGTATCAAAAATGTTTCCTGTGAGTAAATTGGACATTAACCACAAAGGGATGCCAACGTTCATGTTTTCTCGCAGTTCTGTTCGTCAAGCTATGTATTTGTATATGCCCCGCCAATTGCGACTTCAGCTTCACGAATCGTTCAGCTCGACGTCGGTTAATCGTGAGTTTCCTACGGACCTCCTCATTTCCGATTTCATCACGTTGAAATACCGAGCACGTTTCACGTCAGTGTTACTCTATACTCGTGTTTAACAATACTATTTACCAGGCTAATAACGCCTCGTGTATTAGCTTAAACACAAAGGATTCGTCAATGCCGCTGTTTGTCGACCCCCGACAGCCGAGGCCCCGAGGCGGTGTGACTTTTTTCTCTACGCAAATCTGTTTAAACCCTTTCGTGCCCGGCCGCAGGACCTTCGCTTTATTAGTTTAGGACCCTATTACGTTACGGTGTATAGGCACAAAGAGGCTTTATTACGAGTTAACCCTGTATGTGCACTTGTATTCGTTTTTGTTGGGTTCTGGGACTACTTACGGTTTGTGACTAACGAACGCGCGGTTGACATTTTCCAAATGCTGTTAGGGAGTATACTCATCAAAGCCTACCAGCGTAAGCGGCTTGAAACCACTAGTTAAGGCCGTCGGATGGGCCAGGGCCTTGACATATCACCGCGCTTTGTTGATGTACCAAGGCTTTGTCTTCTACTACAATACACTCTAAATAATAGTGATTATTGATTTTTAACCCCCGACGCAAAAACGACGGAGTGTTTGACGTATCTGTCTGTGTGTGTGTGTCTGTTCCCCCGTAGCGCTTAAACGGGTGAACCGATTTGAATGCAGTTTTTTTTGGTTAAAAGTGAATTTGTCGGGAGTGTTCTTCGCTATGATTGATGAAAATCAGTCCAAGATGGCCATTACCACAAAATGGCGAATTTCGGGGGTTTTTAAAATTTTTAATTATACTTGTTCGAAGATTCCAACCTGATCGATTCTGATTGGTTTTATGTCGTTTCAGTTGCGATTACAAGTCCCGTTCTGCACCACGTTACGCCAACGATACCTACCATACGGTGGTACAGTGGCTTTTAACTACGATCTATCAGAATAATTGAAAATTGCCTAGATTATGCCGCTGACTTTTTATCGATGCGAAGCCAGGTCTTTGAGTTGTAGTCATCTTTGCAGTATATTGGATAATTAACAGAATTCCAGAATATACCGTGGAATGTGGAATAATTCTAATTTCGATATTAATCAAAATTTTAACTGCTACGCAATAAGTTTTTTTTTCTGATTAATGAAAATGTTAATCTAATCTACGCAGGACATGTCGATTCTATGAAAAATCTAGAATCTATAATAATATAAAGTAGCTTGTCCTGACTGACAATCAACGCACAGCCTAAACCACTGAAGCTAGAAACTTGAAATTTTCACAATAGCTTCCTTTTATAACGTAGGCGCACACTAAGAAAGGATTATTGCGAATTCCACCCCTAAGCGGGTTAAATAGGGGATGAAAGTTTGTATGAAAGTCCGCCATTTTTCAAGTTATATCCATGAAAATTAGTATTTAGGTTTTCGGTTAAAAATAAAGAGCTACCAGATTAAAAAACTTTGGAAAAAATACCCCCAAGTGGGTTAAATGGGGGATGAAAGTTTGTATGAAAGTCCGTCATTTTTAAAGTTATATCAATGAAAATCGGTATTTGTATTGTCGGTTAAAAATAAAGAATTACGTGTTTCAGGAATTTTGGAAATTCCACCCCCAAGTGAGATTTATAAGAATCCAAGCGGACGAAGTCGCTGGCATCTGCTAGTTTTAGATAAAAGCTAAGTGAGAACTATACCTATCTACTTTTTTTTTTAACGAATAATTGCCAATATTCTCAAAAATAAAAATCGCCATTGGAAAGTTTACACTACCTATGCGTTGTAACAACATGAACCTACAAATATGAAAAAAAAAAAAAAATCTCTAAATCCTACGAACGTGGACGAAATCAGTTTTTTCGAGCAAACAAGCGCCTCGGTATTGTTTTAAGCGCTTGTTAGTGCGCGCGTGCTCAGCTGAGCAAATACTCACTGGCGTAGTTATATCACATGAGTAGATATCCCTACAGAGAGGAAGCTTCATACTATAGTAGGGGAGCCGATGATGCTAAATGTGCACACGAGCGTCGTCGGGACCTATTAGATTTTGTAGATTAGATGATAAGAAGAATAAAAGGTTATATAATGTTTCCCCTCTCTAGTGGTGGGGAAAGCGTCTAGCTGCACGCTCTCATCTTCATAGACGATTCTTATTATTTCGGCTTGTGAAAATCGGCTAATTATATTTTTTTTGTTATTTTTACATTATTTCCTTCAAAATCCTCGAGATTCGAGAATGTTAAGATAAAGCTTTGTAACGCTCCCACTCTTGTACGTTACGTTCAAATAATCTGATTTTCTAAATACATTTTTTTAGCTCGTAATTAACCCACCATACCTTAATCTGACGTTTCTGAGTATTATGTATATGACCATCGTTTTTTTTTTTACACGCGGCTCTTATATGGTAGAGGGTATGGTAGAGGGTTTATATATGGTAGAGGGTACTCAACGGGATGCAAGATGCCTCTCTTATGTTAATCTGACGCTCTCGAGTAAATCCAAAAATCCCCTTTTAGGTTAGGTTCCCCTACTACAAGCGGCCCGCTGTAGGTAAACTCACACATAGCGCACGTTTGCCATACAACTGAGCCGGTGGCGTCCCACGCGGAGCTTCCGTGAACCGTTGGTGAGAGCTCATGTGTGAGTGTACCTACCTAAAGCGGGACGCTTGTATGAAGCTTCCTCTCTGTAGGGATATCTACTCATGTGGTTATATCGCGGCGCAAAACACACTGAGCGAATTTATCATTTTGAAAATCTACGACGACATACTAAAAACCTTTTTTTTTTTTTGTTGTGTCGAAAGGACGTGGTCTGCTTAGTGAAAACCTTTCTTTGCTGTTTGTCGATAAATTGGTTGAACGCTTTAAGATTTTTTTCGTATTTAGCGTTAGGCATCATCAGGCGCGTCCGTTGAATGCGTGAGAAGCAATCACACCAGTGTCGATTTCTGCTCAATTTCAAATTGCTTAGTCTCAGTTTGGAGGGCTCCAAAACTTTATAGTATACTATTGATCGAATGACAATGACTTCAGAGTAAAATGGACCTAAAGTGGCTAATGTTAAGGTTTGAGTTCGCCAATACATTCAGCAGTCGAAAACAGTCAGCGCTCCAAGCAGAAAATAAATGTTCTGAAGTAAATATTCGAACTATTGAATTACGACTTTAAAATAAGTCTTTGGGTTCATTTCGCTCTGAAGTCATCTGCGATTCGATCAATAGTATACTATAAAGTTTTGGAGCGCTCCAAACTGAGACTAAGCACTCAGCTGACTTTATAATAATACCTTCTATACGAATTCATGAGCAGAGGTCACATCAGCGCCCATCTCTGCAAATACCTATCACATATTACTTATTCGATGTGCCTGTGATTGTGACTCTTACTGTGTTTTACATTTTCGGTGTAGCAAAATATGTGTTGAAAATTATTTTGAAATAATTACCAGGAAATTGAAGATGAATTAAGTACAATTCTAGAGATATTATGTAACATTTGGTATTTTACCCGTGTTATCTTGATATGGGTGTGCATATTTAGAAATCTACATTTGACTGGCTGCTTCTAGGTACCTATCTATCCAGTGGAATTTATGTGAATAATTTTAAATAAATTTTACCCATCTTTGCGAAATGATAATAGTATGCAAGTTTTCTGTTTGAAAGTCGAAAATGTTTCAAGCACAATTCCATACGTAAGCGGACAGAACCTCGATGTAACATCATATTGCCTTCAAAAAAAATGATTTAGATATTTGACTATGCTACGGTGCTGTGACTTATGGTTTGGATTTTCATAAAATAGATCCCTTCTATTCTTTTCATAGTCTAAAGTCAGTCATTACTGGATATACAAGTATAAATTAAAAATTTAAAAACCCCCGACATTCACCGTTTTGTGGCGGCGGCCATCTTGGATTTGCATAGTGCTATTCTACTAGTCAAGCCCTTTCATTTGATACCCATATTAAGGGAGTTGTGTAAAAATATGTAATCCGCCATTTTGTAGCGGCGACCATCTTGGATCGATTTTCATTAAACATAGCTAACAACACTCTCGACTAATTCATCTTTCAAACAAAAAAAAACCGCATTCAAATCGGTCCATCCGTTTGAGCGCCACAGTTGAACAGACACACACAGACACACACACACACACACTGACACTTCAAACTTATAACACCCCGTCGTTTTACGTCGGGGGTTAAAAATCGTCCGCGGTGCGGTGCGGTGGTCCATAGAGCTACTTACTATGTAATATCTGAAATTCGTAATAAACATTAAAAGCAAATTATCATCTCAAAGGGGAGAGATTTAAGGGGTGAAATGAACTGGATTCACATTTCAAAGAGCACATACTCGTATTTGACTTTGTGTGCCAAAGGGTGAGGCAAACCGAGCGCGCGGTCAAGTTCAAGTTTTTATCGAGTTACCGCGAGACAGAGGCAAACAAGTGCCTTCTGAATTTACGTCTAGAACCATACACGTACTTTAATTATTTGTTAGTATTCTGTGCTTGTACAGTCTATTTTAAATCGAGTTTGTAAACTAAGTAAGGAAAGTAGTCGTTGCGCGTTCGTTCATTTAATAGATGTCTTTAATTGATAGCAAAATGTAGGTCTCTTGCAAGGATTGTCACAGACCTCGTCATTGTACAGACTTGTGTTGTTTGTATCCAGCGGTTGCCAGCGATTCGCTTGAAGTCATCCATGCACCTACTGGGGCGTCTCCCAATGCTGCCCGGTGTGAGGTCGCTACGAAAGCATCTTGGGACTCCAACGTCTATCGGTTCTTTGCGCTACGAGTCCCGCCCCTTGCCACTTCAGTTTCGCAACTCGATAAGCTTTGTATGTAAATCTGTAGGGCTATTCTGTGAAGCCATTTACGTATTATAGCGAGTGAATTCGAGATGAGTTTGCTAAGGGTGCCCCATTGACGAATGCGGCGGTGAGATACTTGGTTCGGATAATTATGGGATATTTTGACATTATTGATATTCTGTAACGCCATTTTTTGCTTCGATCGAGATTCATTCGTCGAATGACGTCATCTCGAAGTTCGTTTTCACTTGTCAAATTGCTAACTCACTTGAGTGAGCTTCGATATCGAGATGGTATTTTAGTGAATAGCCCTACTGGTTCTCCTATCAGCATAAACAGAAAATATACACGTTCTTTTTGTAACATATAGGTCTCTTTCTGATTATTTGTCTTAATTCCGCCTAAACTCGTTAAATTCTGTCAGAAAGAGCAAGCAATAACGCATTAGCACTAGCTACAGCCACGCAATATAACACCGATCCTCCTCAAGACATGTTTCCATGAAAATACCGAAAAAGCGTGATACCATCTGCTTCGGAGTATGCGGTAGAGTTTTTATCGAATTACGTGTTCAACACAAACATGGCCGGATCTTTTATACGCGGTAGAAGGAAAACATCTCTGACCCGCCCTCCGGTATAATTACAACTTTGTGTAATAAACTCTCTTTCTGTGTACCACTTTTAATAATTTAATTATTCTATAATATACCTACTCTCTTATTAGGTTCCTTAATACGAGTACTGGGAACATAATTTAGACGAAACCGAAGTAATAGTACTGTGTGCTAGTGTTCAATCCGCGTTCTGACATGCTTGCGTTGGTAGTACATTTAGGATACATGAAAACACCAGCAGAGAGTATCGAGACGCACGGCGTGCGTCAGGCCATAATTATAGGACAGAAAACTTTTACATAAAAAACTCTTTTGCGAGACTAGAAGCTCTGAGTCTGACTAGAGTAGAAGCTCTGAGTCTGTATGTGAGGTACTTTGGTAAATTAGATTTAAAAAAAATAAAAAATATTCAATCACTTATTATGCCTGTGAAGCATAATCATCAGTGTTTTAAGTAGAAAATACGATTACGTAATATTATATAGTGTGAGATCGCAGTCAATGACTAACTTGTGTATGTATAAAAAAAATCAATACGGGAACGGGCGGAACCATGCAATTTTAAAGGGTAGCTTTTAAAAACTTCGCAGCACTCGCGAAAAATAATAAAGCTCGAACAAAAATATTTACATGAAAATGGTCGTCCGTTCATGTAAATGCGACCGAGTGCTTATTCCCCTGTCGCCTTCCGTTTGTTCTGGAATTGCCGCACTAAACACTAAACAGAACGGGGTTGTCTTGTTCGGCGCTAAGAAATGCACCATTGTTCACAGCACGTACCGCTCTAAGTGCCGCTAAAATTTTATCTTGGATAGTGATTTTTACTTCCATTTCAAGTATTTTAAAGCACATTTTAGATTTTTCAAGAAATATTATAGAATAAATTTTGTTGATATTTCGCAATTAAGTTTTAGCAAGTACATGTAGTAACCACGTAATTTTACATCAGCTAAATTGTACAATTATAAACACTTAAGACTTTCAGGTAGCTTTCATTTCAGCCGTCAAGGTTATCATATTCTGAGTTTTAATTTAGTAATTAGTTGATGCTTCTTTAATCTGTTTATTTTGTTGTGTCTGCTTATTAGGTATATTTAATTTGTATGTGCTATTATTCTTAATCATGTTAAGACTATTTTGATTTTCGCCATCTGGTGTAGTGGAAACAAGACACATTGTCCTATAAATATTGTTTATTTATAATAATTATAATGTTATTTATCTATCAGCCATTATTATCCCCAGATCCATCAAACTGGTCCATAACCGTCCTGCGCGTCGTTCTAATTAACTTAAATAAATAAATAAAATAAATAAACAACTACCTGTGTAATGATTTTTTTGGCTAATCTGAGCCCGCTTTCGCCACAATGTTCCGCTCAGCGTTTGAGCGGGTGGCCCACTCTGCGGTGTCCAAAGAGCGCCTCTCTCAAAGTAATCTTATCCTGTCAAATGTATGAGTGGTATAATAAGCAAATTCCAGTTTTTTTTCTGCGATCTCACCCGATGGTAAGTGACGATGCAATCTAAGATGATATCGTGCTAATCTGCCAGACGTGTGGCAGTTTTTGTTAAACCTATGATGAACCTACCTTTGATCTGTTTCTACGCGGCATGGTACAAGAACGCTAAATCGCTTGACGGGGCACGGCTTTGCGTGTACAGTGGTAACTAGCCACGCCTGAAGCCTCCCACCAGACCAGACCAGAAAATTAATAAATTTTTATTGTTCTCAGGTGAAATGGTTTCAGCAGCAACGGGAGAAGCGAAGAGTCAAACGCGACTACAGTCAAGACTCATTACTGTCACAAATCTCCCGGAGGCTCTCACCACACCGGACACGGCATCGAGCTATCACGTCGTCACCTTTCTTCCCAGACCCATTGTTTAAGGAGCAGTGGTATTTGGTACGTGTGAGTTTCACTGTTTGTTTATATGTTCTCTAAAATCTGTCTCTTCTTGCGTCGTTATTCTCATTACTGAGGATCATGACCCCTTCCTTTAAAGATTTGATAGAAGAAATCGTCGCGCTTTGATTCGATTTTTTGGTGCTGAGATGTGTCTTTCATTCCACTTTGCCAGTTAAAATACTTTTTTTTCAAAATTGTCTTCTGGCAATGTCAATGGTCAAAATATATTCATCAAGAACAACATTCAAGAATTTTCAGATAAGGGTATCTTGAAATATGAGTATCTGCTGTATTTAAAAAAAAGCTTTATAAAATTACGTTTGTGTTACATTTTTGACAGATGTTACAGATTATCTTGAAATTTTTTTAATAATTCGGTTTTTATTTGAACAGAATGGTGGTGCAAAAGATGGACTCGATATGAATGTATCGCCGGCGTGGCAGAAAGGATATACAGGCAAAGGTGTTGTTGTATCCATACTTGACGATGGTATTCAAACAAACCATCCTGACCTAGCGCAAAATTATGTAAGTCCAAACTTTACAGCAAAAAATTGTTGGTCAAATTTAAACATGTCAGTCTCTGTTGAAAGACTAAATAAAGACTAAAAACTTGGTATTAGCAATCAATTTTGTTTAATTTTTTCATAGGATCCACTTGCATCCACCGACATAAACGGCAATGACGACGACCCGATGCCTCAAGACAATGGTGACAATAAACATGGAACACGTTGCGCAGGAGAAGTCGCTGCAGTTGCATATAATCAGTATTGTGGCGTTGGAATAGCTTATAATGCAAGCATAGGTGGAGTTAGAATGTTAGACGGTGTTGTCAACGACGCCGTTGAAGCGAGAGCTCTGGGTTTGAACCCTGATCATATTGACATATACAGTGCTTCGTGGGGTCCAGAGGATGACGGAAAAACAGTTGATGGCCCAGGACCACTAGCAAGACGGTAAAAATTAATTATCTGTTTTGTTATTAACTCGATACCTATGTTGAGAGCTTATATTATTCTTTTGTTTTAGGGCATTTATTTACGGCGTGACAAGTGGTAGACGTGGAAAAGGAAGTATATTTGTTTGGGCATCAGGAAACGGTGGTCGTCACACAGATTCATGCAATTGTGATGGATATACAAATAGTATATTTACTCTATCAATATCAAGTGCAACACAAGGGGGCTATAAGCCATGGTATCTAGAAGAATGTTCTTCAACTTTGGCTAGTACGTACAGTTCAGGTACACCTGGACACGACAAAAGTGTGGCTACTGTTGATATGGATGGACGGTTAAGAGCAGATCATATTTGTACTGTAGAACACACGGGAACTTCTGCGTCCGCTCCATTGGCGGCCGGTATTTGTGCACTCGCATTAGAAGCTAATCCTGATTTAACATGGAGAGACATGCAGTATTTAGTAGTGTTAACGTCACGACCGCAGCCTCTGGAAAAAGAAAATGGCTGGATAGTAAACGGTGTAAAAAGAAAAGTCAGTCATAAATTCGGTTATGGTTTAATGGATGCTTCAGAAATGGTTAGTTTAGCTGAACAGTGGATATCAGTTCCCCCTCAACATATCTGTAAATCTCAAGAAATCAACGAAGAAAAACCGATAGATCCCTCTTATGGTTATACTTTAAATGTTCATATGGATGTTAATGGATGCAGTGGAACTGTAAATGAAGTGCGTTACTTAGAACACGTTCAATGTAAAATAACTCTAAGATTCTTCCCTAGAGGGAATCTCCGTATTCGTCTTACTTCTCCTATGCAAACGACTTCAACTTTATTATTTGAGAGGCCTCGAGACGTCATTAGTTCTAATTTTGATGATTGGCCATTCTTAAGCGTTCACTTCTGGGGCGAACGAGCCGAGGGTAGATGGACTCTGCAAATTATCAACGGCGGCAACAGACATGTAAACCAACCAGGTATCCTCAAGAAGTGGCAATTAATATTTTACGGTACTTCAACTGACCCAGTCAGATTACGTTCCAAAAGGCCATCCCCTTTAGCGCCACCTTTCGGTTTCCCAACCGCCGCCGACGCTTATGATTCCGTCGGGGATTCTTTTTACAATACTGACGCGTTTACCAATTACCAGAACTTTCCAAATTTATTCGCCGCCGGATCAGATCCGGAAAAGGCGATAGCCCGCCTCGACGGACATAACATCCCTTCACCGCATGGGGAGAATGTCCTCGCCGATAGTAATGATAAGCGCGTCATACACGAATGTGACACCGAATGCGATTCTCAAGGATGCTATGGAAGTGGACCTACACAGTGTATATCTTGCAAACACTATCGACTGGACGACGCGTGTGTGTCTCGTTGTCCTCCGAGAAGCTATGCGAACCAGGGCGGAGTTTGTTGGCCATGCCATGAAAGTTGCGAAACTTGTGTTGGTCCCGGACAAGATTCCTGTTTAACTTGCGCTCCAGCTTTCTTATTAATAGCAGATTTAGGGGTGTGCACACAGCAATGTCCCGACGGGTATTGGGAAGATAGCGATTCTTCAACTTGTCGACCCTGTGCCTCACATTGTTCTACATGTGCGGAACGAGCTCACACGTGCACGTCTTGTGAACATCACCTTGTGCTTTATAATGAGACTTGTTCGTCATCGTGTCCGCCTTCAACTTATGAGACTGATGACTACTCGTGTGCGAAGTGTCACACGTCATGTGACACGTGCAGTGGGCCTGATGAAAACCAATGTGTCACATGTCACACCTCTAGCTACATACTTGATGGCAAATGCGTGAACACGTGCCCTAGTGGATATTATGTGGACAAGAAGAGAAAAGAATGTATGAAGTAAGTATGACAAATCCCTTTTTTTCATTGTATCGCTTTTTTACTGACTTCCAAAAAAGGAAGTTCTATTTACTCCCGTTTTAGTAAACGGGACTAAATAGAAACAACTGACGACGCGCGACAATCGCACGACTTAAACGAACGTTTACTAACAAAAAATAATTTTATACTTGGACTTTGAAATCAATTTTTTGAAAAAAAAAAAAAAAAGAAAATTTTTTTTTTTAAATATTTTTGTAATCCTAAAAATTTTAGATGTCCGATTGGCTGTACAACATGTCTGGCCGCATTCTGTCTATCGTGCAACTCCAACTGGGTATTGAACAAGAAGAACAAATGCGTAGCTGTTGGCAGCGACCAGTGTTCCGCCACGGAGTTCTTGGATGGCAGCCACTGCAACAACTGTCATAACGACTGTGAATCTTGTTACGCTGAAACTGAAGCGAATTGTCTTACCTGTCCATCGCCTAGTTTGCTACAAAATCATAAGTATGTATATTTTCACTATCATTACTTACACCTTTTGGTTGAATATTAATTGCGACCCTTTGTGTGAGTTACCAAAAGCTGATGGAATTATGAACGTTAAATGAATATTAAAAATTCATCGTTAAGAAAGTATTTACTTCCCAAAAAACAAAAATAGGCCATGAATGTTCTTGCTCCCTGAAAATTCAGTCTTCATCGTAGATTTTGATCCAAGTTTAGATTCAAAACTTTGTGTTCTTGTTAGTTTCTGTTTCTAATTTTGAAACTGAGGGTAGTGTCATCTGTTATATATACTTTTTTTATTGTAGATGCGTGACCGAATGCAGCCGTGGTTACTACGCAGAAGCAGGCAGGTGTACGCGCTGCATGCACGGCTGCGCGTCTTGCGTGTCGCGACTCAACTGCACTTCTTGTACAGACTCCTTGAAGTTGCAATCTGGAGCGTGTAGAGCATCTTGTGCTGACGGGTAAATACAATCATCATCATAAGTCATCATCAATCATCAGTCTTTTTCATGTAATGTAATTCATTCTGATTTTTGTTTACCTGTCACTGTTATAAAATGACCTTCAGTTTGATGTATTTTCTAGCATAGATCACTAACATCTTCGGTTAACTTGGCCAAATGACAAAGTCAGTCATCAAAATCGATTCTCTGTACTTACACTTTTTGAATGTCAATCAATTTTACATTTTAAATGTTATAATTATTATTTATGACACTTACGGCCTGTTCCACCTTCTGATAAGTGTCGGATAGCCTAAACGTAAGTTTTGTCACTTTCTTACTTTATGTCAAGTGACAAAGACAAGTTGTAGATAACTATCTGATACTTATCAGAAAGTGGTGAAACAGGCCCTTAAACTTCCAGACTTCCAAGCGCGCCCTGCTTTAAGAGCAACTCACAACAAACTCCATCATTCTTCTACACCATATCACATTTAAAAACTATTGAACGTGTTCTTGTAAAACAATCCTAATTTATCACCGCGGTGTAACACTTATCTATCAGTCTAAAAAGTTTACTATCTCTACATCTTTTATTTATTTGTAGGTACTACGCTGATCGCAGCACATGCGCCAAGTGCTACATCTCCTGTCGAACGTGTATCGGGCCCAGACGTGATCAGTGCGCTTCGTGTCCCACTGGATGGAAGCTGGCTGCCGGGGAGTGCCATCCTGAGTGTCCTCAAGGTTATTTATACATCAATAGTCTTCTTCTTCATTGTCCACTAGTCTTGGCACTTCTAATGTAATATTCTGACATATTACATTTATTTCATATTCATCTATTTTAGTATATAGAAATTTTAAAATTGGGCAGTAAGAAGGTTTTATTTTCTGATAAAACCACAGATTATTTCGTATACCTTTGGATCAAAATTGCTTCGTCAATTTTGGAAAAACGAAAGATTTTTATCAGCTGTACACTGCTAAAACAAAACAAAACGATACTAGAGTCTTTTGGAGACAAATTCTTAGGTTGTCTTAAACATGGCACAGACTTGTTTATTTTAAGAGTAAACTCTAAACAGAGAATTAGATGTTCCATGGAGCAGAATTTTCGAGGGTCGGACGCAATAGCCACATTTTAAACATCAATTAACTAACAGGTTTCTACCAAACCAATGATGGCTGTCGTCATTGTCACCACTACTGCCGCGAGTGCAACGGATCCGGCCCTCTACACTGTACATCGTGTCCCCCGAGGTTCATGCTAGACGGCGGGCTTTGTATGGAGTGCCTCGGCTCGCAGTACTTGGACGCCAGCAATGGAACCTGCCGCGCTTGCGACGGATCGTGTCGAACGTGCTCCGGGCCCGGGCAGAATAGTTGCACTGGCTGTTCCAGGCCTTTGAGACTTGATAAGTGAGTATTTTGTTGTCCCCTAAATTTCTTTACTCAAGCTGTCAATATAACATTTTGCAGTTAGTTACCGCCTCATTGGTCCAGTAGGTTACCTTTGTTTTGGATGTGGAGTCCTGGGTTTTATGAAATAATTCCTTAATGGTAATGATTAGAAATAACTTTGAAAACTAAAAATAATATTGGGTCGTTAGAGTGGATAAAACATAATAGGAGGCCCAATTAGACGGCTTATCTAGAGTGAAATACTTAATTATTTTAACTGAATGAAAATGAATGGAAGCTACCATCTTAATAAAGTCAACACTCAAAGTTTAATTGAAATGAGACTTTTAATTTATGGTGTTTCATAATATTACAGTCCGTCTATTTGCGGCTTTCTATTCCTTTTTAAAAAAGCTATTTTAAATCCCCGACGCAAAAATGAGGTGTTATAAGTTTGACGTGTCTCTGTGTGTCTGTATGTTCTACCGTAGCGCTCAAACGGGTAAACCGATTTGAATGCAGTTTTTTGTTCGAAAGGTGAATTCGAGTGAGAACACTCTCGGAAAAAGTCGAGTGTTCTTAGCTATATTTGATGAAAATCGGTTCAAGATGGCCGCCGCCACAAAATGGCGGATTAAAAAATTTTCATATCTCCCTCAATATGGTTACCAATGAAAGGACTTGACTACACTAGCGGCACGCTATGATGGCCGGTTTGACACATTACAATAGTGATGTGGAATGTCAATTTATTCTCGAACAAAAAACAATTAAGTTTTGTTTTTGTACCTGATTAAATAGGTTTAATAAAACAAAAATGTATATGTTTATTTAATTTATTTGAACGAACTGAATATTTGAACGAAAATGAATATACATACTTTATATGCACACAAGAAACATATGAATACAAAAGATACCAAAAAAGGTGCCACAAAAGGCCATAATTAATCAGATTCGTCCATACTACTATTTTCACTGTCGTCACTGCTATCATCACATACATTAATAATTATATGTTCGTTTTCTATAATATTATCTATTTTCACATCTCTTTCATAATCTTCCCTTATTAATTTAACAGTTCTATTCACAACCTTTTCCCAGTCTCCCACATGTTCACAAGCTTCTTCTAATAATTTTAGCATTTTTTTTGTGGTAAATGGGGGTTCTGTATTGTGTCTTGCAGCATATCCCTTAATTTGAGCCCACACCAACTCAATCGCATTATACTCACAATGGTAAGGCGGTAACCGTATAACTCTGTGCCCATGTTCTAATGCTATTTCGTCAATGACGTATCGGATCTTGGTTGGTTTGTTTTCTTTTAAAAGACGTACTAATTCCGCTTTTAACATATTCATGTTTGCATCTACGCCATTTTTACGAAGCCATGCGACGATATCAGCTTTCTTTTGGGATTGGGCAGGTGGCTTGTCAATTTGCATCGAGTGGTATGGGGCGTTGTCCATAATTATAATAGATGGTTCAGGGAGGCTACACAACATTGAGGTAAACCATTCAGTAAACTTTTCTCCATTCATGTCTTCATGATAGTCTCCAGTGGTTTTTGACGCAAAAGCCATGAGAGAACCTTCGACAAACCCGTTGATGGTTCCGGCGTGACAAATTATAAGTCGCGATCCTTTTCCTACAGGAACTTTGGAAGTAGATGCTGCTGTGTCATCGTTCCAAGAACGGCCTACAGTATGGTTAGCATTAAGCCATGTTTCATCCAAGAACACAACATTTTGCCAATTTTTGATTTCTTTCACTTGCCGTAAAAAAGTATACCTTGCCATCGCTATATCAAATCTTTCCATCAATATTTTGCGTTTGTTACATTTTTTGTATCGAAATCCAATGGTCTTCAAAATCTTCGTTAAAGAACTTTCCCCACCGAAGAATAATCCAGCTTCCTTCAGTGAATGCACCAACTTTTTTCTTGTTGGATACTCCTTCTGTAAATAGTAGCCGTAAACATGTCTTCGGATAGCATCGGCATCAAAGCTATCGATGCCTACGACTGGTTTTGCTCGTTTTCTCTTTTTTGGTGTGTGAAGTTTATTTTCTTCTGTGCCAGTCTCGCCATATTTTTTTTTAGTTATCCGTCTAACAGTTCGTTGTCCAATATTAAGCGCATCAGCTACGCGTTCAACCACTGACGTTATAGGTAAAATTGGCCCTCCATTTTGAGCTTCACGATCGAAATAGTTACGAAGGCGTATTACGAACTCACGTGTCTGACTATTTAGAACAGTTCTCTGCGTACGTTCGGTCATATCGACGAAATCCACAACAAAGGGCTTGAACAGAGTCCAAATTAACGAGCAAGGGTCAACAGTAATGCAGTATCAATATTTGAAATCCAAAGCCAGGTCAAAACTATATCACAATCGCATTGCACTGACAGTTTATACTTTTCGAAGCAACGTCAATTCGAAACTGCTTTGTTTTGCATTGAGCATTGACGCGAGTTTGCCGGAGGTAGTAGTTGTGCTAGCCAGCGATCCTATGTGACGATCGTATTAGATTCCATTTTTAAAAATTTATTGATATTTTTTTGCGATTTCAGAGGTTTGTCCACATAGTGAAAATTGTTCATATTCACAAGTACATTCACCCCTTAAATGGTGCAAACTGATTTTTCTACACTTGTATACATTTAAGAAATCAATTTAATAAATAAATTTTGAGTCCTAAACCTAAAACTACATTCGATAAAATTTATGAATCTCTGCACATCACTATCGTCAATAAAGTAATACAATTATTTCCTTCAAAGTCGTTATCAATTAATACGGAACTTCATGAGCGGACAAACGTCAAACCGGCCATCATAGCGTGCCGCTAGAGTAGTAGAATAGCACTATGCAAATCCAAGATGGCCACCACCACAAAATGACGAATGTAGGGGGTTTTTTAATTTTTAATTTATAGATAGGTACTTGTAAACTTATATATACACGTATAGAAGGTTAATGTAACTAAGTGTATACCGCTAGTAAATGTTGTAGGTACTCGATAAAAGTTCTCGAGAGACACTTCAAGATTTATTCAAGGCAGTTGTTAGACTTTGAACAGAGCACCTGTATTCAGGATAATTTGAAAGTCAACAGTGAAACTTTGTGCATGAAAACATATTCTGCGGCATATTGCCTCGGCACAGTTGAGATGATTGCGAATTCCATTCGAACTTTCTGGTACATAATATGGAACATTCTAGAAAATAAATAATGAACTAGCTGACACCCGCGACTTCGTCCGTGTCGTTTTAGTTTTTTTTCAAATCCCGTGGGAACTCTTTGATTGTCCGGGACAAAAGTCTGGATTACTTACTTACTCTTGCTGTATGCGAAAAGTGCCAAGCTTTTATCTATCCTCTATGCTCTATATAGAGATATCCTCTGGTTTTTACTATAGGTAGTTACCTTGAAATTATCTGTTACTAATAGCGCTTGTTTTTAACCCCCGACGCAAAAACGACGGTGTTATAAGTTTGACGTGTCTGTGTGTGTGTGTGTGTGTGTGTGTGTGTGTGCGTGCGTGCGTGCGTGCGTGCGTGCGTGTGTGTGTGTCTGTTCCTCTGTAGCGCTCAAACGGGTGGACCAATTTTAATGTGGTTTTTTTTTTGTTTGAAAGGTGAATTAGTCGAGAGTGTTGTTAGCTATGTTTCATGAAAATCAATCCAAGATGGCCGCCGCTACAAAATGGTGGATTACATATTTTTTCACAACTCCTTAATATGGGTATCAAATGAAAGAGCTTGACTAGTAGAATAGCACTATTGCAAATCCAAGATGGCCGCCGCCAAAAAATAGCGAATGTCGGGGGTTTTTTTAATTTTTAATATACACTTGTGAATTGTGATCGATGGAAAGACGTCCCTCAACAGCGACTGACGCAGAGTGAAAGAGAAATTGAGATCTAAAGTAGGTCTTTGAACGTTTGTATTTACTTGAATCTACCGGTTTCCGTTCGATACAGCTTCGATGGAATTACCTTTATAGAACCTCTTTGGGGTATCACAGGTTCCTAGAAATCTGTCTCAAGATCGAATAGTGTATCAAATATTGATATTACACTGAACTTAATGTGGTTATCTATAGAGACAGCTTTGATTACTCAACCCTTTAACGTATTACGAGAATGTTGTTGGTAAATAATATGAATCGAGTATTTAGTAAATTTATACTTTGACACACGTAAAAGCAAATAAATCGAAACTGGGTCCGATTTTTTTATTTATTCACTTTATTGTACAGCACCTCAAAGTAGTACAAATTGGTAGACTAGATAAATGCTAATAGCATTTTCTACCAGCGGAAAATTTCTACCAGTGAAAAAAAACCATTTTCTACTTTTAGACGTGCGACACATCATGTAGGTGTGCCAAAGAAGAAGAGAAACAGAAATAAATGAGAGCATGAATATGCACCTATGTGAATATAAATACACTAAATATAGATTATATAAACACAATGTTACATAATTTTTTCACAAGAAATGGGAATTGATGAGATTTGTTTTATATCAACAAATTATATTGGCATTATCCTGAACAAGTAGCGACCGCCCGCGGCTTTGTTAGCATTAGATTTTCTCTGTCCCGTAAAAATTTCGAAAAAGTCTTATTCTTTCATCACTATCACTACATAGTATAAAACAAAGTCGTTTTCTCTGTCCCTATGTCCCTATATCCCTTTGTACGCTTAAATCTTTAAAACTACGCAACGGATTTTGATGCGGTTTTTTTTAATAGATAGAGTGATTCAAGAGGAAGGTTTATATGTATGATAACATCCATTAAATAGTGGAGAAATACTGTTATTTTTGAGGTTTCTAATGTGATGTCGTAAATAATTACATTTTTTCCGCTTACATTGCAAACGCAGGCTGAACCCTACGAGATTTATCAATATAATGTACTAAGTATTGTACACATTGAAAAGGTCTATAGAAAACTCCGCGATGGTATATGTCTATCTCTTATGGATATCCCACAATAACATTTTTTGTCATTTACTTTTTTACGACAAATAATGGCTAATTTTAGAAGCGATTTTAACCAATACAGCATAAATCCTTATCTAATTAAATACCTTAAGTACATTGTTGATTTATTATAGATCTATATGGCCCTTTACAGCATATGATTTAAATGAATATTTTCGAAGATATTACAGATTTAAAAATTCCAGCCGGCCGGGGCCGCGGCGATGCGTAAAGTTCTCCTATAGCATTTTGAATTTAGCAGCGATCGGACGCGTATGCTATCGAGTATCGGAGCTTTCTAGCGAGGAAAATAACAATCACACTAATATTATAAAGGCGTTATTAAGTTATTAAGTTTGTGTGTATGTTTGTTCCTCTTCTCCGCCGCAACTACTGAACCGATTTGGCTGAAATTTTAAATGGAGATAGCTTATGCCCTGACTTAACACATAAAGTAACTTTTTATCCCAGAAAAGTATTCCTGTAGGACTAAAATAGATATAGACCTCCAAAACGCCACAGAGGGCGCTGACTGTTCTTAGGTAAATCACGCTCACATAACCCATTATTGCAATACTTTGCTGTGTAGCATGCATTGGCAACACATAGGCTACTTTTTATCCTGGAAAAATGCACAGTTCCCACGGGATTTTGAAAAACCTGAAATCTATATCTACAGCTATAGGTAGATTACTATAATAGCGACCTTGCTTGATATTTTAAGTATAAAGGTAGGAAAAGGGAGCGGGAACGGGAACCGGAACTCCACGATTCCCTCGGGATTTGTTCAAAACCGAAATTCACGCGGGCGAAGCCGCGGGCAGAAGCTAGTTACATTATAAAGGGGATCTCTGTGCATATTTCAGCTTTCTAGGTGTAAGGGTTTGTGCTGAGGGTTAATGAGTCGGTTAGTAGGTAGTTATACTTAGTAGGTTAGGAGGTATACTTAGTAGGTTAGTAGGTTCTTATAAAACTATACAGATAAAAGACACAGGTTTGGCGTCAGATAACTCCGTAGACACAACACAAGTCTTGTGAAAATCGAAGGTTTTTGTCATATACTTTTTCAAACGTTTTACAATTTTGTGTCTCCACAAACTTACCTGACAATAAACATGTAGGGACATCTTTTTGGGTTGAATAAGAAATCTTCCTATTCTATTATACTATATTTCCTATAACTATTTGCTTCCAAAATAATTCAATTGAGCTATCAAATATCTGTAGTACTGACTAATAAAATCCTATGTTGTTTTAGGGTGTTAATTTAATATAGTACTTTAATTTAGTTTATATTCAGACCACCGAGCAGGTGTGTTGTTTGCCTACTCTGTAGCCTTGGATGTAATCACTACAGTACCTTTGAGTCCTAAGGGATGATTTATGCAAAAATCATAATATTATATTGTATTATCTCCTCTATAAAATTATATGGTGTACAAAGGCGGCGCCTAAGAGAAACAGTAGTCTTCGTCAATTCAGGCAGATGATCCACTTTCGTATTAATTATAATACTGGCATGGATGGATGAATATTGTTCTTGCTAAAACAACTAGCAAGAAACTAATGATCTATACTACCTACGTGGCATAATTTATATCCTCAAAGCACCACAACGACCGGGTGGATTTTAATCGTTGAGGTGTTTTTCGATTCATCTAAACCGCTAGATTCTATTTGTCTTATTAGTTTGATTTCACGCAGGGCTTCGGGGTTTTCTTTTCTTTTTGTTTTTTTCAATTTATTTGTCCTATTATAATAGTTTGATTTTCACGCAGTTGGGTTTATGATTTATTTTAATATCATGCTTGATAACAGGTTGAACAACCAATGCGTGCGGTGTTGCTCGGAGCTTGGTATATCTGCGAGTTCTACGTCACCGTCCGACTGCTGCCATTGCAACCCCGATACCGGTAATGTTTGAACATAAATTTAAAATAAAATAAATAAATAAATAATCTTATCAAATTAATGTATTGTCATCGGTCCTCGATAAATCTACAAAGTTTGAATGAAATCTGACCGTTTAAAGTGGGTCAAAATTGCGCCCAAAGAAGTCGGTTACAAACATACAAGTGAAGCTAATATAAAGCGTGTAATAAAAAAGCTAATACGTATCGAATTAAAAGTTATCACATTTTACAAACCTATATCATCATATAATTTTATTAATATTACAATGTACCTATGTCAATTTTCAATAATAATAAAGATAATTAAATTAAATGTTATTTACAATTTTTTGTCAGTTTGCAGTCGTACAATTTTTTAAATCTACGTAAAAGTCGCCTCTACGGCGTAGGCCTCCCGCCTCCCCCAAATCTTTCCAAATCTTTCTTTCCTGAGCCTGTCGCATCCACTCTGGTCCACATTTCTGTAAAAAAATATCTTTCCATCTTTTTCTCTGGCGACCTCTTTTTCTTTTCCTATCTCTTGGAATCCACTCAGTTGCTTTTTTTGTCCATCTAGTGTTAACATAAATGTACTCGCATTTAAATAGCTAATGCCTGCGACCTTCGTCCATGTGGATTTAGGTCCATAAAAATTCCGTGGTAGCTATTTGATTTTCCGGGATTCCGGAAAAATTTGAAAGAAAGAAAGAATCTGACTGACTGCGAAAGTGACGATATTGACGATTCAGTCTAAGATGGAAACGCGCTAACTTGGAAGAGGTAGTTATGGTAGTTTTTATTAAAATTTTATCCGCGGTTGGTTTCTACGCAGCATCGTACCGGAACTATAAATATCTTGGCGGCACGGCTTTGCCGGTGGTGACTAACCATGGCTGAAGCCACCAACTAGACTCGACCAGAGATAATTTAGAAATTTTGCCCCTTCCGGGTATCGAACCCGGGATCTCCCGATTATAAGACCACAGCGCTCACCACTGCGCCAGGAAGGTCGTCAAAGTCAAAAGTCCAGTGATATTATGTACTAGAGGTCCACCCCGGCTTCGCCCGTGGTACATAATATATAGCCTATAGCACTCAGATATCACATACATATCCAACGGTGAAAGAATTTTTGAAATCGGTCCAGTAGTTCCTGAGATTAGCGCGTTCAGACAAACAAACTCTTCCGCTTTATTATATTATAAAGTACTAGAGAATGGCCGCGGCTTCGCCCGCGTGAATTTCGGTTTTGCACAAATCCCGAGGGAATCGTGGATTTCCGGTTCCCGTTCCCGCTCCCTTTTCCAACCTTTATACCTACTATCAAGGAAGTTCGCTATAGTAATCTACCTATAGCTGTAGCTATAGATTTCGGGTTTTCGGGTTTCGGATTTCGATGTCGTTTTTCAAAATCCCGTGGGAACTGTGCATGTTTTCAGGATAACAAGTGGCCTATGTTTTAAGTCAGGGCATAATCTACCTCCGTTCAAAATTTCAGCCAAATCGGTTCAGTAGTTGCGGCGTGATTGAGTAACAAACATCCATCCACACTTTCACATTTATAATATTAGTAAGATAGAAGTATAGATTAGTAGGGACGGCTATAGTATAATTAGTAGTGTTGTTGTCAGGAGAGTGCTCGAGCTCGTCGGTGGCGGGCAAGCGGCGCAACTCGGAGGCGGCCGCCCCGCACGCCGCGGCGAGCGAGCGCGCGCCCGCCTCCTTCGTCAACATCGCGCTCGCGGCGGGCGTCCTCGCGCTGCTGGCGCTGTCCGTTATGATGGTGCAGGTGAGAGAAGTGCACCTATTATAGGTACATAATATATTAAAATAAAACAAACGCTAAAATATAAACATGAAATGTATAAAAATGTACACAATATTATGTGAGTGTGTTCATATAAAAGGTGAAAACATTGCGAGTACAGAACAGGACTTGTCGATATTTTGACGATTTTGCATGGATCGTAGGCGGGACGCATCCAACTAACAAATCACCAAAACTATAGTTACCGTATCGTTATCGTAAACATAAACTTCAGGGGCGCCACTTTCGCATTTTTCAATGCAACATTTATATAGCCATTGTGACATTTAATAACGTTTAATGTTCGCATTTAATGTTCACATTTTATTAATGTTTCAAAATTAGTGCAGTAGAAGAAATAGGTTCTATGGTTTCCGAAATATGGCACGGTTTTTTCATTTTTTTCTAAAATGAAGACTGAAAAAATTTGATATAGGTGGGAACGTACTTTTAAAAATGCGACCCGACTTTCTTTTAGATTTCACTTACAATTAGTTAGTAATACTCCGATACTCAAATTACTTTCTATTGCAGTTACGAAGATCGCGCCAAGAGCCGCAAGCGCGTTCGAAGGGCGCGATATATTCTCCGCTCGCGTGTAACGACGAAGGCGACGCCGCGGTGCTCGGCTCGCGATCGACGTTCCTAGCGAGCGAGGGCGAGCCCGAACGCGCCGAGCACGAGCCGCTGCTCGAACATTCCACATAGCACACTGTGATGCTAGACATAAGTGAACTTGACGTAAGCCTAACGTAATTCCGTTTAACGTCGTATCCAATATGAGAGTAAGCACGCACTGTCAAATACTACTGAGAGATCCGTTGATGTGCTGGCAGTGTTGTATTCGTACCATTACATTGTCTTGTGGTCCTTAACCTGTCAAAGCACGAGCTCTGCTTGGTAAAACTCCAGCCTCCACGTAGTTTACGTAATGTGTCACAAAAAGCTCATTTTAATATACGGAGACTCTACGGCACGTCCTCTCCTCGCCGCGGATCGCGCACTACTGATGCAGTAACAGTGTGGTTGTGTGTGTTCGCGTTCGAAAACCGACATGAGAGCGAATGCCATCGACTGTTGTCGCGAGCCGTTCGCAGCGCGACAAACATGAATAAGACCCCTTTCAGGTTAGGAAGCTGTTGTTAATTTTTATATAAGACAGTAATTAAATAAAGTGAATGAATGGTGTGCGTGCTTGCCTCTGAGAGTGCATACACTTGCAACTTTTGTCTCCCATATGAAATCTAAAGGTTGGAGTGAATGTCGCGAATTCCGAGACTCATTCTAAATAATTGACGGAAACAAATATTGCTAGTGTGTGCGGATCCTTATAGTTCTGATACTATTATGTAAGATTATTGAAATAGTTCAAAATATTATATACTCGAATAATCATCCATCCATAATCGCGGGGACATTTTCTGACAATTTGTAAGTATGCTTCCAACTGAAGTGCGTATTAAGATAGTATTTTTAACATCGCAGACGCATTTCTATTTGATACGAACTGAAAGTGTAAATACTTGTTGAATCGAGTATTGTTTTAAACTTAACGATATCCTAGTAGGAACTAAGGTTATAATTTCTTTTTTAATTTGAGTCTTGAATATATTAATATAAAATGTCACAAAAATCATTCACAAAATTAATATAAAACGTTTTATCATAAACTAATAGACATACCTACCTACGTTTGATGGTCACAAATTTTAGTAAAAATTTTTAATGGACCAGTATTTGTATAAGATTTTTATATGCATAAGTACCTACTAAACTCAGGAGAGAAAGTAAAATTATTCGTGGTTTGGAATAAGAACATCTCAGCTGCTTCTTTTTTTTATTGATAGACAGACATCGACGAATAATTAGACAAAATCATTTTATTGAAAGTAATTCTTACTTATTTACTACTTAATGTTTCATATGCGTACCACCTACTTAAAGATATTATCCTCTTGAGCTTTCAAAAATTAGATTCACAAAATAAATAATGTATTTAAAGCATATTATGCCCTGCGAATCTATTATAATATTTTCAGGGTACCGTACCGAAATGGTAATAAGGGACCCTCATTGTGCGATTTCGTCCACATCTGATTGTGTCAATAACTACTAATGCTATCGGTTTGAAATTTTGTATAGTCCATTTTGTATAGTATAATGCATAATAATCGAGGTTAATGAACCTAAATATTACAGGAAAAATAAAACAATTTCTCTTATCAGCACATTTGTTTTTATACATCAGCAATAATCCTTACAAACAACCTTAGCTAGGTATGTTGTTTTTAACAAAAGGGATTCATTGTTGGGGCTGTCGAATAATTTAACAAAATAACTATTTATACGTTTCCCTTATAAGGTACGGAACCCACGGTGAGCGAGTCTGACTCGCACTCGGTCGGTTTTATTTTATTTATAATATATTATGTAGATAGGTGTAAATAAAGTATGAACAAAATGTTCTACTGGGCGTGAGCCCTGTGCCGTATGTATTGTGATATGGGGTTAGTTCTTTATATTAAAAAATAGCACGTGCATTGTTTCTGTTGTTACCAAATAAATATAATAAAACTCAATACTAAAAAAAAATATTTTCTGTATTAATAAATAGTTTTTGAAAAAAATTCATCGGCCCCCAGGCATTAATTTTATTATTATTAGAAGCGTTCCCAGATACCCCCGCTAGAATATAAATCTTGACCCATCGGTCCCCGAATTGTTGAAATTAATCGCATATGGGAACAAAGCTAAGGAATTTTACGCGGCAGAAATGCGGCGTTAGATGAAAATTAATCGTCTATAGTATTTTATAAGTTATAACATAATAAATTATTTATGTTTGTTTTTATCAAGCATAAAAGTTTTCAAGTGATCGAATACGAATTGCGAAAAATGAGTGTGCTTATCGAAATAATGTATTATCTGAAAAAATACTTTGCAGAGATCGTTACACCAAATTGGTATGTTATGAAGCTAATAAAATGTCAATGTGCTGTATAAATACCGCCAAAGATTTTTCCTTGTTGACTAGAAATAACATTTTTTTTGCCATGCCAATCACTCATCTTGAGATCCCTCGAGTACGAGTAATGACGGTAGGTACAGGTCAAGTGTATAATATTCATTTATTTTGTATCCGTCTACTTTGTACATTTCATAAGATAAAATAAAATTCGATCTTTTACTAATTTTAATGACCATGACGTTGTTTGCTATAAAGTTTTTTTTTTAATTATTACCGTCGTTTTTACCTACCTTAATAATATTATAATAACTTAATGAAATAATAAAATAAAAAAAAATCTGAAGTTCAAAATAATGTAGGTATAAATCTTATAAAACTAACGGAACGAAACGGTGGACCCTAGATATTTGAAATCTAGAGGAAATAATTCCTTGCGCGACCGAGAGATGCACTATGAAGGATTTTTTTGTAATTCCATCCCTCACTTTTTAAAACCTAAATCCACGCGGATGAAGTCTATCTAGTCTTAAATAAAAATCTTACTCAAATGGAAGCAAAGAATATTTACGACTGTATAAACGGAGCTAGAAACATACAGTTTTTTTTAACCTTGAAAAACCCGAGACCGGCTAAAATGAAATAAAGGAAACATCCCAGAGCTTGGTCGAGGATCCCGCCCGATCGGATAGCAACCCTTATTAGCCCGTTGTTTACATACTAAAAGGAAAATTTTGCTTACAGTCCCCTATAAGACTGTGAATCTTCGCAATTGTCTTGTTAGAAATCCGCTTACGGAGCTCCGTCCCCTGCAAAGTCAATAGTTAAACATTGGGGCCTCAGCATAAGTTAGTTAGGTTTAGTTTGCGCAGGGAATCAGTAACGCCCCACGTGGCCGTCGGTCTCGCTTACAGTGACCAAGTTTGCGATTTCGGAACACTAGGCCTAAGTACATACAAGTTTTAATTGATATTTGCATACATGAGCAGTATTGGCCAATATTTTTTGACTTTTGGTTCGTTTAATAACTTTAGAGTTTTACACATTAATTTAGAATATTAATTCTGTAATTCTGTGATTGCTTTCGTATTTATTTAAAATTTTCGTTTGTTAATTATAAATCATACAACATCATCGAATGAAGCTTTTTTTTTTAAAGTTAAGTATATAAATAATTTTTCTACTAGTTTTGTATTTAAATGGTAACAACAACAAACAATGCATCATGAAATACACATAGAAAGAAAAACACAATTAATAAAATAATTTTAGAAAATGTTCATTAAAAATGAATTTGTTTAATATAATTATTATAGCCATAGGAAACATGTCATTACAGTTTCAATCATACTATTATAAAAATGAATGTAAATCTAACAGCTCTCTTTGTAATTGCGTCACAAATTTTATTTTTTCACACATTTGATTATTTAATTAAGTAGAATAAGTCCAAAAGTTACCAATAGTTAAATTGTACAATAAAATATTCTTCAAATATCTAACATGGCGTGAGGGCAATAGCGTTAATAAATAATTATAATATATTTTTAAATATTATTTAGAATTTTACACAAAATTTGTTGTATTCTCAGTCCTGTTTTTACATTTCGTAATGTTTATTTCATGTATAAACTTAACATATAATTTTAGTTAAATGACTAAATTGACGTTTTCATTGATTGTTGTCACAAGCACATAATTATTTTGTCACAAATGTGACTACAAATAAAATTTGTATCATCGTTCATCCATAGTTTACATCATTCATACCTCGTCATTATTTTTCTCGTCTTTATTTTTTAAGTAAGAAGGTTAATTAATGTTCGAACACGTAAGTTTTGAGTTTGCATTGAACGTTTTTAACCAGAAAATAGACATATTATTGTGGCAAGTCGAAGAATTGTTAAGCTATTTGTTAAGCGAAATAAAAGTTTTGTTCTGTAAAAAATAGCTATTTATATTATAATTTGCCAATAAAGATTGGTCGATTGTTTGATTTGTCACACACAATATTTTCATGCGAAGAATATTGTAGCCAAATTTTTGTTTTTTTTAGTTTAAATTTACCTATTTTTTATTGAAACAAATTACTTATTATGTTTATCTTAGAAACAATTTTATTTAACTATCTTGTAAGTAAAGTCTCAGAAGCAGATTACAAATACCTGACACAAATAATTATCTCATTATTTTAATAGTCATAGTTGAAATATTATTTTTAAAAATAAAACTAATTTTAGTCTTCATAGAGGAAAAACAGATTATAAAAGAAATAATATCTGTTAACAAAATAAATGTTACCAATAACATCACAAATGTAAATAAATAGTTAGATTGTTGAATTGTTTGAATAAATAAATAATTAATTATAATAATATAATAATAATGTTGTCATTTATTAAATAAATTGACAATGATTTTGTCACAAAAGTGAAATCAATATCTCTTATTTTGATTTTAATACACTGTAAATCATCAGTTTATGGTTTGACAAACTTACATTTTAATTATTATGATTAATGTATTTTATAATGTGACATATTTTTACAATAAATAGAGGACCAGATGTTCGAAGTTGTGTTTGAAATATAAATAATACAAAATTTTATTCCAAAGATTTGTAGTTAATTTTCCTAATGTATTTTATGTATTTTTGTTGAAACTGTCATGTTATAGTTTGACAGAATTTTTAAAAATCGCATCGAAATGTCGCATTATAAATAAAATTTAAAATTGATGCCTGGTGCAAAGTTAATCAAATAATTGTAAAATTATAAAGTCAATGGCTGTTTGTCAAAAAGTTTGTCAATTCAAATTGGTATTTTGTGTTTATGTATTTTTAAATTAAGTTTTTATACATTTAAATTATGTGTTTTATATGTTGTAAGTATGTACTTAGTTTTACAATAATTGGTCTTGACATCTGATTCGGTTGAGTTATCTTATTAACTATCAAAATATGCATAATTTGGAGTAAAGTTTTAGCAAATTTTTTTATTATTATTTACTCCTGTTTTCTGTCTGTATACTTAGTCATTTTATAGTTTATTTTAATGAAAACTATTTTTATTTAAAATTGTATTTTTGTATGAAATATTCTTATCTGCAATATAATATTTACAATAAAAAGCAATTTTGTGTCGAAATTGTTTAATTTATTTACATCCCATATTATACACTGCCCCACAAGGCAGGAGGTGTGTATAAGATGCACGAGGCGCCACAGGCTGCTTGCGTTCCCCGCATGCGTTCATTAGCCTTAGTCTTAACGCATGCGGGGCTGGCGAAGGGCTTCACACCCCCGTCGAGCCTCACACGTCGCCGGCACTCCAACCTTGTTGCGTACTATACCAGTGATTTAATTTTTTTAAACTGAACCATTTTGATGATTTATTTAAGAAGAAACAACGAGTAAGTACCTATTGCTTTTTGAAAAGAAAAAAAATACTTACACATACATATTATATAGTAACATATATATATATATATATATATATATATATATATATATATATATATTATAGTAAATATATAGTGTTACATCTAGCATCTTTTATGTAGGTACATCAGTATTGGGTTTTTCGAATTACTTTAAAAACAAACAGCAAAATGACCAAGAATTCAAGGGATCTACCGTGGATCTACCCAATTCCTATTCCCTCCGTATCGGATCCCGCAAACAGTCCCTTATTATGAGGGCAATATCAGAGGGATGTATTTGCATAGTATTGTGCTGCATTAACATTTAGAGAATCGACGCCGGCCGCCGCACAGTATTGTGTTTTAATGGAGTTTGGACAATATTCCGTTTTGGGGTTGACTTGCCGTCTTTTGGGGCTTATCGGACTTATTGTGTTTCTGTACGAACAAATTGGGCCGAATTTGTTTATTCTCGGTAAGCCAAAACATTGCGAAAATGTTCTTGGGCTTTATTTTAGGTTTCCGTACACAATAGACGAAACGAAGGTTTCTGACTCGATTCAGTGGAGAGTTGAATACCACTGCGCCAGAGAGGTAGGTAAAGAAATAAATAGAAAGCAACAGGTCAGACAACAGTTTAATCCTACTTAATCGCACTAATATTATAAAGGTGAAAGTTTGTGTGTGTATGTTTGTTACTCTTTAACGCCGCAACTACAGAACCGATTTGACTGTTTAGAATGGAGATTATGACCCGACACTTTTTATGCTGGAAAAATGCACAGTTCCCGCGGGATTTTGAAATAACCGAAATTTGCTATAGGAAACTGCAACTAATAGCTATAGATTACTGTAGCAAACTTCCTTGAAAGTAGATTGGAAAAGGGAGCGGGAACGGGAACCGGAAATCCACGGTTCCTTCGGGATTTTTGAAAAACCGAAATTAACGCGGGCGAAGCCGCGGGCAAAAGCTAGTTAATTACAAATATTCATACCTAGGCCACACCTCCGATAATTCATACAAGTGAACAGATTTAATTAGGTACCTACCCCAACGTCGATTACGTTTGAATACCTACCTACTACTTCTACGTTACAAGCGATGCCGATCGACGATAAATTGGCAGAGAGGGAGCTTCTTTACGTAGTAAAACTATAGTATTCTTTGCCTAGTTTTATTAAAACTTTTATGAAAATCGCCGTTGTCCTTTTAATTTTAATTAAGTACTTACGAAAACACAATTTTTTCAATCGAAAAAGAAGCCAATTATATACAATACCTACCTATAAGAAACTTGACCTGTCTTCTGAGCAATTTTATTACAAGTTAGGAGAACAAACTTAAAAGAACTTAACGTGAAAGATGTTCAAGGCAAGGTATAGATCGACCAGAATCTCATGAAAACTAGGGAAATTAAATTTTGTAGTAAGCAACACTAGGTTAACTCTAGGCTGCCTTAGTGATAAACAAAGTAATCACATTCAGAACACCTTACCTGGGATCGTTTCACGAAACGAAAAATCAAGCAACTGCATTTTAAATACAATAAAACCGGCCAAGTGCGTGGCGGGCCACGCGCAGTGTAGGGTTCCGTAGTCACAATCCTCGAAAAACAGATATAACTCCTTAACCTGTGAACCCTACTTAGCCGTGATAGTTTTTCTTTAAAATTGATTAAGTATAATATACCCTACTGTTGTGAATATTTTCAAGTTCCTATATACTGCCATTTGGCTGATAGAGGGGGGAACACTTGACTCTAATAAAAATTAGCACTTTAAAACATCATATTTTACAAACGGATCTAGAAATCGAAAAATGATGTTCCCACACCCACAGTATTTTTAAAAGACCTATTCAACGATACCCCACACTATGGGGTAGACGAGAAAAAAATATTCATCCCCACTTTACATGTAGGGGAGCTACCCTAAAAAAAATATTTATCAAAATTTTATTTCACCACTTTGTCGGCGTGATTAATATTTATACTCATGCCAAATTACAGATTTCTAGCACTAATAGTCTTTGAGATTAACCGAGGACGGACGGACGGACGGACAGACAGACAGACAGACAGACAGACAGACAGACAGACGGACGGACATGGCGAACCTATAAGGGTTCCTTGTTTACTACGGAATCCTAAAAACTAAGTAATCAACATCCAATTACTTTGTTTTTGTGTTGTGCTTGTTGTTTCTTACTTGGTTTTTGCATTTATATTCCAGGTTAGTGAGTGCAGTTATTTTGTTTGGGCAATTTAAATTTCAGTAAACGGTTCAAGTTATTTGAAATATTAAACTGTGGTAAAAAACTACTCGACATAAAACTTTTGTTAATGCAAAAAGTCAATTTCACAAAAAAATGTCAGTTACTTTGTTTATCGCTAGGGCAGCCGTAGTGTTGCTAACCTTGGAATTTCATTTCCCTATTTTTCATGAGATTGTGGTCGATCTATAGACAGAATTTAATAAAGAATCTAGGGAAAATTATTTTCATAAGAATTTGTTTAGAAGTCCTACATATTATAAAGTTTATTAAATAGGTACCTACCTATACCAACCCACTCAACCATAATTGTTATGACCATAGAATAATGAATAAGAGGGAGAATTGCCCTTTACATCAAATTGTATGGAAACCTGCTGTCGTTAGTTTGTCCCCACCACTTGCTACAAAATGCTATATTGCATACTGATAGATCAGTGCAAGCAGCACCAGCAAATATAGACTTTATCGTTTAGTACACAGCGTTCAATTTCAATCACCGTACATCACACGTTATCGATGTTGAGTGAAGGCGCCCGTTCCATGAAAGGTCTAAAGTTTTAGTGAAAGAATATATTTATATAGTACAAGTACCATTGCGTCCTAAGACCGACCGATTCAATGTTTGATTTCTACTAAGCAAGCAATGGATTTTGTTCATAACGAGATACAGACTTCTCAATTTAACACTTTTTGAGCATAATGTAAATATACATAATAATGTTTTCTTGTTTTTTTATGGAAAATAACAACAATAACTTGTACTTAAGTGTGAAATGAGATGCCATCTTTCGTGTGATTCCCTTTTTTGCTTGATTTTTTTCAAACAACCACTGAACAACACGGCATTTTGTTAAAAATCGAGAGCGGTGAAGCGATCGGTGGACGACATTCGACTAAAGACAGAAACGGTTCTCAGGTGTATTTAACACCAGAAAAGTTCTCAGGAACCACGCCCCCTTGCCATATCTCTTCTTATTCATTTATGAAAGTCTTTCATTAGAAGAACGTCGGGTGAAGTAGGTACCTACCTACTAAGATTTTTATTAAATGTAGAGTTTTATTAAGTTTTTACAAAGCACTTTCTGTTCTAAGCTGTGATAGCCTAGTGGTTAGGACGACCGACTTCTAATCGGAGGTCGTGGGTTCGATCCCGGGCACACACCTCTAACTTTTCGGAGTTATGTGCGTTTTAAGTATTTAAATATCACTTGCTTTAACGGTGAAGGAAAACATCGTGAGGAAACCTGCATGCCTGAGAGTTCTCCATAACGTTCTCAAAGGTGTGTGAAGTCTGCCAATCCGCTTGGTCAGCGTGGTAGACTATGGCCAAAAACCCTTCTCACTCTGAGAGGAGACCCGTGCTCTGTAGTGAGCCGGTAATGGGTTGATCATGATGATGATGATGATGACTTTCAGAGCGAAGAACAGAACAGTGCAAAAATACTGAATCTCCTCAAGTGTCTAAGGGCTCGTTTCACCACCTGATAAGCATCGGATAACTTATTCACATATTTTGTTAAAAGTTTATTTTAGGTTTTACACAACCAATTTATTAGCTGTCGTCGAAAAAAAAACGAAATGATAAAATATAACATCGTCATTTAAATTGCAATGTTTGCGAGCTAACAAAAGCTCACTAAAGCTTTTCAATATTAGAGTGCAATTTAAATATCAAACATGACTGTTTTGTATATCGAGCCGTGCCTCAATGGATTAAAAACACAACAAAAGCTCTTAATTAATTTAAATTTTAACCTCGACCGATACTTATGTGCATATAGACCTAGTTATTTAGCACTGGTTTCTATCTGCTTTGTTATCGACTCTTACCAATGATTTGAGATCCCATTCTATACAATTGGATATGCTGGATAGGTTTTGCCAAGTAATTATGGGCGTAGGTAGTAAGTACCTATGGACTTCGCCAAGGAGAGCAAGTAGGGGCAGCTGCCCCCCTCCCCTAAATTCACTCATTATGACTTTTAAACTATGTTTAAAAGTTTTCGGTCAAGATAAGAGCTTGTTACACTTGTTTTAAATCTTCATAACTTCTCGACTGTATACCTTTTATATTTATTTTTCTATATTTTTATATTTCATACTTTTCCCATCCTCCATATTATATCAACCAGCCTCCTCCCCTGCCCATCAGCTGGCGACGCATTCAAAGTGCCGCATTGAAAATATTGAGAAAAAATTTAACAATATACTTACTTAGTCTAATACAACTCACATTAGTTTCCGGTACCTTCACTCTCACTTAGCAAAATCAGCGTCAATATGGCAATAGTCAAATTGTTTCAGTCGACATTCAGTGTACTTGTAATATATAATATATCAGTAACTCTTCCGCAATGTGCTCTGAGCCCCATCGACAATATTAATCACGATTGCAATTCATCCGCACATTCATCGAATAGGTACGAGTTAGTTATGTCAAAAACTTTTAATAAAAAATCTAACTAACTAAATTCTAAATGGGACGCAGTTCTGATGAAAAAATTCCAATCTCTATTGAAGCGTTTACTGTCGAACTAAATGCTAGTTTAACTTTTTATACCGCACCCATTTGTTTGAGGATAGAAATGAAAACCATTGAGTTATAATATATATATAGGTATAATAGAGACGTAGTCCTCATACATCAGGCGTCAAAAACGTGTCCCCACATTATTCATTAAAAGACGTAAGTATATACAATAGACATAAAGACGAGGTCATGAATAAATATTTTTGCGTGTATGTAAACATATATACATATAAATAAATACAAGATTAGGTACAATGCGTATTCATAATGTAAGGGCGGATTCCTTAGGATGAAATTGTATAAGTAATTATTTTTTAAACTTTTTGTATGCAACCGTGTGTTTCAACTACAAGAAACAAACAATAAAGAAAACTTGAATTGAAGTAATTTGACATAACATTACAAGTTGGAACGGTGCCGCTATTCTCATTGAAATGCATAGCAAACTTGGCATATTAATTGCAATCTTAGAACAGAAGACTTTTATCTATGAAGCATAATAATGCTCCTTGGCGTAATGCTGTAGTTATATAGGTAGGTACTCCAGCGCTAGTTATCTGGCGACCACTAAAAAAGGAGCGCTAAGAATTTAACTGATTTAACAAGATGAGGTACTTATACTTTCTCTTAGGATTTTTTTTTTTTTTTTTTTTTTTTTTGTGCCTTATCATGCGATCAGTCGGTAGACTATGAGCAGATTGGTTGGAGGACAAATTGGCTTGATTGGAGACAACTTCCCCAGCGGGAAAACTCCATGAGTCACAGCTAAATATCCAGTATATGCTTTCTCTTTAGTCGACGGATCGCCTGTGGCATTGTCAACTGCACTGCCAGGCGATTAGGATGGTTAGTAAGTCGTGTTTTGTAGTTGCAACTATAGCTTTTAATTTCTTCCTTTACTGTGTTAATATTTAAGTGCTCATGGAGTTCCGGTATCTGCAAGAACCATGGCGCGTTGGATAGTTGTTTCAAAATGTAATTTTGAGCTCTTTGAATAATTTGAATATTGGAGTTGCATGCTGATCCCCAGAGTTCTATGCCATATGACCATATCGGCTTTATTATTGTCTTGTATATCAGGAGCTTGTTATCTAAGGAAAGTCTGGATTTCCTTGAAAGCATCCAGTACAGCCCTCTATATCGGTGATAGATCTCATCCCTCTTAGTTTGAATGTGTTTCTTCCAGGTAAGCCTTCTGTCTAAATGCATTCCCAAGTACCTGACATCGTCACTTTGCGGAAGCTGATTGTTCCGCAGTGAGACCGGAGGACAGTTTCCTCGACGAAGTGTAAATGTTATATGCACTGATTTTGTACCACTAGCTTTTATTCTCCATTTCGACAGCCATTTGTCAATCTCGTTTAGACCACGTTGCAGAATAGCCGAGGCTTCATCAGGATTTTTACTGCGAGCAAGAACAGCAGTATCATCCGCGAATGTAGCCACAGTGACATTATCTACTTGTGGTAGGTCACTTGTATAGATTGTGTAAAGTATTGGACCTAGCACTGAGCCTTGTGGCACACCAGCTGTGATTGGGTGAAACGAAGAGGTATATTCGAATTCCTTGACTTGAAATATCCTATCGGTCAGGTAAGATTTCAATAATCCGAAGAATGTATGAGGTAGTAGTGATTTAATTTTGAATAGTAGTCCTGTATGCCAAACTTTATCAAATGCTTGCTGCACATCAAGGAATGCAGAGGAGCAGTATTCTTTGTGTTCAAGTGCATCTCTAATTGTTTTGCATACCCTATGTATTTGTTCAACAGTTCCATGATGCTGGCGGAAGCCAAATTGATGGTCTGGGATGATACATCTTGAACAGAGTTCCTTCATAAGCCTTTGCAACAAAACTTTTTCACAAATTTTTGATGTCACCGGTAATAAACTGATTGGCCTGTATGAGGTTACTTCATGAACAGGTTTACCAGGCTTCGCTATCATTATAATTTGTGAGACCTTCCAAAGTGCTGGGAAGTAGCCAACACGAATTATGCCATTAAACAAAATGGAGAGGAACACCATGGCTTTTTTGGGTAATTCTGATAGGACTTTTTTATCAATAAGATCAAAGCCAGGAGCTTTCTTGCTATCCATACGTTTTATTATGTTAATAATCTCACTTGGGTTTGTTGGCGTAATGGGCATATCCAATTGGAAAGGCTGACCAAGGACGTCTTCTATTTCTGTTTCATCAGTGTCAGGATCAGTTTCATTTGGCGTGAATATTTGGGCCAAATGGTTTCCGAAAGCATCAGCTTTTTGTTGATGGCTTCTGGCCCATATGTTGCCCTCCAATCTGAGAGGTGGCTTAGGATCTGCAGGCCGATTTAAGTTTTTGCAAGCGCGATAAAGGGAGTAATTAGTAGCACTTGTTGCTGTCAAAGATTCGAGGTATGATTCTGTTAAGGAATCCTTTGATTTCGCTATGGTGTCTTTAAGGTCCTTAATTGCTTTGTTAAGTACTGTTTTGTCTTCTGGATGCCTGCTATTGTGCCATACTCTCCGTAGTCTTCTTTTTTCCATAATTAGAAGTTTAATTTCGGATGGAACTGCATTGTGTCTTGGTGAAGAATTAGAGATTTCTGGTGTACACTTCCAACAAGCTGACTGAATTGTAGTCATAAACTTAGTAGTAGCATTGTCAATGTCTTCCTTAGATTTGAGCGCTATTTGTAGTTGAAGCTCATCATTAACTATACTACGAAACTCTTCCCAGTCTGTTCTTTTGTTGTAAAGTTGTAGCTTTTTCATGTTGGTTATTGCTTGGGCACTCATGGTTAGTATCACTGGGATATGATTAGAGGAACCGTCTAAGGTTGAACTGATTGTGAAGAAGAGTCGAGACATTTTCTCTTAGGATTTAACGCATTTAACTGATGACTATATTTGACGTTTGACAGTAGGAAATAATTTATTTTTTATTTAGAATACCTATTTTATTGCGCACACAGAAAAAAGAACAGTTAAAGAAAGCTTAGATACGACCAGTGGACACTAAAGTTTTGCATGTAAACGCGATCATATCGCTTAGAGCGATCTCTCACAGAAAACCTTTGGTGAGGTTAGGTTGAAATCTTTTTTCTTTTTCTTTTGTTAGCCCCTCTAGTAGTTATGTGCACCTCTATGTGAAAAACAAATTGATAGCATCGATATTCAATTACTAGCCAAGCTTTTGAAGGCCTGCAAAGCCTATATTTCCATAGTAATGTTCGACATAAATTCGTTTTGTTGCATGCAATAAATTAAGATGAAAATTATTAACAACACGGAATGCTGTTGTTCAATTGTTCTGCGAGTAAAAGCCTATTTTAATTCGGTTAATATTGTAGTGAATTTTGGTTTGTTTATCTCTAATTCATTGGTATGATTTTATTACTGTGTATCAATTATTGCGATATGGCTGTTTTAGTTTGATTTCGAATAAGTTCGATGAATTTGAATGGTTTAAATCACGCTCGATATTGATTTTTTACCATGTTGTACCAATAGCTATAAAAATCCAAAAAGGTATAGACAGACGGATTGTATTTGGACTGTAAAATTGCAGATTGGATGCTGTTCTACAATTGAACTTAAAGCGGCTTGCCCAATCGAAAAACATTACCTACTCGTAAGCCACTTACATTAATGTTAAATTTGATCGCAAAAACCCACAAAGCCACTTTGGGGATTACACAAGTCAATGTTGTCAACTACTTACTTGTTTTGCTTGTTTTTTGGTATAACTATACTTAACTTTAAAAACGTGCAAACTGTCTCAATACAGTACAGACAATACTTTAGTATCGCCGTCTAAATTCTATCTTGGGAAAAAAAGAATTAAATTCTTCTTGGACCTCTGAAAACATTTCACGATTTGGGCCGATCGAAAAACAATAGAATTAACATTTATTAGACGTGTTTTAATTTCCTTTGACCCTGTATTTTTAGCGTCGGGATTTTTCCCAAACGACCCCATTAACTTGGCTGTTTCAGTAGTAGATACCTACCGAATACATGGGGGCCCCTGTTAAAATGAAACGAATTTTAAACGGTGTAACAAAGTGTTAACGTAAAAATGTACGATGATTATTTAACCAGTAAAATTTTTATTTTAATTGCTGTTAAAAAAACCCTGGAGGTTCATTTGGAATCATGTTATGGAAAGTTCAAAGTATTGCAATTTTTATATAAATAAGTAAACAGATTCAATCGGTTAACAGTGTGGAGATCGCTAGAAATTTATTGTAAAACCTTTTTTTTTTGATAAATAAATTTTTTTTTGTAGTTCCAGAATAAATTTTATTGGCTGCGAAATAAAAACAGACGAAAAGACGTGATGAAATCTTGCGGGTTCTAGGTTTTACAACGAAACCCTACAGGAGTATCAGAATTGGAATCCAGTAAATCATCTTAACAAATTGGAATGTATTTCAAATATTATGTTCCAAATTCAAAGAGCGTTAACGAAGACCATTTGTTACGTAGGTACTGTACGTACGTCCCAGCGATTATGATTACGAAGTCCCAATTTACCTTTCGGGAGGTCTTAGAATTATATACTTATTATCAAGAACATTTTGGGAGCAACTTCTTTTTTAACCTTTAGGTATATGGTTCTAACTTCCTCTTTGATCTAGCATCTCCTAGATCTAGGGTACCGGCTGCGGATCATGTGATCCCGGGTTCTAGTCCCGGGTCAAGCCCTAAAACGCTTATGGGTTTTCCAGCCAAGAAATTCTTAGTATCAGTCAGGAGTTACACCCTCTGGGCCTCGGAGAGCACGTTAAGCCGTTGGTCTTTAGCCTGGTCTATCTCCGATCGTGTCGGGTTGCTGTCTCAACAGAACTCACCATTTTGTGATCAATGAAAGTGATCACGAACCAGTTTAAGAATATCATGTAAGGTAATAAAAACGAATGTGTGGCTCAACTCAACCTAATAAAAAAAAGTATTGATGCAGAGAGTATATGTACGAGTATGTAGATAATATTATACATATATTCACATATACACATAATACATATATACACATAATATACATTAATATGCGTACCTATATTTTGCATCAAAAATTATAATATATCTGGAATATTCCAGATTTCTGTTGAAATTTTTATACCTAAGATAATATCTAGAATATATTCCAGGCGAAGGCACAAAGTTAACATTCGCAAGGAATCCAGGTGGAACATAATGTGAATCGTTGGTTCGGTTTGGCTTAGATAAGTATATTAACATTTTTTTGTCAGTAATTTGAAAAATTACGTTTCTGTTCATTATTTTCAGTAAAATGATATTTTTGTTCTCGTTTTTAATTCATGTTAAGTAAGTGAAAGCCTAAAATAATTTCTAAATGCAGCGCAAACGTTCTCACAATTAATTACGACGATTTTGCAGAAATAATCTTCAGTAAACCGTCGGAAAATAATAATTCAAACGTTCTAATAACTTTAATGCGTAAATAAACAATTCAATGTTCAAAAATTCCAACGAAGTTATAGCTATTGCAGTGAGATGTCAAATTACTGGAGGGAACAAACCTTATGTTATAGTCACCAACAAAGCGCCTTTAAAAAACTTACATACCTAATAATTGAAGTCTAAACCTTAAGTGGTCTTTACTTATAACTAGAAATTAGAATAAAAATTATCTTATTTACCTACTATTTTATTTAATATCATAAATGCGTTGGTGAATTTGCTTTACTGTTACTTTTTCTTAGTTCAACAGCTTAATCGATCTCGACGCAATTTGTTACGGAGACACCTTGCATCCTGAAGACGTAAATAGTAACAGCCAAATCAACATGGCGATATTATTGACAGATCGATAGACAGAGTAAGAGCAGCTCCAGTGCTGAATTGATTAACACTAAACGACTTTTGTAGTGGTTCCTTGTACACCACTCAGGTACGCCTTTGCGCGAGACATTGCACACTCCAGTTGCATGACATCTCACTGAGTAATTGTGTTAAAAAGCTATTAAAAGCATCTGGAATATTCTGGAGTATGCCAGCCGAGGCGCCGAGTTGGTGTTCGCTAACGAGGCCCCGGGGAAAGTAGCGAATGATTATAACTACCTGTAATTCATGAAGTGTGACACTAAGTTGTTCCTGGGTCGGGTTTAACCCTGTAATGAAATGCGATGGCCATCCGAGGCCCGAATGACCGTAAATATTCGAGTAACAAGTTCGGACTGCCGCGCCGCCGGGCGCGAAACTGGGTTTTTATTTATACACGTACCTACAGAAAACTTTTGTTTTACATGCGACATTAAAATAAAAGTTTGTTGTTTGTTTTGCCGTATCTGTTTTAAATTTTGGTTAATGTTGACTGAATCATTAGTAAAGTATACATGTGGTAATTCTGTTGTACACAATTTCTAAGTCTAAGCTATTATCTCGACACTTAGGGCTTGTTTCACCACCTTCTGATAAGTGTCGGATAGCCTAAACGAAAGTTTTGTCACTTTCTTACCTACTTTATGTCCAGTGACGAAGACAAAAGTTGTGAATAAGTATTCGACACTTATGAGAAGGTGGTGAAACAGGGTATAAAGCTCGGTTTTCAGTTATAGATATGAGGGATAGAAGCGAGGATAGTTGCGCACGCGTGTATGAGTACGACAGACTATTCCAAGATGGCGGTAACCAATGGGAGAACAAAATTATTACGTGATTTGACAGCGAACCAATCCCGGACGTTGCGCCCGTCGAATCCCTCAATACATCCTAACTAATATTGTAAATGCGGAAGTGAGTTTATTTGTTTGTTACTCTTTCATGCCTAAGCCGCTGAACCGATTGTAACTATATTTGGTACAGAAATAGACTACACCTTGAAGAAGGACACAGGCTACTTTTTATTCCGGAAAATAGAGAAATTCCATGGAGATCCATGGGTTTTTAAAAGCATGTAGGCTTTTAAATACCCATGGATCTCCACGCGGACGAAGTCGCGGGCATCAGCTAGTATCCAATAAAAATGATTCAAGGATATGCCGTTAGATACTTATGTACGTGTCGATAACTACTTAGGGGTTGTCCATTAATCACGTGATGTTTTTTTTTACCATTTTTTAACCCCTCCCTCCCCCATGGTGATACGTGGTGAGGTTTAAGACTACCCCCCACCAAAAATCACGTGTATTTTTTAGTACCTACAAAGACTCTTAAAATTTTTATAATATTATTTTTAAGTACCGGCATAAAGTATAATCTAATCCTTAATTCTAGAAATTTAATTCGGTTGTAAAATTCGGTAAGGTAAAAAATTAAAACGCTTTTTTATCACGCGTTTGACGAAAAAATAAGTACACGTGATATCTTACTATACCCCCTCCCCCTTGTGATATTTCGTGATTTTTCCCGAACCCCTCCCCCTCCCTTTCGAACCTCAAGTGATTAATGGACAGCCCCTTATAAGCGATTTAAGTTCAATATACAGAGTCGTCTCTGTCATAAATTTAAATCACTTTAACTGCGCCCGACAGTAGGAGGCAAAACTTAAGCTTTTACAAGTTGAAGAGAAGCCTCGCAGCGGAACAAGTTGCGACTTGCGAGTCTTGCGACTTGCGACACGTGTGAGAGCTCGGCAGTCGGGACTTAGCGCGGGACAAAGTTCTAGACGTAATGAATACATGTGCAGCTCTAAGAACTGGGCATGCTTAATTCATTGTTCTTTATATAAGCTTCACTATAGTTGGGACATTACAAACGTGCGAACTGAGCCATAAAGCATAAGGGACCTTTCAGATAGACCAGCGCGGAGAGCAGAGCAAATTTTAATCGCATTTAAAATAGAATCTTAAGACATTGAAATAAGCTTTATTTTTACATTTTATCTCTTTTATGATAAGAGGATGCTCGAGGATGCTCCCAATACGCTCTGTGTGAAATATTAAGAGCAGCCGCTCGGCTGCTCGTCGAGCCGGTCGGCTGCTCCATGCTCGTGCTCTTTCGCGCTCGAGCATCCAACCGGCTCCGTTCGCGTGCTCTTTCATGCTCGCACAGCCGACCTAGGCCGAATTGCTCTGCCGTCCGGCCCAAGAGCGTACGCTCGGCTCCGAACGCATCCGCGTGTCCGTTCACACAGACCGGCGCGGAGAGCAGAGCAAATTTGATCGGCGGTCTGTGTGAAAAAAGAAATGCTCTCCGATGCTCTCCGCGCCGGTCTATCTGAACGGTCCCTTACGGTCATAGTGTTGTGAGGGTTCTCCCTCGCTCTTTATAACCTGTTATCAATGCTATTGTTACACACAGCACCACAGAATCAGGTTGCAGTTCCATAAGGCCTGTAGGTGCGAGAAGTCCGATAAAAATGGTTTATGACTTGGTTCGCACGTTCGTAATTTCCGAACTATAGCGTACTTTATAGATGCTTCAGTAGAGATGGTGTTTACTAAAATAAACACTAAACTTACACGACACAAGTATAAATTAAAAATTTAAAAACCCCCGACATTCGCCATTTTGTAACGGCAGCCATCTTGGATTTACACAGTGCTATTGTACTAGTCAAGCCCTTTCATTTGATACCCATATTAAGAGAGTTGTGAAAAAATATGTAATCCGCCATTTTGTAGGAGCGGCCATCTTGAATTGATTTTCATCAAACATAGCTAACAACACTCTCGACTAATTCAGAATTCACCTTTCAAACAAAAAAAAACCGCATTCAAATCAGTCCACCCGTTTGAGCGCTACAGGGGAACAGACAGACACACACACACACACACACACACAGACACGTCAAACTTATAACACCCCGTCGTTTTTGCGTCGTGGGTTAAAAATAGGTGGTGACAAAACATCAGTGTTGTATAGTTCAACGAATTTTACGAAAAACATTCAATTTTACAGATAGGCGTTATTTTAAAGGTAAATAAGGTAAGAGAAGAAGCTTCCTTGTATTTTCTTGGAGCATTTTGTTTGTAGTTTTATCTTATAGTTGGAGATCCCGTCTTAGAAATTTATACCCTCATCTGTTATTTAAACGAATTATATGTCAAATGAAAGATTATTTTATTCCCAATCGAACTGTATTTGGTTGCCTGGTCAAAAGTGGTGCTAAATCATGGTTGTCTGGATTTTAAGATATAAAATTTTCTGTGCGAGTGTTGAAAGTGACAGAAAAGTGTTGCGCGCGCAATTCCATTTGACAGACAAAGATGCAGTGAGGCAGGCGTGCACTCAGCAGGTGCTTAGTCTATACATAGATTAAAACCATAGACTTGCTGTGCCTGTCCATTAAAGATATTTGCAAAAAAATATAAGTGAGAGACGTAAGGTATAAGTAATAAAACGTAAAAAAGCTGTTTTTTAAAATTTTGTCTGTTTGTCTGTATGTTTGTGCATGTATTACGCAAACACTACTGAATGGATTGAAATTAAACTAGGCAAGATTTAAGTTCATACTACATAATAGCATATAGGATACTTTTTATCCCGAAATTCAGCACAGTTCCCTTGGGAGAGGGGATGAAAGTCAAAATGTGTACTTAGCTGTAATTCATTATCGCGTAGTCCAATTTCATTAATTTTTTTATTGTTAGAAAGGAGATACTTTAAAAATTGTTCCGTAAATATTTCAAAGTCATCAATTTTGTAGTTCAGAAATTACAAAATAATTAAAATAAAAAAAATAATTAATTCAATTTATAATTCAATATTTGATTATGGGTCAACGTTTTACACTAAATACCAAAATTTCAGGTTTGTAACTCATTTCGTCTGCGATCTAGAGACCTGTGACCGCCGGACAGGTGGACGGACAGACAGACGAGTGACATTAATAGGGCTCCGTTTTTACCCTTTTGGTACGGAACCCCAAAAATGAACGAAATCGGACTACGCGATGGTGAATTACAGCTAAGTACATATTTTGACTTTCATCCTCTCTCCCAAGGGAACTCTGCTGAATTTCGGAATAAAAGGTATCCTATATGCTATTATGTAGTAGGACCTTAAATCATGCCAAGTTTAATTTCAATCCATTCAGTAGTTTTTGCGTAATACATGCACAAACATACAGACAGACAGACAAAATTTTCAAAAACAACTTTTTTACGTTTTATTACTTATCCCTTATGTCTCTCCCTTATTTTTTTGTAAATATCTTTAATGGACAGGCACAGAAAGTCTATAGTTTTAATCTATGTATAGACTAAGCACCTGCCGAGTGCACGCCTGCCTCACTGCATCTTTATCTGTCAAATGAAATTGCGCGCGCAACACTTTTCTGTCACTTTCAACACTCGCACCGATATATCTTAAAATCCAGACAACCATGATTTAGCACCACTTTTGACCAGGCAACCAAATACGGTTCGATTGGGAATAAAATAATCTTTCATTTGACATATAATTCGTTTAAATAACAGATGAGGGTATAAATTTCTAAGACGGGATCCCAGACCATTAAGGATGCGCCGGTGTTTCGTGCAACCTGAAGGTATTTGCATCTTACCGCGAGCGTTAAATATTAGACAAGATTTCAAAGATTAGTTACCTCTTGCAGAGTTCTACAAGATTTCTAGGTGTAAGGTTGCCTCTCCACTGAAGCGGAGCGGAGCGTAGCGGAGCGTAGCGGAGACGTTCTTAGTATACCAATCGAATCATTGATAGATATTTTTTAATGATGAGTACGAACGTTATACATATAAACCGTACCTACAATCTGGCCGGGTAATTTGGCTAATGAATAATTCAATTATAATATACTTAACTTATACTTGTAATTTTTTTAATAGGTATACTAAAAAGCTCATTGCCGTATCTTAGTCTTTCTTTAGTCTAATTGGAGGTACTTTGTTCATGTGTTTTTTTTTTAACCAGTACTTAAACTACATTATGCCTATTCATAATTTATTATATCATTGATAGATGTCGTGATAATTTTATCACGTCATCTTTCAATAATGTGATTGGTCCACCGAACACGTCTCCACGTAGTACTATTATATATTCTGTGACTCCACTTCAATAGGTGGACACTACAAGGGTTTCTTTAGAGTTTAAGGTTTTCTGTCAGTTTAACTGCAGTTACGAGTACCTACTACTGTGATGTATGCAATGTCTATCGTCTAATGGCCGCCTGAGGCAAGTTAAATTAAACAAGTTCTTAAACTATGATATAATTATTTAAAGTAAGATCCTACTAATATTATAAATGTGAAAGTGTGGATGTTTGGATGTTTGTTACTCAATCACGCAAAAACTACTGGATAGATTCGGCTGAAATTTGGCATGGAGATAGATTTACCTATACACTGGATTAATACATAGGCTACTTTTTACTTCGGAAAATCAAAGAGTTCCCACGGGATTTTTAAAAAACCTATATCCACGCGGACGAAGTCGCGGGCATCAGCTAGTTGTAAATAAATCTGTGATTAAAGTACGCGAATAATGAGTGTCACTTTTTGCTTAAAACTTTACTTTTATCGAAATTAATCCGCTTGACGTTTAATTGGGTCGCTCGTTTATTATTGAAATAAATCGTTTAATAAAAGATACTGCCCTGATATAATGTATCTTTTATTAAACGATTTATTAAATAAGTTAACGAATAACTAAGTAAACCTCATTATATTTGATTGATATTAAATACTTGGACGCAGTAATCTTTGATGTAGTTTATTCAATAGAGGCGAACGACCCTTTAGCCCAAGCGTGCCTACGCCTTCACTACAGTAGGTGTAGTACATGGTACTACTCGTACACATCGTTTGTAGGGTTCCGTACCCAAACGGTAAAACGGGACCCTATTACTAAGACTCCGCTGTCCGTCTGTCTGTCCGTCCGTCTGTCACCAGGCTCAATCTCATGAACCGTGATAGTTAGACAGTTGAAATTTTCACAGATGATGTATTTCTGTTTCCGCTATAATAACAAATACTGAAAAACAGATTAAATAAATATTTAAGGGGGCTCCCATTCAACCAACGTGATTTTTTTGCCGTTTTTATAGATAATAATTAGAGAATGCCCGCGGCTTCGCCCGCGTGAGTTTCAGTTTTTCACAAATCCCGAGGGAATCGTGGATTTCCGGTTCCCGTTCCCGCTCCCTTTTCCAACCTTTATACCTATTTTCAAGAAAGTTTGCTATAGTAATCTACCTATAGCTGTAGCTATAGATTTCGGTGTTTTCAAAATCCCGTGGGACTTTACCAGGATAAAAATATATCTCCATTCAAAATTTCAGCCAAATCGGTTCAGTAGTTGCCGCGTGATTGAGTAAAAAACATCCAAACATCCAAACCTCCAAACATTTAAACATCTAAACATCCAAACATCCAAACATCCACACTTTCACATTTATAATATTAGTAGGATGGTACGGAACCCTTCGTGCGCGAGTTCGACTCGCACTTGGCTGGTTTAATATCTTTATCAAAACTTTTAATAGGACGCGAAACGAATCCACTTTCAAGATGCTCTGAAACGCGGTATGAATATAAGCCTGATCCCTTTTAATACTGCTTAAGAGGTACGTCACTGGTGCAGTCACTTACAAACTTCCCTCTTACACTCGTCAGTGTAACTTCAAACCTTATCATCACAGCAATAAGGCTGTAAGGACTGGCAAACCTAAATTGGGTATAAGCTTCCTTGTATTTTCCCCGAAGAATATTTTGTTTGTGGTTTTATCTTAAGAAAAGCGGCGCTATTTTGTGCATCTTGAAGGTATTTGTGTCTTTCTATTGAATATTTAAGTGCCAGAGCTAACTAAAATAAAACTTTGTGGATGAATTTAAAGGAACAATGTTGCTATAAATTTTTGACAATTTAATAGCGAAAATGGTCGTGATAGTTTGTTCTAACTTCTGGCAATTTCCAGATGCAATTGTGTAGTCAAAAAGTAGAAGGAATCTAAAAATTTTATCTTGCCTATTCGCTTTCGAGAAAATTGTTTCCAATCATAGCATTAGGTACATATCATTTTTCAATTTAGTGTAAAGACGCAATAAGCATTTATTTAAATGTGAAAGTCATTGCATAGCTTTTAAGTTTACGGCTAACTAAATATAGCATAGCTTTCAAGTTTACGGCTAACCAAATATAAATTTTCAATATCTCTTTAAAATTTATTATTATTGTAAATCTGCTGGATAAAATATTTCTTTGGCGTCCATGCTAGCGAAACTAGTTCTTAAGATGATCGTTTAAGTAGTGGTAACTCGCAAGATCGTAGGGGTTACGCAAGGTCTTCCGGAATCCGGATCGTCTCAGCTTATGCGATCACCTTTACAGCCCTTTGAGGTTTTGAACAATACCATTACAATCGTACAATGTCTTTATTCCACAAAACGGTACCCATTGTTCGACTGTTAAAGGGGCACAATGAATAGTTCATCATAAGGGCTTGGACAGAAAGCGACGTGCCGCGGCAGCGGCGCGGGAGGATGTAAACAGATATGTAACCTAAATGCAGATCGTGCAAGGAACTGTTTGTACTTAAGGGACAACGTTATCCAGGACCACCTCGAGAGTTCCACCGTGTACCGTGGAGTAGTGGCGCTGTTTGTTCGTGCTGATTACGGGCCGCATGAACAGCTTCAGCGCCCCGCTAGCCGGCTGACAACAGACCGCGCGTCCACTGTCTCAAGATCTCTCGAGATCATCAGCACGCAGGCGACAGTGAAGATGACGATGACAACTCCAGATCCACCGTACTTGGTACCAGCATCGCACACGCAGCTCGGAGCATCTGGACCTGTCCATGAGAACACATTCCAAGATGGCGGGCTTCAGCCGTCGAAATCTCTGCAAAAAATAGTTATCGGAGAAGTATATCTTCCACGGTGATTATTTTTGACGCTTGCTCGGCAATGTGAACGTCTTGATATATTTTAAATAGAAATACGATAAAACAGAAAACGCTACTGTTTTTCTATGTAGGACTGTCTCTTTGCTGTCTGACATCTTTTTTACTGCCATCTCATGTCACACCCGTTAGAAATACTTAGTCTAGGCACTGCGCGCCGCTGCAGATGCGCGTTGTGTGTGTCGGTGCCTTAAGAGTAGTTTTCCCACAAACGCGATATTCATCACGCCAAACCCTTTATGCGACCCACCTATAGAATGCTGGCACGTGTCGCTCCGAATTGTTTAGCGTTCCAAGGAACGGCTTAAGTTATGGGCTCAAACTTCTGTATAATTAAACTGAAATTTGTAACCGGGAAATTTCCAAATAATATACTCACAAGTATACATAGGTAGTTACAGAGCTCCGATATATATGAATAGAATATAATAATAGAATAGAGTAGTTTTTTATTCAAATAAACTTTTAAATGTACTCTTGAATCGTCAAGTGAAACTACCTGAAGTCGTCAAGTGAACTACTACTGGTTCGGAATGCCATTCTTACCGAGAAGAACCGATAAGAAACATGGTCGTTAACTATGTGCCTCATAAGTAAGCTCAGAGTCACTCAACGGGCGATTGAGATACCAATATGCTCAGAATTTGCTTTATATGAGAAATGAGGTGATTAGAAGAACCAGAATAAGCGGCATATTTCGAACAACATATTTCGAACAACCAATAGACGCTGGGGTCAGTCTTTCAGTCAGTCATTCAGTTCAGAAATGAAGATGTCGCATCGGAAAGCGTAGTGTTGGTAGACCACCCACTATGTGGTCAGACAATATCAACAGTCGCACGGAACCGCTGAATACAATTGACGCAAGAACGTGGCGCGTGGGAGTCCCTACAAGAGACTCTTCTCCATACAAGGCAAATGTTGGCGCAGTTTAGTTGCATGAGCACATATTAGGCCATTAGGCTGGTTAAGCAAAGTTGACCCATGTCGATAACTGGGTGGCTGAATGCGCGGTTCCTAAGAAAGAAAGAAGTAAAGAAAGAAAACACATTTATTCAATACAAGTATAAATTAAAAATTAAAAAAAACCCCCGACATTCGCCATTTTGTGATCCGCCATTTTGTAGCGGCGGCCATCTTGGACCGATTTTCATCAAACATAGCTAACAACACTCTCGACTAATTCACCTTTCAAATAAAAAAACCGCATTCAAATCGGTCCACCCGTTAGAGCGCCACAGGGGAACAGACAGACACACACACACACACACACACACACAGATACATCAAACTTATAACACCCCGTCGTTTTTGCGTCGGGGGTTAAAAATAGTTCCTAGAATTTGTAATATAATACTAGGTATGAAGACTATTACCATCGTCGCACGATACTGTTTGCCTTGTTTCATACAAATAGGTATTAATACCCTTGCATTGCAAATGCTACACTTCCACACGCACTCGACTATGTGACCTGTCCTGCATTTACGTGTTATACTTAAGTACTTCAGGTTGAAAGCCACCCAAGCGAAGCCGGGAGAGGTCAGCAGTCAGTGTTTTGTACTTTACACGTCACTTACAGACATACGTTTACTAAGCCCTGAGTTATCTTGAGGACACGGTCCCTTTTGTCTAACTCTGCGCTCTTTGTTCAACTCTTAGGAGCACGGTGAATAGGAGATCATAGGTTTCCATAGATATAATAAAAATCAGCCAAGTGCGAGTCGGGCCTCGCTCTTTCAGGGTTCCGTACATAATTATGAACAATATAATATTTTGGGTCTAAGAAATATTTAATTTCCGAGCTAGACATCGCAGCAAACCGTGAAAGAAAAACCCAAAAAAATGTTCGTTTATTTTGGTCACAGCTTATAAACTATTTAATAAATCGTTGTTTTCAGTATTTGTTGTTTAAATAGAGCATATAATACATAATATACTGAAATATCATATTCCCAACTAGTTTAGTTTTTGAGATAGCCCCCGTCACAAAAATGGTCTAAAACTGACAACTTTGATGGCCTCCCATTCCCTTATTTTTTGAGATAAAAATTAAAAAAATATATATTTGTACTCTACTTAATGAGCTCTAAACAATGATACCCCACAAGCTAGGGTAAAGAAAAAATTTTTTTTTCCGGCTCCTTTTTCATGTATGGGAGCGCCCCTTAAAAATAATTTAATTCAATTTCTAATTCAATATTTGATTTTGGGTTAACGTTTTACACTAAATACCAAAATTTCATGTTTGTAACTCATTTCGTCTGCGAGCTAGAGACCTGTGACCGGCGGACAGACGGACAGACAGACAGACAGACAGACAGACAGACAGACAGACAGACAGACAGCCGAGTGACATTAATAGGGCTCCGTTTTTTACCCTTCGGGTACGGAACCCTAAAAATCAAGGATACACAGTTTCTTAATTGTAAGTGTGTGCGTAAAAGGATCCGTACTAATCGTGTTTAAAATATGTATAGTAAATTTGTTTTAATTGTTAGTTTGTTCTTCAATCACGGCGCAACGAAGCCACGGATTTACTGGATTTTTTGCATGAATAAAGTTAAACACCTAGTGAGTGACATACACTACTACATTCCTACATAGAATACTTTATATCCCGGGAAACGCAGATGAAGCTGCGTGTGAAAACGGTCCGAACAATTGTTGATCGTAGTCACCAGAGGCGCACGCGGAGGTGTGCGAAGTCTAGCTAGCTGGTAGTGGCGGGCAGTCCTTCACATGTTATTGTGTACGTTTTACAGACCGATCAGGTGCATATCTTGGATTTCGTATATCAATGTACTTAGTTTCGCCCAAAACTAGGTATTCACGACCCCGCAAACCGTAGAATACGTCTTAAATTCTCATATACCTACTGCTATTAAATTAGTTATTTAAGGGCGTTATAAGTAGGTACCACAGAATTCTAAATAAAGTAATAGAAATGGTAAATTGTCTTTTACGAACGGACGAGCAGACGTGTCCATAATTTTCTTTTGACAGATGAAACTAATTAAAGCTAGATAATACAAACATTCGAATTAAAACGAAAAATTCAAAATACAGTCTGACCTTAATTTTTAAATTTGTATTCCCCAATAAAAAAAAACATTAGGTAGTTTTTAGGTTTTTTAAAAACATCCTTTTTCGTCTCTTTATAGTTATACTTGTATGGCGTTGTACTCTTCTTATAATTGCAGGCAATTGCAGGTAACCCTAATTGCCATCTAAAATAAGGGCTAAGTAAGGCTGATAACAACTTACAGCTACTACCTACTTAGTTTTACACATGTACATACCCACTTTCAAACTCCCAAGAAAGACTTAACTTCTGGTGCTGAAGTTAGGTACAATTAGAATGTATGTGGCTGGGAAACTTACGTGTTATACGTACAGTGTTCCTCTCGAGTGGAATTTGAAATTCGAATTAATTTAAATTAAACCTATTAATTAGACACTTACATTTTATAGTTTTGTCGAAATTGCAAATTTTACCACTAACTAACAACTGATGAAAAGTATTGGCAAGGCTTATATAAAACCGGCCGAGTGTGAGTTGGACTCAGGCACCAAGGGTTCCGTACCATTCTATCCATTCTATCCATCTATAAAAATAGCAAAAAAATCATGTTTGTGTTGTATGGGAGCCCCCTTAAATATTTATTTTATTCTATTTTTTAGTATTTGTTGTTAAATTTGTGAAAATTTCAACTGTCTAACTATCACGATTCATAAGATACCGGTCTGGGCCTGACCTAGGCCTACGCATGGACCTGATCAGGCCTGATGACAGACGGACAGACAGACAGACGGACAGCGGAGTCTTAGTAATAGGGTCCCGTTTTACTCTTTGGGTACGAAACCCTAAAAAGGACACATTCCAACCAACAAATTCAGTTTTCTTATGGAAGAAGGGGGGCAAAGGGGCAACATTTAGCTGGCTTCAATTAATGTCAACCTCACCTGCTCGTTGTAGACAACGGACGAGGCTCTGACGATCGAACAATTTCAGTATAACCATTCAGCGAGCCGGACAACTGACTAGAAGTGGCTTCAGTGACCTTGGGTCTTATAAACTCAAAATGTCTAGTGCATTTTTTTTTATTGTATGATAGGCCTACGATTGACGATATGACGAGATGTCTGATGGAAACCAATGATGAGGTCTGAGTTGAAACGTACTTGCCTATAAAATGCCCTATACATTCTTGCTTTAAATGTACTCGAAGAATGTGACGAGAAACCAGTTCACTATTTTTACAAGAGAAAAATGGCAGACACAAACTGAATGGTGATTTTATTGGACACAGCTAGCCTATCTTGTCAAGGTGGTGTGAAATATGCACTAAAATGGCCACCAACAGTAGTCGGTGGAAACAATTAATCCGCTCGAGGGCAGTATGCCAGAACCTCTTTTTTCAGCAATGAAGGAATGATCGGAGAGAAAGAGTAAGATGGGAGAGATATGTACAAATTCTGGACTATACCACGAAGACAATAATTCATTTTGCAGCGGAATCGTCTGCATTTCATACGCTAATCTCTATGACGCGGCACCCTCAGGGAACTGTCAGGTTCAAACATAAGGGATGTGTATCTCACACGGCGCGATCTTAGCGATACGGCGCCCATTGTTCAACCCGCAGCCACTATGTAGTGAATAGTTAATTTAGTTCCATACAAAATGTTATATTCATTACATCGCAAACTTTGTACCGGCTGCAAGCTTTTGCTGACTTCTCATAATCTTAGATTGAAAATGTTTTCTTTTTAGTGTAAGTCAAACATTTTACGTTATATAGTAATAGATTGAAACTGACTTGAAACTGACTGACTGATTCATCAACACTCAGCCAAACCATTGGATCTAGAAAGTTTTTATTATTTTAATTTAGACAAGGAATAATATCGGATTTTTTGTGGTCCCCAACCCATTTCGTGGGCCAAGCCGCGAGCGCTACTGCTGGTAATTTGATAAAGGAACAGGTAGCAGAAATAAAAAAATATATACTCTAATCAAAATGGTGTAATACCATAAGTTTGATTAGAGTATATTTTTTACAGCATAAAATCAAGCGACTACGTTTACAAACTATTACGAGAAGTTGAACTCGGAGCGCTACGCCGTAGCGCTGAAGCTACATCGCTGCCTACGAGGAATGTTTAATAGTAAAATGCTAATAACTGATTAAATTAGCTTAGAAGTGTTTTGTAATTATTATACAATTAAAATAATTTTAATTTGTATTTCAAGAGGAGTATATCGATCGCCCCCCTATAAAAAATTATGGTTTGCTACATTTAAGGAATTATATGTTAATTGGGTAAAGGGAGCGTCCGAGGAAGACTCCTTATATGAAGACCTTGAAATTGAAATGAAAATACTAAGTAATCACTTAAAATGTGGATAACTTTGATCAATCGGAAAAAAATTATACTTTAAACAAATGTGCGTCGAATTCAGAACCCCGTTTATTTTGAAGTCTTTTAAAAATAAAACATAATGCCAATAAAATTGAAACTCGGGAAACCTATTTCGAATTCGCAATGAAGTCTTTCCCGTTCGAGATAAGAGACTGAAGAGACCTTTCCTCAAATAAGATGGCACTTCGCAAGTTTAATTGCAAACAGTTACTTTTTATCGGGTGTCGACGTTATAACTGAAACTGAGGGATCTAAACTTTCTAAGTCAGCTGCCAGATTTTGTGGAGGTATCACTGGGATTCAATTTGTTTGATGTTTGGAAGGATATAATTTTTTTTTGACTGTAAACGTTTTATACGCAAAATAAAATAAATATGTACCTATTGTTATTCAAGACCTGTGCCATGGAACTCATAAATTCTTAGTAAACAGTGATGATCACCGATATACTCTATACATACATAATAATATATTTGTCGGTCTGTTTGTGGACGGAGTGTTGTTCGTGTTTTGTTTTTTAACCGTAGTTAAAGTAAATAAAGCTGAGTTCAACTTGTTATCATTAAAACAACATGCTCCCCGGCGCTACATAAAGTGATTCATTCTTTCTATAAGATATTTAATAATTAATTAAGTTCATAAGCCAATTCTTAACATTTACTCCGGCAACTCCAATATATCTACGAGTGAAGAAAATTTCAGCTGTAAATACAGAATACGAAGAATAAAGAGCATCAACAGTATATTATATTTGTTGGTAACGCTCGCCGCAGGCTGTTAGCTTGTTAGCTTATTAAAAAATTAGATAAGCTTCACATGGCTACACCTTAAGGCCTTTAGCACACCTCTGCCGTCAAACCGTAGCAGCGAAATAGCTCAAGCCGCGTCTTGCTTGACTTGCCCGTTGTACGACATGTGAAACTGAAGCGAAACTATCTTTTTATCCATCTATAGATTAGCCCTTGACCGCGATCTCACCTGATGGCAGGCCTGTGTCACTCCGCGTGTAGGTACTAAAAACATACCTACAGGCGGCGGCCGTTTCGATAAGGCCAATCTAGTAGGCTGCCACAAGCGAAGAAAGACGCACGCGCGTGCGCTATTTGTTCGACCACGTTCAACTTTCTCGATAGTTGCAAGATGGACACAAAACGAAAAAAAGCAAAAAGATACTGTGCAGTATTTAATTGTCTAAATACGGATCGTGATCGAAATTACCTTTTTTTTGGTTGCCTAAAGACGCTGACAGGTAAAATCTACTTTGATTGGATTACAATGTTCCTATTTGAAATGAAATTAATTCAAACTATACAAACCCTTTCTCCCCTTGTGAGCCCAACGCAAAATATTTACGGTGATACTATAGGTGATACCTTTTTTTTTTTTTTTTTTTTTTTTTTTGACGCTGGGAAATGCATTTACGCACACCCTCCGGAAGCCTTACAGCGAACTGCAATGCTTCCGGAAGGTAGTGTGGGACTCAGGCAGGCCAAGAAGTGGCCAGAATACCCACTAAAACCCAGCGATGTTCCTCCGTGTCGCCTGGTGGCTGGGTTACGGGTACACTTGCGCAATCATCCGCGACCCAGCCGGCGCCGTCCGCCGAGGCAGACCCTCCACCGGGGGACCTAAAGGCCCCCTAACACCGTCTGAGGCGCACCAGGAACATAGTGGTGCGCCTCCCGACCCGAGGCGTCTCAACGGGCGACGGATACGCCATTCCATCACCCGGAGTTCCTCGCCAGAGGCAACCCTCAAGAGGGCCACACCCGCAGGCGACCCTCAAGAGGTTCACCCCTCGTGTAATTTTTTATAGAGGTTTTCTTCCTCGCGGCCCCTCGCTCAGTGCGTGGGGCCCCCGGTTCCGCTCAGTGCGGATTACGGGTTGCCCGACGGTGGCCGAAGCCAGCGCCCACCGGCCACAAAGACCAGCGGACCCGCCGCGCAGGGCGTTTCCACCCCCTCCTGTAATTTTTTAACGAGGTTTTCTTCCTCACGGCCCGAAAGCCTCCCCCCCAATTGTCGCCGCCCGGAGTCTCCACAGTCCACTCTGATGAACAGAGAAGTACCAGGATCCTCCAAGCGGCAACCCCCTGCTGGTTTTGGTCCGCGCCGGGTTTCCCCGGTACCTCCCATATCTGGGAGGCGTTCCCCCATCCGCCACCGGGGGGACGCGCCCGATGGGGGACCAGCAACCCCACACGGGACTATAGGTGATACCTATGGAATTCTTTTCAACTTAAAGGAAGTTTGCGAATCCATATTGCGAATTTCTTGCTTGGAAATAAATATATAAATACTTAATTTTAAAAATAAAATAATATTTTGCAATATTGCAGTAAAACTGTAGGTGCAAGATAAAAAATATTGAGTTAGTTTCGGTGAGCACTATTCACACTCAGCACACGTTTAGGTACTACTTAGCTGATACCCGCGGGTTTGCTCGCGCCTTAGTTTTTGATTTTAGAAGCTGATATCGGTTTTTAACTGAAGAATAATTTTCATAGATTTAGTAGTTTTCACAAAATTTCAAGATGTGCAACCAGCGCCATTAATGACGTTGTAATTATAATATAGTATTCATATAGTTTTCATCGTATTTGCGTGAAAGAATAACAAACATCCATCCATACATACATACATACATCCATACATCCATACACACTCACAAACTTTCGCCTTTATAATATTACTAGGATTATTTCAAAAGAGATCAGTTAAGTAATAAATTAATTTATTAGTGAGGTATGTAGCAATGATACAATTATTATGTTTCGTCCGAAACAAAAACAGTTCCAGATATTTTTACACATACCATCTATTATTCTTTTGTCTATTTAAGTATAATGAACAAAATGTGTTTTATTTTATTACTTCATTAAATTAAATCTTTGGCAATAATCGTATAGCATATACAATTATGCAGCTAGCTCTTAGACTACATGAACGTTTTCGGCGCTGCCTGCCCGCCACAAGTAGGAGTAAACGCTCGTGCTGTGCGCTAGATGGCATAAGTAGTTTCTCGAAATAAACAACCCTAGAGTCCGCGGATCATTCAAACGTATAACCACGTATAACCTATTATGGACCGTAAACCAGTGAATTAAGGCACATATTCCCTCAAAAAAAATATTTGTAGGTACGTAAATGAACACGTGCTCTACTGGAACGCGAGCTAAATTAAATCATATTGTTTATCAAATTGAGTACATATTTCTTTAAAAACCATTGCGAAGTAAGGCTTCTGTACCTTTAGGTACTAGTTATTATTCTGTGCTGATGGTAAGTGACCATGCAGTCTTAGGTAGAAGTGGGCTAGCCTGGAAGAAGTAAGGCAGCATCCATACCCATGATCGGTTCCTACGCGGCATTGTACCGGAACGCTGAATCGTTTGGCAGCACGACGTCTTTGCCGGTAAAGTGGTAACTAGCTTCGGCTGAAGCCTCCCACCAGACTAAACCAGAGGCAATTTAGAAATTATAAAATCCTAAATTTCCCCTGCCAGGAATCAAACCCAGGACCTCCCTCTCATAAGACCACAGCGGCGCTTGCCATTGCGCCTGGGAGATAAATAATCTGCTTGTTAAATAATTAACAGCGCGTATACGGTTTTGCGATGGACGTGTGCTAAGGGGCATCGCCAAAACTGCGTGGAAAAGAGATAGATTCATAGTCGAATCCATGCGTTCGAACACACAAGTTTCGCTTCATAAAACAATCAAGTCATGCAGAAGCTTCAGCGGTTACGCTACTATTCCCCGGCGGAGTTGTGCTACGGGCCTAACACAAATGGAATTTGAGAAACATCATGAACAATCCTCAAGCGTAATTTCAATGTAATTTAGATGAGTTTAAGCCATACCTACCGCCCTGTTCGGGGACAGTTTCCTTAGAGTTTGTCGCAAAACGTTAGATAAGGGCGCCCGCCACGGGAGAGTTCATTTGAATTAAATTCACCGAGTTTACGAGCTTTGTGCGGTAGATTATGTGAATATGCCGCGTAATATATTTTATCTACTCTCATATCTTAAAATCCCGAATATGAAATCAAAATGTGTCATATATTGGACTACTTTATTCACATACATCTATAATATTTAAAAAAAAAATTAAAAAAATTCATTATAACACTACTTTGTTAGGAAATTATTGCAAAGTAATGTTATAAAATAATTTTTTCTACATTATAGTACAGGCGAACTGGGTTCTGGTATTTTTGAGCCATGGCGGGAAATTCGTGCGACCTCCTTACAGTAGATGTGTGTAACTGTACAAACGCGTTAAACATTGTGAATTGTGTTAAATTGCAGAAGAGTAACTACTAAAAATTAAGTTTACTTAAAATTAAGTAACTACTAAAAATAACTACTAAAAATTAATAACTATTAAAAATTAAATTTTTGATAAGCTTGAGCTATTTTCCGATCCACTAATTTCTATAGGACATTAGGACTCTACTACTATTAATTTCTCTATGGTAACCCAGGCTGTATGGTCAACGATCTTGGCCTGTCCCGAAAGGGACAAACCGAAAAAGAAGAAGAATCTCTATGTTAACAACTGAATTTTGGCGCCATACGCTAGTTATAATATTTAAATTTTTTATTTGTTACTCAAAACTTTACAAGACATGGTTTTTATTGTGCGGAAAAATGTCTAGCAGTGATACTGAAGAGAATTTAACTCCACCTGACCACCGACCAACAATCTTTTGCCAGCAAAATCAAAGAAAACTCACGACAAATATTACCAAGATTTTATGGTTTGGATTTTAAGATATGAGTTTAGATAAAGTAGTGTATGAAACTCTACATAATTAGTTATTAAAACACTCGTGTAATACTATTAAAAAACTCGCCTGCGGCTCGTTTTTTAAACTAACACTCGTGTTTTAATAACCTCTATTATGCAACCGTTTCATAAACTACTATAATTTAATTCCGTTCTTGTTCTTACTTTTGTGTTTTATACTAACTTTATCACCCTGAAATCGTACTCATCATTCGTTAGACATCCATTGCTGGACATAGGTCTCTTAATAATAGGGCGATGCGCATGCCGCGGTCTTGTGCCGCATGTGTTCAGCGGCTCTGTGCGAATGGTCTCACGTCATCAGTCTAGTACAAGTTACGGCAAATAAGTCGAGCGGTGACCTTCAATGCGCAGAAGTCGAAAATGAGATATCTCGGGGTGTTAGAGGGTCGCGGGGAGGGCGTGGGGATCGTTCATAAGCACTGATTAGCTCTCGCGGATCCCTCATAAGCGCTGATTGGCTCTCCGATCGTATTGTATCCCGCTTACTCGTACGACGCTGCGCGCACTTGAAGGTCAGCGCTCGACTTACGTGCCGGGGCTTATAGTAGGGGTCTGCTAACACTGCGCTTTCCAGTGCGAGGTCGTCCATCCTATGTACCCACTGTTCAAAGTTAGGTAGTAAGTAGTAGGTAACGGGCTTGTTTGTTTGTTTGTTTGTTTTTGCGGTTGCCTGTATAAAAACATAAAATGAAAAAGTTGACTGAAGCCGCAGGCAAAAGCTAGTTTATCATAAAGCTCTTGGTTTTTAGGTGAGGCACTCGCATGATAGGAGTCTACACCAAATATCCTTTCAGGTCTCACATTCTATCTACGAGCTAGAGATGCGTGACATACGGACAGACAGATAAACATCAGAGTGATATTAACAGGATGACGTTTTAGGTACTTTGAGTACCCGATAAATGCCACTTTTATTCAACTTTACGCTCCACTACCATCACCACTACTACAGCCATTTGCTATCCCATTGCTGGTCACAGGCTCCTTTCTTATAAAGGAGAGGCATTAAGAGCTATACTCCTAGCCGCGCTGCCACGCCAATGCAGAAATTGAGCTTGAACAACTATTGACACATGATAGGGATAATAAAAACCGGGACCGACGGCTTAACGTGCTCTCCGAGGTACGTGGATGAGGCACTGCTACCCACCAACTCCGGTGCTGGCACTGCATATATCTTAACAGAAAAACCCATTTTGGCTCGATCCGGGAGTTGAAACTTGTGATCCCCATTAGAACACGCTAACCGTTAAAACAAGGGAGCAGAGCCTATGAAACATAATAATATAATTGCTTGTTTCTATACAAAATTGGAAATCATTTAAATTACCTCGTAACAGGAATAATATTCAGATTAAAATTAATGAGAGTTCGTTGCTCCCTAATTTGCCTTTTGCTCAAGATCATTAATTCGAAACCTATTACAGAATTATGTATGGGTTTTATTAAGTATTAATTATTTATACATGGGTTTCGGTTTGTATGGGTTTTACTAAATACTAGCTTAAGATTCCGACATCGTTCGCGTGGACTTAGGTTCTGAAAAACACTCCTTTAGATATATAATTTCAAAAATATAATCTTTCTCTTCAGTAATCAAGGAATATTTCTTCCCATGTGAGATTTGTTGTTTATTATAAAAATTCAATAAGGCACGAAACAAATCAATTTTCGAGGTGCTTTTGGCATGCGATATGAATATATTAGATGGGTACCTTTTAATACTGCCTAAGAGCTATATCGTTGGTGCAGTCTTTTACAACCTTTTACATTACCCTCATTTAAACAAATTTAGACGCTGCGATATCAGTAATAAAGACTATGTTGGTTGTCAATGTAAATTGGGAATAAAGTTCCTTGCATTTTCCTCGAAGAACATTCTGTTTGTGGCTTTATCTTAAGAATGCGGTATTTTGTGCAACCTCAAGGTATTTGTAACCTTACACAGAGGGAATAGTAGCGATCTGCTTCTTTTTGAAGAATAAAATAACAACATGAATCCTTTGCATGATTTTAACGTAGACTTTGAGGCGACCGTGGCACTTGCACACTTCTTTGTACAGAAAGTTGTGGAGAGCAAATGGTCTTGGCAACTGCACGAAAGATTGAAAATATTCACATTGCTAAAATCGTATATTGTGATTGCCTGAATTCATGGTAGGTACTCTTGCTGCAACTGTGCATTTCAGCCAATAGTGAGAGTAAAGAATACTAACTATTACTGTCTAAAGAAGCGATACTCACCTGCGCACTAAACCGCGACGAAATTCTATGAAGAGGCTAACCGCGCGGTTAGCCGCGCACGCGGTTGACCGCTAATGCGTATGAGGGCTTAGGGGATTCATAATATGTTTGATTCGATCGCACGTCGAAATCACATCATTTGATTGTAAGTAAGATCGTTGGCCAATTAGGACGACGCCTAAAGGTGCGTCCAGACTTGAACATTTCACCGAACCGAACAGCGAACATTTCGGCGAACTTGTTACGCTCAATGTGGACGGCGCGCTTGGAGCGCTTGAGATGGGTTACTGCGTAACAGTTCGGCGAAACTTTCGCCGAACTGTTACGCAGTAACCCATCTCAAGCGCTCCAAGCGCGCCGTCCACATTGAGCGTAACAAGTTCGCCGAAATGTTCGCTGTTCGGTTCGGTGAAATGTTCAAGTCTGGACGCACCTTTAGACTTTCGTAATGACGTTGAATCATAAACTCATAATACAAGCGTACCTCGTAGAATCGAATGTATGTAATAAAATATGGAATAAAATATCATTTTCAATAGCCAGTTCGCAGTAATTACGGCAGAGATAGGAATAATTTATCTAGTGGGCACTCGCAAATGCGAGGGCGGCTGAAACGGCGTGGGCTGTAAATTTTGTTTCAGTGTTATTGAGTTATTTACACATTAAGTACAGTGTAAGAAATATTACATTGATTCGTTCGAGCGTCTGATTGCTTTTTTATAAATATAAAATAACTTATATCGGTTTTAAAGAGATAGAATGCACAATCAACCTATACTCTTTCCTTCTCTTTCAATCCAATCCAAAAAAGATAAATGACAAGGATACTTTTCTGCTGTAAAAAGAAGCTTTTGTCCATCTCCAAAATATAATATTTGCCAGTCAAGATCAGGATAAAAGTAACAAAAGAACAGTAGAATAGTCGGACATAATATTTTCGCATTAATAAATAATTAATCATAAGAGTTTTAATAAGGATTAATAAGTTTTAATTTTAATATTCCTTATTCGTCGTTCCTGTTCTATCATATGTTTCGTATTTCGAAAGTTACCCCTGTAGGTTTAGTGATAGTGTACGTAGGACGTAGGTATTTATCTAAATGAATCTGTATTTCACACTGTTGAGCGCACTTGATGGAGCTGCTTTTGAGCGTTTGAAGAATGGATGCGAGGGAACTATATTTTCTAGCAAATTTTGAGGTCCACATGCGCATTTAATATGTACACATACAGAAACATTACATGTCACAGTTATGTATGAACACTTCAATAAATTCCAAATCATTGATCATGAATGCGCGATAGGATTATCCGTTGCCAATGTCAAGTCCATTTCCAATAGAAAAACAATATGCGCAAATTGAGAACCTCCTCATTTTTGGTAGCTACCAAGTCACTGAAACTGAGAGAAGAGAGAGAATACAACTTCCTTGCTGAAACTGTATTCGATTGTAATAAATCAAATCTAGGGCGTGACAAAAATAATTACACCGCAATACGTAACATTACGAACATGAAGCCAACCTCGGCTTTAGTGTATGAAATATGAAAATTTTCCAATTAACATCGTTCATTCACTTCAAAGGCTTAGCCGCCCAATTTCACAGCCTTTATGCGCCTTTCTCACAAATTCATGCATTTTCACCGTTTCATAACAACACCTTATGCCACGTTTCATACATTAGTCAAATTAATTATAATTTGCGACACATTTTCAAGGTTCGTTATATTAACAGCGTATTCCGACTCGTTCCGTTCGATAATGTATTTCCTATTTTGAAAGTTACCCCTGTGGATTTGGTAATGTTAATTTAGAAAAAAAAAACAAAAAAAAAACTAGCTCATGGCGAGAACTTCGGCCGCCTAGGTTTTTTAAAAATCCAGTAGGAACTCTTTGTTTACCTGGAATGAAAAACATCACGTCGATCCTTAGCTCTGTTGCACCATGATTGAAACACAAATGCCTGAAAAATAGCTTGCTCTCCCGTGGGAACTGTTTATTTTTCTAACTATCATTATCTAGATGCTCAACTATACATATGCAAAAAATCACGCTGATTCGTGGCTCTGTTGCGGCGTGAATGAAGAAAAAATAACGAACCAACAAATCAACAAACAAAAACACTTCTGCATTTATAATATAAGTAGAGATAGGTATTACTACGAATAGTGGAACTAATATACTGGAACCTATCTCTACTTGCCTACGCAAATAGAGATAGGTTCCAAGTAATTAAAAACTCTATTGAAAACAAAATTCCATTGAGATTATACACTGTTCTACCCAAGCGCTTACAGTTTGAATATCACCTTTGTAATAAAATCACCTCCAAAATTTCACTTTCTGTTTGGTACCCGAACTGCGCGGTTATCGTTTGTGGTTCGTGCTCAGAATTGAACTCGGCGTTTTGCTATTATGTAGGAATGTAGGCCACCTGAATGTTAATGTAAGGTCACACATGTGCGACAGGTTTGTCTGCAAATATTCCTGGTACGTCTTACTCTAGAAATGACGTAAAGCTTTATATGACCCTTTAAAAATAAAATAATATGGGGCAAAGATTAATTTATTGTTTTTAACCCCGGCCCCGTTGCAAAAACGACGGGGTGTTATAAGTTTGACGTGTCTGTGTCTGTCTGTTCCCCTGTAAACCTAAACATAATATTCTCAATGGCGTGTGAAGTGTACCAATCCGCACTTGGCCAGCGGGATGGACTACCGCTTCTTCCTAACCTTCTTATTCTGACAGGAAACCTCTGTAGTGGGCCGGTAATGAGCTGATAATGATCATGATAATAATATGTTACAAGTATAAATTAAAAATTTAAAAAACCCCCGACATTCGCCATTTTGTGGGGCCGGCCATCTTGGATTTGCATAGTGCTATTCTACTAGTCAAGCTCTTTCATTCGATACCCATATTAAGGGAGTTGTGAAAAAATATGTAATCCGCCATTTTGTAGCGACGGCCATCTTGAATCGATTTTCATCAAACATAGCTAACAACACTCTCGACTAATTCACCTTTCAAACAAAAAAACCGCATTCAAATCGGTCCACCCGTTTGAGCGCCACAGGGGATCAGACAGACACACACACACACACAGACACGTCAAACTTATAACACCCCGTCGTTTTTGCATCGGGGGTTAAAAAAGCACGTATAACTGTACGCATGAATACGATAAGTGTGTCTCAAACCACCCAGACAAACACGAAACGATGCTGATAAATTTGATTCCAGCGCATCACATCTTCGCTCCGTTCCACTTCAGTGCACAGGCACCTTAAGGGCCCAGTTCGGCTCCTTTAAATGTAACAATATACTATGTCGTAAATTCAACCAATTAATATGTTTTACGTCAAAACGTAAGGTAAAGCCCAAGGTTAAAAGCATTTTTGTTGTATTCGCTCGCGACACGTAGTCAATTTCCCGCGAGTACGGCGGCGAAGGGGGGTGAAGAGGGGGGGTGAAGAGGAGGGGGGGGGGAGAGACGCTCATCTATCATATTCATTTTGACACGCACATGTGTTCCGCGAATTGAACACTTTCTCAACGCCTATACCACGGCGGTGTGGGACAAGACACGGGTGGAAACGTTTTAGCGAATCGGCGTTTAATCTCGACACAGGAGCCATCGGAGACACACGTAACGCTTGTTACGATACTGGAAATACACGTGATGTTAGCGGGCAAGATTCGACCGCATCGGGCGCATTGAAGTAACACGAGAGTCATGTGAAACGCACGTAACGCTTATTTCGCTGGAAACACGGATGACGTTAGTAGCAAGGTTCGGCTGCATCGGATGCATTAAAGTAATAATGATGTCAGCGGAGTACAGCGTTGACGTGACCCCTGCTTTTACATTATTATTGTTTGTCTAATGCTGACTATATCATTTGTAGTTTCAGGTACAGATCGTTGCCAGGTATTAACCAAACGGATGGCTGCCTAGACGATCACATACCTACTTTTGTTAGCACGATTTGCTTTTGTAGATGTTCCTTGCACAAGCTTATGAACGCTTAATTGTTAAGTTCCTGTCCGCATACCTCATTGGTCTAGTTACTTGCAGTCAAACAACCTATCTACTACTCTAGTAGATAGGTTGTTTGACTGCAGAGCAAGATTTTCTAAGCTCGAGTCTCGAGTGAAGGAAGAAGTGTTTCAGGGAAGGCACGTCGGCCTCGACGCCTTACGTAGATATGATAGACACCCGCCAGGCTGCGCGTTAAGTCGCTCGATTTTCTCACTTGGAGCACACACTCAAATCTGCCGCGGTTTGTTTGACGGTAATCTTTCATGACGGTTGACGGGACTCGGATTTAAAATATGGACCTTTTTATTTTATTTCCCGAGGCAATTCTTTTTTTTAATATATAGCTATACTTAATCTTAATATAACTCTATATAAATATTTATTATGTTTAACTAATTGAAATAAAAATACGTGGACTCTCGTCGTCGTGGTCGTTTCAATCGATAGTCGTCCACTGCTGGACAGTAATCTTTCATAATGATCACCACAGAGCGCGATATTGTGCAACTTGTGTCCAGCTAAATATAAAATCGGTCACCCATCCAGTTCATGACTTGGGTCAACGTTACATAACCAGCTCCATCATCGATATGTACTAGTCTGGGTCTTTTAATAAACAACTGAACAACATAAATTGAAAGACAAGTATACTAAATAATTTATGAAAAATATTTTTTATTTTATTTCGAATACTTTATTAGCATCTACGAGAAATTATAATGTTTATTGCATACATATAAAAAAAACAGTTGAAGAAATCTTAGGCACTGAAGGCACTGAAGCTGTGATAGCTTAGTGGTTAGGACGACCGACTTCTAATCGGAGGTCGTGGGTTCGATCCCGGGCACGCACCTCTAACTTTTCGGAGTTATGTGCGTTTTAAGTATTTAAATATCACTTGCTTTAACGATGAAGGTAAACATCGTGAGGAAACCTGCATGCCTGAGAGTTCTCCATAACGTTCTCAAAGGTGTGTGAAGTCTGCCAATCCGCTTGGCCAGCGTGGTAGACTATGGCCAAAACCCTTCTCACTCTGAGAGGAGACCCGTGCTCTGTAGTGAGCCGGTAATGGGTTGATCATGATGATGATGATGATAGGCACTGAGAGAGAATGCATCTTCCTAGTAGCCACTACAGTTTTACATGCAAAGGCGATCTTTTCACGTAGATTTCATCAATTTTCTTTTAGAATCAACTGTATTTTAGCTTGCTCTATCGAAATCGTAAATAATACGGAATTTACAACAGAAAAGCATTCGCGGAGTGCGCGCTGCCGATTCTGTCACGTGTCCGGATGATTCCCCACAAAAAGAGATTTATTTCACACGCCCCCCAATAGTGGGGGCCTTAGGGGGGCCAGGGGGCCATAGAGGGGGCCAGGGTGCCGGCCGAACAAGTCTGGTCACATGTGATAAGTATTTCTATGACTTCATAAGCTGCCCATCGAAACCTGTGTACTTACTAAGTATTTTAGTCGAATAGTATTTTGTATTAGTGAAAAAAGGTTTGATTTAGTTGTAAGCATTTCATATAATAAAAAGATAATAATAATATCTATCTGTCCGAATTTCGGTCACGGCAGTCTCAACAAACACTAGCCAGCCACTATATTATAGGCGATAATATATGCATTCTTTCGCAACCCGCCCGCCAACTCGCATTGGAGCAGCGTGGCGGGCCTAAGCTCTAAATCCCTCTCTTCTATGAGAGACGAGGCCTGTGCCCAGCAGTGGGACGTTAAAAAAGGCTGTGGTGGTGGTGGTGAATATGCACTCTTTATTCCCGCACTCTCATAGTCCGATGGGACGGCCACGGCAGTCCGACATGAGCGGAGAGAGCGCAGGACCGATGGCTTTACATGCTCTCCGACACACGGTATCTAACACCGCCAACTTATTACCTTCAGGCTGCTATTGAGAATTTCTTGACGGAAACATCCAATAATTTTCCTTTTTTTTTTGACCCAACCCGCTACAGGAACCCAATTCTCACGGACTCATAATTGGCAGCCGAACAAGTTAGCCTTAGCTTAGCTAGTTATTCATGTGAATTGACCACTAATTAATATTATAAATCGCGTCGTACCCAATCTACAAAATATACTTATCTACTAATTTTATAAATGCGTGCGTCTATTTGTGTCTATATCTGTCACCTTTTTATAGCTCAACCACTGAATAGTTCTTGACGAAAATAGACACAAGGCTAGTTTTCATCCTAGATAAGACCATAGGATACATTTTATTCCGTCAAATCAGAGAGTTCCCACGGGATATTCAAAAAATCGAAATCACGCGACACAGCCGCGGGCATCGGGTAGTACATAATTGGAGGGCAACAGGGGATTTTTTTCTTAAATTTTACATGCCAACAATTCGAAATTTTATTTTTATCCTGTACACAAAGATAATGTATCTCTGTGTCTAATTATGCAGTAGAAAATAACGAGCAGTTATTATTTTTTACGGCTCCCCTAATGGGCGCTGGTGTTGTGTTTCGGCTATTTACATTATGTTTCCTTATAACGGAGGTAGCCTTAATATACTGACTGAGATCTTGAATAAAGACAGGTTTATACTGTAACTATAGCCTACTAACTCTTGCTCTCAGTTTTATCTGAAAAATATTCGGGTAGAGAAATCTGTTATATCAAGACGTTTTAATCAAACTGATTGCAAGGTTATGCCTAGCTTGCACATTGTGAAAACGTTCTTTGAGTATCGAAACATAATTTAGTAGAGTATCGATTTCAGAGTGACAAGGACCTAAAGTGACTTGTTTTAAAGTTTGAGTTCGTCAATACATCCAGCGCCAGCGCCCCAAGCAGAAATTTTGCAAAATATTCAAAGTACTGAATTACGACTTACGCCGGAAATACACTTACGTGTCGTGGCGCGCCAGAAGCATATCGGTTTCATACATTTAGTGTGATTAGACACATTTGTAGGGCGTGCCGTTTGTACTAAATGCACTTAAATGTATGAATCTGGCACGACACGACGATACTTAAGTGTGTTTCCGATTTTAAAATAAGTGGCTTTCGGTCCATTTTGCTCTGGTATTATAGTTTTTCGATATTCGAATACTAGTAGCGTTTTCGAGATGTACAAGCTCGGCATAACCGTACTGATATACTTCTCTTAATTTAATTACAAGTACTCAGAGAGAAAACTCGGAGACAACTAGCTAGGGTCTGTCAATAAATCATCCAACTGTGTCATAATAATAATCAGAAAGTACTAAGCGCATTAACAAAGACCGATGCCCGGGAACTCGCAAACTTTCCAACTCAATTATAATTTGGGAGTTTCCAATTTTCTTGCGCGGATCTCCGAAACCGTACAATATTGTTCGGTAATAAATCCGACAACTTTAAGGGTTGGCATACACTTTATAATTACAGTAGATCCACTACAGCCTTTTTTAATGTCCCACCGCTGGGAACAGGCCTCCGCTCTCATAGGAGAGAGGGATTAGAGCATAGACCCACCACGCTACTCCAATGCGGGTTGGCGGGCTTTAACGAATATTGTCACATGATATAGTGACAATAACCGGGACCGACTGCTTAACGTGCTCTCCGAGGCACGGGGGTGAAACACCGCCAACTACCGACTCCGGGCTGGCACTGAGAATTTCTTGACAGAAAAACCCAATAACAAATATTTGCCCGACCCGGGAATCGAACCCGGGACGGGCAAATATTTGTATATATAACGACTAGGGCTTCCCGTCCCCTGGGGTAGGGTTGGCCTTCCCTGGGTGAAGGAATAAAAAACCGAACACTTTCAAAATTACCGCAACTTTTAAATACCGCACTTGATGCGTGACATTACGTATTGTTTTGCTCTGTGATTGACCAATCTGATAACTCTTGCGTCTCTCTTTCCCCCAAAATACGTCCAATTAAAGGAAAAATGAGGTGATTTCTCTAGCAAGTAGGTAGGGTAGAGGGTGGTGCAAGACGGCGCAGTTTGGGATTGAAGCTACATAAAATGAAAAGTGCTAGGGTTATCCGAATGAAACTATGTATTCATAATCATTAATTATCTGATTACAAAATAACATACTTATAATATTAAAAACAAGTATAAATTGAAAATTTAAAAAACCCCCGACATTCGCCATTTTGTGGCGGCGGCCATCTTGAATTTGCAACAGTGCTATTCTACTAGTCAAGCCCTTTCATTTGATACCCATATCAAGGGAGTTGTGAAAAATATGTCATCCGCCATTTTGTAACGGCGGCCATCTTGGACCGATTTTCATCAAACATAGCTAACAACACTCTCGACTAATCCACCTTTCAAACAAAAAAAATCGCATTCAAATCGGTCCACCCGTTAGAGCGCCACAGGGGAACAGACAGACACACACACACACACACACACACACACACACACGTCAAACTTATAACACCCCGTCGTTTTTGCGTCGGGGGTTAAAAATAATAACATTCACAATAAATCAAAGAAAGCGACTAACGAGAATTGCGCAGTTTTACACATCCTAGTGTGTAAAACTGCGCGTTGAGATCGATAAGATTGCGCACTTTTAATAAACATAAAAATTGGCCAAGTGCGAGTCGGGCCTCGCTCTTTTAGGGTTCCGTACATAATTATGAACAGTATAATATTTTGAGTCAAAGAAATATTTCATTTTCAAGCTAGACATCGCAACAACCCATGAAAGAAAAACCCAAAAAATGTTCGTTTGTTTTGGGTCACAGCTTATAAACTATTTTATGAATCGTTGTTTTCAGTATTAGTTGTTTAAATAGAGCATATGGTAATTAATATACCGAAATATTATATTCCTAACTAGTTTAGTTTTTGAGATAGCCCCCGTCACATAAATGGTCTAAAACTGACAACTTTGATGGCCCCCCCATTTCCTTATTTTTTGAGCAAAAAATTAAAAAAATATATATATTTTTACTCTACATAAATACTACTATAAATAATACTACAAGCTGGGGTAAGAAAAAAAAATTCCAGCTCCGTTCTCTGTATGGGAGCCCACTTAAAAATAATTTAATTCAATTTTTAATTCAATATTTGATTTTGGGTCAACGTTTTACACAAAATACCAAAATTTCAGGTTTGTATCTCATTTTGTCTGCGAGCTAGAGACCTGTGACCGGCGGACAGATAGACAGACAGACAGACAAACAGCAGAGTGACATTAATAGGGTTTCGTTATTATTCTTTGGATACGGAGCCCTAAAAATCACAAATTATTTGCAACCGATACCTATTGAAAAAACGTATCTAAGAACCATTGCTAAAACCTGCTTTCAAATAAGAAAACACATTCAAATCAGTTTACCCGTTTAAGAGCTACGGTGCCACAGATAGATACACAAACAGACAAACACACACGCAGTGGTCAAATTTATAACCTGTTTTTGCGTTGGGGGTTAAAAAGAAACTAATGTATAAACAACAATCAATGCGTGTAAAGTTGCGCGCGCAGTACTACACGCACTCAAGGTGCGCAATCTTACACACTTAGGTGCCGGCTTAATCATTACGATATTACTGTCATTTCGTAGAAAATTGCTATACTATTTTGTATGAACCAGAAACATGACCTAACCCGTTGTGCAAAATTAAGGATAAAACACGAAAATTTTAATAACTTTTTTAGTAATAATACATTCAATTCGTTAAAAAATAAGATCAAACGTGTATAATAACTTTGAACTCACTTATTTCCTGCGTTTCTCAAGAAATTCCTATATTTTTTCTGGAGCATGCACCGGCTTCGATAACAAGTAAAACACAACTGAATTTAGCTACGAACTTAACTCCGTTGTCTAGTTAGGACGTGTGCACAGTCTTATCGACCGCGCAGTCTTGCACCACCCTACCCTACAGTTTTTTAGGAATCAGCTATTTTTCTTTAGAAAAATCTTAGTTTTTCAGCATTCTAAACAAAACAAATACTATTATTTTATGTTTCAAGGTCAAGGTACGTTTCCTTTCAAAACATGAAACCTCCAGTTATTATTTAGTTACTTTCCTTGGCTTCGCCCTTGCTGAATTCAAAGTCAAAGTCAAAAGTCAAAGTTAAATCTTGGCGATGCCCTTGCGCAACTGTATTAGGTACACCGTAAAAATACAAATATGTGAAGGTTTCATTATTTATTTAAATAAAAATACTCAGATTCTGACTGACAGTGACAGCCCTATAATTAATGAATGTAGGGTAGGTACAGTCAATTTACGGCGATTTTCATCATGTTACAATTGTCGATATTATGTGATTTATTTTCGAGTTATTAATACACATAAATTTCGAGTACGTCGCACGGTTGTTCACCTTTATTTAATTACTTGTTCAATATTGTTTTGTATTTAATTTCATGCTGTAAGTGGCGATAATATTATGTCGCTGTTAATGTCATCTTCGCGAAACGTGGATAGTACTTGAATAAGAAAATTAAGATTCACTAGGTGAACGACAAACAGAGAAATAATCGTAGTCTTCTTTACAGATGCGCGATCATATCTGCCTCGTTGCTTTAGTGGTTAGCGTATTCGACTACAGATCACGAGGTCCCGGGTTCGATTCCCGGGTCGAGCAAATACCTAAGTTCTTCTGTCAGTAAATTCTCTCACTGTCTCTCTCTGACACTGACACTCTGACTCAATAGTCAGAGTTGGTATAGTTGGCAGTGTTTCACCCCCGTGCCTCAGAGAACACGTTAAGCAGTCGGTCTCGGTTATTATGCGAGAACATAATCCGCTTTCATAATACATATACAGGTAAATTTATTAATATAAACTTTCAAACGGACAGAATCTTTTACGAATATCATGTGCAACACGAACGTAGATCCGACCGAAGATAGTGTGTTATCTGCGAATATATTTTTCTGGTCTGAGTGCAACACAGAGTGCAATTGGATCACGTGACCCGACTGCTTATGTATGGATTGAGTTGCCAATGTTATTTTATTACCCACTTCCCAGTTAGGGAATAAGAGATCTCGCAGACATACAATTTTAAGTTGGCCGACTATCGAACAACTAAATCGCCAACTTTCACAATTTAATCGGCCAACTTTTAAATTGCACCTAATAGGAAGGGAATTTCGATTATGATACAATGGTCGTACATTTATTTAGTTGAACGATTTAGTTGGTAATGACCATAGAATAATGAATAAGAGGAGAATTGGCCTTTACATCAAATTGTATGGAAATCTGCTGCCGTTAGTTTGTCCCTACCACTTGCTACAAAATGCTATTTTGCATACTGATAGATCAGTGCAAGCAGCACCAGTAAATATAGACTTTATCGTTTAGTACACAGCGTTCAATTTAAAATAACAACAATAATTTATACTTAAGTGTGAAATGAGATGCCATCTCTCGTGTGATTCACTTTTTTGCTTGATTTTTTGCAAACAACCACTAAACAACACGGCATTTTATTAAAAATCGAGAGCAGTGAAGAGATCGCCGGACGACATTCGACTAAAGACAGAAACGGTTGTCAAGTGTATTTAACACCAGAAGAGTTCGCACGAACCACGCCCCCTTGCCATATCTCCTCTTATTCATGTATCTATGGTAATGACGTACGGAATGTCATAAGTCACTGTGCTTATCAGTATACTCTGCGATTTAGTTGGCCAACTTGAAATTGTATGTCTCTAAGTTTTATTTCTACACAGAGGTTAGTATTTTTTATCACAATTTTTATCACAATCATCGTAATTTAAAAAATCAGCCAAGTGCGAGTCGGGCCTCGCTCTTTCAGGGTTCTGTACATAATTATGAACAATATAATATTTTGGGTCTAAGAAATATTTAATTTCCGAGCTAGACATCGCAACAAACCGTGAAAGAAAAACCCAAAAAAATGTTCGTTTATTTTGGTCACAGCTTATAAACTATTTAATAAATCGTTGTTTTCAGTATTTGTTGTTTAAATAGAGCATATATAGTACATAATATACTGAAATATCATATTCCCAACTAGTTTAGTTTTTGAGATAGCCCCCGTCACAAAAATGGTCTAAAACTGACAACTTTGATGGCCTCCCATTCCCTTATTTTTTGAGATAAAAATTAAAAAAATACATATTTGTACTCTACTTAATGAGCTCTAAACAATGATATCCCACAAGCTAGGGTAAAGAAAATTTTTTTTTTCCGGCTCCTTTTTCATGTATGGGAGCCCCCCTGAAAAATAATTTAATTCAATTTCTAATTCAATATTTGATTTTGGGTTAACGTTTTACACTAAATACCAAAATTTCAGGTTTGTAACTCATTTCGTCTGCGAGCTAGAGACCTGTGACCGGCGGACAGACGGACAGACAGACAGCCGAGTGACATTAATAGGGCTCCGTTTTTACCCTTCGGGTACGGAACCCTAAAAACCAACGTGTGCCTAAAAATACCAACGAAGCCTATCTACTCTATAAATATATTATCAAGCATAGAATGGCCTTGTGGGAGGAAAACACGTGCCAAAATTGTGTACAATTGTACACAAGTTTCCAAAATCACACTCAGTACGCATCAAGATTTAGAGGTCATTTATTTAGTGGCATTTTCGCTACTTCGAACTGTAAACACCTACCGAGAAATAAATCACAAAAAAGGACTCCTATTATACGTGAGTATTTATTTTGGCATGCGTAGGTAAATTTTTAAAAAACAGTGGTGATACTGATGTAACTATCCTATTTATGTCTGTGGTTTTAAAGCAAGGGTTTGTACAGAATTTTCTAATCTTAATCCACAAGAACGAAGTCATGGGTAAAAGCTATTACATAAATACTAGCGGACCCGGCAGACGTCGTCCTGCCCGGTGACATACTGACATCAGTGCAACCTACCGGGTCATCAAAGTACTAATATCGTAATTAAAAAATAAGGGTTGATCGTAGAAGGGTGAAAATTTAGGATTGTATGTATTTTTGTATGTTGTATCATAAAAAAATAAAAACTAAAAATTTTGTATAAAAAATAAAAAAATAAAAATTTAGGGGTGGACTACCCTTAACATTTAGGGGGATGAAAAATAGATGTTGGCCGATTCTCAGACCTACTCAATATGCTCACAAAATTTCATGAGAATCGGTCAAGCCGTTTCGGAGGAGTATGGGAACGAAAATTGTGACACGAGAATTTTATATATATAAGAAGTTAATAAATTGCTGATAAAGTAATACTCAGCTAATGAATTGTGTGAGAGCAACGCACGCGGGGAATAAGGAGCTTGATTGGGAAACTTTGTACACCGTTATAGTCTATAACTCACAGGTAATGTTGGTGTAAGCGGATAATAGTTGCGTACTAAAGTTGTTCGGTCGATTATTTCTTTTCTTTTCTTTCAGTTTAGATGGCCATTAATTATTATTATTGCCAAGTTTCAATCTCTCAATAATATAATCCATTGTAATCGGCCTAAGGGAGTTCTAAACACGATGAGATCATAATAATTGGCTATCGCAAATTAATTTCACAATGATATATTGTTATATTATAAACGCACTTATATTATAATCAAATTGTAAACATATAATATTAGTTAACTAGCGACTTTATGCTTTACAAGCGGACACCCGCGACTTCGTTCGCGTGGATATTGGTTTTTAAAAATCCCGTGAGAATCATTTTGTTTATTCTAAGCTCCTTTGAGCTCATACCTTGCTAAAAACTGTTAAAAATTCACTGGCGGATGTTTAGGTAGATCAAAATGTGAAAATCCACCAGTGAAAGTCCCATCAAAATCGGTCCAGCCTTTCAGAGATAAGCCAGTAATATTTTATTTTAGTAGTATTTGCTTTCTAACAAAAAAAGAATAAATGAAATCGGACTATCCGTTAACGAATTACAGCTAAGTACACATTTTCACTTTCATCCCCTCTCCCAAGGGAACCGTGCTGAATTTCGGGACAAAAAGTATCCTATATGTTACTCCATAGTATGAACTTAAATCATGCCAAGTTTCATTTCAATCCATTCAGTAGTTTTTACGTGATGCGCGCACAAACATACAGACAAACAGACAAACAGACAAAAATTTCAAAAATAGCTTTTTTACGTTATATTACTTATCCCTAACTTCCCCCAGTTATTATTTTGCAAAAATCTTCAATGTGCAGATACGGCAATTCTACGATTTTATTATATGTAGGTATAGATAGAAGATATCGCCCGCCTTATGGCCTGTGCCCAGCAGTGGGAAGTTAAAGGGCTGTATTGGCAACAAAAGTTAAACCACAATTACGTAAATCTGCCAACTGATTTCGTCCATGTATATCCAAATTTTCAATTTGTAAAATTACAAGTAGCTTTAGAGAACTCAAAGTGTCTAGTAGTGAGCCCGCCCAAGACCGCCGGAATTAAAAATATGTGGCCAAGCAGTTATTGTTGTATTGAAAATCTCTTAACTAAGATATCTAGAAAGAGGAGACGATTTGGCTGAAATTTTGAATTATATTTTGAATGAATAGAGAATTATGCCCTGACTTAACACATATGCTACTTTTTATCCTGGAAAAAGCCACAGTTTCCACGGGATTTTGAAAAAAATCTAAATCTATAGCTACAGGTAGATTACTATAGCAAACCTCTTTGAAAGTAGATATATAGAGGTTGGAAAAGATTAGAAGCTATAGTAATACAATTATTATGATTATATTTTGTTACGTACACGGTATAACAAGTCAAAACAGAGTTATCTAAGCACCGATTCGCATGACGAGCGTCGAAGATAGCCCCGGGGCCGGTGTAATTTTGTTAAAGCGAAATGTTTTAGGCCTGATCTTTTTCCCTTTACGTGCTCGGAATGTAGTGGAAACTACATAAGGTCAACTAGCAATACGCCTAAAAGTTGATACGAGTATGTATTATAGCTATCTTGACTGATATATGTCAGGTAAATTGTAATGTAACACATACAATAATTTAATTTGAATAATAGTAATCTTATAGGTCCACAAACACGTCATATCCAATGTTAAAAATTATACTATAAGTAATAACTACATAATATTTAATTATTACATTATTTTCATAATCATCAAATTACGAAATCGCGCTGATGCGGATACACAAATATAAGGAGTTCTGTCTCATTTGTGCTAGCGGGGACGTGTTACGATCGATAGAGATAGCAATATACCTATATCAAATAACAAATGTGGCCGAGCAGCTTGCTGGGGGACTTCGCATAAACGACTACACTGTCCGATTTTATTCTATTTTATTTAAATTTGATTTGATTTTATTTATTTATTTGTAATCAACAGTATTTAAGTTACAATCTGAACTTCAATGTGTTGCGTTATGTCCACGAAAATTTGACCCAGTGTTCGGGTTCTATGTCAGAAAAGCACGTTGCTTATAGTATCTCCCACGCTCCAGGGAAGTGGCTGCGTTACTTATTGATATTAAGTAAATAATTTCATGAACAGTAAGGGATGTCGGTGCGATTGCTGCAAAGGAAAAAGCACACGTAGTATGCGTACTTTCATTCAAGGTAAAACATTGATATAAAAATATAGATAGACATATTTATACAGACCGCGAGAACTTCCCTAGCCACCCTGATTCCGAGAAAGGGAGGCTTAGGAAACACTAAAAATGAGCAATAAACTTTATTGTTGTATGATATAACCGATTACAATATATTATTTCTTCTTTTCTTCTTTGGAAATCTTTGGGTACCATTGTCATTATTTATTTTGTTTGTACTCGCATAACTGGCTGAATGAATGTTTCTTACTAAATTTATTTATTATAAAATATGAAATGAAATGAAATGACAAAAGTGAAATTGGTACTTTCTCACTTGCCTATTTTTAACCCCCGACGCAAAAACGACGGGGTGTTATAAGTTTGACGTGTCTGTGTGTGTGTGTGTGTGTGTGTGTGTGTGTGTGTGTGTGTGTGTGTGTGTGTGTGTGTGTGTGTGTGTGTGTGTGTGTCTGTCTGTTCCCCTGTGGCGCTCAAACGGGTGGACCGATTTGAATGCGGTTTTTTTTGTTTGAAAGGTGAATTTGTCGAGAGTGTTCTTAGCTATGTTTGATGAAAATCGGTCCAAGATGGCCGCCGCTACAAAATGGCGGATTACATATTTTATCACAACTACCTCAATATGGGTATCAAATGAAAGGGCTTGACTAGTAGAATAGCACTATGCAAATCCAAGATGGCTGCCGCCACAAAATGGCGAATGTCGGGGGTTTTTTAAAATTTAAATTTATACTTGTTAAGGGAAAGTTACGAAGAAGTCGCTAAATAGGTATATTTAAAAAATATGACCTATCTCGTGACTAATTTCTGGCCGGCCAACCATAGATGCCTGTGCCTGTATAGAACCATAGATAACGTAACGCGTGCCTGATGGTAAAGTTGTAAGAACTTTTAAAAACAAGAGTTATAGATCGACCAGAATCTCATGAAAAATAGGGAAATTAAATTTTGTAGTAAGCAACACTAGGTTAACTCGGCTGCCCTAGTGATAAACAAAGTAATTACATTCAGAACACCTTACCTGGGATCGTTTCAAGAAACGAAAAATCAAGCAACTGCATTTTAAATACAAAAACAAAGTAATCAACATCCAATTACTTTGTTTTTGTGTTGTGCTTATTGTTTACTTGGTTTTTGCATTTATATTTCGGGTTAATGTGTGCAGTTACTTTGTTTAGGCAATTCAAATTTCAGTAAACGGTTCAAGTTATTTGAAATATTAAACAGTGGTAAAAAACTACTCGACTTAAAACTTTTGTTAATGCACAAAAGTCAATTTCACAAAAAATGTCAGTTACTTTGTTTATCGCTAGGGCAGCCGTAGTGTTGCTAACTTTGGAATTTCATTTCCCTATTTTTCATGAGATTCTGGTCGATCTATACATATTTCAATCTGAAAGAGAAATTCTGTGATGCATGGTCACAAGCTTCATATTTCAATATTATCATTATTCTGTAATCAGTCTATTTTATAAAATAAATGATAATAAAATATTTTTCCCTTTTCACGAGAAATTCACTTTGAAGAATTTCCGGTTCGATAGGAAACGTCTCCCTTTTGAAAAGAAACGCTTTCGGAAAGAGAAAATCTAAAAAAATGTCAGGAAATTCCATTCAGTATTTTGGTTGTGACCGCATTATCTTGGTTTTTGTACATCAACAAATGTACACAAAAATAAGAATTTGGACGAGACGTCCCGAAAAATCGAGAGACGGTTTTACGTGCAGCGAATAAGCGACGAGGCTTTTCGCTAAAAAACGGAAAATTTCACCGTCTACCTCGGAACTCTGTCTGGTCTTTACATTGACGAAGCCCTTTTTACGTATTCCGTACATCGAACGTGTATTAGTTTGATTAATACGTTAGAAAAAGGCAGTTGATTTTGTATGTATATTGTATAGGTATAAAATCGACCGTGTAAAAAATCGCCTAAAGATGATCGCACACTGGAAACGAGCTGAAATCATCGTTTAGAGCCGCATATATCTGATCTTAAAAATAGGTAACTTAAAATCAATAACCATAGGTACATGGAATTTGTTTCGTATGTCGGTGTCTGACAAAACCAATATTTCAATCCGCTTTTTTAGCGAAAAAAGCAGAATGTAAATATTTTTTCAAAAATAATATTTTTTGAAAAATATAATTTTTCGACTGATTTTATCGATCAATAGAAAAGCGTGTATGGGAGAGGCTTACATCTAAATGAAAACAAAACAACCGTACAGCGTCCGCGGTCCCATTACAAACTTCAGTCATTAATGACGTTCGGTCCCGAACAAAAGGTGCGCTGATTGTAATTTCGGCGATAACTCCCGCCCCGGAAACGGAAACCGGTCAGATATTTCATGCGGTCGTGTTTAATATGGCCACAATCGAAAACAATGGCTCTGCATGGTTTGTATTGTTTGGTATGTTTCAGGCCTGGGCAGATTCAACGCGTGACGGGAACGCGGCTTCTAAAAGTAATTATAAACAATAGTATGTTGTTGTGTAGGTAAGTACGGAGGTTATCGGAGAGTAGTGCATACATTTTATATGAAGACGTGCCCTTTATTTTTTGTCATTTTTGAGTAGTAGTGCGTGCGTTGACACTCGAACAACGCTGTAGAAGTTCTCCGTTAGTTTACACGCCAGAGTGCGCTGCAATAGCTGCAAGCGCACAGTCTCAACTCTCAACATAAACTTGACTCAAAGTACAGTATTATTTCAATGTTTTTAATGTGAGCCTTTAATGTGTCACATATAACCTTCATACAGTTCCTTGGAACAGTATGAAGGTTTTTACAATACAAAGTACGCGTAGAAGCCGTGATTAGTGCCTGCCGTCACGGCACAGGTCACGGCTCACGCTCCGCTATGCGACGTGCTTCATTACTGTAAACCATACTGTGAGATTTTGAATTTATTGTGGGTGTGTACTTATCAACAAACTCAAATCAACAAAAGGACGCGTTTGGAACCCTTGTAGTTTTAGCTTTAAGGTCTCGTAAGTCACTATGACCATTACCTAACTTCTATGTATTTGTAAAATTGAGGTTCAAAAAGTGTACAGTGTACCAGTTTTGAATACAGTTAATTTGAATTTAAATTTACTGTTACTTGTATTACAAATAATACTCAACGCGTCCAGTATGACGTTCAAAGTGGCTACTAAAAGTTGTACCTAATATAATAAATTGTGTGAGTACGGCTTGAAAGTACTGCTACCGCGGCCGCCCCACCAGAGGCCCCGCGTCGTGTCTGTTGAAGGCTTTATAACGTGGGAAGCATTTTTATGGGCCGTGAAGCGGGGCTGTATGAGAGATTGATCCTCGACGATTACAACGCAAGGTTTTTTTTCTCTCTCTCGTTTTCATTGTTTGTGTTGTGAGCGATGTATTATCCGGATGCGTGTTGCTCCCATCCGCGGTGTGTAGGTAATTTATCGGGCGAAAGGGGAATTTTTATCAGACATTCCTAATAAATAGGATACATAATTCTAAAAAGAGGTAAAAGTGATAGACGAAGGAGTCCCGAGATGCTGGAATGGCGAGCGGAAAGCGTAGTGTTAGTAGTTAGTACACATTTCACTGGCGCCAACATTAGACGAGTCGCGGGAAGCGGTGTCTTGAAGTCTTTACGAGAGACCTATGTCCAACTGTGGACGTCCATCGGTTGATGATGAATACTAAACGACAAATAAGAGGAATGGCGCTTGACGACCTCCCTGGCGCTGTGGTGAGCGCTGTGGTCTTATAAGCGGGAGGTCCCGGGTTCGATTCCCGGCAGGGACAATTTGGGATTTTATAACTTCTAAATTGTCTCTGGTCTGGTCTGGTGGGAGGCTTAAGCTGTGGCTGGTTACCACTCTACCGGCAAAGCCGTGCCGCCAAGCGATTTAGCGTTCCGGTACGATGCCGTGTAGAAACCGATCAAGGGGTATACTACATACATACTTCCGAGTTAGCCCGCTTCCATCTTAGACTGCATCATCACTTACCATCAGGTGAGATTGCAGTCAAGGGCTAACTTATAGTTGAATAAAAAAAAAAATGAGATGTAGATCTTGCAACCATACATGACTTCAGAGTTAGTTGTCTTATTGCACAGGAGCTTAGGAGCTCGCACGGGCTTTTTTGGACGGACGAGTTGTCCCGAGGCGCAGCGTCTTTTGATTGAAACAAACTATATATGTATAATAAATAGCTTTGTTTATTTTGTCATACGAGTGACGTAATATATTGAAACAAGTTTTCCACGATGACTAGCCTAGTATAGCTTTCCTCGTGTCTTTGGCTTCAAGAAAAAGTTCTTTAAGGAGCGTATGATATAAAAACTAGAAAAATATTTCCAGAAAAAGTTTTAAGTTTTTGTAATTTATCAGCTCTTTAGAACGATAGATTATTATAGGTATCGCAGTATCTAGTTTTGTTGTTTATTGTTGCCGGCAGTCTCGATAGTGTTCGTATCGAGTTGCAAGTTGCTAGAAGCTTTCACATCAACTTGTCAATTATGTCCCGCAAAGCCGAGTGATATAGTGAGAAGGCGCTGGCTTGGAAATGCTGATCAATTTTACCTTAGGTAAGTTGAAACAGGAGCTCTTTTCTGCCGTGAGTTAGTCTGTAATTTTAGTTGTTTATGCATAATATTCAGAGTAATTTCAACGTGTAATTTTAACAATCCAATCTTATGAATTCCGAGTTTGGGTACCTATAACAAGTTTTTTTAGTTAAAAGTAGTCTGAGTAACTATTCCTTTTATAGAACATTTTCAGGCCATTGCAGTTTTCCGGATATATCAGGTACAATGATGTCATTTTAATACGTCATTACGTCATTTTAAAATATAATATCATTGTGTAGGTACTGTACAGAAGGCCTACTACAATCTTTAATCTAACGATCCAATTCCGATGCTATTCAATATCGGCGCTTAAAATAAATCGCATTGAATTCGTACCATGAAGTATCTTTTTGTTTCTATATTTTTATACTAGGTTTTTGTTTCGTTCATGACGTCATGACGTCTATTGGTCGGATAAAAGAGTTCATGGTACGAAATAGCGATTCAGTTCAGTTTAGGTCTTTAATTGAGTCGCGATTATAGTTGATGGTAGACCCACAGGACATATTATTATTTGTAAATGAAGAGGTTCATGCATAATCCAGTCAATTTAGACTTTCAAGGTTACAATAATTCATACCTGGCTGGAAATTGGTAGGATTGTTCAAAACACTATTATAAATGAAATGTGAAAAGTCCTCATCGATCCGACACCTGGAAAAAAAATTACTCCTGGACACGCACAGTTTATTCACACTTGGCTGAAAATTGGTAGGATTGTTCGAAACACTATTATAAATGAAATTGAAAAAGTCCTCATCGATCCGACACCTGGAAAAAAAATTACTCGGGGTCAAAGTTTTCACGGGAAGTTTTCAGCAAAACGGTAAGTCTTATCATAAAATTATCGTAGACAAAATAGATAGCACAGATAGCATTAATTGGACACAACGGAAAGGGGTCACGAGTTTCGACAATGAGGAATATGACGCGGAGAGAAGAAATTTTACGCAAAAATAAGTAGTAGGTATACCTATAATATATTTAAGTACTTAGCCAAACAGCACAATTGGCATTTGTATACAGAATATTGGAGCAATATTCTGTAAATTTGGCGCTCACGATGATAAAATGGGCTATTTGCTTTACATTACGCGTTCGGTAAATGACGTCCGTTGCGAACGATGTTGTTGCCTATAATCGCAAATCATTACGTTTTCATATTCCCAAATTGAATGTTTACTCTACAATCGTTATTTTAGCGTGTAACCCACATACATTATATAGAGTAGATCGGTAATCATCACTGTTTATCACAAATGTTGTACCTTAGGCACTTGTCGCACCGGTAACGATGAACGAGAAGCGAGTAGAGCTATAAACTAGAAACGAGTTGGCGAGCAGCGGGAAGCGAGTGTGTAGTTCCGATAGTTTTGTCGCTGGGCTATATAGTCCAGTAACTTTAACGTTCGCTATTATGGGATACCTTGCGTCAAATCCGGTAGATCTGATTTTTTGCAGACTTGTTCATGATGTTGGCCCAATGAATAATCCAAACCTTAAGCGCCGAACGGAACTACTGGATTTGACGCAAGTTCGGATTATTAAAGTTACTGGACTAAGAAGCGAGTGCGCGAGTGCGACGGGCGATTACTCGCGCAAAATCGCTCGCGGCGGCAGTCCTGCGGTCTTTTGGTCTCTCGGCGTGAGTTCTGACCAGGCGATCATCGCTGAGCGACTATTATCTTTGATAGCTCTTGTCGCTCAGCGACAAACAAGTGGAGCGAGTCCTCGCCGGCAGTGTGAACAGTCAGCGATCAACTATTAATATATGCATGATATGAAATTGTATATCTATTGTACTTACGTTTCTCGCTCAAGCGACTAATCGCTTCCTCGCCGGCGGTGAGACAAGTGCCTTAAGTAGGTACAATTTTCGCCACGGATAGAAGAAATAACGGATATTTTCATGTTGGTACGCGATCAAACGATGAGTTACTTTCACCGTTACCGTGAAATTGCATTAAATATTTATTAGTCCAACCTTTTAATATCAAAAGCTTCCGATAAAGAAGGAATTCGGCCTTTATTTACAGCATTGTCTTTTAAATTTTCAAAGTAAATGGAATTAGGTGAGGTCATGCGTAGCTGAATTTATAGAGCGACTAGTGAATTCTATTAGCTTTGTCCTTATAACAATAGGTCGAGATATTCCAACGAAAAATTATACTTATGTAAGTATAAGTATAATTTTTCTTTGGAATATCTCGTCGCACACCAAGTGCTTTTTTTGTACAGCTTTTTAATAACCCAGATACTATGATTGTTTACGCTACGTCAACGTGCAAATATTACGTACCGATACGATAATCTTCTTCTATACATAATATACTTAATAAAATCGTAGACTTGCCGTATCTGTACATTGAAAATTTTTGCAAAATAATAACTGGGGGATGTTAGGGATAAGTAATAGAACGTAAAAAAGCTATTTTTGAAATTTTTGTCTGTTTATCTGTTTGTCTGTATGTTAGTGCGAGCGTCACGCAAAAACTACTGAATGGATTGAAATGAAACTTGGTACGATTTAAGTTCATACTACGGAGTAACATATAGGATACTTTTTATCCCGAAATTTAACACGGTTCCCTAGGGAGAGGGGATGAAAGTCAAAACGTGTATTTGGCTGTAATTCAATAACTCGTGGTCCGATTTCATTCATTCTTTTTTTGTTAGAAAGTAGATACTTTAAAGATTACCAACTAATCTCTAAAAGGCTGGATCGATTTTGATGGGACTTCCACTGGCGGATTTTTACATTTTAATCTACCTAAACATCCGCCAGTGAACTTTTAACAGTTTTTAGCAAGGTATATGACCTCAAAGGAGCTTAGGAAAAACAAAATGATTCCTGCGGGATTTTTAAAAACCAATATATATCCACGCGAACGAAGTCGCGGGTGTCCGCTTGTACATAATATTTATCGTGTTGGTACTCAATAGCTTTCAACGATACAACAACGGAATTAGTTTGAATGTAAAATATTTTGGACGATGAATTCAATCACGAATAGGTATAATAGCGTGAGAAAAATAGAACAGAATTTTCTCCAACAATGTTTTAAATCATGAAATCTTACTCGAAAGTAAGGTTATCTTGCACAAATAAAGCGGATTTTACGTACATAGTAAATAATTTTAAACATGGATTTATTTGATCGGAACTATTTGTATTGGTACAGATGAGCAGATGTTTGTTGTTCGGAACTGGAAATAGTTGTCTCTGTCAACAGTAGACAGTGGATACAGAAAGCTCCGTTGTTTAGTGTACAGCTGTGAACAGATACTAATCTGCCAACTTATACTTACTGTAAAAATATTACGAAACGTGCTGTGTACTTAAACTATATAACATTAAAAGGAGATATTCTATACGACATGTTTTTAAAGCGTTTCTCTAAGTAAATTCTACAAAATTCTTATCCTACCAAACAAGAGTATTATTTATTTAATAAATTCAGTTTTAATATATTTAAAGGACACTAAGGGCCTGTTTCACCACCTTCTGACAAGTGTCGGATAGCCTAAACGTGTTTTGTCACTTTCTTACTTTAAGTCAAGTGACAAAGATAAAATATCATGTGGATAAGCTATCAGACACTTATCAGAAGGTAGTGAAACAGGCCCTTATATTCTGTGATGCATACATTAATCGTATACACATAACATTCACACATTTTGTCGTGCAAAACTGAAAAGGTACAAGATGTCTGAAATTACTTTACGGGCTTTTGGGGAGACCAGGTATAAAAGTAACACGGGATGAACGTAACAAATGAGTTTTTGAACCAACTATGTTGGCTGCATTGATGGCTCTTTCACCAAAATGTGCCATTTTGAACCCCACTCTTAACCAAAGTTTGGTTGTTTTTTTCAAAATTCAAGCATAAATGCAACTGATGTTATAACATCAGTTGCATTTATGCTGATGTTATGAGATTTTTAATATTCAAAAAACTTTGTGAGATATTACGAGAAAACTAAAAATTGTTAAAAATTTGTTTATCCCTGGTCTCGTTTACTTTGTTCGATTTTGAGAGTAGGTAGGTACACCACGGTATGCCCTGTTTTCCAGTTTTCGGTTGAGGTTTGGAATGTAAATTATTACAAATATTGTACCGCGGTGTTATTTGTTTATCAACGCCCGCCTTCGGATGGGTAGGTAGGTACCTACAGGGTGCTTCATTAAAATACCTGAGTTATTGCGGCGCGCTGTTACAATTTGTCAAGCAGATAAAACGCTACGTGAGATGAAATATCTTAAATGGAGTCTCGCTTTTGTTTGAAATTTTATAGACTGGACGGGTTCTTACTTTATAGCTTGCCCCGGATTCATCTATAGGGTGGGTTTATTTTTCACCAAAATACTTACACTTACTACAAAAGTATCGTAGTAACTATTTACCCTAATAAAATCTAAAAAATAATTAGGTAGTTTCTATACGTTCGTCGTCTTTATCACACTCGGGCGGAAGAAGATTTATGACGATAGTCAACCTACGGCTGGAGCGTCAATATTTTTAACAGGCTTCTAAAAAAGTTTCTCAATTCGGTCCACTTTTTGTTCAAACTGATTTCTCTGAGATAGAGGAAGTTCGCGGCATAGTAACATTTGGGTTTAGAGTGGCGATGGAATTTTTAATACTTATTAGATATTTACGGTATTGTCATCTATCTATCTATAATATAATAAAACTGTAACAGATCCAATTCTGTACATTGAAGATATTTTGAAAATTTTTATTGGAGGGCACTCTATAATCGATACTGAAACGAAAACTGCAATTTTTTTCATTTTTGTCTGTCTGTCTGTCTGTCTGTCTGTCTGTCTGTCTGTCTGTCTGTCTGTCTGTATCTTGGCCGCGCATCACGCCGAAATTACTGAATGGATTCAAATGAAATTTGGTACGATTTGTGTTTATACTCCGAGGTAGGACATAGGATACTTTTTATCCCGAAATTCAGCACGGTTCCCTTGGGAGAGGGGATGAAAGTTAAAACATGTATTTAGCTGTAATTCATTAACGCGTTGCTCGATTTCACTCATTCTTTTTTGTTAGAAAGGTAGTACTTTATATAGTGTCCCGTAAATATTTCAAGGTCATAGGTTTTTTAGTTCAGAAATGACAGCCATTACAACCCTCAGTATTGGGTTCAAATAACTTGGGACCCGAATCTTTGAACGTACGGCTTATTTTAAACAGCTGGTGTGCGTTTAAATTTATGTTTATTGGTTTGTCTATTTGTTCCAGCTAATCTCCGAAACGGCTGGATCGATTTTAATGGAACTTTCAATGTTATAAGGAGTAACAGGCTACATTTAGTTTAGGTACATAAAAGAATTATGGGGTCGTATGTACGGCTGCTGTAAACAAATACCTATATATATCTAAATAGAAAATTAAGCTTTCCATTACGCTATTTAATAAAATCACTTTACTTGATGGTTAACTTAGTAATATTGACCTTTGCTCTAACCCGCAATGAATTGAACACCCGCATTCAAGATCTCTAGAAACCACAATAGTTACCTACTCTCGATCTTGCATATTCTACGGGAAGGCGGCAATGAATAAATTTCCGAAGTTTGTTACTCCAATTGCTTCGGAGTTGGTAGGCGTCCCACGGGTGTCGATGCAAGTTAATTATTTTATAGATTTTCGAAACACGATATTACTTTGTTTTAAATGTGAGATTTATTGTAATGTTATATTCATGGGGCTTTCAGAAGCGGGATAAAACGAATGTTAAGTTGTGGGTCGATTTAATATAAAGATCAATGAGAATAATTCACACCAGACATTGCCACCAACGTAAGAGAATGAAAAAATAGTACACGGCGCTAGTGTTGCCAACATTTTAACAGCGACATCTCAAAAGCATTATGGCCTGGCACTCACATTTCACACAAAGCTACTGGTTAAGTAAGAAGAAGAAATTGACGAGAAGCGTAAGTAACTTGAAATTTGACTGTGAAGCATTCATCAGATTTACTTCACAGCCTTGTTCGACTTTCAACAATGAGAAGCCATGAAGCCGTGAGCTTTGAACCTGAAGTAGCAATGAGCGGGCCACACAGTTCGAACAACCCATAGACCTTTGAGTTCTGGAAGTGCTGGAATGGAGACCTCGCACAGCAAAACACAGTTTTTGCAGATCCCCGACTAGGTGGACAGACGACATTCTGAAAGGACGTCTGGAAGTCCCTACAAAGCGACCTGTCCAGACGTGGACTTTTATCGACTGACGAAAAAGAAGAAGAAATTACCAAACTGGAAAAACCGAGAATCGAATTGGACGAAAAGTATATATTAAGGCCATAGCGTAATATCCTGCTGCATCAGGAAGGTCTTATGACTCCTTATCACGTTTTTCTAAGAGAGTTGTAATTTTAGAGCTTTTTATGCTAACAGAATTAACTAAGTGATTCAGGGCGGAAATGCAGTCAGCATTCTTGGTACCATTCCATGCGGAAACGACTTGCATACTAACGCTCTGTAAATTAACTAGTTTAAGATTCAGCTCTCAGTTAGGTAGCTATATTGAAATTGAGGCATTAATAACAGAATGCAACGTGCAGCAATTTAGTGCAGTAAAATAGGTTTGCTTTATAAAGTACATTCTAAATTCATTTTATTTAAAAAGCGTTGATAGTCTAGTGACTAAGACTTCGGCCTCCCTTTCGGGGAGACCAAGTCGATAGTCGGCATAGACTTCTAACTTTTCAGAGTTATGTGCATTTTAAGCAATTAAACATCACCTTTAACAGTGAAAGAAAACATCGTGTGGAAACCTGCATGCCTAAGAGTTCTCAATAATGTTCCCAAAGGCGTGTTAAGTCAATCAATTCGCACTTGGCCAGCGCAGTGGACTGCGGTTTAACCGCCTCCGCACACTGGGCCACTAGTGGCGCCGACTAGTGGCGGCTGCAAGTCACGAAAAAGAGTTTTCATACATTTTCTTGTAGCTCGAACGCGGTCACTCGAGCGCTCAGTGTGCGGCGGTACATAAAATGTATGAAAAATCTCTTCCGCGACTTGTGGCCGCCACTAGACGTCGTCACTAGTGGCCTAGTGTACGGCGGCTGTAAACACTTTTCATTCTGTGAGGAGACCTATGCCCTGTAGTGGGCCGGTATAAACATCGGCACGTACATCGAACGCTGAACGAAACGTGGAGGGGTTAGCTGCGCATGGGTACTGTCGCGCACGTAATACAATCATTGCTTTAATTATTTAATAGTACCTACCTATTTAATTTAGGTATTAATTGTGCCTGCCTTCCCAAAATAGTATTTTTTCTAGGCATATTCAATGTTCAAAGTCACAAACAAACTTATTAAAAAACAAATTAACAAACTCAATCTTAGCAAAATATAACAACAAAAATTAATCGCAATAACAATACAATTAAGAACGCGACTGTAGACTGGACGTGCGCGGGGCGTCCTTAGCTAACCCCTCCACTTTCCTTCAGCGTTCGATGTACGTGCCGATGTTTATAATGATGAATGATGATGGTGTGTAATACGAAGCAAGTGTAAAGGCTGTGACCCACGCTCTGGTGCCTTCCTGGTCCAAAGGCTATCCATCGCCATCCAGCGTGGAAATGCGGCCAGTCTGATGGGTACCTTTGAGCCAGGAGCCACCAGGGGTGGTCTTTTCGACTAGTTTTTAATTATTATATTATATTTTTTAAGGTTTTTAGTTTTTTTTCATTTTAGTTCATTGTATATTTAGATAGTTAATTTAATTTTAAATTTGGTATTAAAATATATTATCTCTGTATGTATATAAATAATGTCATTGTAATACAGTGTAAAGTGAATGTAGCCTCTAGATCACAAATATACGCTGTAACGCTTTGTATTTACCGTGAATTACCGAACAATGGGCTTGTTGTCATTGCATTATATTACTACGTGTCCCATTTAACCGCTCAAACTCGGAACAGCGCCGGCTTGTTTACTGTTGGGATTATTGCTGTCGCCGGCAAACATGATGATTGGTTGAATTCACGAAAATATTGTTTGATGTGATCGTCCGGACGGCGGACGGAATATGGTTTTAATAGATTCGACCCGCGAATTAGTCCGTGTGGCTTGTTCAAAATGTTTATTTTCGCGGGATTTAAAAACGTATAACGTGCCTATTTTGATAGTGATTTTATTTTGTCAAATTGATTGAGTAAGTAGTTGAGAAGTAATAAAGAAACGAGAAATGGAAAAAAAAATACAAACGACGTATAAACTATCTTTAATAAAAAATAAAAAAAAAACGACTGCCCTGCCAAAAAATAAACTAAAAAGTAAAAAAAAATTAAACTAAAAATTAAAAAAAAAAAAAAACAAATTAAAAAGTAAAAAATACAAACTAAATAGCCAGTGTCACCCGAGATTATAAGGTTTCTAAAGATAACCCATACATCCAAACCTGTCTCGGCATTTAGAAATTATAGTGAAATTAAGAACATAACTAACTACATACTTAGTACATAAAACTATTACACTCCATTTTTGGGCAGTCGTCTAGTTCGGTAATAACGAATGAGGAATATTTCAGGTTTTTATGATTGATTGAGATATTGTAGATTTTTCAGACAAGCTAAGTAAGTAATCGTCGATATCGAATTTTTTGCAGTAAGTCGGTACCTATTCATAGTTAGAATTTAACTAATAAATATACAGCAATCCATTAATTATTATTTATACTAAATCATAATTACCATTTATAATAAGTAACTTAACCATGAATGATCACTAATCAGTAGATCAGTAGATTAAGCGAAACAATTGTCAAAAAAATGAAAAACTTATAAAGTAAACCAAAACTTACAAAGATAGTGTATTTGCTCGAGTAGACAAGTATAAATTGAAAATTTAAAAAACCCCCGACATTCGCCATTTTGTGGCAACGGCCATCTTGGATTTGCATAGTGCTAATCTACTAGTCAAGCCCTTTCATTTGATACCCATATTAAGGGAATTGTGAAAAAATATGTAATCCGCCATTTTGTAGCGGCAGCCATTTTGGATCGATTTTCATCAAACATACCTAACAACACTTTCGACTAATTCACTACAGGGGAACAGACAGACAGACACACACACACACACACACACACACACACACACACACACACCTATAACACCCCGTCGTTTTTGCGTCGGGGCTTAAAAACGACATTCAAACAAAGAGGCTCTCTATAGAGGAGGTTAATCAAATAATGGGGGTTAATAAAACCGCGGCACAGCCCCGCCCGCAATCCGTTTAGCGCCTGTAAACTAATCTGACCCGACGAACTTGCGGCAGGGAAGTTCTTGTAAGTTGTACTGTACTTAGTTTAGGTTTATACAAAATTGACGATGTTTATAGCGTAAATAGAGCTCCTGTAATCTGTACTATTTAATTTATTCCTGATTATGTAAGAGAAAATAGGTAAAAGGTCAGCAAATCAAAAACTAAAATGTTTAAGTTAGAGATAAGGAACAATCATTGACAAGAAAAATGACAAAACTCATAAAACTAAAGTAAAACTTATAAACAATTTCTCGAGTAGAAAACTACATTCAAACAAAGAGGCTCTATAAAGAGGAGGTTAATCAAATAATGGGGGTTAATAAAACCGCGGCACAGCCCCGCCCGCAATCCGTTTAGCGCCTGTAAACTAATCTGACCCGACGAACTTGCGGCAGGGAAGTTCTCTCCTGTAAGTTGTACTGTAGTTTAGTTTTATACAAAATTGACGATGTTTATAGCGTAAATAGAGCTCCTGTAATCTGTACTATTTAATTTATTCCTGATTATGTAAGAGAAAATAGGTAAAAGGTCAGCAAATCAAAAACTAAAATGTTTAAGTTAGAGATAAGGATGTAGTTTAGTTTTATATAAAATTGACGATGTTTTTATAGCGTAAGTAAATATATAGAGCTTCTGTAATTTAATTTTTTTAATTTAGTAGGTATTCCAGATTGTGAAAGAGCAAGTATGTCAGGTCATTTAGGTCAGTAAATGAAAATCTAAAATTTTTAGGTCAGAAAAAATTGTGACAAAATTGACTCAATCACATAGCGGTGATAGTCTAGCAATTTCATAATAAGTAATATTTTTTTAAATTTATTATTTCATAATAATAGGTTGATTATAAATCATCACACATATTATGCATTAAAAAGAAATAAAAATTTCATATCCGTTGCGTTGCTTGCAGAAGAAGTGAAATTTCTTTGGTATTCTTTAATTTCCGAAAAAGCAACAAATCCCGGGCAACGCGATGGCAGAACTTTAAACATTCGCCCGCATTGGAGTCCACTAATTTTTAATCATTATTAATATATAAAGTCCGTTAATCGCAGGCTATCGTGCCGAGTGCCGACCGTAATCCACTTGCAAAAATTGTGCCAAATTACACAAATTGAGAAACAGCTTGCATTCATGACGGCATTTAAAAGTTAAACTCGTTTTCAGTTTCATTAACGGTTATGCCTCGGATTAACGGTGTAATTATGTACGCAATTTGGCGCGGGGTTTCAAATGACGTGTTATTTAAGATTTGTTTTAGGGTGTTACCAGACCAGTCGATCGATCGTCGATCGACGGCATCGGTCAACGTCGATCTAAATTGATTGACTGGTCTAGTAGCTTTAATTGATCGACGGATACCGTTCGACTAACCAATCGATCGATTGTCGGTCGACGTTGATCGATATAATCAAGTAGCTCGATATACGTCGAATAATCCATTCTAACATCGATTAATCAATCGATTGGTCTGGTAGAAACTATCGATCGACGCCGACTAATCTATTCTACCATTGATCGATGCTGTCGATCGACGATCGATCGGTTGGTCTGGTAACACCCTAAAATTGCAATTTATAATAAGCGTCCGGGGCTGGAGCGCATTTAAAATGCATGTTGCGCGATTCTGATGTTTCAACGTTTCCTAAATTGAAGGAAACACCTATCTAAGCCTAATTAGGGGACACTTAGTCCCCTAATTAGGCTTAGATAGATGTTAGGACAACAATTTGGTTTTCACCAAAGTTTGAAGGGATAGGTACTTAAATGATGTGTTGATTTGGGTGACGTCTTACACTACTTCCTAATTAGGGGATAGTTTATGTTTCTGGTGAAAATGGGCATAATCGATGACATACCGCGTTTTGCGGCGCCACAAGTGATTTGTCGGATTATAACATCTTCGTGCCAACAGATAGACGTCCACTGCTGGACATAAGTCTAGGTCATTTCGCTGATTTCCTGCTTGGGGCGCTGGCTGTAGATGTATGGACGAACTCGAAACTTTAAGGCGAAAGTTTGTGTGTGTGTGTGTGTGTTTGTTACTCTTTAACGCTGCAACTACAGAACCGATTTGGCTGAAATTTTGTATGGAGACAGATTATGCCCTGACTTAACACATTTTGAGAAAATCGAAACTACAGCTATAGGTAAATTACTATAGAAAACTTCCTAAAGGTTGGAAAAGAGAGCGGGAACGGCAGCCAAAACTCCACTATTCCCTCAGGATTTGTGAAAAACCGAAGTTCACGCGGATGAAGCCGCGGGCATAAGCTAGTAATAAATATACTGATTCGTAAAAATGCAGAAGGATCTGGAAATCAACGTTATTATTACTATTTCAAGAAAACTTTTGTAGGACTAATGGAATGGCAGTAGGTAGTAGGTAAGAGCATAGAGGTATTCGTAGACTGCATTATTCATTCTCTCATTTATTTGCATACTCATACTTACAATTTTATTTTTAACAATGTTTAAGTATAAAAAATAAAAATATATACTTACACATATTAAAAGTAACATTCTTAAAATTAAATTACAAAACGGGTTCCATCGGCAGCGGTATAAAGTCCAAGCTGCCGGTGGTCAGGGCTCCAGAGTGAGGAACCTCCTCACAATGCGTGCCGTCTCGAGGAGAACTGCCTTCTGAGTGCTTAGTCTAAGATCGGAGCACTCGAAAACGAACTCAAAAACTATTGATCGATTTCAGAGTAAAATAGACCTAAAATGGCTTGTATTAAGGTTCGCCAATACATTCAGCATTCGAACACAACGAGCGCCCCAAGCAGAAATGTTGTAAAATACATATTCGGACTATGGAATTTCGACTTTAAATTACGAGTATTTGAGTTCATTTTGCTCTGAATTCACTTGTGATTCGATCAATAGTTTTCGAGTTCGTTTTCGAGTGCTCCGATCTTAGACTAAGCACACTGTATCCTGCTCTTGACCCAACAGCCAAGCGAAAGTTTCTAGAGATGTTGGTCGAAACTGTTCGCTTTGAGACCATTTACCAAAACGACAATCGGAACAATAATCGTTGAATCAACACTCCACATGGCGGCAATCTCGTGAGCAAGGTCTAAATATTTTGTTAATTATATTACTATTTCAATAAAACCTTTGTAGGACTAATGGAATGGCAGTAGGTAGTAGGTAAGAGCATAGAGGTACTCGTAGACTGCATTATATTATTAATATTATGCAATACGTTATAGACAGTGCACTGAGCAAACAGTTCACGGTGAGGATAAACCCGCGTAGTGTTTGCGTTTGCAGCGCGACTGTTTGTCTTGAAGCTCGCACACCGGAGTGATTACTTACACAAGTAGATTTGAAACTGTTTGAGCGCCAATACCGTAACAGGATATCCTCCCTTGGTTGCTTGCGAGTATCATAAGTACCTACATAAGACGTTCGCAAATAGTTTCAAATTATTATTAGTTCATGAAACTGTTGCATAATACGGATACCCAGTTATGTGCAGTTTCATACTTGAAACTTGTAACTTGATCAACTAAGATACAGGTAAATAGTAAATTAATAATGTTAACATAACGATAGGACCGCAATAAAATTGACCTCCTATGATTGGGCTGCCGCCTACCTATATAAATAATAATAAATAATAAATAAATATTCACACATACACACACGGTCGACTGTTCCTAAAGTAGGCAACTTAATGCCTGTGTTATAGGTAACAACCGACTGATAGACATATTTACATATATACTACAATATATTTATGTATATATATTTAGTAAATGTATAAATACATTATATACTTATATACTTGCATACACCCAGACTCGGGGCGGGAATCGAACCCGCGACCCCGGAGCGGAAGGCAGGGTCACTGCTAACCGCGCCAACGGGCCAGTCTATGTCTATCACCTTAATATTATAAAGGCGAAAGTTTGTGTGTGTGTGTGTGTATGTTTGTTACTCTTTAACACTAAGTACTGAACCGATTTGGCTGAAATTTTGAATGAAGATAGAATATGCCCTGACTTAACACATAACTTTTAATCCTAGAAAAATCCACAGTTCCCACGGAATTTTGAAAAAACAGAAATCTATAGCTACAGCTATAGGTAGATTACTATAGTAAACTTCCTTAAAGTAGGTATAAAGGTTGAAAAAGGGAGCGGGAACGGGAACCGGAAATCCACGATTCCCTCGGGATTTGTGAAAACTCGAAGCCGCGGGCAGAAGCTAGTCTGCCTATGTCTGTCTGCCTTTGAGATATAGTAGTGCTGGAGGTACATGCTGAAAATCACCTGGTCCAAGTGTAAAACCAACTTCTCGCTATTAAACATTAGACATTACAATTCGGCTGTCTGCCAAAAATAGTTGCGTACATCGGTCACATGCATAGCGAGAGAAAAAGCAGTAGAGAAAAGCTTATGTTCACGGGAAAGGCCGAAAAGAAGAAGCAACGCAAATGACGTGGGCTGAGACGTTCGACGGATTAGGTGAAAGAAACACACGAATATCCTATCTATGGTGCTTATCTCATGGCGGAGAATCAGACTGAGGTTTCTTTGAGCAGTACAAAAACCTCAGTAAAATTTGTTCCAGGTGTGATCATTTTTCTTCTAGCAAGACGATATAACCAAAGACACCTTGTATATTTGAAAATCGAATGGGAACTATTTGAATCATTAGAGAACCCAAAAACATCAACAAACGAAGCTGGTAAAAGCATAACCTTTCATTAGCTGATCCCGTCGTTAATCTAAGTAGGTATACACGAAAAGTTTATAAATAATATCTATTAATAAATCGGCAATCATAGGAGTCTTTGGCGAACTAAAATGGAACTCATCAGATTTAGTTCCCAACTTGGTAGGTAGCCAATACAATCCCATTCAAACTTTATCCTGCCGGCGAAGCCTGCGCTACAGTTTGCTATTTCTCGATCCCGCTACCTTGAAATAAAACAATCTGATAGAGATTGATCATCGAATAAAACTTTCCTGTGGATTATAAACTGCGAGGCTATTTTTGATAGCCAATATTCATCTTGTTCGGTCACGAAATCTTTTTTGAAACTTTCTATTTTAGATAGAATCTTGCGAGTTTAAACCAAGTAACTATTTGGTAGATGGAAGCAACCCAAAAGTATAAAATCACTTTATACACTTATTTGGCTTTTTATTTGCGTGTATAGAGGTAAATGGCTACTCTGTTTAGCTCAGAGCAAGGTGTGACTGCAATTATTCAGCAAAGAGGAGCGACATTAAGGACAATTCATCTCACGTAGCGTTTTATCTGCTTGACAAATTGTAGCAGCGCGCCGCAATAACTCAGGTATTTTAATGAAGAGCCTCGAATTAGGGGTAGATAGGGGGTTTAACGGCATCTTCGGACCGTGGCTGTTTTGTGCAACAATCTTTTTAGACGGTATGTTTTAGAGTTAATATTACTTCATGTTCGTAAAGGGCAGAGCTGTCATATTCTCCTTTTAACTCCTTGTCAAAAACTACACGTATGTTCATTAAGTTGTCTAGAATGTGTGTGCGTGTGTGTGTCTTTATGTAGTATGTACACTTATAGTTAAGACATGACTATGGCGGAATCGGCCCCAATATGGCCACTGATTTATGTATGGACATATTATTATACTATATCAATTCTACGTCTTAATGTTAATTTTATGGTTAACCGTAATGCATTGACCATATTATTACAAACACGTACCGCCTGCTGAAGACAATTATGATGGGGAAAATTGCAGGAAAAACGGGGGTTGGAAGGCGAAAGAAGAAGCTAAGAAACAAAAGGGAATGAACTGGCATTAAGACAGTCGCACAACTATTCCGCCTAGGAGGTTCAAAAAACTGACAGCTGACCTTCAGTAATGGAGAGAGAGGTACATGAAGAAGAAGCAGTGATACCTATTGAAGAAGCATTGGTCTAGTAGATAGCTTTTAAATGACGGGACCTTATTCAAAAGCTAGCTACTAGACCAACGCTTGGCCAAAAATGTTATCGGACTATTCTGTCAAGAAATTCTCAGTAACAGCTCTGACTCAGAAAGTCAGCGGTGTTAGACCCCGTCCGTGTACGTACCGTACACGGACGGTACGTAAAGCCTGATAGACCTCCGGTTGTGTCGGATTGTCGTCCCATCCGACGGTGAGAGTGAAGCAACAAAGATTGGCCCTGTGCTCGCGCGCACTTGTGCACTAATCTGCTACGTAGTTGGTTAAGCTCCAATAAGATTTGCAGCCGTGGCCGAATTTTGTTCAGAATGTTAATACTGCACAAATAACAATTGTCGCGTCTAGTGTTGTCAGAAATAATGTTTAGCATTTAACCGTCAAAGCACATCAGCCTGCATCGTTTGAATGTTTCATTATTAACGTAACATGTACGCAAAGCGATCGGCTCATTTTGAAATCATATTTGCGGGGGACAAAGTATGTCCCGCATTCCTGTTCAAAGCCCGTCAATTGTTGCCCCGTTTAAAGTTTCACATAAGTAGGTACTCAACATTTACTATGATTAAGTATGATGATTTAGTTACAAATGACAGCCTAGTGGTTAGGATGACCGACTTCTAATCGGAGGTCTTGGGTTCGATACCGGGCACGCACCTCTAACTTTTCGGAGTTATGTGCGTTTTAAGTATTTAAATATCACTTGCTTTAACGGTGAAGGAAAACATCGTGAGGAAACCTGCATGTCTGAGAGTTCTCCATAACGTTCTCAAAGGTGTGTGAAGTCTGCCAATCCGCTTGGCCAGCGTGGTAGACTATGGCCAAAACCCGTGCTCTGTAGTGAGCCGGTAATGGGTTGATCATGATGATGATGATGAGTTACAAATGAAGCTGTCTTTCTGAAAAAAATCTACAAGGTTAGCCCTAGATTAGCCCTGGGATTTCACCCATAAGTGATGATGCAGTCCAAGATGGAAGCAAGCTAACTTGGAAGGGGTATGCCAGTTTTATTAAATCCCTAATCGGTTTCTACACGGGACCCACAGACGGGACCCTATCGGAACCTTCAAATCGTGGGCGGCACGTCTTTGCCAATAAGCTGATTGGCACGATTGAAGCCTCCTACCAGACCAGACAAAAGACTGTTTAGAAATTATAAGTTCCCAAATTGCCCCTACTGAGAATCGAACCCGGTAGGTTAACCACTTAAAAAACACACAGCGGTGAACACTGCGCCAGGGAGGTGGGCGCGCTGGGACTGGCTGCAGACGCTAGTGACTCTCAAAAATTCTTCCTAAATTTGTGATTATTTTCAATAACAATTTTTCAAAAAATTAAAGACCCAAAAGCATAAGTAATATAAAAAAATACAAAACTCTCCATAGTTTTCGAGGGCTTAGCAAAAATCGCATAAATTCTCAATATTGTGTCCCCTTAATAAAACTGTAGTATTTTTGGTGGGTGTTTGGAAAGCTTTGTGAGAGGTTTCGATGGGCCTCAGCTATCCTTTACAAAGATCAAATATCTTTTCCTCATCCGAAGATCAAAAGCTTTGCTCCGTCGAGAATAACCAGTCGGAAACTTGATGGTCTTCGAAAAGATTGCAATTATTCCAGACTTCATGACAGCAAATACAGGGTACATTTTTCACACGTAGGTCTCTGGGCATGTTGATAGGTTTAAGAGATACTTATACCCTTGAAGCATCCCAGTTTTTAATCAATGAGCTGTCTATCGATCAGGGTTGTTACGGATGCAAAAATTTTGACATCCGCGGATGCAGATGCGGATGCGGATTATTAGAAATTCACATCCGCGGATGCGGATTTGATGCAGATGCGGATGCGATGCGGATGCGGATGCGGATTTTGGGATAAAAAAAATACAATTATTTAAATTTTAAGTGCATAAATAAATGGAAATCAATTTAAAATAACTTTTTATTTATGTAATCATATTTCTGGAATAAAATCACACAAGTTTGTTTTACTTATGACACAACAGAATTTAAAGCTTTAAGTTTCATAATAAAAATCTTTGTTTAATAATTAGACTTAAAAATTGGTGAATTATATTTAATAAATAGCAATATTGTAGCCTTCTCAGTTTCCAACCTGTTTCTTAGTGGATTATATATTAACCCGGCTTCACTAAATAGCTGTTTGCTGGGACACTGTACACAGTACAGTGTACTATACTGTGTGTGTAGTACACAGACACAAACTATAATTTATTGACAATGAGATAAAACACAACAAACAAAAGCTGTAAGATCTTGTTACGCGCCTTCCTGCGCGTCCCGAAAGAAGTTAGCAATTACCAAAACAAATGCAAAGAATGTGCCACTATGACTCCGCCCACTTTCTTTACGTGTTGTTACTTGTTGATGTGAATCTGCATCCGTAAAAACTCCGCATTGATTGATGCGGATGTGAATGCGGATGCAGATGTCTGAATTAATGCGAATATTCCGCATTTGCGGATGCGGATGCGAATATTCGTAACAACACTACTATCGATCCATATCGATTTTTATTAACCCCCGACGCAAAAACGACGGGGTGTTATAAGTTTCACGTGTCTGTGTGTGTATGTGTGTTTCGTTTGAAAGATGAATTAGTCCAGAGTGTAGCTATGTTTGATGAAAATCGATCCAAGATGGCCGCCGCTACAAAATGGCGGATTACATATTTTTTCACAACTCCCTTAATATGGGTATCAAATGAAAGGGCTTGACTAGTAGAATAGCACTATGTAAATCTAAGATGGCCGCCACCACAAAATGGCGAGTGTCGGGGGTTTTTTAAATTTTAATTTATTTTTGAGTTCGCTGTTTACGCAGTAGGGTTTTTTCTCAACATTATGCTTGTTGTGTTATTGTTTTCAAAGTTCTCGTGTTAGCAAAACATAGTTATATAGGTTTCGTTTTTCTTCTTTTAGTTCTCTTCTTACGCGCTCAGTTTTTTTTTCTATGCTTGTTGCGTTATTGTTTATTGTTAGTGTTCCTGTTAGCAGAACGCTGCAAAATTTCCAAACTACCATAGCTTTTGTGCCATATTGGGTTACATGATGGCGTAATAAGTCACTTTTAGCGGTAACCTGAAAAACCACTTAAGCGTGCCCCAGCGGGGTCCCGGTGAAAAATGTTCGCTAACAATAAAGAACTGCTTAGCGGATACCTCCCGCTGTTTGGATACGGTTTTTGCCGTTCGCTAAGATTTATCTCGGCTTGAGATCGCCTGTGGCTACTTGTATGGATATCAACTACCTAATCGCTTTAGTAGCTAGCTTGATCATGAGGTTCTGAGTTCGACTCCCGGGTGGGTAAAAAAAAAGTTATTGAATTTTTCTCTAAAGAAATTCTCAGTAGTAGTCCGGAGCTGGGAAGTAAATACAAACCCACCTTAAAATGAACGAGATCTTTAGATCCCATGATAAGAGACACCTTAGAGCACTTAAAAGCGTCGATCCCATGCGTCATCTCTCTCAGACCGTGTTGCAATGGCGTTCCATGAGAATAGGAGAGTGAAGGAATAGAGCGCACCGGTGTTTGCGCAAAATCATAAAAATCGATTCATTGGTTTTTGAAATAATCACGAACACACATACATACGTGTCCAATACAGAACCTTTTCTTGAAGTCGGTTAAAAAGTTAGTGTGTGAAAACTTCAGTGTTAAGATTTCGCAAGTATCGATTGACCTCGATAGGTGGCAATTTGTAAGATCAGCGCCCGGAATTAGGGGCAGAGCATCGTAGATTAACCGGCGGGTGGCGAACACTAACCTATAACAAATGTTTTTACAGATTCTTAGATTTACTTTTTATCTCCACCTTATCTTTTTAGGGTTCCGTAGTAAACAAGGAACCCTTATAGTTTCGCCATGTCCGTCCGTCTGTCCGTCTGTCCGTCCTCGGTTAATCTCAGAGACTATTAGTGCTAGAAATCCGTAATTTGGCATGAGTATAAATATTAATCACGCCGACAAAGTGGTGAAATAAAATTTTGATAAATATTTTTTTTTAGGGTAGCTCCCCTACATGTAAAGTGGGGATGAATATTTTTTTTCTCGTCTACCCCATAGTGTGGGGTATCGTTAAATAGGTCTTTTAAAAATACTGTGGGTGTGGGAACATCATTTTTCGATTTCTAGATCCGTTTGTAAAATATGATGTTTTAAAGTGCAAATTTTTATTAGAGTCAAGTGTCCCCCCCCCTCTATCAGCCAAATGGCAGTATATAGGAACTTGAAAAAATTCACAGCAGTAGGGTATATAATCAATTTTAAAGAAAAACTATCACGGCTAAGTAGGGTTCACAGGTTAAGGAGTTATATCTGTTTTTCGAGGATTGTGAACCCTACACTGCGCGTGGCCCGCCACGCACTTGGCCGGTTTTTTAAGTTTTACTAACAATAGGGTCAAATATATACAATATACGTCTTACGAGTATATCTATTACCAACTATGGTTTTGGATTGCCTTATTGGTCTAATCGCTAGCTTGTTTGTCCTGGGTTTGAGTCCCGGTTTAATAACTTACTGAAGTTACTAGGTTTTTCTGTCAAGAAGTTATCCATAGTAGCCCGGAATAGGGAAGTTGGCGGTGTTAGATACACGTACCTACCTTTGGCCGTCCCTTTACCCTGCGGGTGATCTCTCTCCGGTCATGTCTCCCATTAAACTTTAGAGTGAAGGAATAGAGTGCATCTGTGTTTCCGTACTTACGTCCTAACTGTAGAAAAAACAGTGAAAATCCAGGTAGGTATAATAATTATTATGATCCGACATCCCGCAATCGTTATAATTTCTCGTAACAAGAATACCGTTTAAACTTTAAATAAAAGCTGTATCCTTGCCGTATGCCGCGTTAATTCGCGCTACCTACAGCATCAACTGGGTATGTGTCAGAAAAACAAACGGAATTTTCATGAAAAGCAGCGTGTGAATCATAAAATAATATTAAATGAAAAAGATGGGACGCTACTGTCAGTTTTAGACTACGTTTGACTATAAAATATTCATTTTTCACTCTTTACCGTGGATAGCGCATAATGCTATGTAAACATATTGTTGGAATACAACTGTTTGCTCCCCTAAGGACTTATATACTTAGCTTAGAAAAATAAGCTTTTTAGGGTTACCCTATGGACACTTCTACGCTAATGAATATATTTTTAACCGACTCCCAAAAAGAGGAGGTCAATGCGGCGCGTATATTTCTTTTTTTTAATACGTAGTAGGTAGACGGATTCCTCAGAGGTTTAAGGACCGATTTGCGTTATTTTATTTAATCGACAGAGTTAAAGTTGCAAAATTTAGTTTGCAAAATGGTCTCATAAATTTTTTTTGTTCCAACTCCTCATGAAATGTAAACATTGTATATGGCCAAAGAGATTTCATGTGTCATTCATTCAATTTGTTCAAGTTAACGCATCCTATTTAAAACATATCAAAGTGTCTTTCTTACTTTAAAATAAATCAACAAAAGTTTTAACCCCCCAATAAAACGAGCTCGAACAGAAGTGAAGAACATTCGAGATTTCCACATTAAAATGTAATTTACACTCACTTCAAAGTACTGCCGTCAAGTTGGCACTATCGGTGCTACTTCAAATAAATCACTTCGCAGGCAATTACTGTTTCCTGCGAAACAGTAAGGATGGCCTGCTTCGAAATATCGATATTTTGAAACAAATCGATGGTTTTATCGATAAGTAGGTACCTATTATAATATACTAGCTGCTGCCCGCGGCTTCGCCCGCGTGAATTTCGGTTTTTCACAAATACCGAGGGAATCGTGGATTTCCGGTTCCCCTTCCCGCTACTTTCAAGGAAGTTTGCTATAGCCTAATCTACCTATAGCTGTAGCTATAAATTTCGGTTTTTCAAAATTCCATGGGAACTGTGGATTTTTCTAGGATAAAAAGTGCATCTGTATGCGTATGACAAGAGTTGCATGCAACTATTGTTATAATGTGCTATGTGAGCGTGATTTACCTAAGAAAAGTCAGCGCCATTTATCGCGTTTTTGAAAGTCTATATCTATTTTAGTCCTACAGGAATACTTTTCCGGGAAAAGTATTCCTGTATTTCATATCATCATTCATTTCATATCATATTCCATTCAAAATTTCAGCCAACATACAGACACACACAAACTTTCACCTTTATAATATTAGTGTGATACATTAATGGCTAACGTACCTGGAATTATTACAGCAAAGTAACTTAAAACTGGCACTAAACACTGACACTTAACACTTACACATGCACTAATGCACTGAACCTAAACACTTGCACTAAACACTGGCACTAAACACTTGCACTAAGCACTTGCACTAAACACTGGCACTAAACACTTGCTCTATCACTTGCACTATCACTTGCAATAAACACTTGTACTAAACACTGGCACTAAACACTTGCACTATCATTGTACTAAACACTGGCACTAAATACTTGCACTATCACTTACACTAAACACTTGCACTATCACTTGCACTAAATACTGACACTAATAACTTGAACTAACACTGGCACTAAACACTTGCACTATCAGTTGCACTAAACACTGGCACTAAACACTTGCACTAAACACTGGCACTAAGCACTGGCACTAAATACTTGCACTATCACTTGCACTAAACACTGACACTAAATACTTGCACTATCACTTGCACTAAACACTTGCACTAAACACTTGAACTAAACACTGGCATTATCACTTGCACTAAATACTGGCACTAATCACTTGAACTAAACACTGGCACTAAATACTTGCACTATCACTGGCACTAAACACTGGCACTAATTACTTGCACTAAACACTTGAACTAAACACTTGCACTAAACACTTGAACTAAACACTGGTACTATCACTTGCACTAAATACTGGCACTTGAACTAAACACCAGCACTAAACACGTGCACTATCACTTGCACTAAACACTGGCACTAAACACTTGAACTTATCACTTACACTAAACACTTGCACTATACACTTGCACTAAACACTGGCACTAAACACTTGCACTAAGCACTTGCACTAAACACTGGCACTAAACACTTGCGCTATCACTTGCATTAAAACTGAATCTAAACACTTTCACTAAACACTTGCACTAAACACTGGCACTAAATACTGGCACTAAACACTTGCACGAAGCACTTGAACTAAACACAACATAACTTCAAAAACATAACCTTCCTACCCCCATTTTACCCCCTTAGAGGAGGATTTTTGTGAAATCTTTTCTAGGCTGATATCTAAACCCTAGAATGATCATCCCCTATTTCACCACCCTTAAGGGAAGATTTTTCAAAATAAAATATACAGCTTTTTATTGTTTAAAACTAATAATCGAAATGCCGATTTTCAGGTCTGTAACTTTAAAAACATAGGACTTTCATACAAACTTTCTACCCCCATTTTACCCCCTTAGGGGAGGATTTTCGTGAAATCTTTTCTAGGCTGATATCTAAGCCTTAGAATGAACCCACTTTCCAAATTTCAAGTTGATAATAACAATAACATAATTAAAACTTCCCATTAAAACTTTCATCCCCTATTTTACCACCCTTAAGGGAAGATTTTTTAAAATAAAATATACAGCTTTTTATTATTTAAAACTAATAATATAAATGCCGATTTTCAGGTCTGTAACTTTAAAAACATACGACTTTCATACAAACTTTCTACCCCCATTTTACCCCCTTAGGGGAGGATTTTAGCCTATAACCTGCCCCAAAAATTGGACTCCCAAATGCAAAAAGAATTTTTCAAATCCGACAGGTACTTCCAGAGATTAGCGCGTTCAAACAAACAAACAAACAAACTCTTCCGCTTTATTATATTATATACTAGCATTTGCCCGCGGCTTCGCCCGCGTGAATTTCGATTTTTCACAAATCCTGAGGGATAAGTAGATTTCTGGTCCACCCGCACCCCGCCGCGCGGCGGCGTACCGCGGTACCGCGTACGGCGGGCGCAGGGCGCAGGGGCGCGTGGCGCGGCGCGGTGAGCGCGAGCGTCCGCGTCGGCCGTCGCGATCGCGCGCAGCGAAAATACCTATCAGGGCGTTTTTAACATCTGTATTTACCGATTTCAACACAACTCCTTTTTTGAAAGTCGGTTGAAAAAGTAGCCTATGTTACTCCTTGGTTAATCCTCTACTTGTCTGTGAAAGTCCCGTCAAAATCGGTTCAGCCGTTCCGAAGATTAGCCCGTTCAAACAGACAGACAGACAGACAAAAATTTTAAAAACGTGTGATTCGGTTATGGTATCGTTCAAATAACCATATGAACTTAAAATGTGGTAGTTATTTCGAAATTACAGACAGACACTTCAATTTTATTTATTAGTATAGATATATATATATATATATAAGTAAAGTATAGATAGAGAATTATTCTTATATTATTTCTATTTATTCAAATATAGTTCGCGTAATTTAAAAGTAGGAACCCCATTTCTATAGGAAGATAGAATCTATAGACTTCATTAAAATATCGATATATGTTTTTCCAAGCCTTCGAAACAGCACTCAGTCGCAATGATAAGGCCGCGTCAAGAAGTTTGCGAACGCTTGAAAGTAGGCGCCGAGTGTCCAACTTGTACTGACGGAGGATGTAGATAGACATTGTTTGAAATTTGTTTGAAATAAATGTGCCGTTTCCGTTTGAATTTTGAATGTTCGGAATGCCTATTTGAATTACTGTCGTGAAAATTTCTTTTTGACTAGCTTTTGCTCGTGGTTACGTCACCGTGGATTCAAATTACTGAAGAGTGCGTGGGAATTTATCAAGATGCTTTCTTAGTGGTGGTCTAGGTATTATAAAGAGAGCACATCAAGGGCGTCACCAGCCGATGGCGGGGGGGGGGGGGGGGGGGGGGGCAAGTTGATGATATTATAGTATAGGAAAAATACAAAGTATTGTTGGTACAGTCCAGAGCTTTCGAAGCTGGTTACGAGCTCTTAATTTATTTTCGAATTAGAATTTTTCATCGACCTCGTTTCCATTTGCGCCAAGTTTAATTTAGATACTTAGTGCAAAATATAGCATATCTATAGTTTTACAAATCTCTAGGGGGGGGGGGGGGCAGCTGCTCCCCCCTGCCCCTACCTGGCGACGCCCATGGAGCACATGCAACATCTCAAGATTCTAGATTCAGCGGCTTCGGTTGTAAGTATATGTACGTTAATATATATGCCAGTTCGCCACAACAAACCTCGAAATCAAAATTTAAAGAAAATCAAAAACGATATGAGAATGCTGTTACAAATTGGTTGAAACAAAAATTACTTGTTTGTAAAATACTTTTTGGAGTAGTCGAGTTTTTTCTGACTCTAACTCGGCTTGATACTTTGTGATGGAAAAAATGGGTTGATTGTTGGGAAATAGCGTAGTTTCAAATTTCTATTTTTCATTTGATCGAGTGAAAGCGAGTACCATTCAAAATAGTATTCTATATGTGGTTATATTCTCTTAAATATTTGCCGAAATCTTTTTAAATAATATACCTAATCTAGCGCTTGACATCACATGTGATGATAATTCAGATGGTAATTCAAGATGTAGCCTAGGGTGTTTGATTAGAAGATGCCTATTCACTCTTAATTTAAAGTCACCCAAGCTGTAATTAGTTGGAAAAATGAATATAAAAGAAAAGTTTTTTTATTAAAAAAACAAGCTGATCAAGTAAATCTATGGTGAAACGGTAGGAGGGTAACGGAGAAACTAGAAACTAGAGAATAGTTCTCTGAAATATATCTTACCGTCGCAAGGTTGGCTGTCTGTCAGTATCTGAGTATTCTCAGACGCAGACAGACAGCCAACCATGCGACGATGTTCCAAACTTTAAAGTCTGAAATATGATATTTGAAATCATCCAATATAATGTAACGGAATGAGATCAAAGAAGGAATATCAAAGCTGTATTACCACTGCACTGGAGCACGGTTGATGGCGCAATCATTGAATTAATTTGTAAGGTATATCGGGATGAACAGTCACGTCCCGCGTAGTCGTAAATTCAAATTTTCACAACAAAGTTGCACTATTGTTCTGCGCCACAATTTGAATACGTAGGTAGGCAACGTTCTGATTTAAATTTCATGGTGTATTCTGAACAATTGTAGTATCGACCAGTCGCAATATTTAATTTTCACTACTTTGTATCTAATGATGCACAAGTATACTACTCGAGTCTTCTTGTCACGTGCCAGACTATCCTATACTGTATAATGGATGGTGGTGGATGAATTGGCTCTCAATCGTATGTAATATCTATAATATACGATTGATATACGATATATTATATTGTACATAATCGTAATACGTTCATATACATCAAGGTACCTTTACGAGTCGTACCTACTCGTAGAATAAGTTTCGATCAAGAGCGAGCTTTTTTTTTATATATAAATAGTTAATAACTCCACAGACTCTTGGTCCGTGCCTTTTTTTATTGTTTTTTTTGTTTTATGATTTGATAATATACAACTTCTCCTTATGGTGCAGATCACCTACTTCTTACACAACGACTTAAAACTAAGGTTAATAATAATAAAAATAATGTAAATCTAAATAGTATAAAGCTTATATTTTTATATATATATTTTTTGATTTTGTTTTTTTTTTAATTTACTTTTTTTAGCTTTGAGCTTGTAGCGCGTGCTGTCGTGTAAGAATGGAGTAAAAGCGTGGCTCGTGATTTTACACTACGTGAGTGCCTATCTTTAGAAATTATAATTCAATAAACAAGCTCTTTTTAACTTTTATATATTCAGTTTTTCTTGTATCATTTTTCTCGAATCTAATAAAAGTCCAAACCGAAAATCCTTGACGCCAATTAAGCGATTCGGGTAAAAAGCACACCGATGGCGATCAATGGTTGCCCTATTTCTTCCTGGACGTGGAAAATTCATTAAAGCATACATTTTGGGTAGCCTAGTGTGATAGCCTAGTGGTTAGGACGACCGACTTCTAATCGGAGGTCGTGGGTTCGATCCCGGGCACGCACCTCTAACTTTTCGGAGTTATGTGCGTTTTAAGTATTTAAATATCACTTATGCTTTAACGGTGAAGGAAAACATAGTGAGGAAACCTGCATGCCTGAGAGTTCTGCATAACGTTCTCAAAGGTGTGTCAAGTCTGCCAATCCGCTTGGCCAGCGTGGTAGACTATGGCCAAAATCCTTCTAACTCTGAGAGGAGACCCGTGCTCTGTAGTGAGCCGGTAATGGGTTGATCATGATCATGATGATACTTTTTGGGACACTTATAAAGTGTACTGGCCAGAACAGTAGGCTTAGTACAGATTTGCACATCTCGACGATATTCATCGACTTCCGAGTATTGTAAAACTTTACCATCGAAGTAAAATGGACCTAATCATTATGGGTTTAAGGCTCAATTTCGTCCATGCATCTAAAGCTAGCGCTCCAAGCGGAACCTTAACAAATTTAAATGAACAACTTTAAACTTTAACTAAAAAGTAAAAGTCGTATAGTTAAGTTTATTATGCGCTTGGGACCTTTGCTTAAGTACCTATACATATAAGAATACCTTTGTAGAGAGACCACTGAGTAGAAATATAATTGTTTGTTATCTATGGTAGAGGCCTACAGTAGCATATTATTGAAGTTAGCGTGCATGCAAATGCAGTCTGTCCGTCTAAAAACTTATGAGGGTAGTTAAAACAAGTATAAATTAAAAATTTTAAAAACCCCCGACATTCACCATTTTGTGGTGGCGGCCATCTTGAATTTGCATAGTGCTATTCTACTAGTCAAGCCCTTTCATTTGATACCCATATTGAGGGAATTGTGAAAAAATATTATGTAATCCGCCATATTGTAGCGGCGGCCATCTTGGACCGATTTTCATCAAACATAGATAACAACACTCTCGACAAATTCACCTTTCAAACAAAAAAACCGCATTTGAGCGCTGCGGAGGAACAGACACACACACACACACACAGACAACGTCAAACTTATAACACACCGTCGTTTTTGCGTCGGGGGTTAAAACATACAAAACCGACGTAGGTATTCAAAAACCGAGGGCAGTCAATCGGCGCTAGTACACGGTCTAATTCCCGTACCTTGCAATAGCCGGACACGAGAAATCCATTAATAGGTACGTCCTTTTTAGTGCACTTGTCGCTGCTTATAAACTAAAGGTCTACATCTCAAAATTTAACTTTTTTCAGGAGAGCCGATTGAAAATTTTCATGTCGTTTTTTTGCTTTTTTGGCCCTCTAACTTACAGTGATTTTGTTTAATTTTATATCAACCGATGCGTAAATTAATTCTCTATCACTTGTTTATTTCCATTTTAGCGTATCTGTAACCTAAAGAAAACTATCAGCACATAAGTCCCTTTAGTTTATAAATTTTTCATGAAAATAAATTAATATCTATATCTATCTATACATATAATAAAATCGTAGAATTGCCGTATCTGTACATTGAAGATTTTTGCAAAATAATAACTGGGGGATATTAGGGATAAGTAATAGAACGTAAAAAAGCTATTTTTGAAATTTTTGTCTGTTTGTCTGTTTATCTGTTTGTCTGTTTATCTGTTTGTCTGTTTGTCTGTATGTTTGTGCGCGCATCACGTAAAAACTACTGAATGGATTGAAATGAAACTCGGCATGATTTAAGTTAATACTATGGAGTAACATATAGGATACTTTTTATCCCGAAATTCAGCACGGTTCCCTTGGGAGAGGGGATGAAAGGTAAAATGTGTACTTAGCTGTAATTCGTTAACGGGTGGTCCGATTTCATTCATTCTTTTTTTGTTAGAAAGTAGATACTTTAAAGACTACTGGCTAATCTCCGAAAGGCTGGACCGATTTTGATGGGACTTTCACTGGCGGATGTTTACATTTTGATGTACCTAAACATCCGCCAGTGAACTTTTAACAGTTTTTAGCAAGGTTTAAGCTCAAAGGAGCATAGGAAAAACAAAATGATAACCCACGGGATTATTAAAATCAATATCCACGCGAACGAAGTCGCGGGTATCCGCTCGTTATGAATAAAAGGCCGCAAGTCAGAAAAATTTTAGTGTTTTATGAAAATATTTAACATTACCTTGTTGGAATGAGACAAACTTATATCTTAAAAAAGAAAATAAAAAAATTCACACACAAAATAACAAAAAAAAAACAAATACCTAACTTTTTACCACAATAATAGTGTTTTGGCACCATATAAAATAAAAAATAAACAAAAATAAATACTTCTAAAACCTTATCAGGCACAATAATTATCATCACTAATTATTGGTAACTTAACAATCATAGTTTCAGCCATTTTTAGGGTTCCATACCAAAATGGTTATAAAGGAACCCTTATGGTGAGACTTTCTCCGTCCGTCTGTCCATCAGTTGCAGTTTATTATTTCAGTAACTATTAAAGCTATCGACATGATATTTGGCAAAGTGATATATAATAGTGGCCCAACATCATTGGAATAAAAAAAAATTAAAATTCTTCTTAGTTTAATTAAAAAAAGGGGGAAAATCGGGGGTTTGATATTTCAAAGTAAGATATCTATACCGAGTGGGATATCATATGAAAGGAATTTATTTGTACATTCTAAAACAGATTTTTATTTATTTTAATAAAAGATAGTTTTTGAATAATTGTGCATAATGTCGAAAAAAATACCACAATTCAAATCAAAAATTTCACACACAATTCCGTGATGTGGCCCTTTAGCTAAAAAGTGACATGCGTTTGCGCCGACTGTCGAGACGCAACTAAAAAGATGGCCGTTTTGCTCTGAACTTAGCTACCAATGTGTGAAAATGCCAAAAGGGCGTATGCGTAGATTATTGTGATTTAAAGGCCGATTTTGACGAGTGTCTTAGCGAAATGAAAATATGGGCGATTTTGGCCCTATTTTTGAAATAAAAGTGAATTTGGAAAATTTTGAGATGTAGACCTTTAGTTTATAAGCAGCGTTGTATCGAACGGACGGCAACCGGCGTCGCAGCGTCGATGCAATACCGGTATAGTTCAACTCCGAAGTGGAAGCTCCGAATGTTCGGATATTCGGCTAATTGTATAGGAGAGTTACGTGTAGCTCAATACTGTGCTATTTCTTTACAGCGGCCAATTTTTTATATCTTCTAAAATAATACATTGCCTATTAAAGGTAAAGGTGACTGATCTATCAACTCACAGCTCAAACCACTAAATGGATCGGGCTGAAATTTGCTATACTATAATTATATCTATATCTTACTATACTATAGGTCTACTATAAAAAAGCTTGGATAACGATAAAAAAGCTTGGATTTAACTCGTTCCAGCAATGCACGAGACGGCATTTCAATCATGTACATTAATAATAATAATTGTTATAATGTTATTTTTAAAAAAGAGCAACCGCCGAGTTTCTTGCAGGTTCTTCTCGGCTGGAACTGCATTCCGAACCCGTGGTAGATTCAATTGACGATTCAAAAGTACTTGTAAAAGTTTATTTGAATAAAAAACTTTTCTAATCTATTCTATTCTATACTATGTCTTACTATAGGTACTATACTATATCTATACCATGTATAAATCCAATATAACGTACAAAATTCCGGAACACGTAATATTAGGAAAATACCTACCACATGTAATTTTTACACCAAAACTCGAACCAGCAGCGGCGCGGCGTGCGGCTCGGCAATTTCTAATACAAAGCGTTATACTTCCATACACGCCATGAAATTTAAATCAGGCCACCGAATACCAATAGAAACATTGAACAATGGAACAAGTTTGTTGTGGAAACAATTTGGAGTTTACGGCCGCGCGACTATTAGTTCAAAAATATTACTCGGATCCGATCTAGGAACCGAATTCCAAATTCGGAACTAACAAAAAACTACCGAATTTCCTACAATCGACTGGTTTTTTTTTTTTTTTCATAACAAAGTTTCGAGTTTACAGCAACGAAAAAACTGGGTTCACTCTGAAACAAGTTGTGTTTGACTAGTTTCGAAGTGCATTTGAAAATTGTTACTCGAACTGCTTCTGGCTACGCCGTTGCCTAGATTGGATATCAAAAAAAAATTATATTGTTCTAAAGAAGAAGCATATTTTAGTGGAGATAAAAATTCGTGTAACAGAGTTTCTGAACGTAGCTTTTTAACCCTTTTGTGCTATTTGTCTCGCTTATAACATTGTTTTGTCTTTCTCTAATATGTACCTAAATTGTAATAATCTCGTGTATCTCGAATAACGTTGGGGTCCCAAGGTGCTTGAATGGCGACCTCGCACCAGTAAACGAAGCGTAGGTAGACCCCCCACTCGATGGACAGACGATCTCAAGCGAGTCTCTGGTAGCCGCTGGAATCAGGCGGCACAAGATCGTGTTCTGTGGCGATCCTTGCAAGAGACCTATGTCCAGCAGTGGACATCTATTGGTTGAGACGACGACGACGATTTCGAATAATAATTAATTGTGTGTATTACTAGAGAATGCCCGCGGCTTCGCCCACGTGAATTTCGGTTTTGCACAAATCCCGAGGGAATCGTGGATTTCCGGTTCCCGTTCCCGCTCCCTTTTCCAACCTTTATACGTACTATCAAGGAAGTTCGCTATAGTAATCTACCAATAGCTGTAGCTATAGATTTCGGGTTTTTCAAAATCCCGTGGGAACTGTGCATTTTTTCAGGATAAAAAGTAGCCTATGTTTTAAGTCAGGGCATAATCTACCTCCATTCAAAATTTCAGCCAAATCGGTTCAGTAGTTGCGGCGTGATTGAGTAACAAACATCCATCCACACTTTCACATTTATAATATTAAGTAAGATAAATAATAAAAAAAAATATCGAATAATAACAATAGAAGAACAAAATATTCTTTGGGATCGTGTTGGTGGCTAAATCGTGAACTGCCTCGTTGGTCTAGTGGTTAGTGTATTCGACTGCAGATCACGAGGTCCCGGGTTCGATTCCCGGGTCGGACAATAGGTATTGGGTTTTTCTGTCAAGAAATTCTCAGTGCCAGCCCGGAGTTGGTAGTTGGCGGTGTTTCACCCCCGTGCTTCGGAGAGCACGTTAAGCAGTCGGTCCCGGTTATTATCACTATCATGTGACAATAGTCGTTAAAACCCGCCAACCCGCATTGGAGCAGCGTGGTGGGTCTAAGCTCTAAATCCCTCTCTCCTATGAGAGAGCAAGCCTGTGCCCAGCAGTGGGACGTTAAAAGGCTGTAGTGGTGGTGGTGGTGGTGTTGGTGGCGACCAACGACCAACGACCTTGCAAAACCTACGCCCAGCAGTGAACGTCTAGCGGTTGGGACGAAGAAGTTGGGAATAAGTATAGCACGGTTAACTCAAGTTAGTGAATGGTATGAACCACGAATGCTTTCTGAGTGCTTAGTCTCAGTTTGAAGCGCTCCAAAACAAAAAGTATACTATAAGTATACTATTGATCGAATCACAAATCTGTACCTCAGAGGCATACAATAGTAACTCCACTTTTTTCGAAATTAAGTTTTTTGCACCATTAAAATCGCAAGAACCAGTTCTACATAATAGTATACGATATTATGTCCTACGACAAATACAAAAAGAGATATCCAATCGTATATGACATTAAATCCACGAACATCAAATGGGTATAAGACCTTAAAGGATGTTAAGATTATTTACCTCTAAGCCTGGTGTGAACTTAATGTCGTTCATTGAAGTTAATGTTGCGAAACTCATGGATTTTCTGTACTAAGTAGAAGGATACTCACATGAAAGTGGATGTAGTCCACTCAATAACTGAGAGAGAAAAGACGAAAATCCATAAGTTTCCCATCATAAAACTGGGACGGGCAACAGTTTGATAAAAACTGTTCAAGAAACTCAAAAGTTAAAGTGATCAACATGGAAACTGATATCTTCATGGATTTTTTGCCTTTGGCAATGGATCATTAGCTCCATTTGTGCACATGAATCATGATGTTGTTTTATAAAACTACTTTTGATGGAGAAACCTTTGAAGAAGTTAGTTTCGTACGAAATAAACAAAAATAGGAATCTTCGGCGAATAGCTTTTTTTTGTTGGTTAGCTGTGTTGGTTATTAAAAATAAACAATATTTCGACCTTTTTAACCTTTTTGAATTAACTTTTGTTTTCATTTTATTCGTTCTTTCCCCCCTTTCGAAAAGCAAACCCCTTCCAAATTCTTAAATTATAATTCCATAAAGCTATATACTGAAAACAGACGTGATGTTTCTAAGTGCAAAATTACAATAACAACACAAGTTTTAATTGGAGGTAAATAATAGTATGATATCATAATGCTTTACAACTAAATATAAGCGAATTTAATGTAGGTAATGTAGGTAGAAGTAAATAGTATCAAGTCCACAAAATCGTATAAAAATTAACTTTATTGTAATTGTTTTAATACATAATAATGTCATCTGATAATGATAAAAAATACTGTTAAGTTTGTTCCAATATCTTTAAAGCAATTATGTCAAAATTGCATTCAAAGTTTAAGACCGCACATTTTTGCCTCTCCTGTAAAATTTGCATTTTGGCGTATAATGTTGTATACCTCTGAGGTACAGAAATGACTTCAGAGCAAAATGAACCCAAAGACTCTTATTTTAGGTCCATTTTACTCTGAAGTCATTGTGATTCGATCATTAGTATACTTATAGTATACTATAAAGTTTTGGAGCGCTCCAAACTGAGACTAAGCACTCAGTATGTGATTGGCAGCGTTGGGCATCGGAGTTGAAGTAAGAGGCGGGTTCAGTTCCGCCCACAGAATGACACATTTGCGGGGAATCACCGCAAACCGAGCGCAAATATTGAAACGTAACTGTTTACCAAAATACAATGTAGGTAAACCTTCAAATTCGATTAATAATGTACATACTCAATAATGGTATAGGTAGGTACTAAAAAAGGTAGGTACATACGTGAAAAATAAGGTTTTACCCATGATTGCTAACACCAGCCTGAGCCAACTTGGCGCCTGAGGCAAATATCTGGAATTGCTCTACTATAGAGGCTAAAATTTCGCACAAAATAAAATGTAATTTTCATCTACGGGACATATAACTACATGAAAAACAAAATTATTTTCAGCGGATTAAAATTACAAATTCGAGCGTCCTGGCCGTTGGCAGTTGCCTGCTTCACCTATATGGACGGATCGTCTCTGATGATTGCGAACTTAATTTGCGGCCTTGTCTTAATAAGCCGCAAAAAAGCACTGGGTGTACCTGAGACGCAAAATCGGTAGAGATTTTCAATAAACAACGCTACAGCCATATTCATAAAGTTGAAGGAAAGAGAAATGTGTTCATATTTTTCATACTTTTATTTATTTTGATACAATAGTTCCACTCGTTGTTTTTGCAGAATATTTACATTCATAACAAGCTCGTATAAGAAAATTAAACCAAACTCTCGTGTAACTGTAAATACGAAAGATTGTACGTCATGCAAATACTCTCATTTTACACTGTAGGACAGGGGTGGCGAACCAATAGCATGCCAAAAAATATTTTGGACACGGAAAAGATAAAAATAATTTATTTGTAACTGTAACTAATTCTTTGAATTTTTTTCGCCGGCTAAAGAATTTTGTTCGTGATCATAAACTCCCATTTTACACAGAGTGTAAAAATTTTCCATTTCCTCGAGGAGAGGGATGGGGAATCAATAGCATGCCTGAAACATTTTGAGCAAGGCAAAAAAAAAAAACTTTGCTTTTGAGTTTGCTAACATACAGTACTTTCTTGGTAAGCATAACGTTAGATTTATAGAATTAGATTTACATAGAAGAACATATTATACTTAGTACAGATATTATAATTTTGAAAAAATGCCATATATATCGCGCTAATTTTGCAATGCTCGCGTGTGCCCTTGCTGATTGCTCAGATGGTTTTTTAAAACTATAATAATTTATTATGTGAATATGTAGGTACGAACATTTATTTTTCTCCAGTAAGTAATTATTTTCTTTTCTGTTTAGATATTGTAATGATCGGTTATATACCTAAACTAACTAGGATTGTTTATTGACACAGCTACAATAGTGGGTGTATGAAAGCTCGCCATCCCTGCTCTAGGATAAAAATATAAAAGACGTATTTTATTTTCTGTCCCGTAGCGCCTGCTCAATGCTACACAAACAAATCGGCGACGAGATTCCTCTTTTGCAGTGAAATTTTTCATCTGTCCCAATAAAATCTTAGAGAGAGTCTCGCTCGTGAAACGGATTATTTTCAAGAATAAAACCCGTCTTTAGTGGGACTATAAAGAACCTTTTACAAGTGTAAAACAATACTAATGCGGAGACGAACTGAAAGCATCTGAGTACATAGTGTTTTTTAATACGCAACATAGACTTGTATAGGGCATTTGTGACGAGTGACGACCTCGCTTTCTGGAGTGTTAACCTCAAGGAGTGGCGAGAAGCTGGACAATGAGGAAGGTGGAGGAAGTAATTATATGTACGTTACGGTAAATTATAATATTAGGTACCGTAACTTCAAAACAAATCTGGCGAAGAGATATCGAAGTTCTGTCAAGAAGCACGTTTCTTTACAATGACAAAAATACCAGACGGGAGCTGCCTTATTTTTAATTTGCGTAATGGCATACATACCACAGTGGTATGTATGCCAGAAATTGATTGATAGTTATTTGTTTTAAATCAACGCTTCACTCTTTGAATATATAAAATTCTAAGGCTTCACGAATATCAACTTCTGGTAGGTACGCGACCTAATGTTTTTTTTACTGCCTCATCTTCCTCTCTATTTGACTTTACTATAAGATACATTAAAAAAATATAAAGGAACCAAATATAATACACTTAATTCCCTATTTTCTAAAGTTTCAACGTTAGTATTGAAAGTCTGTTCGTAATAATGCGTCCATCCATCATTGCTTAGTTTTTATTTTCCCCTCGAGAGCAAAGTCAACAATAAAAGTCATTAGGGGTTGTGTCCTTACGCTTTCTACATTTAACTTGGTGAAAGCAAAACGCAATAATGTGTTGTGACAGCGGTTTTATGAGCTAAGCGCACTTTGGCGTGAGTAACGTTTTATTACTGGCAACACTCCAGTTGGAGTGGTGTGACCTGATTGTAAGAGCGTGGTTTTTTTTTTCCCGATCAAATCAGAAATGAGGAATCCATAGGAGAACCAAAATTACCGACATACGAATAGATTATCGTGTTGCGAAACTGAAGTGGTTATGGGTCAGGGCGCGGCACATAGCTCAAAGAATCCATGGACTTTGGAGTCAAAGTTAGCACCAACGAGGCAGCTTTTTTCTATTCTGAATCTACGTACGTACCTACGAAACGTAGAGTAGTTTTCTGTAATACTACATAATAATATAATAAGCTGGTATTTTTAAAGGCTGCCTTCTTGGCTGTCATTAATTCACTGCATTAGTGTTGCAATAAAATTTCATTATTGCTCAGGTTGCCTTAGTATAAAGGCATAATAGACCACTTTAAAGTTTCATTACAAGCAATACTCGAGTTATAACCAACAAAAATGATGAGACCTGATTGCGACGGTGCACATCAGTATTCCCACTGCTGGAATAAAACCTCCTCTTTCGCGTAATTCCAGTGTGTTTTCTAAGAGTGTACGTATAAGTGTTCTATGGTTTTAGAGGACTATTATTATTCCAGAATTTCTCCCGAGACATGCAAGTTACTGTTCTGAAGGAAAATCTTTACGACGATATTCCATCAGATAATAATAATAAATCGCGGCCATCTCAAGGCCATGTTCAAGGTTTACTTCCTCTTGGTTTTCCAGGTTATCATACAAGTCTAAATTAAAAATTTAAAAAGCCCCCGACATTCGCTATTTTTGGCGGCAGCCATCTTGGATTTGCAATACTAGTCAAGCCCTTTCATTTGATACCCATATTAAGGGAGTTGTCAACAAATATGTAATCCGCCATTTTATAGCGGCGGCCATCTTGGATGGATTTTCATCAAACATAGCTAAGAACACTCTCGACTAATTCACCTTTCAAACAAAAAACCGCATTCAAATCTGTCCACCCGTTAGAGCGCTACAGCTAAAGGGAACAGACAGACACACACACACACACACACACACACATGTCAAACTTATAACACCCCGTCGTTTTTGCGTCCGGGGTTAAAAACAGTAAATCTCAAAGGCAAGAAGGTAATAAAAATATGTATATAACAAAATCTACTAATCCAATTTTCACATTTCAATAAGTGAAAATACAATTTCTACAAAATTCTTAGCGCGTCAAATTCTATGAATCTATCTCGAATGCTTCGAATCAAATCTTCAATTCACATAAAAATCGTAGAATTCGTAAGATCTGTGTTCGAAGCTGACGTAGCCAATATAGACTACTGAGTTTTGTCATTATCAATTCTTCACAAATTCTGTTCATTTATTTCAAAAACGGATCCATTTTTATTAAATGTCACCATTCCGTCTAAAGTAACGTTCTTTCTCCAGGAATCTCAGGTTTCCAGCTTTAGTCTGTATTTGAGGACTAACCCGGTCTGTCTGCCCCGGTAACATTCCCGACAGCAATTTATACCTATCCGCAGTCCGGGGGATCAAAGGCAATCCGCAAGCACGATTGCAGGATTTTTGCTCGAGAACCGGTTTTGCATTATCAACACCTTCTCTTTAAATTACTTTTGTTCTTTGAAAATCCTGTGGGGTTTTCAACAAAGGGATTCAAATTTTTTATTACAAGCTTTTTATAAGCTTGGTATGTTCAATTCGACGATCCAAAAGTAATTGTAAAAGTTTATTTGAATAAAAAACTTTTCTATTCTATTCTATTCTTATTCTATTTTTCGTAGGTATGATGTTTCCGTTGAAATCAGTAATATATTTTTCAGCCATTTCTGAGTTCACGCAAGATTTTAAATAACCCTAAATCCACACATACACAATCGTTGGCATTATCTAGTAGGAAATATTTACCTTAAAAATATAGGACATTGCTTTATCATAATAATATTATATAATACTAGTACGGCGCGTGGGTGCGCGGCCCGCTAAAGCGGACCGCGAGGTTTCGCTTTCGGGTATTTTGATTTGAGCAGCCTCTACCTATCTCTCATATATTCCTAACTCTCGATCATTATCACTCTCCATATTTTTTCTCCGAATCATTTGTCTGAATGAGAATTCTTCCATAAAAATAATTTCGAAAAGGAACTGTATCAAAGTCTTGCATAGTTCCCAACTTGTACATTCTCTTCAATATTCGTCATATATTTTGCATGGAAAATAAATTCCGCCATCCTGTCTTTTTTCTTTTCATCAAGTAAACGCGTCTTGACCTTCTTTTGCCAAATAACCACTCTTTCATCTTTTATACTCAGTGAGATAGACACAGACGAAATTTGTATGACCGCCATCTTTTATCCGCCATTTTGGACTTTTTTTCAGCTCACTGCCAATTGGATGAGGTTTCATGTAATTTTTGTTTGAGCACCTCCCACCTATATTTAATACTCTGACCGTGCTCCTCACTCGTCTTCAAAATCTTCAATCATTAGGTCTTTCCATATTTTTCATCCGCATGAAATTATGTCTTCTATTATAGAAGTTCTATACGACACCACCACTATAAATAATATATATTAATTATTTTTTGTTATAGTTAACGTCATCTCGAAATCTCAGACACCAAAATTGTTCCACAAAACCCAGACTTAGTCTGTGTTTGAGTGCAAGCCCAGTGTGTTTGTCCCGGTCACATTTCCGACAGCAATTTGTTCATATCCGGGTCTGGAAGGATAAGCAATCCGGTAGCAAGATTGCAGGATTTTTACTTGAATTTCAGTATTAAGTATAGTATTGACATCATCCAGAACTGAGTCATTACCTACAAATTACAAAATTTGAACTACGTATTTCCTCAGAGGTGCACAAACGAGAGATTTTTTGGAATCCCGTCCACAAAGGGCTGAAAAGAGGTGGTAGAATTATTGTAGGTATGACGAAAATTTTTTAAACCTAAATCCACTTCGGGAATCAGCTATGTTATAAGAATAGCCTGAGCCAATCGTCTGCAAAATATTCAACTCACAAGTTATGAGATTACATAATATACATAGGAATTCGAATTTTTCTAGTTACTCCAAGCTTCCAGTTAAAAAATTCAAAAGAAAAGTGGCTTTTGATTCAAAAGTACTTACTTTATGGAGGGTGTAAGAGAGAAAAGAGAGAGATGAAAGAAAGGGAATAATTTGAACCAAGTTGTGGTGGTATTGGTAGGCCTAAAAGGTTTTTCAGTCATTACTCTGTAGGTACATTAATTTACAAGCAATAATTTGGGACAAACGTATTTGAGCCAGAATTTACTACTATGTAATTATGCCATCAATTATATCCCAGATTATAGGTTATGGCGATACAGATCGTATCGGGTGACAGCCTTGAGTCGATTATGTTCGCCCAATTATATTGTTAGTTACTATTCATGTTATCAATTGTGATTTATTCAAAGGGTTGCTTTATTGTTGACTATGTTGTGCCTCAGTATAATAACATTTTGGTATCCCCAAAATTTTACGTGAATCGTGTTTGTTCATTGAAGGAATTTAGATATTTAGTATTTCCATAAAATAACATTTACAGAAAAGAAGCATATTAAAGTTAGATACAATTTGGCGAGCTTATAGCGATCTCTTTACTTACAGCAACCGAAGGTATAAAGAAGACACTTGTTGAACAGCTCTAGATATAAGGTAGGCGGTGCAACACAAATATAAATACCTATGTGATACGTAGATAAATAGAAATATGACGTCTTGCTCGCGACTTTTTTCGTGTGATTCTTGAAAATCCGGGATACCTACTACCCGGAATTAGTAAGTAGTCTATCCGTTTGTATGGACTCAATCTTCGCAATGTCTTAACCGATTAAAGTGGAAAGTTTACAGACAGGTAGAAGGAGTGGTCTTAGCTACTTACTATTTATTCAGGAAACATTTAAAAAAAATTAACCCCTCTTTTGGTTTTAATACCTACATTTTCACGGCTTCATCACTGAACTGATATTGATCTTTGGCACGAAGATAACTCACATCTTGGTCATGGACTTACCTAGTTTGCTTTTACCCAGAAAAATTAAAGAGTTCCTACAATATAATTACTAGAAGACGGAACCTACATCCACGCTAGTAGAATAAGAAAAACATGCACTAATATAAGAACTTATTACAATGGTAGATACCAATAGAATACTGCATTACCGCACCGGATCACTAGCTTATTCGTTGTTGCAAAAAAATGAGTCAGTCCTCGGATAAAAATACCAGTTTATTCGTTCAAACGAGCCCCAGTGAATCAGGCTAACTGATCTGAAAAACGTACCCGCTGGCACTTTTCTCGATTTAAACACTGTCGCATCGGTACGTACATATTGTTTGGTAGCTTATTGCGTTCGTAATGCTTGTTAGCTATCAGCTTTACTACGTATCGGGGGCTGGTCCAATTGAAGCTCGAATGTATTGTTATGTTGGTGTCACGAGCAATTCAGATAAACGTCAGTAGCAGTAGATGGGTCTAATTCCAACTGAATCCCAGTGATACCTACCACGAGTTCTGTAGTGAGCCAGTAAATTGTATCTATTTATCACTGTGGTTTATATCAACGAACATTGAAAGAATTAGTAAATCGATTGGTCATAAATTGCCAAGTTTACTTGCGGCCCAGAAACACGCCATATATAGATTGCAAAAGCACCGCGACATTAAAATAAATGGTTTCGGTAGGTAATAAAAAGATGTTTTTGCTGCTGCAGAAAAGTTGTTAATTTTTCCAAAGTTCGTTTGAAATAGACTATAGGTCAGTAAATTTTCTTCTCTTTATTTCGTTCGATAACTTAGATGTCGGAACACAGCTATTTTAGGAAAGTTACACGATGTTTATGTCGCTTTGTTTTCCATATTTTTTGAAGACGCTTTAGATTAAGGCTTTCTAATATAAAGGGCAATCTCACAGGGACGATAATATGGCGACATCGCCATGATGTCTCATTTGATAACTCTCGTTTGTGTTCGAATTTGTTAAAACAAATGACATTTTTAACAACCGAAAAAACCCAAATGGTGATTGACTGAAGATTGCTACCGAAAACGTGTTTTGGTTTAGGTACATATCTACAGTAACATTTTAAGTACCATACCGCTTATTATACTTAGCATGAAGCTTCTATTAGGTATAGGTAATCTGGATTATTATAGATCCCTCTTTCTATAGTTTCACCCTATTCATCATTAACTTAGTCATCGCGAACTCTCATGACTTAAACACCTGTCATAAATCCCCGAGGCAGCAATACTAGGTATACAATACCATTTAATATCAGCGTTTGTTGCTTGCAATTGTTACTTCATATATTTATGGAAGTTATGTTATTATTCTCAGCAATAGATACACAATACCGCTGTATCAGCATCATCTGCGTTTGATGCCTGCAATTGTTTTCGGCTCGCGACGCTGCATGCTCGATTTCCCCTTCCCATTCCCGCTCCCTTTTCCAACCTTTATACGTACTTTTGCTGTAGTAATCTACCTATAGCTGTAGCTATAGATTTCGGTTTTTTCAAAATCCCGTGGGAACTGTAGAATTTTTTCATAAAAAGACTATGTGTTAATGACTTAACATAATCTACCTACATTCAAAATATCAGCCAAATCGGTTCTGTAGTTGTGGCGTTAAAGATTACTCGCTATGTCTCGTAACTTACGCGCTATTCATACTATATCCCCGAGGCTGCAATACATACACAATAGCGTTTCGTATCAGTCGCTCGCCTGCGTTTGTTGCCTGCAATCGTCGCCGGCTCGCGACGCTCCATCTGTCTGCGCCCTAATATATATTTACTTCATTTATTTACTCACTGGGAGCCGTCTAATTTATGGGGTGCAGAGGATTGGATTTGGTATAAATTACTCTAGTAGACGAGAAGAATACTTTGAGTTTTGTAAAAGATGTTTTGTCTAGAGTGCTGCGCTTTGCATGAGTTGGTTGCGATATCCGATATATCGAATATGGTTGAGCGAAGCAATGGCTGGATCATGCGTCATGCTCGTGAACGGGTGCCACCGTCGGAGATGGGGCTACTTTTGTCTGCCCTTCTTCAGATGTGTAGAATTGTAAGCACCATTCCGAACCAGTGGTAGATTCATTTGTCGATTCGTAAGCACTTGTAAAGGTCCGAAAGTCGTTTGTGGGAATGGGCGTAATGTTCTATAACAAAATTCCACAAGCAATCTTAGACTTGCCTTTACACAAGTTTAAGAACTCTGTTAAAAGTATGTTCATAAAAAAAGCTTATTATACAAATGAAGATTATATAAACGATAAAAAAGCATGGACTTAGCTCGTTCCAGCAATGCGCGAGACGACATTTCAATCATGTACATAAATAATTAATTGTTATATTGTTATTTTTAAACAAGCTATAATTTAAAAATTAAAAAAACCCGACTGCCATGCTAAAAAACTAACTAAAAAACTAATAAACTACCACTTACAGTGTAGTTGTTATTTATTTTGTTTTTCATGATTTGTCACTCCAAATTGATTGAAAACATATAGATTGTATACATTTTCGTACTCGCCTTTTAAAGCCCTTTATTTTGATACCCCACTCGAGGGTCTTGAAGAAAAAAATTTTTTTCAGGCCGCACATTAAAGTGCATAACATTCGCCATTTTGATTTTTTATGAATTTTATGTACCCAGTAACATTTGCGCCGTCAAGACAAATCTAATGACGTATAATTTATCAAAATAGGTTGAGCCGTTAAGGACCGGCACACCTAAATCGGGTTAAACAAGGTCCAGCATTTTAAGTTTTTACAATAGTAAATATTAAAATTTCTAAACATAATAAATATTATGCACTACTCTATAAAATGAAGTATAAGATCATTAAAAAAAATAGTCATAAAGTCTTATATTAATAATAGAAAAAAAATCGAGAAATTCATAGAAAACTTTAAAATAGCGTTGCCGCATTTGAAGTCTCCTGAATTAGTTTGAGACATAAAAACAACAAAAATTGTCTTAAATTAATGGTAAAAGACTAAGGAACACGATAAATAAATTTGTTTTTCAATACAACTTTAAGTTTTTTTGCAATTGGGTAGCAAACATACCACATTTTTATCCACGATTTCTTCATACAAATTACTATGGCGTGCACCGCTGCAAAATTCAACCTATATATTCCCGGAACGCGAAGCTTGCGTTTCAATCGCCCGCGGGCTGTCAAGGTGGAAGGTGCGCTCGTCGCTTCAAAAATCCTGTCGCGATCTCTGCTCGTGTACATACACAAAAACTCGCTGGAGCGGTACCATTGGACAAAAGCACGTGACTAAATACCTACCATGACGAGAAGCTCCGCTGTGAGGGGCTGCTACCTACGTAGTTCGCGCGAGATTAAAATATTTTTCTATAAATTAGGATTTTTTTTAACCTTTATTTAGTTAACTTCAGTAAATGATAAAATTAAAAAAATGTAAAATATACCAAATTCTTGCACTATGTGTATGTGAAATTCCAAAATTTATTATTTTAGAGAAATAATTTTTTTTTCCTGTCAACCCCATAATTTTTGGACTCTAACTTTTGTTATATCTGTATAATTATTAAGTCAGTCGTCATCATTTCATCAATCATTTTTGAAAGCTTTTATCGCCGAAACTATGACTCATAGCCCCATGGTGTTGGTGTTAATTTTTTTTTGACGTGATAAAGTCTTATAAATCGATGAACGCCGGCTGCACGCACGAAAAAACATGACACTTGAGCCGAGCGTGCAAGCGAGAGCGCGGAACAAGCTATAGAGAGGCACGATCTTCCTAAGTGTTTGGTTTCATCAATGTTTTCTCGTTATGTTGTCACGTAAAATTATCTTCCGTAAACCGATTTTTCAGACAACCAATTTTTTTTTGTGATGTTTGTATGATCGCGTAGTCAGATTTTTGAAAGTTTTTACTTCCAAAACCATGGTCTATAGGTCCCTTAATGTTACTCAACCTTCTTATTTACGTGATGTCTATATTGCTCACGTGGTTAGATTTTTAAAGGCTTATATCTCCGAAACTATAGGGTGCAGCCCAATGTTGTTGGTACTCAAACTTCTTATTTTCGGGATGTCTATGTGCTCACATGGTCAGATTTTTTTGTCATATTTTAAATTGGTCATATTTTAAAACTTATATCTCCGAAACTATATAGTGCAGCTAAATGACTACACTTCTTATTTTCACGATGTCTATGTGCTCACGTAGTCAGATTTTTAAAAGTTTATATCTCCGAAACTATAGGGTGCAGCCCCATGTTGTTGGTACTCAAACTTCTTATTTTCGCGATATCTATGTGCTCACGTGGTCAGATTTTTAAAACCTTACATATCCGAAACTATAGGGTGCAGCCCCATGTTGTTGGTATTCAAACTTTTTATTTTCGCGATATCTATGTGCTCACGTAGTCAGGTTTTTAAAAGCATATATCTCCGAAACTATAGGGTGCAGCCCCATGTTGTTGGTACTCAAACTTCTTATTTTCGCGATATCTATGTGCTCACATAGTCAGATTTTTAAAAGCTTATATCTCCGAAACTATAGGGTGCAGCCCCATGTTGTTGGTACTCAAACTTCTTATTTTCGCGATATCTATGTGCTCACGTGGTCAGATTTTTAAAACCTTACATATCCGAAACTATAGGGTGCAGCCCCATGTTGTTGGTATTCAAACTTTTTATTTTCGCGATATCTATGTGCTCACGTAGTCAGGTTTTTAAAAGCATATATCTCCGAAACTATAGGGTGCAGCCCCATGTTGTTGGTACTCAAACTTCTTATTTTTGCGATATCTATGTGCTCACGTGGTCAGATTTTTAAAATCTTACATATCCGAAACTATAGGGTGCAGCCCCATGTTGTTGGTACTCAAACTTTTTATTTTCGCGATATCTATGTGCTCACGTAGTCAGATTTTTAAAAGCTTATATCTCCGAAACTATAGGGTGCAGCCCCATGTTGTTGGTACTCAAACTTCTTATTTTCGCGATATCTATGTGCTCACATAGTCAGATTTTTAAAAGCTTATATCTCCGAAACTATAGGGTGCAGCCCCATGTTGTTGGTACTCAAACTTCTTATTTTCGCGATATCTATGTGCTCACGTGGTCAGATTTTTAAAACCTTACATATCCGAAACTATAGGGTGCAGCCCCATGTTGTTGGTATTCAAACTTTTTATTTTCGCGATATCTATGTGCTCACGTAGTCAGGTTTTTAAAAGCATATATCTCCGAAACTATAGGGTGCAGCCCCATGTTGTTGGTACTCAAACTTCTTATTTTCGCGATATCTATGTGCTCACATAGTCAGATTTTTAAAAGTTTATATCTCCGAAACTATAGGGTGCAGCCCCATGTTGTTGGTACTCAAACTTCTTATTTTCGCGATATCTATGTGCTCACGTGGTCAGATTTTTAAAACATTACATATCCGAAACTATAGGGTGCAGCCCCATGTTGTTGGTACTCAAACTTCTTATTTTTGCGATATCTATGTGCTCACGTGGTCAGATTTTTAAAATCTTACATATCCGAAACTATAGGGTGCAGCCCCATGTTGTTGGTACTCAAACTTTTTATTTTCGCGATATTTATGTGCTCACGTAGTCAGATTTTTAAAAGCTTATATCTCCGAAACTATAGGGTGCAGCCCCATGTTGTTGGTACTCAAACTTCTTATTTTCGCGATATCTATGTGCTCACATAGTCAGATTTTTAAAAGCTTATATCTCCGAAACTATAGGGTGCAGCCCCATGTTGTTGGTACTCAAACTTTTTATTTTTGCGATATCTATGTGCTCACGTAGTCAGATTTTTAAAAGCATATATCTCCGAAACTATAGGGTGCAGCCCCATGTTGTTGGTACTCAAACTTCTTATTTTTGCGATATCTATGTGCTCACATAGTCAGATTTTTAAAAGCTTATATCTCCGAAACTATAGGGTGCAGCCCTATGTTGTTGGTACTCAAACTTCTTATTTTCGCGATATCTATGTGCTCACGTGGTCAGATTTTTAAAACCTTACATATCCGAAATTATAGGGTGCAGCCTCATGTTGTTGGTACTCAATCTTTTTATTTTCGTGATGTCTGTATGATCGCGTGGTCAGTCGAGATCAACCATTATTTTTGAAAGCTTTTATCTCCAAAACTATGGTCCACAACCCCATGTTGCTTGAAAGTACTTGATACTCAATCTTTAAATTCGTGGAATTATGACGCAGTGTCGAAGAAGCTAGTACTCATAAAAGGCAAAGGCTACCTATAAAATTTCCACTTTAAAAATAAATAAAGATCTGAATTTCATTTACTAAACCATACCTAAATGGCCAAAAGAAATACCTATTTACCTAATACCTAAACCCATAGAAAAAATAGAGTTTACAATCGACGTTTTATGTATTAATGCGCAAAAAATACTTTATGCTAAATTAAAATACCTACACTGCCATCTCATCTCATCATCATCTGCCAAAATACGACTTAATCAATAAAAATAATTCACGCACACTTCAGTAAATTCACGTTGATCATTGATCATGAAAGTGTGGCAGACATTTCAGTTGCAAAAGCCGTGTCTATTATTTAGATATTTTTTTTAATCTAACGCCTACGCCCATGATGATTAGAAACAAATAGGTTAATAATAATAATATTAACATTTTGTACACGGAAGGGAGAGTAAGATACATAAAAAATAATATTAATAAGTCAGTAAAGTAGTAGTAGCTGTTATTTTATTACACGGTAGGTTACCGACAAACATCTCGATAATAAGATAGCTAAGTATGCCTAGGTGAGGAACTCGCTCGCACATCGCCTGCCGTGAATCGAGTGCGCGCACCCGTAGTACCGCTGCTGAATGTATCTATGTGTGCGTGCGCCGACGGTGGCTCTGTGTGTAGCGTTATATGCCTAGTTTTGACTACGCGCTCAAGGTATGCCGGCCCTTAAGTAGTTACGAACTGACATAGGAAACGGTCATTTTCTACGATTTATCACTCCAAATTGTTTCCAAATATATAAATTTATACATTTTCGTATTTGCCTTTTGAATCCCTTTATTTTGATACCCCACTCGAGGGTCTTGAAGAAAATTTTTTTTTTTTAGCTCGCACATTAAAGCGCATAAAGTCCGCCATTTTGATTTTTTTTTAAATTTAGGTACCCTATAACACTCGCGTCATTAAGACAAATCTAATGACGTATCATATATCAAAATCCGTTGAGCCGTTGATTAGTTACAAGCGGACATAGGAATGGACATACATACACACAGGTGAAACACATATACCCAGTCGGGTAAAAAAAAAAAAAAAAAGAGCAACCGCCGAGTTTCTTACAGGTTCTTCTCGGCTGGAACTGCATTCCGAACCTGTGGCAGATTCAAATTGACGATTCAAAAGTACTTGTAAAAGTTTATTTGAATAAAAATCTTTTCTATTCAATTCTATTCTATTCTATCCATTTTGATTGTTTTATTTAGCTTCTCGATGCGGTAAAAGGTAACATATGTCCACGCCAGGATTCAAGCTATCAGAGGGTTAAATTTCATCAAGATTTGTTGAGCGGTTGCGTCATGAAAGGCAACAAATGGACAAACACACTTTCACAGTTATAAAATTAGTCGTCGTCCACTACTGGATATCTCATATAGGGTCTTCCGCACGCCACGTTCTCGCGCGCGCGTTCTTCCGCTTGTATTCAATGGCTCTCTGCAACTCGTATGATGTCGTTGATTCAACTAATGAGGGTGTCTTCCTACAATAATAGCTTTACAGAATCCAACGTCTATCGGTTCTTCGCACTGTAACCCTCCCGTTTCCACTTCAGCTTTACTACCCGTTGAGCTACGTTGGTGGCGATGACTCGGTTGTTGTCTACGGAGCATCTCAGTTCTGATTTTTTTAATTAGCCATGATGAACATGACAAATATTCCCCTTTCCCCTCGAAATTAGGGTACGCTCATCGGAATTGACTAATGCAAAATGCTAAGATGCCTTAGGATTGTTTCAGTCACTTTTCACTTTACAGTCAACATGCCTCCAAGTTCCGACGACGTCAAGTCCAGACGACTTAGAACGGATATTGCAAGCGACGTGCTCTGACAAGTGCAAGGGGCTGGAAAGACGTAATGCAATATGCCCTGCAAACGTTCACGACACCGGTCCTAGACATGTGACAAACTCAGTTTGTTATATTTATTAAATTCTTCTACAACTTAGCACTTCTGCTATCTCACCTTGTGGCAATTAAAGATGGAAGTAGATTTATCTAGACAACAGGTAGGTGCAACAGTTTTTAATAAACCAATACCCCTAATCGGTTTCTATGCAGCAAAGTACCGGAACGCTATATCGTTTGGTGGCTTTGCTGGCAGAGCCTAGCTAGTATCGGCTAGTGGTCCCATTTATAAGTATTCAGCACTGCGCCAGGGGGATCGTCAAATGTGTTTCGTAGAAAATGACGTTAATAAGAGATGACGTGATGGCATTATCGCGTAATCCATCCATTTTTTGCTTTCTTTCTATCTTTCTGTGAATCCAGAATGAGCCATTTCGGAAATCGGTAGAAAATTTGTTATGACCTCTTACGTTAAGTTTATTTTTCCCTAAACAGGGCATTACAAAGTCGACTGTTAACATTCGTGTAGCCACAATGCCTTCGCTTGATAAGCAGATGCAAATTTTGAAACAGCGTTTAGCCGACGATTAAGTGCATTACTAGTTTTTTCGCCCCAAGCAGAAGTGTTGCGGCTAACGTGTGGAAACGGGGGTGAATACGGAATGAGGTTGAATGGGAAATTCCTCGTAAACACGCCGATTCTCTCCGTAGGCGGTTATCGCGGGCCGCCTTATTGGCATTGAGTAGTAACTTTTAGTTAGTGGATTCTCACCTAGAATTTCGGGTGTTGTCCTAGGCTAGGTGAACGACAAACGCGACGCGACGCGATACGACTCCGTAGAAAATGACAAACTTATCTACGCGACAACGTAGGCCACGTGAAGGGGAAGCTACGGACTTCTACGGACAAATGCCACAAGAATCAAGTATACATTAAAAATTTAAAAACCCCCAATATTGTCCCATTAGTTCAACCCTTAAAAAAAATTAGATGCAGTTGAACTACTGGGACAAAAAGTCTCACTAGTTCAATGGTTGAACTACTCGGTTGAACTAGTGGGAACGAGCCCAGCATTCGCTATTTTGTGGTGGCGGCCATCTTGGATCTGCATAGTGCTATCTACTAGTCAAACCCATTCATTTGATACCCATATTATGGGAGTTGTGAAGAATTATGTATTCCGCCATTTTGTGACGGCGGCCATTTTTGACCGATTCTCGTCAAACATAGCTAAGAACACTCCCGACTAATTTATCTTTCAAACAAAAAAAAAACCGCATTCAAATCGGTTCACCCGTTTGAGCGCTACGGTGGAACAGACAGACAGACACACACAGACACGTCAAACTTATAACACCCCGTCGTTTTTGCGTCGGAGGTTAAAAAAGTTTCCTTCAGGTGTGTCATCGTGTGCCTTTTTAAATAACTATACCCTAATATTTTTTTATTTAAACGTTTCTTCAGCAAAGGTCCGAGCGTCGCGCATCGACGCGCAGTCTGCTTCCATATTCGCTTCAGCGTCCCTTACAATCTCTACCACATAAGATACATGTCCATGTTCAGATAAATGGTGTTGTGTGGTGCAAAGTAGAGCGAGTTCATCACTTATAATCTTAGCTGTCTTGATAGGCATGGCTATATGTTCACATTCTGTTCATTTAAATCATCGTCCCGCTGTAGACTACTTAGTGTTGGACAACTCTTCTTTAGGTATTACAAGTTTGGTGAGTTTGCTCATGCTGAGTCGGAAAACATTGTTTACTGTGTGTGTTTAGTGTGACTGTCAATGACCTGTGTAGTCACAAGAAAAAGAGTTCTCGCCAGTTCAATGTGAGTTCTTATGTGTTCAGTAAAAATTTTCGCAAATATTACAAGAGAGAAGTTCATTTTTGGAGAACTCTTCTTTGGGTGTTATAAGTTCGGTGCGTTCAATGAGTCGGAAAACATTGATTTTTAAGTAGAGCAATACTGTGCCTACGAAACATATTTTATTACTTACTGCAATTGTAATCCGAAAGATGCTTAACAAAAAAATTGATATCACTGTTAACACAGAATAGAGCGCTACCCATACCTACCTGCTTGCTAGTACCTCGGCTTAGTCGTGGAAAAAATAAGTTTCCGAGAGGGTTTTACGATTAGGCACATTCAGTATTCGTGACGAATTCGGAACGCTGACAGTCGTGTCTGCTTTTTTAACACATCAATTCTCGTGCTCGTGTACAAAGGAAGCTGTGTTCGAAGGATCGAACATTCCGGAATGCCTGCGGGTTAAAATTTAAAAACCTTACACCGATAGCTTTTAGAGTGCACGAAAAATCTATGGAAGCGTTAATTATTTATTTCAGAATCATCCGTTTCGTGTAGGTACACGCTTGTAAGTTTAATTTTATGGATTGATCATGGACGGCCAATGATCACACTATCACACTAATATTATGAAGTCAAAAGTTTGTGTGTATGTTTGTTACTCTATAACGCCGCTACTACTGAACATATTTGGCTGAAATTTTGAAAATTACATACATTTTGAAAAATACATATATTATGCCCTGACTTAACATATAGGCTACTACGTGGAAAAATCCAGTTCCCGCGGGATTTTGAAAAAACCGAAATCTACAGCTACCTACTACTCGAAAACCTTGATGGGACCCCCCTATGTAAGGGTTCTTTGCGCTGTATCTCAACCATTGCAACTTCTGACTTGTTTATTGTATCACCTCGGCTATTCTTCTTCTCCGACAGCTTCACTTCTGATTTGCTCTCTCATGTTTACTCTGAAAATAGGTAACGTGGTGTCGCCAGGTATGGACCAGGCACCAGTAGCTGACCACCTTCACCGTTTTTAACAAAAATAAGAGCTAGATTAGAGTTTTACCGCTGGCAACATTTAAACCATGTAGAATAGGGATCTGTTTGTCATATTGACAAATATCATATGAAACGGCCATTTTGTTTTAAAATGGCAAGGCGAACAAAATGTTGTGTGCAAATATCTTTCGATTTCAATAGTTTTCTTAAGCAAATCGCTAAGAAGGTAAATAAACGTTTTGATCGATGGATTCTCGTTTCTGATTAAAATGTAAATTTACAATGATTAAATCACTTAGATATAAACTTTAAAATATGCTTGTGAAGGAATAAATGCGACATAGAGTTAATTTCAAGTTTTAGAGGGGATGTCCATTACTGGATCGGAAACACATCAAAAATCCAGTCATGGACCTATCTATTCTTATCATTTAAACACAATTACAAGTCAAAATTAAACTTGTATAGTTTAACTAGCTTCTGCCCGCGTGAATTTCGGTTTTTTAACCCCCGACGCAAAAACGACGGGGTGTTATAAGTTTGACGTGTCTCTCTCTCTCTCTGTGTGTGTGTGTCTGTCTGTTCCCCTGTAGCGCTCAAACGGATGAACTGATTTGAATGCGGTTTTTTTTGTTTGCAAGGTGAATTAGTCGAGAGTGTTATTAGCTGTTTGATGAAAATCAAGATGGCCGCCACCACAAAATGGCGAGTGTCGTGGGTTTTTAAAATTTTTAATTTATACTTGTCACAAATCCCAAGGGAATCGTGGATTTCCGGTTCCCGTTCCCGCTCCCTTATGCAACTTTTATAGCTACTTTCAAGGAGGTTTGCTATAGTAATCTACCTATAACCGTAGCTATAGATTTTGGTTTTTTCAAAATCCCGTGGGAACTGTGGATTTTTTCAGGATAAAAAGTAGCCTATGTGTTAAGTCATGGCATAATCTATCTCCATCAAAATTTCAGCCAAATCGGTTCAGTTCGGTACAGTAGAAGGATTGCATCTTAATTTTTTTTTTTTTCAAATCTTATCAAGTGGGGTGTCAAATTAAAGGGGTTGAAAAGGTGATTCCGAAAATATAATTTTTTTGACTAAAAAATATTGTGATCAAAAGTGAAAGAGAAAAAAAATTATCACGCAGTTGATATTTTTTATTTTTTAACAATATTATACTTGTTTTAAAAAAATAATTATGGTTTCCATGCAAAAAAAAATCTGATGGGTGGGAAAGGGTTAAAAAATTAATACCTATTATTGTAGTTCCATTTAGATGCGCCACATTTAACATTTTTTAGAAATGTAGGTATGAGCTCAAAGGAGCTTAGAAAAAACAAAGAGTTCCCGCGGGATTATAATAAACCTAAATCCACGTGGACGAAGTCACAGGCATCCGCTTGTATGCAATATGGGGCCTAGCTCTATATTAACACAAAATAAAGAAGTGTTAATAGTAAAACGTGTCATACGAGTAGCTATGAATGAGGAACCTTCTTTCACCTAGAAAGAAGATTCTCCATAGCTAAGGATCACCTTTTGCCCTCTTGGACAGTGTCCAAGTAATTATTACGCAAGAAGAAAGGAAACCTTTTACAGGTAACAGGCCTAGAAAAACACTTATTCATCTTTTCAAAAAACAGGCGAAAATTCCTCGCTGCTTATGTGAGCAGTATCGTGCTGCATCAGGATTAAGGAGCTGGGACTCAGAGGTCCGTGATTCAATCTAAGCTTGGTACCAAAAATATGAAGTCATAGTGGACAGTTCCCAAATCCCCTTAGTTTAGGTGGGTAGTACCCTACAGCATCAGAATTAAGAAGTTGAAGCAAATAAAAAATTATGGAACCATTTTGTAAACGTCCTCAAATACACAAGTGTCAAATTGAAATGTGACGAACCTTGGTTGTTTCTACGTAACTTTGATATTTATATATTATTCGAAATAATCAAGGAGCGGATCAACAAATTCTTTAAAAGCCGGCAACGTATTAGTGATTCCTTTGGTGATGCAAATGTTCATGGGCAGCGGAATCACTCAACATCAGGTGACCCGCTTGTTCGTTTGCCCACAATCCATATAAAATAAAACAAGAGATAAAGTTCGTAAACTAAAACCCATCATCATCATCATCATCATGATCAACACATTACTGGCTCACTACAGAGCACGAGTCTCCTCTCAGAGTGAGAAGGGTTTTGGCCATAGTCTACCGCGCTGGCCAAGCGGATTGGCAGACTTCACACACCTTTGAGAACGTTATGGAGAACTCTCAGGCATGCAGGTTTCCTCAAGATGTTTTCCTTCACCGTTAAAGCAAGTGATATTTAAATACTTAAACTAAAACCCGACTACTCATAATAGTATACAAGTATAAATTAAAAATTTAAAAAACCCCTGACATTCGCCATTTTGTGGCGGCGGCCATCTTGGATTTGCATAGTGCTATTCTAATAGTCAAGTCCTTTCATTTGATACCCATATTAAGGCAGTTGTGATAAAATATGTAATCCGCCATTTTGTAGCGACGGCTATGTTCGTTCGATTTTCATCAAACATAGCTAACAACACTGTCGACTAATTCACCTATCAAACGAAATAAAACTGCATTCAAATCGGTTCACCCGTTTGAGCACTACAGGGGAACAGACAGACACCCACCCACACACATACACACACAGACACGTCAAACTTATAACACCCCTTCGTTTTGCGTCGGGGGTTAAAAATAATAATTTAGAAAAACGTGTATTCAATTGTGTACTTAGGGAAGAAAAGGCGGGGCAAGCGGCTAGTGGCGCCATCTGTTATGTCTATCTAAAACTAACTTAATATTCCAGTTTAGCTGCGCGAACGTTACTTCTCGATTTTTTCGCATATAAAATGTAGCCTATGTCACCCCCAAACTATAACAACGAATCAATTAACACCTCATTCATCAACATTGGCCCAGTAGTTTAGGTGCTTCGCTAGAACAAAAAATTTGGATACAAACATACATACATAGACTACAAAAATCATAACCCTTCCTTTTGGCTTTGCAGTAATCGGATAAAAACGAACTGTCCATCACTGGGTGTCCATAACTGGATTTAGACTGTCCATCATAAAGATTTTTACATATTTCAGTTGATCGTTTTTAGGTTTCGATATTTCAAAACTCGTTCGACTATTTCTAAATTTTAGCAGTTAGTGAGAAGCTCTGTATATCTGAGTATATCATTGTAAAATTGTAACACTCTAGATTAAATAATAAAAAAGTTATAGCTCCTCATGTTTGACTCGGCGCTTAACCCTGTCCATAACTGGTGCCACCACGTTAGTTCTCCCCATCGCCCGCTGAGTAATCTCGTGCCTTTTTATGAGGCCCATAGTTAGCGACCATGTATCGGATCCTTGACATAGTAACATGCGCTGTTCGAAGACTTTCGTCTTAATGCACTGATGGATTTCGTTCGTTCGTTCGTCTCAACCAATAGACGTCCACTGCCGGACATAGGTCTCTTGCAAGGATCGCCACAGCACACGATCTTGTGCCGCCTGATTCCAGCGGCTACCAGCGACTCGCTTGAGATCGTCTGTCCATCGAGTGGCGGGTCTACCTACGCTTAGTTTACTGGTGCGAGATCGCCATTCAAGCACCTCGGGATGGATGGATTTTGTACCAACTTATATTTAGACATGCAGTGCACTATGATGGGCAGTACAGCTTAAATATTGGTTTAGCTAAAAGCGCTAAAACAGTTTGCAATGGAAGAAGCTATCAATCTTGCTGTCAGTGCGGGCTGCGAAGGCAGATAATGGTGTTTCACACTACGTGCGTTTTAATTGTTCTAGTGTCGTTCTAATTTTACCAGTAGGGATATCATGTATTTTCAGATTAGGTGAGTACAAGTCACTGCAAGTCTAGCGTTGACCTTCAATACGCAGAAGTCGAAAATGAGATATCTCGGGCGGTGAGGGGGCCGCGGGGAGGGCGTTCGTAAGCACTGGTTAGCTCTCGCGGATCCCTCGTAAGCGCTGATTGACTCTCCAATCCTATTGTGTCCCGCTCACTCGTACAACGTTGCGCGCACTTGAAGGCTCGACTTACGTGCCGGGAGTTATACTATAATATTTAAGTAGAGACAGTCAAAATCATAATTGCATGCTTTGACAATATAAAATCTAATTATTTTGCACCTTAGTAACTTCTTTTTGATGTTTTAAGACGTGTCTACAGTAGGATCAATGACACAATATTTTTCATTCAGAACAAAATCATAATATCACATTAAGGCAAAAGTCTGTGTGTGTGTGTGTATGTTTGTTGCTCTTTAACGCCGCAACTACTGAACCGATTTGCCTGAAATTTTGAATGGAGATAGATTATGCCCTGGCTTTAACACATATCTAGGCTACTTTTTATCCTGGAAAAATCCACAGATCCCAAGGGATTTTGAAAAAACCGAAATATATAGCTACAGCTATAGGTAGATTACTATAGCATACTTCCTTGAAAATAGGTATAAAGGTTCGAAAAGGGAGCGGGAACGGGAACCGGAAGTCGCCGATTCTCTCGGGATTTGTGAAAAACCGAAATTCACGCGGGCGAAGCCGCGGGCAGAAGCTACTAATAAATAAAGAAGGGTCATTCATGCTTACATTACCTACAGAAAAATAATAATCAAAGAAAAGTTAATATTTGTGGTCACAGGAGTCGAAAGATCTTCACAGGGTGTCAGTTTTCCGATTTATGTTTTTATACCTACTAATAAATTCGGAAAGTACAAGGTCAAGATTTTTTTTATATATTTCTGAGAACGGTCACGACTTGACCTATCACGCGTAGAAGCCTATTTAAAAGTAGATAGATTTCTAATCCTTTTAATTCCTAATGACAGACAAAAAGCGCGCGGTATGAAACATTCATGTGAAGATACGTTTAGAGTGTGACGTGTTAGGAGATAATATTAAATTCACGGGCTGGACCAGCGGCGACGACACAAGAGATTATTCTACAATATATTAGGTAGGTACTTGACTGGATAGAATGTGGCCGTTTTACTGGAGCCTGACGCTTTGTCACCTAAAACTTCGATAATTACCAACGAATAAACATTACATAAAGCTCAGTTCAACCGAAAGATACCTAGGTAGGTATAGCACAGGATTTAAGGTCCAAAAAGTAATTTAACTGATAAGGAACTTCGATCTGTATTATTTCACTCATAAAGGTTACATTTATGTGGTATCTACCTGAGGGTGGGGTGACCAATTATATTTTTTAGTTAATTTTGTGTTAGATTTTTTGTTCTAAACAAAAAATCTATCCGATGTTGCTGATTCTATGTTACTGATCCGATTGCCTATCTAGACAATCTAGATATATTTTTAAACTAAATTAAAAAGTCGTTAGTCGAGATTAGTGCTAGCCTTTTTATAAACTCTCTGCCGAAAGGATAGCTCAACTTTTAGTTTTTACATAATATTATACTTTAAAGAGATTTCTGAACGATATAATGTTGTCCCGTAAATCTAACAGGGGTTTTGGCAACCCTACTTTAAGGATAACAGTCGTAAAAACCTTAAACCTGCACGAGTAGGGGGACAATTGGAGTCTCGAAGTAACGTAATTATTTTGTTAGTGAATGTGACCACGTACGGACCCTTCATTTATACGTGGGCTCGCCTCTAATAAGATCCCGTATTACTTCTGAATTTATTTGTATGTAACAACCCTAATTGTCTGGTTCAGCCTTTGAAATTGGTGGGTAATAAAAATGTGTAAGTAGGTTACTTTAAGCTTAGTCAAGTCCAAAAAATAAAATACCTATGTATAATGTACCTACCTAGATACTTAGGTACATATAGTATAAGGAGACCGCTTTCAAAAACTTAGCGCTATTACTATAAGTACCTACTACATAAACATAATCCAATACCAATAACCATTTGTCTTAAAAACATGTAGTATTGTGGTGTACCTACAACGCGGGGTCAATGCCCCGCTTGCGGAGTAGGTACTGTTGCACCCGCGGCGGGCGGCCGGCGACAACTTCAGGTGTTTAAGCGTCAGCTGATTGCGTTACATTGCAAACTTACGAAAAATACCTACAAGAAAAACGTTAAAAAATTTTTCGCGATTTTCTTGTGGCACCTCCCTTACACCCGTTATAGGGTAGTCAAGTCAATTAGAGCTTACGGAGAATTAGATATATCATTGTCGTACATGTAGGTAATGTACCTATGTACAGTGCGTTCACAAATCAACCCAAAAAGGAAAGTGAACATCGTGATGGTCTCAACCGATATACGTCCACAGCTGGACAAAAGTCGTTGCAAGGATCGCCTTAGAGCACGATCTTGCAATTTGCACGCATGCATTTTATTTCAACATGCACTGTTCACTTTCGTCTTCAGGCACAATAAGTATGTAGGTACCGTACCCACATAAAGTAGTACCTACCTAGAGTTAAAAGTTCAGCAGGGCTACTCTGTAAAGCCATTTTCGAATTATAGAGTGAATTCGAGATGAGTTTGCTAATTTGTACTCTGTAAAACTCGATAGTACAGGTCTTCTCACTCAAACTCACTTCACTTCGCAAGTGCGTAGCAGATGTTTACAGAATATCAAACCAAGGTGAAGTGAGTTTGCTTTCGAAGCGAGTTATCTCACTTGAGTGAGCTTCGATATCGAGATGGTATTTTAGAGAATAGCCCTACCATCGAATGAGCCCTACAGTTCATTTTAGAAAAGACGCATCGCTTCGATTCTGCTGCAATGGATAGTCTAGACTAGACTATACTAGGCTAGATTACTTACGTCGTCGTCGTCGTAATCAACCGATTGACGTCCACTGCTGGTCATAGGTCTCTTGAAGGGACTTCCACATGCCACGGTCTTGTGCCGCTTGTATCCAGCGGCTCCCTGCGACTCGTTTGATGTCGTCGGTCCACCTAGTGGGGGTCTACCAACACTGCGCTTTCCGGTGCGAGGTCGCCACTCCAGCACCTTGGGACCCCAACGTCCATCGGTTCTCCGAACTATGCACATCAACAATGTCTAGGGATATTTTGTATAAAGTTCTGAAACTCGAAAAATATTAATCGGTTTTAAATTATTTTAATGAAAGCTTATTTTGTAGACCATATTAAATGATTCTAAATTTGAATTTGAAAAAATAAATTGAAAACAAATGATTTGTGCGGCATAATTGTAGCGAAGTTCGAAAGCTTCAATTGACCTAACCCAGTTTTTGGTATATTTTTGTATCAAATGAAAGTTTCAATGAAAATTATTGGTTAATTTCTAATTTATGCAACTGTATGCATCATGCAGAGGCGCCATTTAACAAGAGACGAAATGTTAAGGGCAGTAGGTACGCTCCAAACTGGGGCTCCTCAACGAAGTATTGCCGAGGCGATTGAAACAAGAAAAAACGTGATATCAAGGTTGTGGTCACGTTATTGCACCACTGGTGAAGTGGCTGAACGGCACCCAGGCGAGAAGCGCATAACCGCCCGAAGACAGGACCGATTTTCGCAAATGACCGCGAGAAGATAACCAAATGCTACAGCCATGCAGTTGGTTTAAAGGCTCCAGTCAGACCACCATTTGCTTGTCAGTGACGAAACTGTGAGGAGAAGACTGCACGAGGCTAACCTTCATGCTCGCAGGCCGCTTCGTACTCCAGCACTACGCAGAGGAAATCGTGGACGAAGATTACAGTGGGCTCGCGAACATTTGCTCTAGGAAGATAACTAGTGGTCTGTAGTGCTGTTTACCGATGAGTCCCGATTCGGATTTCATCCTGATTTACGAAGAGTACGTGTATGGCGAGCTCCTGGTCGTGACAACCGTCTGCGACACCGTCAGGAAGTCCAGCCATACCACGGCAAAACAATTATGGTTTGGGCGGGAATTCGTATCGATGGAAGAACAGATCTCGTTTGGATCAGAAACACCATGACTTCTGAAAAATACCGTAATCAGGTGCTAGCACCAATAATCTATCCCCATCGACTGCAAATGGACCAAGTTTTCACGCTCATGCACGACAAAGCCCGTTCGCACACTGCGCGAGTGGTGACCAGCTGGCTACAAGAGCACGATGTGTCGATCTTAGACTGGCCCGCTGAATCACCAGACCTAAACCCCATAGAGCACGCATGGGACATGCTCCAAAGAAGGGCTTTGAGGAGTTTTCCTCCGAACATTGCGACTGCAAAGCAACTTTTTTTGCATCTTAGCAGGACCTGGGACAATATCCCACAGCAAGACTTTGATAACTTGATTCAAAGCATGAAAAGCCGTTGTAGGACCGTGGTTAACGTCCATGGGTGGTTTACTGACTACTAATTTTAAATAATTTTTCACGTAACTGCAAAAAACCTGATAATTTTGCTAAAATTATATTTTTTCTTAAAAAGACATCTATCCTTAAGTTTACCATCATTTCACTTTTTGTCTTTATTTCAATAAAAAATTATTTACACAAAAAAACTAATTCTGTTTTATTCTAAAAGATAGTCTGATAAATAGGCTTTACAAAAATATATACATATTGTATGTTAGTTATAACCAATTTTGAATAAATTGAGAAAATCAGAATATCCCTAGACAGTGTTGATGTGTGTATGTGCCCCGCCCATTGCCACTTCAGTTTCGCAACCCGTTGAGCTATGTCGGTGACTTTGGTTCTTCTACGGATCTCCTCATTTCTGATTTGATCGCGTAGAGAAACTCCGAGCATAGCTCTCTCCATCGCTCTCTGAGCGACTCTGAGCTTTCTTATGAGGCCCATAGTTAACGACCATGTCTCGGATCCGTATGTCATCACTGGCAACACGCACTGTTCGAAGACTTTCGTCTTCAGGCATTGAGGAATTTTGGACGAGAAGACATCGCGAAGCTTCCCGAACGCTGCCCATCCGAGTTGGATTCGGCGGTTGACCTCTTTCTCGAAATTGGACCTACCTAGCTGGACTGTGTGTCCTAGGTATATATACTCGTCTACAATTTCGCGGGACATGAGTATTTGACATGATTTTCGTCTTACTCATGTTCATTTTTAGGCCCACCTGTTGAGAAACCCTGCTGAGGTCGTTGAGCATTGTATTAAGATCTTCCAGAGACTCTGCCATCACGACTATATCATCGGCAAACCGCAGGTGAGTGATGTACTCGCCGTTGATGTTGATGCCAAGTTCGTTCCAATTCAGAAGCTTAAAGACGTCCTCCAATGCTGCGGTAAAAAGCTTCGGGGAGATGACGTCTCCCTGTCGCACTCCTCGCTGCAATTGGATTGGTCTTGTAGTCTGACCCTGTATACGGACTGACATGGTGGCGTTTTCGTACAAACACTTCAACGCTTGGATATACCGATAGTCGATCCGGCATCTCTGTAGTGATCTCAATACAGCCCAAGTTTCCACCGAATCAAAGGCTTTCTCATAGTCCACAAACGCTAAGCAAAGTGGCTGGTTATACTCTTCGGTCTTCTGTATAACCTGCCGCAGCGTATGGATGTGGTCTATGGTACTGAAGCCTTTTCGGAACCCGGCCTGTTCGGGAGGCTGGAAGTCGTCAAACCTACGAGCGAGACGATTCGTAATGACTCTCGAGAACAACTTATAGACTTGGCTCAGCAGCGAGATGGGTCTATAATTCTTCAGCAAGGTGTTATCACCCTTTTTGAAGAAAAGAACCACCACGCTCCTGTGCCATGCCTCTGGCGTTATACCCTCGTCGATGACGGAATTGAACAATCGCTGAAAGATCTTAAGAACTGGTTTTCCACCTGCTTTCAGGAGTTCCGCTGTGATTCCGTCATCGCCTGGTGCCTTGTTGTTCTTCAGTTGTTTGAGAGCCATACTAATCTCGTATAGGCTGACGTCCGGGATATCTTCGGTATAATGTCGGGTCAATTTGGCTCTGGGATCTTTAGCCAAATCTTCAACAGGCTTCTGCGTTGAGGTGTACAACTGTCCGTAAAAGTTCTCGACCTCTCTCAAGATATCAGGCTTTGAAGAAATGAGACTACCGTTGTCGGTCTTCAGTCGCGTCAGCTGGCTCTGTCCGATAGACAGATCTCTCGCGAAGACTTTTGAGCCTTTGTTTCGCTCGATCGTATCTTTAATACATTCTGTATTAAAGTTACGCAAGTCTCGCGTTTGCGCCTTAGAGATCTGCCTATTAATCTGCCGGTAAGCAAACGCATCTGCTGAAGACTGTAGTCTCATTTCTTGCCTCTTGTCCATTAGCTTGAGAGTCTGGTCTGAGAACTTTTTGGTTCTGATTGCACGGTTGGTCTTAAAGTACTTGGACCCAACCGTATGGACAGTTTCCACCAGCCTGTTGTTTAGATCGTCCAGAGAGTCGCAATCTGCTAGGCAATCGAATCGGTTCTGCAGTTCGAGCTGAAAGCTTTCGGGGTTTTGTATATGAGCACGAGTAGGCCGGAGTGTGGACTTCACCAGTTTGGACCTTTCCAGCTTTATGTTGATATTCAATGTGTCTCTTACCATACGGTGATCACTTCCGGTTTTCACCCTGTTGATCACTGAGACATCATTGAATATATGCCGTTTGGTCGACATGATGAAGTCAATCTCGTTTCTCGTGGAACCATCTGGACTAACCCACGTCCACTTTCGGTGTGGCCGCTTCTTGAAGAAGGAGTTCATCATAAAGAGGCCCTCCTTCTCCATGAAGTTGGCCAGCATGTGGCCCCTATGGTTCCTTCGCCCATATCCAAATTGCCCCACTCTCACCTCTGCACCGATTCGTTCACCCAGCCTTGCGTTAAAATCCCCCATCACAACACTGTAGTGAGTGCTAGAGGCATGTATGGCTTTAGAAATATCCTCATACAATACCTCCACCTCCTCGTCGGGTTGTGTCGATGTCGGTGCGTAAACCTGTATGACCTTCAGCGAATACCGTTTGGTGATTCTGAGTATAAGGTACGCTACCCTGCTCGATACACTCTCGACTTGAACAATGTTGTATTAATAATGACCCGATAATGACCGCGCTGGGCAGGCGTGTTGGTCATCGCAGGGCTAGACTGTTCGCACCGGTGTCGCTGCTGCCCGACACCGGCCTCTGTCATTTACTCAGTCTAGCTAGTTTTGGATGGTTATACCGCCATCGGTCGGTCGTCAGGGCCTCGTTGGTAGATCAGCAGAGGGCACCGCGTGCAGGTGAGGTTGACAATTGGAGCTTTAGATGGAGATGAGCTCCCTTACCCCCCTTAGATTACTTACATTCTAGTCTAAAAACCTAGAACCTAAGATTGTTGAGAACCTCGTCACAACGGTTAACCTCATAAAGAGTAGAAAAACACCTATTTCTTAGATAATAATTTTTCTCTCTGCATCGTTTTCCATTTCTTTTTGCCTTCACCGCTCGTATCGGATGCCGTCCCATTGGAGTGTTTGTGTTTGCGCACACACTTGCGCACTATAATATGTCCGGCCTTGCTGGATAGTCTAGGGTACTAATAATAATAATATGATGTAATAAAACACATTGATTTACGATATAAGTAGTTATTCATTTATTTTGTCATTAACAGTTTTGATGACAATAACTTTAAATACGACGTAATAACAAATATATAAAATAAGTAGACTTATATAAAAATTAAAATTAGATAATATTCAACATACCTACAGTAGGTATTACTAAATTACAAAAAATGCATAAATTCCTCTGAAGGAATGTGCGACACCTTAAAATTATATACCTACATAACTATCTAGTAGACAGTTCTTTTTTTTTAAAGGAGGGCTATATAATATGCCAGACGATGATCGAGAAAAGGTTTCAGTAAATGTTGATTGAGTACTTTTTAATCGACAGTAAATAATTTTAATTTGGCCACATATTTATTTTAAAAAAATCTCTCAGTTAGGGAAAAGTCTATCTAGATACGTAATTATATTTATATTTTAAGGCAAGGTTATTAAATAAGATACATAACAACGTCAAACGTCGTCATAAATAATAATAAAATTAAACTACCTACTCTAGAGGTACAATTATAATACTTCTTTAAGTCATTTCTCTTATAACCTATAAGGAAAACTCTCCAAAAATACCCAAATAGTTTCCTTTTTTCTATATATACGTAGATATTTAATAAATATGAGGCACTTTTAATAGGACATTAATTACGGCCTGTTTCACCACCTTCTAATAAGTGTCAGATAGCTTAAACGTAAGTTTTGTCACTTTCTTACTTCATGTCCAGTGACAAAGACAAAAGTTATAGATAGCTATCTGATACTTATCAGAAGGTGATGAAACAGGCCCTTAAGCCAATTAATTTTGAGATTCCATTTTAATATTTCCTATGGTTTATAATAGACAAATACAAATCATAATATTGTAATGGTGGAATATCACTTGACTGTAACCTTGTAGTTTTCTACTAATAGAGTAAAAATATTTTATTAAACAAAACCCAAAAACCATTAAGAAATTCAAATTACGAAAAGTAAGTATCTTAACTGATTGTACATTCTGTCGCACCGAACGAAAAAAAAATATTTCTTGCGATGCGTCCGGCTTAAGTGGCTTACAAGATAACATACATTTAAAAGTAGACAGGTTTGAAAGCCTAATTTTTTAAACCACTATGTAAATCTGACCCATAAAATATTTGCGCAGATTATGTAGCATGTTATAAAACTTTTGTTGTAATCACGTTCACATTGTTTAACATTATATGTTAAACACATTGTTTAACATCGTTATATAACGTGTCTGTATGTTACATAAATGTTACAAAACCATTTTATATTTCTATAACTTGATATAATACGGTTTGGAGTCAACTCTAAAAATAATATTCGAAATATTAAATGAAAAGTAGATCTAAGAACAAAACAGATGTGGCACTAGGAGTATGTTACTCTACTGTTGCCAAATCTTCTGGGCAGCTTGGAAAGTGTTGTGCATGAGCATAGCTACTGTCATCGGTCCCACTCCGCCCGGCACTGGGGTTACTGCTCCCGCTACTTTGGCCACCTCTAGGAGGAAATAATAAAATTATTTGAAAAAAAAAAACTTTGCAATACATGCTTTTTGTGTGAAATTTCATTCCATAAAATCAAGAAACCAGAATCTCTGAAGTTAAAAAAAAACTAATTGCCAATAATTTCAAATTTTTCCTGAATCTTTCAATAAAACGTGTTTATGTTAAGAGTAGGTGCAAGAAATTCAGGATAAGGGTTAACACAATGATCATTGGTCTGAATTTGTGGCAAATAATGAATTTCGGAGTAACTTATAGTACGAAGGATAGTAGTAAGCACGTAGAAAATTTACTTCAAAAACATGAAAAAATGGTGATGACATGTTAAGTTAATCATAACTATGTATAATGTAAGTTATATTATTAAGTGTTCACTGGACATCCATTCACTATCTATGAAATTTTTTTTTACAAGAGGATCTTCAAAATTTTTTCACCCTTGTCGCCGATATGCAGTAACATAAGATAACATATAAAATTTTGACGCAAATTGTTAAAGAGAACCGGTTTTTGAAGTCGTTTAAATATACCTAAGGCTCTGACAAAAACTAATTAACAGTATTAAAAAGGCAAGAAAAGCGATTCAAACCGTATTATTTAACATAACGATAATAATAATTTACAAGTACATAATTGGAAGTGACGATGCAGAGGAAAGAAAATGATGGATTTATATCAGTACATAATATTATGTATTATTTTATTTCTAGTACAAATATGGGCAAGTAAAAGTACCTAAGCTAAGATTAAATCGGTTTAGTAGTTAATTAAAGTCATACCCCTAATCGGATGATCATAAATACTCAATTCATAATATATGTATAATAATAATTAACAACAGAGATGAAGTGAGTCTTACCATCGTAGTCTACGTCGCCCACTAGCTTCGTCTTGCCTTGCTCGTCGGTAATCCTGGTAATCCCGACATCAATTACCGTGGCCCCCGGCTTTATCATATCGGCTTTTATGAGTTTAGGAACACCTACGACAAATTAACGACATAAAGATTGTTGTTACAATGAGCCGATTAATTATATTGTGATACTTGCAATACTCTGGCGAGGTCTTACGTTTGTGTGTATAAAATTATCATGATAACAAAATGAATAAATTAAAGTTACTTAATTTGTGATTTTTTTTAAGTTGGTTAATAAAAAAGTGACTCACCAGTAGCTGTCACGATAATATCGGCATTACGGCAATGTATGGCGAGTTGCTCCGCCGGCGTGTACCTGTGGCATATGGTGACGGTCGCGTCCATGCCCAGACCGCTATGGTGACTCTTATCGCTATGCAACATCATCGCTATCGGCAATCCCACGTTTTTGGATCGACCCACAACGACCGCATTGCGACCGAACGTTTCGATTTTGAACCTAAGTAAATAAATAAAAAAAATAAACAAAAGAACCCATCATTTTGAATTTATGCATTTCAATTTTTATTAATAAGGTCATATATTTCTAAATCCTCAATCTTAAAATCCATATCTATATAGGTATATGTATATAAAAGCGAAAGTGGGTCTATCTGTCTTTTATCTAATATCTTTTCTCTATTCAAACACTGAACCAATCTTGAAATTTAGCACAGATATAGTTCGCATGCTGAAAACAGACGTAAGATCCGCCTCCAGGAAAATCAAAAAGTTACCTCGGAACTTTAACTTAAAAATCTTAATTATCCACACAGAATGCGAACGAATTCGCGAGAATTTGTTAAGTTATAAAATATGGGTGCCATTCGAAAATGAATTGATAAGAGAAATAATGTGAATGAATGTATACTTATTGCATACATAAACTTTTATTGTACAGCACAATACAAGAAAATACAGAAAACATTAATATCAGTTTTCTTGCAGCCCCCGGACACTGGGCCACTAGTGGCGACTAGTGGCCGGCCACAAGTCGCGGAAGAGATTTTTCATACATTTTCTTGTGACTCAAACACGTCCAATCGAGCGCTCAGTGTGCAGTGGTACCATATAAATGTATGACTTTTGGCCGGCCACTAGTAGTCGCCTGTTTAAGTTGAAGAATGAAATATTGTATTAGAAGATTCAAAAGAGCATATGATATTAACTTATAATATTTCGCGATGAGTTTGTATTCAAATAGTTTATGAGCCACCTCTATTTAAATTGGTTCATAGCTCTATGGACACATTTTAAAAGATTCAATATAAATGTTCAAGTTTCCTGAACAAAACGAACTTGACAAATGAGTCAAGTTTCCTGGAAGAGGTCGCTAAGCAGCGCAAATTGTACCTAACTTCTAAATTACTATTAATATTTTCTGTATCTTCTGTGTTGTGGTGTACAGTCTTTATTCATAAATTATGTAAATAATTTAATCTTAGAATTGTAACTTCGATCAACTATTCAAGGAGAGTACATTTTTATGTTATAATATTTGAATAACATATATTAGGTAGTCTTATCTTTATCAATGAACCGAGATATTATTCAACTTGAACAGTTATTAACAAACAATTATTCATAAGAATACTGCACAATGTTTATAAATCAGTCAAGGCAAAATGATTATATTTTATGAAGTCCCTATGTAGATTGATATTGAAGAGTCAATACTCTTCAATATAAAACTTCATTTACATTAGTGGAATTAAACCGGAGTACAAAGTTCCACATTTTGGATTGTCGTGGCCACTTTCAATCAAATACATAAATGTAGAGGTTATCTTGGGATAACACGCTGGGTTCCCACTTCTGTATAATATGACTCAGCTATGAATACAGGATTTCGATTCTTAAGTTTAAAGAATATTATCAGATGTTAGTAATAAGAACGTGAACCAATGGCTTAACAATATGTTCTACGAGGCACAGAGGTGACAAAAAGACCTAAATTGGACATCCCTAATTTTAATTTTGTATTATTATTAAGAAGAACCTAAATATTCCTAGGATAAAAAGTGACCTAGAAAAAGATCCGACAAAATCAGTTCAGGCATTCCGAAGATAATACCAGACAAACTGACAAGACAGACAGACAAAATACGCGAGTTTGAGTTTTGCTATCATTTATAGAAGCTTAATGAGAGGCAGAGAATTCAGTTTGATTTATTTGTGTAGATGAAAAAAATAAAAATATCTAACCTTTTCAACATTTCAATGACAGCAAGGGCAGTTGCAGGAACTATAGTGGGCATGTCCAAGCACAATTGTCCAACATTCGTTATATGGAATCCATCAACATCTTTCTCCGGAGCCACTGCATTGCACACTCTTCTCTCATCAATACCATTTGGCAATGGCAACTGTACTAATATTCCATCAACCAATTTATCTTGATTTAATAATTCAATGGCAGTTATTAAAGCATCTTCCGTTAAATTCTCGTCATATTTTATAGTCTGGGCCTCTATGCCAATGTCAAGTGCTGCTGTAATCTTGTTTTTAACATAGGTGTGACTTGCTGGATCGGCTCCAACGATAATGCAACGGAGAGATGGTGCTCTGTGGCCATCACTAATCCACTTGTGGATTTTGATTTTTAGTTCGTCCTTTATTTCCTTTGCCAGGGCTTTGCCATCGAGGGCTCGAGCCATTACTCTGGTAAAAAGAAAGAAAAATAAATAAAAACAAAAAAAATTAAAAGCAGTTTTAGTACCTCGTCTAATATATAAAGAAAAAAAAATAGGTATGTATCTAATTTAAAAATATCATGAAGATCTTAAAAACTACCAAAAATAATATGAAATAGAAATATATAATATACTAACAAGAATGATAATATTTTGTTTAACTAGGAAACACAAAGTTGAGCAATATATTTAAGTAATTAAAAAAACTCTATAAATACCATATAATACCATAAATATAACGTAAGTTTCTCATATTATATTTTTTTATGTATAATAACCAAAATTTTTAAATCACATAAACACATAAATGCAGCTCAAAGTAGTGCAGTAGTAGTTCAAAAAATAAATAAAAACAGTGTATAGAAGCACTCAAATTATTATTATTAATATGAACACTAGAACAAATTAAAGAAAACACAAAAAGCCAAGTGTTAATTGTTAATTTTATTTTTACCTGACTGAGCCCAAAGAATCAATATACGTGTGACTTCTCATTTTCGTATTCAGAACTGTACTGACAATACTCAAGCATATTCTATTCCTCATCGCCTACTGTTGACGTACATAGGTCATTAGTTCATGTTGATTTGATGATAAAATAACATTTTTTACGTTGTAAAATACAAATTGTTTACAAGAAGTATAAATTTAAAAAAACCATGATTATAATAATTATTATGTCCCTGTATTATCACTACATAGTATAAAACAAAGTCGTTTTCTCTGTCCCTATATCCCTTTGTACGCTTAAATCTTTAAAACTACGCAACGGATTTTGATGCGGTTTTTTTTAATAGATAGAGTGATTCAAGAGGAAGGTTTATATGTATAATAACATCCATTAAATTGTGGAGAAATACTGTTATTTTTGAGGTTTCTAATGTGATGTCGTAAATAATTACATTTTTTCCGCTTACATTGCAAACGCAGGCTGAACCCTACGAGATTTATCAAAATAATGTACTAAGTATTGTACACATTGAAAAGGTCTACAGAAAAGTCCGCGATGGTATATGTCTATCTCTTATGGATATCCCACAATAACATTTTTTTGTCATTTACTTTTTACGACAAATAATGGCTAATTTTCGAAGCGATTTCAACCAATACAGCATTAATCCTTATCTAATTAAATACCTTAAATGCATTGTTGATTTTATATAAATCCATATGGTCCTTTACAGCATATGATTTAAATGAATACTTTCGAAGATATTACAGATTTAAAAATTGCGGCGGCGCGGGAGCGTGCCTATAAGCGCGTCGGCGGCCGCGGTTCTCCCTATAGCCCATTGTCGATAATTTTTGAAACCAAAAAAAAAATCACAGTACGTAGGATGAAACCCATTGGAAAAGGAGGAGAATATTATAAAATACAAGGAAAAATAATTTACGGGCGATCTGAGCTCGGGAAAAAAGGGGGCGAGTTTTAAGGGTAAAAAACGGTTTATCTCGATTTCCGGCAAAACTAGAAGTCCTATGGAAAAAAAATAAATGGCAAAGTTGTAGGTAATAAAAAGATCTACAACTTTTATATTTACACTTTTTTCACATAACCTCAAAATTTATGTGAAAAGTTCAAAAAACCAAGTTTTTGGTTCTTTATTTTTATCTTTTAAAATAATTTTTTTTTTTCACGGAATCTGGTGAAAACTTACTTTCTTATGTCCCAAATACACTAATTTATTTGATTTGAAATATTTAGTTTTTCTCCTTATTTTTGACTTAATATCGACTTAATTCTGACAGCTGTCATTTTCATTTACAGATGAGTTATTTATATGGAGAACAGGGTTAACCACCTCTACGAAGTACGATTTTACCCCAAACTACTTTAATTCCCTGTCAACATATAAAGCTCTAAGCCGCTTAATAATATTAATAGTTTCGCCCTAAAATAGAAATTGCTAAGAATGGAAACTAGAAAGTCATATCTACATGCAGCAGTTGATTTGTATTTGCATAAGTTTTGAATTTTTCATCTTTTTTGTGGGAATTGTTTTATCTCTGGTAACATTATGAAACGTCAGAATTCCACGGAATTAGTAATTCGGGTATAAGGTGAGATATAGTAAGTTCATTGTGGAAAATATCGTAAAAAGTCGTAAAAGCCGCCTGGGAGCTTTCATCGAAAACGCTGCCTAATCCCTGAGCGGGTAGTACCTACGCATAAAATGCTCTACTACCCGTGCGAAGCCGGGGCGGGTCGCTAGTAATATATATTTAAAAAAAATATTAGGAAACTTTAATTCGACAAATACTACCCTTTTTCCTCTACATTTAGCAGTATAGTATACATAGAGCTATGACTGACTAAAAGACAATGCACAGCCTAAACCAGGTAGACTGGTGGTGGCAATATTTCTTGAGTATCATAGAAATGGAAACGAAAGGGGTATTTGAAGTCCCTGAAGAGGTGAAAATGGGTGGTAAAGTTTGTATAATGAAATATGTTTCTGTTCAACTTATACATTTAAGTTTAGACTTTGGATATCAGCTAGTATTTTAGGCAGCACTACTTTTAGATTGGCCAATTATGTTTAGTTCAGAGATTGCATATAATATATACAACCAAATGAACACTGATGTGTTACTTTGGTACACATATTGCTTAGATGAGAATATGTAAAACCATTCTACATTTTTCCCACATTGTTTCATATTGAGAAACTTCAATTTAAGAGTAAAGTGCACTTAGGTGCAGCATAATTCATGAGGTTTCATTGCATTTAAGCGCTAATCTACATATACATATATAACAGACTGACAAAACATACAAACCTAATGTTTTGTACACATATCTTAAAACCTTAGCCTCCGTATAGAACAGTAAAAACAAGTTTGGGTAAAAAAACAAGTTAATTAATCAGTGGAAATTAAGTATATTCTGCTTATTGGCGGTTATGGGTATCAAATACGTATTAAATGTGGGTAAGGTTATCAAATTAGTGCCAAGTATTGGACTTTAAGTCAGTAAGTACTGGACACATCTGTATGTACCGGTGAAAACTGCTTTCAACATGTTTCCGATATTATGACCATATACACAGTTTCAATTCAATGACCTAAATATATACATATTTTTAGTATTAGATAATAATCATCAATGTGTCTATTACAAGTCTCTAAAATATAACTTAAAGTGCAGTGAGATCTGTTTCATATATCAAACCATCAACATAATATTATAGATAAAATACATCTATAAAATGCAATTGAAATTCTACCAAATCTATCTCATAGGAAATGTAATTCCATCTCTATGTTGATGTTTCCCTGAACATTTTTTGAAAGCTTTGAACTCATCAATCTATTACTCGCCCAATGCCAGAGCACGGGTTTCCTCTCAGAATGAAGGGAAGGGGTTTAGGCTGTAGTCTATATGTACTTAAATGACTATGGCATTATTATCAACCCAACTACCACCACTAATGTGAATTTGGGTAAAATAACACAACTGTCACCCAGCTGCCACACTAGAGATAAGTCCAATGGGACAATCCCAACAATCAAAGTTGGTATTAAGTAACTAATGAAAATGAAATGCCCATATGACTAACTCTTTGGCTTCTTGGAAATACAACTTAGCCATAAAATAACAGGTGAAATTCACATCTGGGCAAACCCACTAGGCAAACCCAAAGGCAGTTTGAAATGCTACCATAAGTATTTCTTTAAAATAAAACCTAACCTAACTCAGGGGCGTAGCTACCGCCGTATATGCCGTATCAATTATACGGGGCCCCCATGCCACGGGGGCCCCCGATGTACGTAAGCAAAAATTAACAAAAACTTCCCAAGTTTTTGTTTATTTCAGAAATGACAAAAGTCAAAAAATGTTGTCCATTTCAAAGTCCAAGTCAAAAAAATTTTAGAAAAAGTGACAGTTAAATAATTATGATGAATAAATATTGCTTTTAATTTTATGCAAACATTTTTTTTTTTCTTTTGCGAGAAATCCTTACCCTTCATAAGGGCCCCAAACAAATTTTTATACGGGGCCCCGCCAAGGTACGCTACGCCACTGACCTAACTTCTAGGTTATATATGGTATTTTCATCAAAAAAGTCCTTAATTTGCAACCCAAATGCACTGTTGATAATTACAACTTATAGTAAAATAGATGTTGAATTTTGTTTTGGAATAGTTCATTCTAAGATAACCTCTACGTCTCGTGCGTTTGTGTGATAAGTAATATGTACTTAAAAGCAATTACTTACATAAATCGTTAAATTTACGTTGATCACAGTTGTAAAATCACAACACACTTAAAATAATTCACATAAAACTAAAATACGTAGGTTGCGAACTTGCAAAGGCAATTTTTACACGACACCAAAATATAAAATGACATTTGAACTTTGAATTTGACAAACGTGTTGACAGACCACAGATAAGTTTGACACTTGATTCTGACAGATCTAGATTTTAATAATAATTACCTACTTATCGTCAGGTGGAATTTTTGAGAAATTGGTTTTTAGGATATCAATAAACAGCAATAAACTAATAAAGTACAGGTTTTGTGTAAATTCTTAGCCATTTCTTAGCATATTTTTTGTGCAATTAGGTTAGATTAGGTTAAGTTGTATAATATTTCTTTAGAGGACAAAAGAAGAAAATAAATGGGCGTAGATTAATCGAGTTTAAACTAAGTGTATGAAAGTTACCTCCCATATTTTGTGGGTAGGTAGACAACCTTGTATATGAGCAACACCGACATAGGTAGGTACTTAATATTGTACCTACCTACGATAAGGAATCCTAGCTGTGGGAATCGCTTTAACTTGAAACGAAGTTATGTCCATCCGCCGTGTTTGTCCGTCCTCAAGAATAACCATCATCGTTTCAATTGATAGACGTCCCTACACTGCTGGACTCTTGCAAGGATCACCTCAGTTCACAATCTTGAGATCGTCCGTCCACCCGGAAATCTTCGAACTCTGCATAATATGCTGATGCAGATTACTTAGCTAGGTATATTTCGTTCACTTTGGGACCCGATATCTATTGGTTCTTTGCGATATTTATGTCACGGAGATTGTCAATTCAGTTCCGTAATTCGATGGGGTAGGTATGCAGATAGGCAGATACCGAATTATGGTTCTTCTACGGATTTCTTCATTTTTGATCTAATATCATAGGGATACTCCGAATTCCGAAACCTCTATTGCTCACTGAGAGACCCTGGGCCTACATAGGAGGCTCATAAGGTAGCGACCATGTTTCGGTTCCTTAAGTCTTCACTGGCAACACGCCCTATTCGAAGATTTTCCTATGAGAAGAGTTTAAAACATACTTTACTACATAAAGATCAGCCCATATCTACGTAGGTGTTTTCAAAGAAAAACAGTGCTGACGCAATTTTTGTCGCAATATTTTATGAAAACTCATCATAAAATTAACTCAAACATCAATTCTCAGATTTGTAATGGAAGATCCAAAAAAAATATTTTAAAATTAGAATAATATCAACAACTCTCAGGTCACTGGCATTGAATGACGCATTTTGCGACCCGGGGGGGTGATTACATAAGACACTCGTAAGTGTTCAAGATAATATAATAAAATAATACCTACGTTTGAGATCGAAACCGATGTACCTACGACGCGATGCTGACGGTTAGCTTGACACGAGGGCTTGATAATAAAACTTTCCGTTAATGTCCACCACATTGGCCAAGTGCGGATTAGTAGACTTCACACGTACCTATTTGAGAATATCAAGAAGCTATTTATATCTAGGAGAATATTATCGAGAACTGTCATTTTGACGCCTTTGAGTTGTCTACTACTCAGATTAAGTATCAAGATCTCTTTCCCTTCGTCTACTAGCTGTTATGCTCGACGTTTCTTCTTCTTTGTGCTGTAGCTATGCAGGTACTAGGTCCCTGTAACACGTTGACCGTCGCTGATTTATTGTGCTTGCCACCATCTTATTACTGTTACTTCTATATTATATTAGGACTAGAGGATCTGAGGACCCGCTTTAATGCTTCCACTCACACACGAATTGCAATCTGCGGCGCGTTCTGTAGATGAATCTGCTTGATTGAAAGTGAAAATATACTTATACTTATACCAATAGAAGTAGAGGTAAAAATTTTACTCAAAGATTGACGGTTTAAATCCAACCCGTTACACTATTGTCGCACTTACCCACCTACCTCCTCTTAACACAAGCTTTACACTTAGTTGGAGAAAAGTGAATGTTAGTCATGGTCAGAATGGCTAATATTAAAAAAAAAAGACTGGATTAGCAGCTAGTAACTGGCACCACTGGTGTTTGTATTTGCATCATTAATTTATTTAAGTGTGAGGCTGAATAACTCTGAACTAAGTATATCATGAGAACATGACCTTAGTATCTAGTAGGTAAGGTAAATGATAAAGTGTTGCCATGTACTCGAATACCGGTAGTAGGGTTGACATTGAGAACAAAAAGTGGATAGTTTAATTTTTTACAGAACATATTCAATGGCTTAAGGCTTGGGTGCCTGCATTAAAGTCAAAGCCATTAATCTGGAACGATTAAGATTAGCCGAACAAGTGCAGCCATAAAATAGACAGACAAACTTGCTCCAAAAGGCATGGGGCCTTAAACCGCTGATGCATCCAATTTTTGCTAAAAAATTAAGTAAAATTAAGTAGAAAAGTTTTGATTAAAATTGTACTACTTGACTTTACTCAATATTAACGCGCACAGAACAGATAGGATAAATGAAGTAAATAGCAGTCGCAGAAAGTGAAAATAAAAAGCCAGACCCCTCACTGATTTGACACAAGTTTACACAAGATGTCGAGCAAGTCGCATGGTTTCTGCTGGACACAAGATCACGATTTGTAGAAACTGGAGACTTGAATAGATGTCCATCGTTTGAAACGATGAGGAAAGCAGATGTTTGACAACCTTAGACGTAAGAATAAGGAATACTACGTGCGAGTAAGTGGGCGCGGTCGTGACGTGAAGGCCTCAAGATAAGGCGATAGGTCAATGTCTGAGTGATTAATGATACGCACACGAAACGCAATAAAAACATCTTGTTTCAAATGTCTCGGCAAAACCACGATCAGAGGAATACGATAACAATATCTCTATAATATCAATACTATTCTCAGATATTGTGAGGAAGTCAGCTTAATTTTATATTTTCCGTTGTGCTGCCCATTTTTATTTTTAACCCCCGACGCAAAAACGACGGGGTATTATAATTTTGACGTGTCTGTGTGTGTGTGTGTATGCGTGTGTGTGTGTGTGTGTGTGTGTATGTCTGTCTGTTCCCCTGTAGCGCTCAAACGGGTGGACCGATTTGCATGCGGTTTTTTTGTTTGAAAGGTGAATTAGTCGAGAGTGTTGTTAGCTATGTTTAATGAAAATCGATCCAAGATGGCCGCCGCTACAAAATGGCGGATTACATATTTTTTCACAACTCCCTTAATATGGATATCAAATGAAAGGGCTTAACTAGTAGAATAGCACTATTGCAAATCCAAGATGGCCGCCGACACAGAATGGCGAATGTCAGGGGTTTTTAAATTTTTAATTTATACTTGTAATATTTTGATGGAACATCGAGCGAGATTCGAATGTAATGATAGCTTTCATCATCATTATTATCAACCTATTACCGGCTCACTACAGTGCATGAATCTCCTCTCAGAGTGAGAAGGGTTTAAGCCATAGGTAGTCCACCAAGCTGGCCAAGTGCGAAGAAGTTTGAAAACATTAACTTTGAAACGCAGGTTTCATCACGATGTTTTCCTTCACCGTTCAAGCGAGTGATATTTATTTGCCTAAAACGCACACAGAGGCGGCGGAAGGCGTGGGCGACGTGGGCCCAGGCCCACGGCCTCGCGCTTCGGAGGGCCTCGCGCCCCGTAGATTTATGCATTAAACTTAAAAGCCGTGAACGCGTTTTGCAGGCAGAGGGCCTCGCAAGATATATCTTGCCCACATAAAATTTAGGTCTTGCCCCGCCACTGAACGCACATATCTCAGAAAAGTTAAGTGCGTGCCGGAAATAGAATTTGGTGCCCCCAAAAGGGAAGCCTAAGTCACCACTAGGCTGTCACCATTGTAATGATTAGTAGGTAAATGAAAATCCTAAAATGTGCACCCTAGTGGAACCAAGCAGTAGAACCAACAGTCCGTGACAAAACGTGTCTGAATTTTTTTCAGGTCGTTAAGATTAATCTGAATTTATTGAAAAGCGCGTATCCCAACGGCAACTATTGTACTGAAATTCAAACTTCTGTCGTCCTAATTAGTTAACGATCGTACGATCAAACGATACGATTTCGTCGTACGATCGATTCAAACATAATATGATCCTTAGAGTGTCCTAATTGAAGCTCGCAAATCATCGCACGATCGCAGTAACTACTAATTTTCATCATTCATCGAAGCCATGATAGGTACATTTACAGAAAAAAAGTAACGATATTCTAATTTCAAAGAAAAACCGCGTAACATTCACGGCGTACTTTCCGATGCGGGATCAGAACAAACCTCTGTTTCTAAACGTTACCAACGGATTAGCTATGTGTAAAGTTCAATGAACCGATGTATTTGCGCCCTGTGTATCTTTGAGCCGGTCCGCACGTCCCGCTGGGTTCACTTTCTATTTATTTCGCTTTGATAACGCCCTTGTATTTTTAGTGGAATGTAACAATCTTGTTACTCTTCGATCAGTGTAATTCGCTTTTGTGCTTTGGACATTTCTTTCTGAACTGTTTTTAGGTTACTGACCCATTGGTCCAGACGATCACCCTGGTGCAGTGGTGACCGCTGTGGTCTTATAAGGGTCCGTTCAGATAGACCAGCGCGGACAGCAGAGCAAATTTTAATCGCATTTAAAATAGAATCTTAAGACATTGAATAAGCTTTATTTTTACATTTTATCTCTTTTATGATAAGAGGATGCTCCCAATACGTTCGGTGTGAAATATTAAGAGCAGGCGCTCGGCTGCTCGTCGAGTTGGTCAGCTGCTCCATGCTCGTGCTCTTCCGCGCTCGAGCATCCGACCGGCTCCGTTCGCGTGCTCTTTCATGCTCGCGCAGCCGACCGTAGGCCGAATTGCTCTGCCGTCCGGCCCAAGAGCGTACGCTCGGCTCCGAACGCATCCGCGTGTCCATTCACACAGACCGGCGCGGAGAGCAGAGCAAATTTGAATGGCCGGTCTGTGTGAAAATAATTTTTTTCAAAGAAAAATGAAGCGACTTCAAACGAATCGAACTAAAAAGTTTAAAATAATTTTTTATTCATTTAGATTGACGATTAAAGTACCTAACTCAAATGATATATAATTTTTTGAAGTCAGCGCCAAATGACTTCAAGTTCACTTCAAGTCGAAGATGTGCCCCTCCCCGCGTCCCAGACTCACCCTCCACGACTATTATGGTTCACCGCGCTCGCATTCAAAAGTGGATATATACTGATTTTACTTACATGAATTGAATGTGGTTTGGCGCCGACTCCAAAAAATTATATATCATTTGAGTTAGGTAGTTTAATCGTCAATCTAAATGAATAAAAAATTATTTTAAACTTTTTAGTTCGATTCGTTTGAAGTCGGTTCATTTTTCTTTGAAAAATATTATTTTATGCTTTTTACCGACGCTCTCCGCGCCGGTCTATCTGAAAGTTCCCTAAGTGGCAGGTTTCGGGTTTGATTCCTACCAGTGGCACTATGGGATTTTATAATTTCTAAATTGTCTCTGGTCTAGTCTAGTGGTAGGCTTCAGCGGTGGCTAGTTACCAGCTTACCGACAAAGTCGTGACGCCAAGTGATTTAACGTTCCGGTATGATGCTGCATAGAAACCGATGAACGGTATGGGTTTAATATAAACTGCCATACCTCTTCCAAGTTAGCCCGCTTCCACCTTAGAGACCTTTCAGATAGACCGGCGCGGAGAGCAGAGCAAATTTTAATTAGCGCATTTAAAATAGAATCTTAAGACATTGAAATAAGCTTTATTTTTACGTGTTATCTCTTTTATGAAAAGAGGATGCTCGAAGATGCTCATGTAATTTGAATAGATTTGATTGGTTCATTTGAATGACCCACTGCATTCTTAACGCGAACGAATTATAGTAAGTAAGTTTTACTCAAGCCGTATCGTGGGGTGTAAGTGGCCCAAATTCCACCTATGTGGCCAAAGTCAACCTCACCTGCGCGCGGCGCACCCTGCCAATATGCTAACGAGGCCCTGACGCTCTCAGTCCCCTCTACGGGTCGTTGTGCCTGATACCACACAACGTAATCTAGATGGTATCACCGCTTTGTGGTAGGATTATACTCCGAATCCGCCTGACCAGCGACCACACTTCAGCCGTAATCTGCCGAAAAGCATCCGTGTGTTCCGGCAGCGAGCTGAAAAGCCAGTCCCCTTCCTCAAAAGCCGGCAACGCATTAGTGGTTCCTCAGGTGCTGCTAATGTTCATGGGCGGCGGTAATCACTTAACATCAGGTGACCCGCTTGCTCAGTTGCCCGCTATTCCAATAAAAAAAAATCCTATAATCGTATTATTTATCCTAAAATATTTCACTATAGTAGGTGTTACAACGCAGAAAGCTAACAAAATATAAAATTTGACGCAATGTATGCCTCGCTCTATCATAGTTGTATCATCACGTGTATCATATCTATCATGTAGAGTTATAATCTATCATCATTCATCATATTCATCACGTCATCTGACCTCTTGTCGATGTCATGTCATAAATTTCATAAAAAAGTCATAAATTTTTAGTATCATTTCCGTTGATACCGCTCAGAAGATAGGTTTGTTCTGAATTTGTTTCAGTAAATCCGTTCAATACTAATGGGTACATAAATGCAAAAGTGTGTGTATGTGTGTCTGTATGTTACCATATCAGGGCTCAACTGAATCGAGCTTGACAAAATTAGGTACCTACCTTTGATAAATTACTCTCACACAATTTGTCTATTTATGAGAGTAATTTATCAAAGGTACCTACAGAGATAACTTGCATACCTACTGATGAAGGATATATCTTTTATCCCGAATAATGAATAGATTCCGTGAGATTAAAAAAAACTCTTAAATCCAAGTGGACGGAGTCACGAGTACCAGCTGGTATAGCTCGCGGCAAATAAGTCTAGCGTTGACCTTCAATGCGCAGAAGTCAAAAATAAGGTATCTTGGGGGGGGTGAGGGGGTGGCGGGGCGGGCGTGAGAATCCCTCGTAAGCGCTGATTGGCTCTCGCGGATCGTTCGTAAGCACTGACTGGCTCTCCAATCGTACTGCGTCCCGCTCACTGATACGACGCTGCGCACACTTCTCTCTCTCAGCGCTAGACTTACGTGCCGGGATTTATAGTGTAACTTACAGAGATTTTCCATTGAAATTTTTGCGTCTTAGTAACTTTAATAATTCGACCTTGCGTCAAATTGGGTAGTTCTGATTTTTTGCAGACTTATTTATGATGTTGGCCCAATGATTAATCCAAGTTTGTGACCTCGAGCGACGAACGCAACTTTGTCAAAAATCGAAAAAAACCGCGAAAATTACGGATTTTTTTCAGATTTTGGTAATTATAAACCAAAAGTACTAGTTCTTGACACTACCTTTTGAAAGCGTTTTTAAAGTAGAATAAAATTGCTACAATTTAAGACCAGAACCAGCTCTGTAGCTAGGTACATTACTTATTGTGATGAATGAATGAATTCTTAATCTCATACAAACTTCCATCTCCCATTGTAGCAACTTAAAGGTAGTTTTTCCACGAGTGAAGTCGTCGATTATTCATTAGGCAAACATCGTAAACAAGTCTGCAAAAAATCAGAAAATCAGAACTACACCTTAAAGTTACTGGAGTAATCGACTTTTTACATTGGAATATGAGTTGATAGACAAAAGCTTTGTAATTTTTATTATTAAATTGAATGCAAGTTCCTATAATATATACCCGTATTTCTAATTCCCTGGAATTCTGACGTTTCGTAATGTTAGCAGAGATAAAACAATTCCCACAAAAAAGATAAAAAATTCAAAACTTATGCAAATACAAATCAACTGCCGCATGTAGATATGACAAATGCCTGACAGACCCTTCATGGTGTTATTGTCATTCGACATCCATTTTGAATAAATTTTTTCAATGTGCTTCTTTTGTTTTCTGTTGCTGTCAGTGTGCACTTTCTAGTTTCCACTCTTGGTGTTTTCTATTTTAAGGCGAAACGAGTAATATTATTACGCGGCATATGGCTTTTTATGATCACAGGGAATTAAAGTAGTTTGGGGTAAAATCGTACTTCGTAGATGTTAACCCTGTTCTCCATACAAATAACTCATCTGTAAATGACAATGACAGCTGTCAGAATTCCGGGGAATTAGTAATACGGGTATAGTTTAATTGACCTTCAGTAAAATAATAAGTTAGCAGTTAGTAAGTAGAAATTATTCAGATTACGTAAAATACTTGCTTACCTACGTAGTTACGTAAAACTTGACATTCACAAGGGAACTCTAAATTTTCTTCGTGCACGTACCTATGCCGTAGATGTGGAAAATTTTCTTTCAATGAATATATAGCAACCCAGTCCATTGAGAATTCACGCCGAAATGCGCAGCCAGCATGTTTCCCACTCGGCCGTGCAGTGATGTATAAGAGCGTTTATTGCTATGTACTCTAGTACTGGTTCTTTCATTTCTCATCTCGGAAACTTTGATGGTTTTCGTGGCTTTACATCTTATTATGTCAGAGTCATCATCATCATCATCATCATGATGAACCCATTACCGGCTCACTACAGAGCACGGGTCTCCTCTCAGAGTGAGAAGGGTTTTGACCATAGTCTACCACGCTGGAAAAGCGGTTTGGCAGACTTCACACACCTTTGAGAACGTTATGGAGAACTCTCAGGCATGCAGGTTTCCTTACGATGTTTTCCTTCACCGTTAAAGCAAGTGATATTTAAATACTTAAAACGCACATAACTCCGAAAAGTTAGAGGTGCGTTCCCGGGATCGAACCCACGACCTCCGATTAGAAGTCGGTCGTCCTAACCACTAGGCTATCACAGCTTTTTTTATGTCAGAGTATTTGACTTCATTTGAGAACTTGGCTTGAATGGACACCGGACAATTGTAGAAACGCACTACGTAACTTGTCCGAAGCGATGAAAGCGGAGAGTTGTTAAATAAATACTCATATTATTTAAGCAGATTATAAAGTATTAATTATACTTTCGGAATCTACATCTCTCGATTTCGATCATCAGATCATCAAACTCGATCTTAATTATCAAAATCATATAAGCACGCCACACTGCGAAGTGTTACGTGTTCGTTGACAAGTCAACAAAGCTCGCCAACGTAAAAGAAATAACTCGATATCGAATTTGGTTGTCGAATTCTCTAAAGACTCGTACTAGGGGATCCGTGGGCGGACGATATTAAAAACAGCTTAGTACCGCGCGGAAAAATATCACCTACTATTTCAGTAGGCTGTGGCAACAAGCAATTTGTAATGGAGAAGCTTTAAATAACAAAACAATTACTTACCTCCCACTGACCTAAATCAGAAATTCAAAGAAACAATTTTACTGCCCGCGTAAACCAAGGGAATTGTTGAAATCTCCATTATGAATTAATATTCTAGGCACCAAGCATATACTGTATCATTGAATTCTGGGTCCCAGTTCTTCAGTCCTGATGCTGCCCACCTAAATAATATGGGGATTAGGGAACAGTCCACTGTGAATTAATATTGAAGGTACCAAGCATATCCTAATGCTGCAGGATACTGTACTCCTAAGCCGTGGGGATTTAGGAACTGTCGATTATGAATTGATCTGAAACACTAAAAAGCTTAAAAAAATCTTTTCTAAGAACCGTAACAAAGTATAAAAGTAATTTTTGTTTGTATAATGTACATATTGTATGTTGAACTCGGAATCGGATGCTGAAAACGAATCCAACGCGCATCGGTTGCCCATTTTCAACATATTTGTACAAACACATAGGTACTTTGTAGTGGCGTTTGAAGTCGGTTTTTTGAAAAGAATTTTTATATAATATTATAAAGTGTTCAATCACTTCATAATATTATATAAAAATTCTTTCTGTCTGTCTGTGATTTCAAAATAACAGCCCCTTATGAATCTCGCACGTGGTGTTTTCTAGCTTTAGCTTTCAAAAGTCATCTATGATCTAGAACAATTTCAACTTCGCGCACTAGATTCCGAGATCGATCACAAGAACTAAAAGTCAATACACCTTTCAAAAATTACCCATTGTGTCGGCTGTGCAAAGAATTCAAAAGCATATTAATCACCCGAATGGACGGTAGATCTATCACCAATGCGTGAAGTGGAGTCGAATTCTACGGAACATTGAATTTTAATATTGAGGTGGGCCTTGGCTTAAATCGGAAACTTGAACGATTGTTTTTTTTTTTTCTTTTTTTGTAAAACGATTGGCGGTGAATGAATCTAGAATCGTGATAAAAAATTCGGAACTAAAACGTGTACCTGATTCAGGAAATTACACGTTTTAATTCCGAATTTTTTTGCGTATGTGTGTGTTAGGTTACCTGAACACACACATACGCATTATTTAAGAATTACTTAAGATTTTTTTAATGTTCGGATTGTGTTTATGAGTGTAGTTTTTGTCACGTTTTTATTAAAGCAGTTTTAGTTTTAGTTTTTGATCTTAGTGAACTTGGGCCTAGTTAAGGGGTGAAATTTTTCAATTTTATTTATTTCACTGGCTTTCTTTAAATAAGTATCATCCATCATACCTACCTAAAGCTGTGATAGCCTAGTGGTTAGGACGACCGACTTCTAATCGGAGGTCGTGGGTTGGATCCCGGGCACGCACCTCTAACTTTTCGGAGTTATGTGCGTTTTAAGTATTTAAATATCACTTGCTTTAACGGTGAAGGAAAACATCGTGAGGAAACCTGCACGCCTGAGAGTTCTCCATAACGTTCTCAAAGGTGTGTGAAGTCTGCCAATCCGCTTGGCCGGCGTGGTAGACTATGGCCAAACAACCCTTCTCAGTCTGAGAGGAGACCCGTGCTCTGTAGTGAGCCGGTAATGGGTTGATCATGATGATGATGATGATCATACCTACCTAAATATTACTTGTGCTATACAAAAATTGAAGTGTGACATGACATTTTTTTTCCCAATTTGAATTAAAAATTATTATACTTATTAAAAAAAAATAGGGTGCAGCTTTGAAAGCAAGTGATTCAATTATTTCATATAGTAAGTAGGTATTTAGTAGATACGAGTAATATGACTCCAAAATTAAATTATATGTTCTGAAATTGAGCCACTTAATCACAGGCATCTGTTCAAAATTGCGCCCAAATTGTTATTTGTGACTGAGAGTCGGCGTAAATGGAAAATATTGCTAACGGTCTCTGAGAAATTATAAAGTTTTAATTGAATATTAGCCGACGGAACGGCCGGGAGAGTTACTTTCATCAAGCGCTGCAAGTACCTAAGATGGTTGCAAGTTGTACAGTACTTTCGCGGGCCCAAGTTTTTCAGTCACAAGTATAAATTGAAAATTTAAAAAATCCCCGACATTCGCCATTTTGTGGCGGCGGCCATTTTGGATTTGCAAAGAGCTATTCTACTAGTCAAGCCCTTTCATTTGATACCAATATTAAGGGAATTGTGAAAAAATATGTAATCCGCCATTTTGTAGCGGCGGCCATCTTGGATCGATTTTCATCAAACATAGCTAACAACACTCTCGACTAATCCACCTTTCAAACAAAAAAAACCGCATTCAAATCGGTCCACCCGTTTGAGCGCCACAGGGGAACAGACAGACACACACACACACACACACACACACACACACACACACACACACACACACACACACACACACACACACACACACACACACACACACACACACACACACACAGACACGTTAAACACCCCGTCGTTTTGGCGTCGGGGGTTAAAAATTAGGTAATTTTATGAAAAAGTGTTATTGAAGTTTTTCTTCATCTTCATAACACTCTTGGCTGACTGGTCGTGGACATCACAATATCGTCCCTTAGGTTACAACATCGCTCAAGTCCAAAATTGGCGGTTTCTTAATTTTTTAAATTATTTTTTAACCGCTAACTAGGGTAGGTACCTACCTAATTGAGTAACAAGAAAAATTCCGCAGATTTTTTTTAAATAGACAGTTTCTTTCGTCTCCTGTAAAGTTGGTAAAAATGAATTTGGTATGTGGTGTTGTTAGTTAAGGGACGATATGTGGTATTTTCTGACTCATTGTACTTGAATGATTATTTTTGTAGAAGAACCTGCCGATCTATTGTCTATGAGCTGCATCGATCATTGATGCAAGGTATCTTGCTACAACAATAGGTACATTTAAGCCAATAGAATATCCTGATATTAAATTAAAAATAACACGAGTGGGTAATACGTTGTAAAGTCTGTTCAAAAAGAGAATCAGTGTGTGTGGTGGTGGTGGTGGTGTGGCCAAACAGTGAACTAACGCGCTATAGTATTGTACTGTATTGCCCGCTAAACAAAAAGGTAATTAAGCACAGCAGCGCCCCCAAATCCCATGCCGATTCTCTTTTTGAACAGACTACGACTTGTAGGCCAATAAAGTCCGTCTCCAGGATGCGAGCTATCTCTGTGCCAAACTTCATTTCAGTTCAATGGTTATGCCGTGAAAAGGTAAAGAAAGGTAAAACACAGACAGTAGGTATGGACAATATTTTCTATCTGCAATACCTAAGTTTCTAAATGAAATCCCTTTCATTCTCTCATTTCTCGAAAGTTTCACAAAACCTTTTCCCAGCAAGTTGCAACAACTGCGGCGAAAGCGATGATACTGTTCGTAAATTCACGTTTGATCCTCTGAATTACATTTTTCCACTGCTGGTACAATGTTTTCGGTTGGCAACATTGAATCCGGGAAGTTAACGTTGCAAACTTTGTACCTACTTGCGCTTTGAGAGGGTAACTTTGTGAAGCCGGTTCAGCTAGCTGATATTCAATTAAAACTTCATTATTTTCTTCGAACCTTTGGCAATTAAGTATTTATTTTCTAGTTTTTGAACATCGCGACGTATTATGTTTCAAGACGATAGTGTGAAACTTATTAAGTATAGGTAGGTAGGTATTTGATCTCCCTCAGTTCTAAAGTAAACAGTATTTTCGTTCTTAATATTTTTGCAATAATTATGAAAGTATTTTCAATGTAACTAGATAAACCTAACAGGGTTAGTTACTTGTAGGGTTTCTCCATCTCTATATTATGGTTCCTTAAAGTTTAGATCTTTTCTATATGGAATAGGTACTTGCGATAACACTGATAATTATATACCTACCTACTTACTGTGTGTATAATGCACAAACTTAATTAATAACATATCTAACTGCCCTTATAAATAAGTACCTATCTACCGTTTAAAAGTTAATCTTTCGTTATTTTAATCAAAAATCAAGCAATATTCTCAAATCAAATAGGTACCTATAGGGTCGATAAATTTCGACAAAGTTTCTCAAAAGAAAAAAAAAATAGCAATCGCAAAAGAAAAGGGAAGTTCAATATTATTAAATTAATTCATCGACTTCGGAGTCTCAATTTTTTCCCTTCGTTACGAGTTTTCTTAATTACTTAGTTGGCTTTGGAAACTTATTTTAAGTAGAAAGAATGTACCTATTGGCGTTTCTCAGTCAGGATTCAATAGTCGTTAAAGCCCGCCAACCCGCATTGGAGCAGCGTGGCGAGTCTAAGCTCTAATCCCTCTCTCCTATGAGAGAGGAGGCCTGTGCCCAGCAGTGGGACGTTAAAAGGCTGTGACGGTGGTGGTGGTGGATTCAAGGACCAACGTTGCGGTCGTGACCACGACAGGTCGCAACTAGGGTCCCCGGCAGTTGGCTGGGGCGGCTGACAGACGCCTGGGACGTATACAACTTATTACAACTTATTACGTATTTACTATATTCCGGGACTTCCCTATATTTGTGGCAAATTACCTCACTACTGGCAACAAATTGATTTTATTAATAATTATTAATGTTCACACACGTATATCATACAACAATATATTTTTGCACAATAATGTGCAAATTACCACAATGCTCAGCTGGTATCACCGGCCAGTTCGACGTACCTATAAAACATCGAAATTAAAAATCCTATTTTCTCAAAAAATTATACGCAAATGTAAAAACTTACTGATCATATGAGATCTTCGACCTCTTATTTTGCTGTGCAGGATAATTACGACATAATTTTACCGCACAAACCGGCATATTTTTTTATTTTGTGGGAGCTGTTTACTGCGTAGTTAATCAAGTGACACTGAAGTAGGTGAGAGAGATCCTTACAATTTAAGTCGACATATTTTAGGCCGTTTTCGTGAGTTAATGCGCAATCTGTGTATCTGTGATGCTGCCATTTGGGACTTGGCTGAGTGTAATTAATTAATTAGTATAAAATAGATTTGAAAAGAGATCTCAGTTAAACTAATCTGTGATTCGATATTTATTAAGTTTGTGCGGGTGATAAATAAAAATATTTTAATAATAGTTTGATTTAGTTTTAATATTAAACCTTATCCTGCTTCTGTAATGATGATGTTTACACTAGCAAATCCTAAAGTTACTGGACTATTTATTATATCTGTAGATGTTCGATTTGTAGGATTCGACGAATTCAATGCTGGAAAAGTTCTCCACAAGAGCTAAGATGAGCTAAGTAATGAAAATTAATCTATCCGATCGATCGATTTCACTTTCTGTTCCCCTTACAACACTATTCCTTCGCGAGTCGTGAACCGATGATGATGATGATGATGAAAGTATTTTCAATGTAACTAGGTAAACCTAACAGGGTTAGTTACTTGTAGGGTTTCTCCATCTCTATATTATGGTTCCTTAAAGTTTAGATCTTTTCTATATGGAATAGGTACTTGCGATAACACTGATAGTTATATACCTACCTACTTACTGTGTGTATAATGCACAAACTTAATTAATAACATATCTAACTGCCCTTATAAATAAGTATCTACCGTTTAAAAGTTAATCTTTCGTTATTTTAATCAAAAATCAAGCAATATTCTCAAATCAAATAGGTACCTATAGGGTCGATAAATTTCGACAAAGTTTCTCAAAAGAAAAAAAATAGCAATCGCAAAAGAAAAGGGAAGTTCAATATTATTAAATTAATTCATCGACTTCGGAGTCTCAATTTTTTCCCTTCGTTACGAGTTTTCTTAATTACTTAGTTGGCTTTGGAAACTTATTTTAAGTAGAAAGAATGTACCTATTGGCGTTTCTCAGTCAGGATTCAATAGTCGTTAAAGCCCGCCAACCCGCATTGGAGCAGCGTGGCGAGTCTAAGCTCTAATCCCTCTCTCCTATGAGAGAGGAAGCCTGTGCCCAGCAGTGGGACGTTAAAAGGCTGTGACGGTGGTGGTGGATTCAGGGACCAACGTTGCGGTCGCGACCACGACAGGTCGCAACTAGGGTCCCCGGCAGTTGGCTGGGGCGGCTGACAGACGCCTGGGACGTATACAACGGGTTCCCCAGGCGTCAGCACAGTCAGCAAGAGGGAACCAGCCGTGGTGGATTTTAGTGTGGTATACCCCCGCTCGGGGGGGAGTCCCACATAACCCCCGTTCTGCCCAAAGACCGAGGGTAGCTATAAAGCTTTTCCAGCACGTCAAAAAAAAAAAGGTCGCAACTAGGGTTTTCTCCACCTATAATAGGCAGTCTATACTTATAAATGCTATAAACTAAAGTATTAGCGTGTTAGTGCTAAAGCAACAGTCGTAACTAGCAATTAAACTCCAGCTGAGACGGTGTATTAATCCGAATTTCCACTATAAATTGCATTCTCTTCGTTTAGGTAGAACTTTGTGCGCCTATTTATAACTTCTACTACAATAATAGTTCATACAATATACTGTAACTTCGTAATAGAGTCAAAGTGTCAGTGCTGTCTTCTTTTTTAACCCCCGACGCAAAGACGACGGGGTGTTATAAGTTTGACGTGTCTGTGTGTGTGTGTGTGTGTCTGTCTGTTCCCCTGTGGCGCTCAAACGGGTGGACCGATTTGAATACGGTTTTTTTGTTTGAAAGTTGAATTAGTCGAGAGTGTTGTTAGCTATGTTTGATGAAAATCGATCCAAGATGGCCGCCGCTACAAAATGGCCGATTACATATTTCTTCACAACTCCCTTAATATGGGTATCAAATGAAAGGGCTTGACTAGTAGAATAGCACTGTTGCAAATCCAAGATGGCCGCCGCCACAAAATAGCGAATGTCGGAGGTTTTTTAAATTTTTAATTTATACTTGTTTCATAATTACTTTTTACGTTGGTTACGTTTACCATTAAATGGACATCAGTATTACACAGGCTGGCAAGACTTAATTATTTGTTCATCATAACTATTTATATAAGATAAGCTGTGATAGCCTAGTGGTTAGGACGACCGACTTCAAATCGGAGGTCGTGGGTTCGATCCCGGGCACGCACCTCTAACTTTTCGGAGTTATGTGCGTTTTAAGTATTTAAATATCACTTGCTTTAACGGTGAAGGAAAACATCGTGAGGAAACCTGCACGCCTGAGAGTTCTCCATAACGTTCTCAAAGGTGTGTGAAGTCTGCCAATCCGCTTGGCCAGCGTGGTAGACTATGGCCAAAACCTTTCTCACTCTGAGAGGAGACCCGTGCTCTGTAGTGAGCCGGTAATGGGTTGATGATGATGATGATGATGAACTATTTATATTTGTAATTATATTGTCAGCAATCAATGGAATGCACAAAATAACTATTTAGTCAATGAAATAATTATAATTGCCAAGAAAATGAATTCTGTAAACTACATAATACACTTTATTTAGATAAATAGCCTACTTATTATAATGTTATATGTCCCGTTAATCGGTATAATAACAGCAAAAAGTATCGAAGCTCTAAGCACATTAGAATGGAATAAATATGTGCTGATTAATTAACAACATAACATTTCAGTATACCCCATTGAAGACACAATGATAAAATTAATTGATACTATATAGTTATACGATATTATCTATATAGTTTCATCGATTATCTACCTAATAATTCCTACCCTCTTACATTGTTACAATCATTCCTGTAGATACATGATTACGGGTAGCTGTCTATTAATAAATACAGTCTTACAAGGCTACTCTATACGTGATGGCCTTTGCGTGTCTACATATCCAATTACCTACGAGTGTTACACACGATTCTCATACTATCGAATTCATTTTCTTTGTTTCGTCGTATGGTCGTACCTCTTATATATAACCTTTTCGGTAGGAACCCACAAATGGAAATGTGTTTCATTGAATTATTTATATACTATTGCTCCTTAACGACTGTCTTAACGTATGAGGGAATAAAATATAAATGTTATTCGTTTATCGCTTGACGTTACCGATCTTCCGCGCACAGTGACGAGCGCCGTGGTCTTGTAGTGGAAGGTTCGGATTTGATTCCCGGCAGGAACAATTTGGGAATTTATTACATATTTCTAAAATGTCTCTGGTCCGGTCTGGTGGAAGGTTCGTGCTCTGCCCTACCGGCAAAGACGTGGACTATCTTGTATATATGATTTACAAGGAGTAACTTAGGTTAGTTTTTAGCTCAAAAATATTTAAGACTAGCCGACCCCCGCGACTTCGTCCGCCTGGATATAGGTTTTATATAGGATCGGATTGGATCCCATAATCCTTTTTTGTACCTAAACTAAATGTAGCCTGTTACTCCTTATAACATTGAAAGTTCCATTAAAATCGATCCAGCCATTTCGGAGATTAGCTGGAACAAATAGACAGAACGACAAACATAAATTTAAACGCACGCCAGTTTAAAATAAGCCGTACGTACAAAGATCCGGGTCCCAAGTTATCGGAACCCAATAAATGCCTGTCATTTCTAAACTAAAAAACCTATGACCTTGAAATATTTACGGGACAATACTTAAAGTACTACCTTTCTAACAAAAAAAGAATGAGTAAAATCGAATAACGCGTTAATGAATTACAGCTAAATACACGTTTTAACTTTCATCCCCTCTCCCAAGGGAACCGTGCTGAATTTCGGGATAAAAAGTATCCTATAACCTACCTCGGAGTATAAACTCAAATCGTACCAAGTTTCATTCGAATCCATTCAGTAGTTTCGGCGTGATGCGCGGCCAAGATACAGACAGACAGACAGACAGACAGACAGACAGACAGACAGACAGACAGACAGACAAAAATGAAAAAAATTGCAGTTTTGGCTTCAGTATCGATTATAGAGTGCCCTCCGATAAAAATTTTCAAAATATCTTCAATGTACAGAATTGGATCTGTTACAGTTTTATTATATTATATAGATTCCTGAGTAAAAAATTCCTAGTTTCCAAATAGGAAAACGGTTGATATTACCGCTGTACCGAATTTACCAAAAACACAGAGAAAGTTTGCATCTCGGAAAACCAAAGATTTCCCATGTTTAAAAAAAACTTAAGTCCACGCGAAAACTTAAGTCATCGGGTTAGTAAATAAACAAGTAACATTCTCTTTGGTTCTCTTATTCACTTTGGTATTAAATATTTACCTATCTAAGCCACCAGTGCACATTTTAGTTTAACTGAATTTAAAACTTTATATTTGTTCAGGCTAGCGTTTACGGTCAGCGAAAACAGTGCAATAACTTAGACCGGTGCTAACTTACTGGGATACAGTTATCTAGAGAATTTATCGCGAAGAAAATTCTCTTTCAATTGCACATTGGGACTAAGGATCTGGTCGAACATAACGCGTGAAGTCAACTAAACATGATAGCCGGAAATTCGTTGCCAGTTGTGTGAACGTTACTTATATAAGTTTGGTAGCTAACTTACATTGTATAATGTCCTCTTGATCGAATTTCGATTAGATAAATCCCCGTGCTTCAGAGAGCACGTAGAGAGAGTAATCTCTCTCCGATCGTGTCATATTGGTGTCCTATCGGACTGTGAGTGTGAAGGAATAGATAGTGCACCTATGATTGCGCACACACTTACGCACTATAACATCTCCTGTGGAGTTGGTTTGCTATAGTTGATCGTCTGCGTTGAGATTGGCTGCTATGGCCAAAATTCGATAGGGAGTTTTTTTCTTTTTTATTAATCTATTAGTTAGACATTGACTGCGATCTCATCTGATGGTAAGTAAAGATGCAGTCTAAGATGGAAGCGGGCTAATCCAGAAGAGGTATAGCAGTTTATTTATTAAACCCATACCACTGATTGGTTTCTATTCTATTCTATTACAAAATATAAATTCCCAAATTGACCCTCCCGGTAATCGAACCCGCGACCTTTCACTTATAAGACCACAGCGATCACAACTGCGTACAGGAGGTCGTCATTACATGTTATGTTATCTTGCATCTAGTTTTCTACGTTCTTTTTTATGCATGATGCATCTTCCTATACTAACAAACTCGTAAGTGAGCATGACAGCGTACGGCGCGGCACGGTGGCGCATTATACCGTATTTTATCACAGTTGGCCCGCTTTACTGCAGTCATCAATCTCCGGTGTGCACATGTTTACGGCGAGCACTTTTCCAACAACACTTAGATAATAATGGTCACTTTTGTATCGCACTTAGACAGGTTAGACTCGGGAGGCATTGTTTTCTTGAAATGTGACGTTTTTAGGGTTCCGTACCCGAAGGGTAAAAACGGAGCCCTATTAATGTCACTCGGCTGTCTGTCTGTCTGTCTGTCCGTCTGTCCGCCGGTCACAGGTCTCTAGCTCGCAGACGAAATGAGTTACAAACCTGAAATTTTGGTATTTAGTGTAAAACGTTAACCCAAAATCAAATATTGAATTAGAAATTTAATTAAATTATTTTTCAGGGGGGCTCCCATACATGAAAAAGGAGCCGGAAAAAAAAAATTTTCTTTACCCTAGCTTGTGGGGTATCATTATTTAGAGCTTATTAAGTAGAGTACAAATATATATTTTTTTAATTTTTATCTCAAAAAATAAGGGAATGGGAGGCCATCAAAGTTGTCCGTTTTAGACCATTTTTGTGACGGGGGCTATCTCAAAAACTAAACTAGTTGGGAATATGATATTTCAGTATATTATGTACTATATGCTCTATTTAAACAACAAATACTGAAAACAACGATTTATTAAATAGTTTATAAGCTGTGACCAAAATAAACGAACATTTTTTTGGGTTTTTCTTTCACGGTTTGTTGCGATGTCTAGCTCGGAAATTAAATATTTCTTAGACCCAAAATATTATATTGTTCATAATTATGTACGGAACCCTGAAAGAGCGAGGCCCGACTCGCACTTGGCTGATTTTTTAATTTACCTTTTTCAAATTGCTTCGGTTTGGTTCCCTATGGTTCGGTTAAAACAGAATTATAAGAACTTAAGTGTCACAAAAGCAAAACCAGTTTTTGGTTTATTACATGAACATTTGATTACATGCCAAAGAGCCATGGAGAAGAGTATACTGGGTTACACAAAAAGAGATAGAAAGAGAGCTGTAGATCTAAGACAAATTACCAAAATTGAAGATGTAGTAGTTAAAACTAGAAAACTCAAATGGAGGTGGGTAGGCCACAAGATGCAAGAGAATAGAAATAAATGGACGAAAGATATAACAGAATGGACCCCTAGATACCAAACAAAAAGAAAACGAGGAAGACAAAAAAACGTTGGTCTGATGATATAAAAAAGCATGCGGGTCCAATATGGCACAGAACAACTGCAAGAAGAGCAGAATGGAGAAAGCTGGAGGAGGCCTTCGTGTCGCAAAGACACGCCGACGCGACGCCCGAGAACAACGACATACTTACCTAATAATATAATATCAACTAAGAATACATACATTTAATAATATATAATAGTAATTCAATAATGTTAATAATGAATTTAATGTTGAGGTCAATTTTACTTTTAAAGATGACATAATACTTTTTAATTTTAATTTGCATGTTTAATTTTAACTATGACATGATAAACTATGTATATTGTGTTGGCAATAAAGGCTTAATAAATAAATAAGTGTCACAAAAACGCTTTTCATATGTAATCCGCCATTTTGTAGTGGTGGTCATTTTGGATCGATTTTCATCAAACATAGCTAACGACACTTTCGACTACTTCACCTTTCAAACAAAAAAAAACCGCATTCAAATCGGTCCACCCGTGTGAGCGCTACAGGGGAACAGACAGACACACACAGACACACACACACACACACACACACACACACACAGACACGTCAAAATTATAACACCCCGTCGTTTTTGCGTCGGTTAAAGAGACAAACCGGCTTGCCAGCCGGTTTGTCTCTTTCTCTCTCTCTCTTTTCCCATCTTCGGCCTCCAACCTTCCCTTATAGCCGATCCTTCGCCATCCAAGCTAATCTAACGAAATCTCTTCTAAACCCACATTCAAAAACATCATGACGGAAATCCAAACATTCAAACATTTAAAAAATAATGCACTAAAAAATCCGTCAAATGTCACTTCTCACGACACAATTTGTAGACAAGCAGTTGATAATAGAACAAAATTAAATCATATGGCACACGGACTAGACATTGATACAAGTGAAGCTTCGGCACTAATAATGACAAAAATTAGCCAAGTGCGAGTCGGGCCTCGCTCTTTCAGGGTTCCGTACATAATTATGAACAATATAATATTTTGGGTCTAAGAAATATTTAATTTCCGAGTTAGACATCGCAAGAAACCGTGAAAGAAAAACGCAAAATAAGTTCGTTTGTTTTGGTCACAGCTTATAAACTATTTTATGAATCGTTGTTTTCAGTATTTGTTGTACAAATAGAGCATATAGTACATAATATACCGAAATATCATATTCCTAACTAGTTTAGTTTTTTAGATAGCCCCCGTCACAAAAATGGTCTAAAACTGACAATTTTGATGACCCCCCCATTTCCTTACTTTTTAAGCAAAAAATTAAAAAAATATATATTCGTACTCTACTCAATGAGCTCTAAACAATGATACCCCACAAGCTAGGGTAAGAAAAAAATTTTTTTCCGGCTCCTTTCTCATGTATGGGAGCCCCCCTGAAAAATAATTTAATTCAATTTTTAATTCAATATTTGATTTTGGGTCAACGTTTTACACCAAATATCAAAATTTCAGGTTTGTAACTCATTTCGTCTGCGAGCTAGAGACCTGTGACCGGCGGACAGACGGACAGACAGCCGAGTGACATTAATAGGGCTCCGTTTTTACCCTTTGGGTACGGAACCCTAAAAATCATACCATTGTTGCAGTATAAAACCTAAATACCTGGTACTAAACAATCATTTAGGACAGCTTTAACTAATTACAATTAAAAAGAAATTTGTCTATTAATCCTACGTAAGGCTGTAAAGGCAGGTAGACCCCCCACTCGTTGGACAGACGATCTCAAGCGAGTCGCTGGCAGCCGCTGGAATCAGGCGGCACAAGATCGTGTGCTGTGGCGATCCTTGCAGGAGACCTATGTCCGGCAGTGGACGTCCATTGGTTGAAACGAAGGCTGTAAAGTAAAGTAGACCTCGCCATGTTGTATATACCACCTACCTAGTTCACAAGATGAAATTCTCTATTACCTGTCAATCTCATCGACGAGGTAATACCATATACCAAAATTGCGATATTACGAGTATTACGCTAGACTCCCTACGCTATTTCACTCGCCACGCCGCACCTCACTGTGTGGCATTGCCTTAAGATCATCACGTAACATGTTTTAAACTTGAAGCTCACGTCCTTTTTGTTTAAGATAGCTACATATTATCTTGTATCCATAATGCTGATTTTTTTTTATAAAACCATGTTCTATTTCATGTTCATTATATATTATATTAATATTCTTTTTAATGAATAATAAGTAGGTACAATAAAATTGATCAACTGCAATAATTATGTGAATTTTACTTTCTATCATAAAAAATTTAAAAACCTCCGACATTCGCCATTTTGTGGTGGCGGCCATCTTGGATTTACATAGTGCTATTCTACTAGTCAAGCCCTTTCATTTGATACCCATATTGAGGGCGTTGTGATAACATATATAATCCGCCATTTTGTAGCGGCGGCCATCTTGGATCGATTTTCATCAAACATAGCTAACAACACTCTCGACTAATTCACCTTTCAAACAAAAAAAACCGCATTCAAATCGGTCCACCCGTTTGAGCACCACAGGGGAACAGACAGACAGACACACACACACACACACACACACACACACACAGACACGTCAAACTTATAACACCCCGTCGTTTTTGCGTCGGGGGTTAAAATATAATTCACATAATTATTGCAGTCAAATCACACAATTATTATTGGATTAATAATAAGCAGCCTTCATGGAAACGACCAACGTTCTCTAAGACCTATAAAATTTTAATGAAGCTCGGAAAGCTATTTCTGTCAACTTGTAACCAGCTTGTTAGGTAACCGATGCCTATCACGCAAACGTTAGAAATCTCGATAAATTATTGACATCTTACCTTTACTTGATGTGAAGACAATGCCTTATTATTCCTAGATATTATTATGTATCAATTTAAGTAACAATATTTCTTTCGTATTGTCTTTTTGATTACGGTTAGATACAGATCGATTCCGTAAAAGTTGCATCAATAATTGCTATCTCATTGTGATGATACGCTATATTTGGTATTCTTGATGCAATAATGCATTAACCAATAGCGAGAGTCCAAGGTGCTGGAGTGGCGACCTCACACCGGAAAGCGTAATGTTGGCAGACCCCCCCCACTAGGTGGACCGAAGATATCAGACGAGTTGCAGGGAGCTGCTAGCAGCTGGATACAAGAGGCAAAAGACAGCGGCGTGTGAAAGTCCCTACAAGAGAAATAATTATAATGAAATGGCTACATTCGAGCACCTCCATCGAGAATTTTCATAAATAAAAAACTTGGTCGTCTCGTCGAAACGTCACGAAAATTCAGCTTGTTTTCTTCTTCTTCGTCGATACGCTCTTGACAGAGCGGTCGTGGTCGTCACTTGGGTGTTGTGGCACGCTTCACTATGCGCCTCCACTCCTCTCTAACAGCAGCCTTCCTAGTGCATTCATGTAGTGGGACATCTACCTTCAGCTTGTTATTAATCACTAAAAAAATCGTTTCTCGGCTGCCGGGCCATGTGCTATATATATATCTTTCCCTCACAAACAAAACTAATAAACATATGTATATCTACTAAAACTTCAATAATGCTCTGAAATTATGAAAAAAAAAAAAAACGATAGCTCACAGCGCATTGCTAGCAGTACAAAGCCAACAATAATAATTGAAATTCTTTCATGGCACTATAGAAATTTAATTTCCTTTCCATTGCAAATATCAGTCCGAGTTTAAAATATTCGTTTAAAGGCTTCATTTTCAAAGTGAATTTGTTGCTGGGCGTTTTGAAATTATCTTCGAAATGTCGAATTTAATGCGAACTATGGCTTGTATGAATTTTGTATTATAGGTACAGTATGACTTGTTTGAACTTAGGAGTTCAAGCTATAGAAGAACTAAGATTTAATGCTCAACAGTTTATAGCCTAAACGAGATTTGGACGATAATAGCTTCTTTCTAGAACAGTTGTTGCATGCGTTTTAACATTAGAAATGAGAATGTTAGTGATACATCATCATCATGATGATCAACCCATTACCGGCTCACTACAGAGCACGGGTCTCCTCTCAGAGTGAGAAGGGTTTTGGGCTTTTGGCCATAGTCTCCCACGCTGGCCAAGCGGATTGGCAGACTTCACACACCTTTGAGAACGTTATGGAGAACTCTCAGGCATGCAGGTTTCCTCACGATGTTTTCCTTCACCGTTAAAGCAAGTGATATTTAAATACTTAAAACGCACATAACTCTGAAAAGTTAGAGGTGCGTGCCCCGGGACAATAACTAGGTACTTATTATAAAAAAAAAAACATTTGTCATGGATAGATACTAAGGCCAGATATACCTACCTACTGCAGTGCAGCCTGGTGGCTTATAATTTAAACAATGCCCAAGAATCTGCTCTAAATTAATACTTGTAGGTATAATGCAAAAAAGATCGCATCAAAATCGGTTTACTAGTTTTTTAGGAAAGTAGGATGTTACCATACTAAGAAATTAAAAACAGGACTGTAGCGCCTCCTTCTGCTTTGAAGTGATTTATACTGAATGCAAAAAAACTGTAATAAAATCGGCCCAGGTGTTTTTCAAGAATATGGTAAGTAACATAAAAACGCACGAACGAACAAATAAATCACCCCTCACGTTAACTGCATAATATAGTAGGTATAACGTGTCCATTCAGTCGTGAATAAAAATAAAATCTCACCCGGTCATCATGAAACAGAGAAGGCTCATTCGCAGTCTTTTCAGCTGGTAATATTAGATCAACGGCAACCGTGGATATGGAATCCATTTTAATGAATGAATGAATGAATGAATGAATGTCCATTCACGTGTGAATGTACCTACTCGTATCGATGCGATAAATGTTCACTTCGACGAGCGGAAATTAATCACGTTGTTTTTTTGTTTCATTTCATGATCAAACAATTTGCAAGCTTTGATTAGAAATCTTTTGAAATAGAAATTGTTGAATTATTGAGTGAATACGTTTTAATTGCCTTTTCATAGTACACAGCGTGAACTGAAGCGGTCATTCTATAGAATAGGACCTGTCTCATGGCTTACCGCAACTGATTTTGCTGGGAAAATTAACTATTTAATTCGAAAATAATATGTGTGAAACGTCCTACTGCTGAGCACAGGTCTCCTCTTTTATAAGAGAGAGGAATTCGGAGTTTAGAGCCGCCACGCTGCTCCAATGTGGGTTGGCGGGCTTTAACGATTATTGTCACGTGATAGTGACAATAACTGGGACCAACGGCCTAACGTCTCCGAGGCACGGAGGCGAAACGTCGCCAGCTACCGAATTCTGGATGGCACTGAGAATTTCTTGACTGATAAATCAAATTTTTGACCTCACCCGGTAATAGAACCCAGAACCTCGTGATCGTAGAGGATCGCTAGACCAGAGAGTCAGTTGAACCCATTTTTACTGCACAATTCTCTCCAATCCAATCGCATATTGACGTTATAAAATAATGTATTCGTGAAACCTTCGTCCTGACAGTAGCTTAGGGCCGAAATTTCAAAGTAAGTAAGCAGGTATAATAAAAGAAAGATCTTCGCGGATGTGAGTAAAAGGATTCGCTTACTTTTATAAACTTTGCGAAATGGATTAGCGGTGTCGAAGAAAGTTCATAGAAAGGAAAATTTTCTATGAAGTTTCTTTCAAGATGAGTTTTAAGTGTAACGATTATCGGTTTAGTTTTAAAGAAAAAAAATGAACAAAACAAAGTCTAAACACGTTTACACACCTACTCAATTTCGGTTTCAAATCAAAACAAATCAAATCAAATAAACTTTATTCAAAATTGCTACACTGTACACTTTTTGAACGTCAATTGAAGAACATGCAATGGTGATAATTACTTATGGAAACTTAAAACTAAAACTACGTTCCAAACGCGCCTGAGAAGAGCCTGGTCCGAGTTTGTGTAATGGAGACCAATTTCATTAAAAAAATATTTCGGGATAAAAAGTGTCCCTTTATCCGTCTCGGATGCAAACTATCTCTGTGCCAAATTTCGTTGGTGCCAAAGTTCAGGTGGTTCAGTTGTGAAGGGGTAACAGACGACAGGAAGACACAATTTTACATTAATTGTATTAGTATGGTGCTGTGATAGCCTAGTGGTTAGGACAACCGACTTCTAATCGGAGGTCGTGGGTTCGATCCCGGGGCACGCACCTCTAACTTTTCGGAGTTATGTGCGTTTTAAGTATTTAAATATCACTTGCTTTAACGGTGAAGGAAAACATCGTGAGGAAACCTGCATGCCTGAGAGTTCTCCATAACGTTCTCAAAGGTATGTGAAGTCTGCCAATCCGCTTGGCCAGCGTGGTAGACTATGGCCAAAACCCTTCTCACTCTGAGAGGAGACCCGTGCTCTGTAGTGAGCCAGTAATGGGTTGATCATGATGTATTAGTATGTAAGTAGTATGGTTTAATAAAAATGCGAAAATGCTTTCGCTTACGAAAGTGTAGAAAATCTACCTAATCTAGAATTGTAAATACCTATCTACCTGTAGATACCTACTCTATCCCTATCACCCCTGGGTAGGGATAACGTACTAGGGGTAGGGGTTAATGTACAAGGGGTAGATTTTTTTACCATTCAAAGAGCAAATGCTCGCTTTGTAAATGCTCAAAATACGTTTCAATTTATATTCAAATACATACCAGTTATTGTACCAATTACAGTTGTTCATTTGGGCGATCAGTGCTTACATAATTTGAACACTAATATTTAAATCAGCAATACACTTTATCGAAGCGTTGCAGTTAATTTACACTTGTATCAGTAAACTTAATTAAAACAAACAGTCTGAATAGCGCACTACGTTTACAGACTTAGGTAAAATAATATGATGTACGATTAAGTACCTAATCTGTGTATCTGTTACCGGAAATGTATGTAATCTAGGAATTGTATACATTTCCTAGGAAATTTATACAATTCCGATGCTATTTAGGAAATGTATAAAATATTGTTTCAAAAACTATTTATTATATAAATGTCCTAGGAAATGTGTACAATTCCTATATCGTATTGGGAAATGTATAAAAATAATGCTTTCTTTTGAATGTTGAGTCCTAGGTAAAATGTGGTTCACATTCTGCCTAGGACCCAATAGAACCTAGTTAAGGTGGTACGTTTTCCATACTAATACAATAAGAACGAATGGATTATTATATTTACACTGAAATTACATCGCACAGCCTTAATTTATTGTTTAATTTGCGGAAAATTTTATTTACATAAAGAAAACATTACATAAACAGCTAAAGGTGAAGTAAAGCCATCTCGGTCAGCTAGGCAAAACAGCGTTTAATAGATGGCTATTATAATAATTTAAAAATTCTCTCTTTGACTCTTTTGACCAGACATGAATTCGTCTATAGAACAAACATAAAAATAGAGTTAAAATATAGCCGATAATATTGAACCTCTTTTGTGGCACTGAACACGGACATATAATAATTTCATCTCCACTTTAATATCACTCCGCTCAAAATATCCTTTTAAAAGATTATTTTGCAACGTGTCAGTTTATTCAAAGCGGAATTAGTGCTGCGAAAGTTTAAAAATGTATCTCAAAATTAAAAGTGTATGAAAAACGACAGTTTTGTTTTTTTGTTACTGATTTTATTATTTCAGCTACGAGTAGGTGTACGTTGTTTTATGATTGTGTCTCAAAGGAACAATTATTTTTGTCCGCTTTTTATGACGTTTTTATTGAAAAACAGATTATTTAAAAAAATATTATAATTTTTTTTTGTGAAGTGAATTTTTTTATAAGCTCGAGTTTTTATTTGCTCGCTCCACAGGCTCGCTCGCATTCTTTTTCTGTATAATTTTGTGATCATCGATTTGTATCGTTGATTAAATTATAGGAAACGTGTGATCAAAATTTCCAGGAAGAACATAATAATTAATTATTTTACCACTAGCGACCCGCCAAGGCTTCGCACTGGTAGTAATTATCCGTTACCTACCCCTACTATCTCACCTTATATTATTTTGTTATATCTCTAAGAGTTGAGAGAGGCAGCGTTTACGATAAAAGCTCCCAGGCGGCTTGACTTTTTCCGATATTTTCAACAATTATCGTCATAATATTTCAACCGATTTACTCAAAACCTAACCAAATTTTGCACTTAAACTTTCCTCATGAATTAATGATGAAAACTGAATGAAAATCCGTTCAGTACTTTTTGAGTATATATCGCTTGCAGAGAGCAATAAACGACGGGGTCTTTATTTTATAATATGTAGTGATGATAGCATGCTTGCCTAACCACCACCACCAGTATTTTAACGTCCCACTGCTGGGCACAGGCCTCCTTCTCTTAGGAAAGAGGGATTAAGAGCTTAGATCCGTCACACTGGTCCAATGTGGTTTGGCGGGGTTTAACGACTGGCACTGAGAATTTCTTGACAGCAAAACCCAATAGGTACCTAACAAATTATCATATTTGCCCGACCCGGGAATCGAACCCGGTACCTCGTGATCTGCAATCGAATGTGCCGCTAGCTAACCACTAGTCCAACGAGGCAGTGTTTGCCTAAGTTTGGTGGAATTTTTGCAACAACATAGTTCCCCGTTCAAACAGCATCACCGCACTCCTGTGTCGCGACAACACATGAGTAGATATCCCTACAGAGGGGAAGCTTTTTAACAACGTCCATTTATACCTATTCTCATAGGTTTGTCACCTGTTGCATGTGAACTTAAACATACTGTTAACTGTACAATGGTTAGGCATTTTTTTGTCTAAACGCAACATTTAAGTCAATTTTTTTATATAATTTATGTACTTACACTATTTTACACAATGTCTTAACTCTTGCCAAACATTTTATTCTCAGTATTAATTTAATACGCACGACCCACGCTTGTCGTTTGCCTCTCAACTTAGTCCCAGCGGAGGTTCCGTGAATCGTTGGTGAGAGCTCATGTATGCGTGAGCTGCGCTATGTGTGAGTATACCTACAGCGGGCCGCTTGTATGAAGCTTCCTCTCTGTATGGATATCTACTCATGTGGCGACAATGTGTTATGACGAGATGTTATCTCGCGAACGACGCCGCAATATTACGCCGCGGGCACTTTCCTTTAGCACTCCTAGCCAATTCACGTGCCAACTTTTAACAGGATTGCTTAAACTTTGGCAAAGATATCGGTGTGTGACAAAACCTTTCAGTTTGTCGGATAGACAGATGCAATCACCAAATGGTTTTAACGAATCCCCGTTTTTAACCCCCGACGCAAAAACGACGGGGTGTTATAAGTTTCACGTGTCTCTGTGTGTGTGTGTGTGTCTGTCCGTCTGTTCCCCTGTAGCGCTCAAACGGGTGGACCGATTCGAATGCGGTTTCTTTTGTTTGAAAGGTGAATTAGTCGAGAGTGTTGTTAGCTATGTTTGATGAAAATCAATTCAAGATGGCCGCCGCTACAAAATGGGGGATTACATATTTTTTCACAACTCTCTTAATATGTTGAATGGAAGCAGGCGTTACTTTGCGGAATTCCATGATATACAATGAATATAAAATTATTTTGCTATAATCCGCTAACAGTGACAAATTTGTAGGCACAACACCACACAATCTTGTAGGCACAACACCACACAATCTTGTAGGCACAACACCACACAAATTCACCACAAAACAAACTCGACGATCGTTTCGCTCCGACACCGGAGCATCTTCAGGAGATGTCGACTTCACAACGGACGATTGCAAAGTGAGTTCGTGTCGAATGAGCGGTCTTATATATACTATCCCCGCTTAGTCATCTACCCTCCTTTCTCTTTCTCTCTGGCCACGCCCCCTAAATATGTTGAGCAACGGTGAAGATGACACATTTATTTTATATTCATTGTATCTCTTAATATGGGTATCAAATGAAAGGGCTTGACTAGTAGAATAGCATTATTGCAAATCCAAGATGGCCGCCGCCACAAAATGGCGAATGTCGGGGGTTTTTTAAATTTTTAATTTATTGGATCATTGTATCACTGGGCTAATAATTCGATGCCTTTTTCGTATTGTAAGGATATATGAAAAAATAGTTCAGACGATTTTAATTATACCCATGGTATAAAAAATGAGTAAGTAATTCATATGTTGAACATTTTTTTACGTATTTTTTAGAAGTACCTAATCAAAATTTAAAAAAGTAAAAATATTTTAGGAGGAACCGACGAAAATGACGCAGATCGATAAAAAAATAAGTTACCAGACAGTAGGTACTAAGGACAACCCATGCAATTATCATGTTAGATTGATGATAAGACGAATAATGACGTGATGTATGTATAAATGTACGAATGACATTTTAATACGACATTAAAGATGGGTACAATATGAACTTTGGAGCTATTAAAGAAAAGCACTTTTATTTTAGTCTGACATAGTGCCTACATTAACACTATAAATAAAGATCCTACAAATCCCTATAAATCGATCTCACTTCTCCTAATTTCACCTGTCTTGAACCCGATTGCTGAGAACCAATCTCGCGTACAGCTAAAAGCTCTAGAACTAAATGCTCTTTGTCGTTGAATGTTGAATTCGAACAAAAAGAATGAAAAATCGCCGCCTTAATGAAGATCCTGTAAAATTGGATCCCGTGTTTGTAGGAGCCAAATTGAACTCGATAGAAAGGTGAAATATAAACGATAATTGGACTTAAAGTCCATCCATTTAATGCCGTCAAGATAAGGAGTAGAAATGTAAGCCGCCATTTTCTATTTCTGTCTCGTGGACGTATCTTAACAATGAGCAGGAGAGCAATGTAAAATGGCGGGTTGACAATTTCTATTCTTCTGGATTACATAATAATATAAATTGGAATTCACTTTTACTTGACCTGATACTGGTCAAGTAAACTCGACTTGAGGCAAATTGAGGCTGCTCCACTTTGCCTCATGGCGCCTCGTGCCTCAGGTTAAGGCAGCAAGCATCATCACATGAGCTACCGTGGCTTTTTTCGGTACTGGTGATTACAAGCTTATTTGAAATTCATAAATTTCACATATTATCTAGAAAAGTACTCGACAGATTTTGATAATTTCACTAAAGATGAGAGAGAGAAAGAGAGTCGTATGTTCTTAGTAAGACGTTTACGCTTAGTTGGAGGAAAAAAGGTAAATATTCAACATGGACAGTTATTAATATTCTTTAACAAGCGGACACCCGCGACTTCGTTCGCGTGGATATTGGTGGTAATCATTTTGTTTATCCTAAGCTCCTTTGAGCTCATACCTTGCTAAAAACTGTTAAAAGTTCACTGGCGGATGTTTATGTAGATCAAAATGTAAACATCCGCCAGTGAAAGTCCCATCAAAATCGGTCCAGCCTTTCAGAGATAAGCCAGTAATTTTTAAAGTATTTCCTTTCTAACAAAAAAATAATGAATGAAATCGGACCACCCGTTAACGAATCACAGCTAAGTACACATTTTGACTTGCATCCCCTCTGGCCTCTCCCAAGGGAACCGTGCGGAATTTCGGGATAAAAAGTATCCTATAGGTATGTTACTCCATAGTATGAACTTAAATCATGCCGGGTTTCATTTCAATCCATTCAGTAGTTTTTACGTGATGCGCGCACAAACATACAGACAAACAGACAAAAATTTCAAAAATAGCTTATTTACGTTCTATTACTTATCCCTAACATCCCCCAGTTATTATTTTGCAAAAATCTTCAATGTACAGATACGGCAATTCTACGATTTTATTATATGTAATATGTATAGATAGAAGATAGATATAGATAAGTCAGTCAGTCAGTCACCTTTTCCTTTTATATATTTAGATAATAATAATATTATCTATAATATGGCATCTATGTATAAAATGGTAGAAACGCTTGCGCTTACAACTCGTTCCGTTCCTATTAATCCACCTCAAATGTTTGCATGTTCAGGTGTCGTTAAAAATTGTCTTCGACATAATTACTCTGTAATTTCTTGATGCATTACGGCGGCGTACAAAATTGAACTTGTATTTCCCTAATAGCACACATTACACGCTAAAAGCTTTTGACATGAAGAATTTATTTGATTAAGTAGTTTTTTAATAGCCATTACGCGAGTGTATGGGCATTTTAACTGTATTGCCTGTAAGTTATTGAACAATTAAATATTCATAGATACCAACAAGTACAAAATAACAAGCTAGGTAGATAAAAATGTAAACATCCACTACTGAAAGTCCCATCAAAATCGATCCAACCTTTCAGAGATTACCCGGTAATCTTTAAACAATCTCCTTTCTAAAAAAAAAGAATGAATGAAATCGGGTTAATGAATTACAGCTAAGTACACATTTTAAATTTCATCCCCTCTCCCAAGGGAACCATGTTGAATTTCTGGATAAAAAGTATCCTATATGTTACTCCGTAGTATGAACTTAAATCATGCCAAGTTTCATTTCAATCCGTTCAGTAGTTTTTGCGTGATCTGCGCACAAACATACAGACAAACAGATAAACATACAAACAGACAAAAATTTCAAAAATAGCTGTTTTACGTTCTATTACTTATCCCTAACATCCCCCAGTTATTATTTTGTAAAAATATTTAATGTACAGATACGGCAAGTCTACGATTTTATTATATGTATAGACTACTGAACTGATTTTGATGAAACTTGCACTGTACCCTTGTGCTCTTTAATATCTCCTGCGCAGTTGCCTTATCTCCGCCTCCGATATATTTATAGTTCGCGCCACCCAAAGCGAAGTCATTACATCAACAGGTAGTCTCCGAAGCTTCTTATAAATTGGGCCACGATTCTATAATTGGATAGAGCGCCACCGGCCACGAGCAAAGCCGGCTTTAATTGCTGAAGCCAAGCCAACATCTCCAATTCACCAGCCGTGGCCGGCCAGTAATTACACTATGCACTAATTACATTTTATATGGAGAAGGTGTTTTGTATGTGGGCAAAAGTACATTGTAGGTGTAATATACGTGAAGACGAAGAAAAATTTTTACAAAAAAAAATATTACGGGTTCTAATCAAAATATTATATTATATTTTGACCCACACTTATTGTAACACTTATGTACTTTATATTAATTACTTACACTTGGGAACTATTTTTTTTTTGTTTGTGGTCTTGTTACTTCAATATTGACTCTAGTTCTGATAATACAATTTTTTTTTTCTTATATATATCTTTGTGTAAAATTCTAAGTGACCTTTGACCTCAGTGTCCTCAAAATAACGCTTAGGTACTCGTAATTCAGTTTTAAATCGTAAGCTATCAAAGGAGTGAAATCAAAAAAATAAAGTGCTTGTTTTACAAATTTTCAATTTAATTGAAAATTGAGATGAAGCCTTGTGCTTGACGTTTCAATTTTCGATAGTCCAACAGTGAGGCCTCGTTCGCACGGGGTTTAAACTAACGTTCCGTTGTAACCTCGCGTTGACGCTTTACATGCCCCATCCAGACTTTCCACGAGGCTATACGAGGCAACGCGAGTGCGAGAGTGAGGACGGTGCACTCGTGTCTTCTCATCCCTCGCCTCGAGGTGAGGCGAGGCTTTTCCGGCGCGAGTCAAAGGACGCGAGGATCGAGAGTCTGGATGGCTAGCACTCTTGCAGCCTCCACTCGCCAAGACTCGTGCCGAGAGCCTCCAGGAGGTGCCTCGCGAAAGTCTGAATCGGGCACCAGAGAACTCTGCAAGGTGTTTTAATCAACGCTTACAACAGAGCGATTAAACTCTAACACTAACAACAAAACACAAACAAGTAGGTAATATTGAAAAAACAAAACCCGACTGCGTAAAAATGAAGAACAAAACCTAGCCTAGTATAAGCAATTCTTATTTTTTTCTACGCGATAACCTTAAATAACAAGTATAAATTAAAAATTTAAAAAACCCCCGACATTCACCATTTTGTGGCGGTGGCCATCTTGGATTTGCATAGTGCTAGTCAAGCCCTTTCATTTGATACCCATATTGAGGGAGTTGTGAAAAAATATGTAATCCACCATTTTGTAGCGGCGGCCATCTTGAATCGATTTTCATCAAACATAGCTAACAACACTCTCGACTAATTCACCTTTCAAACAAAAAAAACCGCATTCAAATCGGTCCACCCGTTTGAGCGCCAAAGGGGAACAGACAGACACACACACACACACACACACACACACACACACACAGACACGTCAAACTTATAACACCCCGTCGTTTTTGCGTCGGGGGTTAAAAAAGTAGCCTAGATCATTTTTTATTTAAGCATTTTTCTACATGCATGTGAAAATCCTGTAAATACTCCGTTCCGAAGCCGGAACAAACAAACTAACGGACAGACAAAATTTTAGAAAAACGTATACCTATTTGGGTTCTAATGCTGTCTGTCGTACTAATGATTATAAGAGCTTAATTTGAAAAGAAGTTAATTCGAATATAAATCATAGACAGATATTTGGAATTTATATTTATTTCTATTAATTATACGTATAGATTATTGTCCACTCACATGCTTTTTTATGGACTTTTCTAAAGCTCCCGTGCGAATGAGTGTAAAAGGAAATAACGTTTATTATTATAACGAAACTAATTTTAGAATTCGCTCCAACATGACGAGGATCAAGGTGGAATTCAAACAGCAAAATTATACTTTTACATTTAATTTAATTTTTATTTCCTCATAACTATTTTATTCGTTTTGCTCATAATAATTGGATATTTTAAATATATTTTTTGAGGTATACCTTTTTTATTGGAAATATCAAAAAGGTTAGTCGACATCACAGGAGACCGAAGAGCTGGCAGCTACCTCGGACAACGAATTAGTCTAGCAATTCAAAGGGGGAACGCTGCCAGTATCTTCGGAACCTTGCCTACAGGGACTCTTTTTAATAATATATTTTAGTCATTATATTATATTTTTTAAGGTTTTTAGTTTTAGGATTATTGTTCTTCTTTATTATTGTTTGTAAATTAAATGTCAATTCCTATTTTTTGAGTAGGTATGTATTTCTTTTAACATTTTTACGTACAATACGACCTCAGAAATAAACATTTGTAGGTACAGAATGGGTAAGTAGCGTTCAGTATAATTAACTTTACAAGAGATAATTTATGTGCTATCGAATAATTAGTATGTAGATACAAGATAGCCCACCAACCCGCGTTGGAGCAGCGTGGTGGGTCTCTAAGTTCTCTCTCTCCTATGAGAGAGGAGGCCTGTGCCCAACGGTGGGACTTTAATAGGCTGTAGTGGATGGATGGGTGGACAAGATGTCGGCGTGGGGAACGCCTTAGGAGAAACGTCTAGCAGTGGAGGTTTATTAGTTGACTAGCTGATGCCCGTGACCTCGTCCGCATGGATTCATGTAATATGTATATCTCATACAAATTTTCAACCCCTATTTAAACTCTAGGGGTTGAATTTTCAAAAATCCTCTCCTAGCGTATGTCTACGTCATAATAGCTGTACCAAACAGCACAATCCGTCCAGTGGTTGGAGTTGTGCGTTTGTATATCAGTCAATCAGTCAGTCAGTCGCCTTTTTCTTTTACATATTCAGAAGAAGATGACGCGAAGTTACACCAGGCCGTATATTTTTTAATGTTTTTTTTATTTTTTTTATTATCTTATAATTTTTACGGGACTTTTATAGGTGACCTATATGCCAGCCCCATCGTTATACACTAAATTACAAACAAAAACTTATAATTAAATCTTATAATAGGTACAACAACTTGAGAGAATCCCTAATGTTAAAACTAAATTTTTAATGTTAAAACAAACAAAGTATCTCTCTTCTCTTCTTAAAACACGTTTTAACGTCAAATCATGAGTTTGCTTGTAATACAATCCATACGTTAGGTTAGCTAAACTCACGTTAATTTATAAACTTCACAAACAATCAATGAACTCATTTTCGATTGAAAACTTCGAATATTTAATAACATAAACTTAGCGCATACTCGGCAGATAATATTCATTTTGTATGAAGTTTGTTGGCAATAAAATACAAATTTTCGATCAAATAGCAGTATATTGGATCAGAAGTTTATATTGGCTGTATAAATGATGCATACTTCTGGCAAGCTACGCCCGATCGGAATCTGTGTAGCGGTGTTCGTTCAAATATCGCTATTTCTATATTATGTAGTAAGTACCTAACTACTGCATTGTTGTTCGAAGTCTTACCCGTATTTTCTTCAAACTATGTTAAATATATTACCGGAATTTCTGTTAAGTTTGGGTTCAGTTTGTGTTAAGTTTCACACTTTTAATTCTTTTCTATTTTATTTTTCAGTACTGTATAGGTATTCTGAGTTTGCGCACCTCCAAAACTTTACATTATACAGCGTATTTTGAAACTGTAATATGTAATGCAAAATGAACCCAAAGACTCTTATTTTAAAGTCGTAATTCAATACTTCGAATATTTATTTTACGACATGTCTGCTTGGAGCGCCTGGTTGTTTTCGAATGTATTGGCGAATTCAAACCTTAAAATAAGCTAGTTTAGATCCATTTTACTCTGAAGTCATTGTGTTTCGATCAGTAGTAGGTATTTAGTAAAGTTTTTGAGCTGTGCAAAGTGAGACTAAGCATACTATACCTATTCAAACGTAAAAAACGTATCGAAATGACAAAGATCTTACAGGATGTACTACTCACCGAGGCAAAAGCAAGTAGTATCACTTTATTATGTACTATTCTACAATTTTTGCTATAGATAGAAAACATGGTAAAAGTTTAAAAACAATATTTTACCATGATTATTAATATTACCTACTCTATTATTTTTTAAAACGTAATCAACTCGCGCCTTAACAAGCTATAATTTAAAAATTAAAAAAACCCGACTGCCATGCTAACAAACGAACTAAAAAATTAATAAACTACCACCGTACCACTTAGTGTAGTTGTTATTTATTTTGTTTTTCATGATTTGTCACTCCAAATTGATTTAAAACATATAGATTGTTTACATTTTCGTACTCGCCTTTTAAAGCCCTTTATTTTGATACCCCACTCGAGGGTCTTGAAGAAAAAAATTTTTTTCAGCCCGCACATTAAAGTGCATAACATTCGCCATTTTGATTTTTTATGAATTTTATGTACCCAATAACATTTGCGCCGTCAAGACAAATCTAATGACGTATAATTTATCAAAATAGGTTGAGCCGTTAAGTAGTTACGAACTGACATAGGAAACGGTCATTTTCTACGATTTATCACTCCAAATTGTTTCCAAATATATAAATTTATACATTTTCGTATTTGCCTTTTGAATCCCTTTATTTTGATACCCCACTCGAGGGTCATGAAGAAAAAATTTTTTTTCAGCTCGCACATTAAAGCGCATAAAGTCCGCCATTTTGATTTTTTTTTAAATTTAGGTACCCTATAACACTCGCGTCATTGAGACAAATCTAATGACGTATCATTTATCAAAATCCGTTGAGCCGTTGATTAGTTACAAGCGGACATAGGAATGGACATACATACACACAGGTGAAACACATATACCCAGTCGGGTAAATAAATAAAAAATGGCGATTGACACGGCGCGGCGCAATTTCAAAATTACAATATACAAATTATTTGACAGTACGTACCTTGTTTAACGGAATTAATTATGCGAATGACGGCTCGGCTGACGCGGGTGTAAATAAACGGGAAATGCAATACGTAACTAAAAGCACATACAGTGTGCTTAGTCTCAGTTTGAAGCGCTCCAAAACTAAAAGTATACTTATTGATCGAATCACAAATGACTTCAGAGCAAAATGAACCCAAAGACTCTTATTTTAGGTATATTTTACTCTGAAGTCATTGTGATTCGATCAATAGTATACTATAAAGTTAAGGAGCGCTCGTAATTGAGACTAAGCACTCTGTTGACTGTTCAGTGTGTAGTTTGTGCTTAATACTTACTGTTGCGTTAATGTTGTGATGATAATTACTGTGTGATAATACACTGTAAAAATGAGTCGTCGTCGTCATCAACCGGTAGACGTCCACCGTTGGACATAGGTCTCTTGTAGGGACTCCCACGCGCCGCGGTCATGCGCCGCTTCTATCATCATCATCATCATCATCATGATCAACCCATTACCGGCTCACTACAGAGCACGGGTCTCCTCTCAGAGTGAGAAGGGGTTTGGCCATAGTCTACCACGCTGGCCAAGCGGATTGGCAGACTTCACACACCTTTGAGAACGTTATGGAGAACTCTCAGGCATGCAGGTTTCCTCACGATGTTTTCCTTCACCGTTAAAGCAAGTGATATTTAAATACTTAAAACGCACATAACTCCGAAAAGTTAGAGGTGCGTGCCCGGGATCGAACCCACGACCTCCGATTAGAAGTCGGTCGTCCTAACCACTAGGCTATCACAGCTTTTTTTTTCGGTTGTATACTGCGACTCATATAGCCAGGAATAGCGGGGCCGCCGGGGACCAGGGGTCTTGTCCTTTTGACCATGTGTTGTCCTCCACTACAAGGTTTTGCCTCAAAAACCCAATACAAAAAAATTTCTGGCCGCCCGACCTGAGAATCGAACCCAGGACCGCGTGATCCACAGTCATACATACTAACCGCTAGATCAACCAACGAGACAGTAAGTTAACTAAGTTTAAACACAGAATTCCAAATAGTTGTTCATACCAGAAATAAAAAAGGCTCTAAGTACCTACCAAAAATTTTTTTTCTTTTTTATTACTCTATCATGTAGTATGTTCCCTCGCCATTAACCTAAAATTGGAACTAAACGACTAGCGTGGTTATTTATTTGGTACTTACGGCTCTAAGAAGCGTGGAGGTATAAGACGCTGGGGGCGTAATTCTTTAAAAGGGTGTAAGTCCGCTGTCGCGTGCTTCAAGTAGTATGATAACGGTGGAACTTACACCTGTTGTTGTTGCCGTCACGGGTAAAAAAAGGCGTAAACATTGTGATAAAAGTATGCAAATAGTAAAAGAAGCATTAAAGGATGCCGGTAAATAATACCAGACATCTAAGGGCAAGGTAACTTCAGAAAAAAAACCGCCACCTGATAATTTAATTTGATTTTTGAAAAAAAAATTTGTAGGATTTTTGTACAAAAATTTTTTTTTAGTTACTAGATGTATATTGAAGAGTCTTTCTGTGGTTTAAAAATAATTCCCTTATATTAAGTTCATATTTGAATACTATTAATAAAAAAGGGTCTAAGTGCCAACAATCTTTTTTAACCCCCGACGAAAAAACGACGGGGTGTTATAAGTTTGACGTATCTGTGTGTGTGTGTGTGTGTGTGTGTGTGTGTGTGTGTGTGTGTATGTGTGTGTGTGTGTGTGTCTGTCTGTTCCCCTGTAGCGCTCAAACGGGTGAACCGATTTGAATGCGGTTTTTTTTGTTTGAAAGGTGAATTAGTCGAGAGTGTTGTTAGCTATGTTTGAAGAAAATCGATCCAAGATGGCCGCCGCTACAAAATGGCGGATTACATATTTTTTCACAACTCCCTTAATATGGGTATCAAATGAAAGGGCTTGACTAGTAGAATAGCACTATGCAAATCCAAGATGGCCGCCACCACAAAATGGCGAATGTCGGGGGTTTTTAAATTTTCAATTTATACTTGTTCTTATAGGATTTAGACCTTTATTTATGTTACAGCGCAAGACACATAGAACCTTATTTATGTTAATTAGAATTGGACTTAAGGTTTTCTTCAGACTGATTAGAAAATGTATGTTCATTGTACTAATTAATAAACTGAGATACTTAATTTTTGCTTCATAAATGCATTTTATAGTAATAATAATAATATAATTTTTAAAATTTAAAATATTTGCTGTGATGATTGCTTATTATTTAAAACATAAATTCCTCCGCTTTTTGTTTTTGGTACTTAGAGCCTTTTTTATTTCCGGTATTCAGTTAGTGCCTGTTTCACCACCTTCTAATACATATGTATTAGATAGCTATCTACAACTTTTGTCTTTGTCACTTGACATAAAGTAAGAAAGTGACAAAACTTACGTTTAGGCTATCCGACACTTATCAGAAGGTGAAACAGGCCGTTAATCTTGTTAACTTAAACACGTTGTTCCGGTATTGAAGAAAATCTTTAATACCTACCGCAACAACATGTCACCGATTTTAACAACTCAAACATAATGTTACCCACATATCTTTAGCCTTATCTTTAGCATCTAAAACATCGTAAATTAAACTAGAATGCTACGCAAATACGTCACTAAACATCTGCTCACACTCACTCTCCTTCACTACCTATAGGCTATTCTGAATTCAATTGTCACAGCCCTACTTTAACGTAACTTACACGTAAGAAATAAGGTCATCAGCTTATTGATTTTACTATTAACAGCGGCAAATACGGGTAATGTGAATTATTGGCCAGCTCGCGTGCTGCGAGTAGGTGGGTTGGTGAATGGCTTCAAACAAAATTACAGCTTGCCCTGTAGATGTGAGCATGACTTTTTATGTGTTTGGGATGTGGCTTTACAATATGATTGATTGATATAGACGGGTACAAGGTTTATGTACATATTTTATACACATTTAAAATATACTTAAGTTCTGCACTGAGGGATTTTCATCTGATTTTTATAAGGGATAGCTTTTCCTTTCTCGTCCACCATCGAAATCTAGGTATTTAGCGGTTGATTTATGAAAAGCGTTTATAATATTACTAGCGGTCCGCCCCGGCTTCGCCCGTGGTACATAATACATAGCCTATAGCACTCAGGGATAACGTACATATCCAACGGTGAAAGAATTTTTGAAATCGGTCCAGTAGTTCCTGAGATTAGCGCGTTCAAACAAACAAACTCTTCCGCTTTATTATATTAGTATAGATGAGTATATAGATAGTATAGTTTTAGTGTGCTTTTTAGAAGCTAATTAATAATTGAGATTTTTCGAATTAAAATTACGCTAAACCAAAATTGTTAAGTAATAATATCTAATAATAATTTATATATTTTATGGGTATACCACATTAAGAAATTAATTTGAAAAGTAAGATTAAGTAATTACTTAATTTATGTACCTACCTTAAAAAATTAAAAAAAAAAATCCCAACCTAAAACATTTTTCCTTATGACAACGATGTCTAGGCATAGATCTGGAGTATATCAATGTTCGCTGAGAAATGACGAGAATTTCACGGGCAGATTAGAAAGCTTAAACCGTAGGATTATTTATAAGCTGCCTTTATTACGCCTTAACGCGGTGGAGGCCCAGACTTAGTTTTTAATGAAAAACATAAAATATACCTAGTAGGCCTCAGTACTCAAACTGTATAGCTAAGATTTAAAGTATTGTTTTAAAAACTATTGTAATTGTAAAACCTTGGCGGGACGATCTCCTTGGCGCAGTGGTGAGCGCTGTGGTCTTATAAGGGTTCGAATCCTGGCTGGGGCAATTTGGGATTTTATAATTTCTAAATTTTCTCTGGTCTGGTCTGGTGGGGGGCTTTAGGCGTGGCTAGTTACCACCCTATTGGCAAAACCGTGCCGCCAAGCGATTTAGCGTAGAAACCGATCAGGGGGTTTAATATAAACTGACCTACCTCTTCCAAGTTAGCCCGCTTTCACCTTAGACTGCATCGTCACTCACCATCAGGTGAGATCGCAGTCAAGGGCTATTTACTTGTAGATGAATAAAAAAAACTCAACTGCGGTACAATTTCTTCGCATCATCTTGGCGCTTGAATTTTGTGACGTCACAACATTATTCCAGTACGGTGTGCATAAAAATATTACAAAACATCGATAAACTGAATGACTTTAAGTATCATATTTCTCTCACCAATATGTAGAGTTTCTTCCATTCCAATTTTAAAAATCAGTGAAAAAGGTGTGTGAATTGAAGGGGAAAGGTGGCAAGTCATTATAATCTGAACGCATAGTAAAAGCTGTGATAGCCTAGTGGTTAGGACGACCGACTTCTAATCGGAGGTCGTGGGTTCGATCCCGGGCATGCACCTCTAACTTTTCGGAGTTATGTGCGTTTTAAGTATTAAAATATCACTTGCTTTAACGGTGAAGGAAAACATCGTGAGGAAACCTGCATGCCTGAGAGTTCTCCATAACGTTCTCATAGGTGTGTGAAGTCTGCCAATCCGCTTGGCCAGCGTGGTAGACTATGGCCAAAACCCTTCTCACTCTGAGAGGAGACCCGTGCTCTGTAGTGAGCCGGTAATGGGTTGATCATGATGATGATGATGATGATAGTAGGTACATACCTTCAAGAAAATTACCTGAATATAACCGAATGCAATATTCAGGCGTGAACAATAAAACCTCCCATTGCCCTTACAATATTTATCCCCAAGACGTTGCTGAGTTGCTGACCCACAATCCAAGTTGTAACTTAACTACGAGGGGGGAAATAACTTATGTAGGGAGAGTGAGTGGTAGAGTATTGTGCGGCCTTGGTGTGGTTCAAGTTATAACTTACAGGCGACAAAAATTCGCTTAACTATCGATCGCTGGGCGAATTAAAAAGTAGGTATGTACAATGTACATAGTACGTACAGAATATGTAGATGCAAAGATTGCCAAGTAAACTTTGCAATCGCGCATCCTAGAGTCTATGTACATCTCCTGAGGATGCTCCGATGTCGGAGCGAAACGAGCGTCGAGTGTGTGGAGGAGTTATGTGGTTTTGCGTGTTGGTGGTGCGTTTTATTTGCTCGGTTGCTTATTTTTCCTGCATGTATGGTAGCACGGAGTGGGTAGTGCACAGTGCATGTCACACTTGTACCACACAAATTACTGGTTTAACGGATATATAATTTCGCTTTTTCATAGTGTGTCATGGATTTTCGCAAAGTAACGCCTGTTTCTATTCTGAAATCTAAAGGTAAAAACATGCCAAAATACTTCAGTCGCGGTTTAGCTCGCTACCTCGATGTTACCTCCATTTGAAACAAATAAATGCAAATTGACAACGAACGTGACGCGAGGTATCGCCTGTGGTATCGCAGTGATGCGTTTTCGGCATTTTTTTACCCTAAGGAATGTTACGGGACAGAATTTCATTTGGGAATTGACGCGATCATCAAACGCACTCTCCTATGAATTGCACCGGACATTTCACGTCCCGGCGGACAGGTCCGCCGCTACCAACTGCAGGCGGTTAATTAAATTCGGTCCGACGTCCGACCGCCGCATAAAACTATGCCGAATGGACCCGGTTTAATAATATTATTACTTATTATTAACTCGTGGTTTCGCTTCATGTTCTTGGGTGTAAACTTTGTGATAATTTCACTCGGCGGGCGGCTATCTAGCTCGTAATTGAATAGTTGGAAAGTTATGAACGTCTATTCAGTCTTGAAAACGGATACAGTGAAGTGTTTGTATCTCGTCTTCCAAATAAATAATCAAGTTATAGTTTAAGAAAAAATTAACCAACCTTAATAGCCATAATAGATTATTATACGCAAATATCCACCACCACTACAGCCTTTTTTTAACGTCCCACTGCTGGGCACAGGCCTCTTCTCTCATAGGAGAGAGGGATTTAGAGCTTAGATCCGCCGCGCTGCTCCAATGCGGGTTGGCGGGCTTTAACGATTGTCACAAACGACAGTGATAATAACCGGGACCGAATGCTTAACGTGCTCTCTAAAGGCTAAAATGGATCCGATTTTTATTTTTTTGTTGCAAATTTAATTATTATTTATGAATAAAATATTCTTTTTCCATTTTTTGTTTTAGTTACAATATTTTATATTTATGGTTCGCATCTGCAGTTAAAAGCCTTTTAACGGTTTTGATGCAGTGTAGTGTCTGATTCTAGCTTACAAAACCAGTCTTAATTGTTGAATTTTATACGAGGGTGGAAATCAAATTGCCATGCGACGTAAAAGCAAATTTACACGTGCCGATTCAAGAATAAAAGGACGTAAAAGTTAAAATGATTTGGTTAGTAAATGTTTTATCACAATTATTTGTGGTATACTTAATATCCGTCCGTATTAATGTATAAGTAAAACTTTAACATAAGCAAGAATGATTGGTAATTGTACGTGTTAATTTTTTCACGAGGAAAACGCTGTATTTGCTTTAATACAATAATGTACCGGCCACATATACGAGCATATATAACATATACGGCCGTTAACCGTAGTGTAGCCACGATCAACGGGAATTGGTACCTATTGACAATGCCAATTCCCGTTGATCGTGACAGACATTTGGCTTAAAACCGTATGTTTGGCCACTCAGTTCTACGCGTTTTTTACCGGCAATTAACCATAATGTAGCCGCAACATACAGACATAATTAGTTTAATTCGTCGTAAATAATTTTATCAACATTACCACACTTACTTTTTAAATTATTTAGCCTTCAAAAAGTGGTACAGTTTACCCAGTTTAGAACAAAAAATTTGAATATTGAATCGTATGCATTATGATTTTCTTTGTATTATTACTTGCATTGTGTAAAAACTCGCAGCAAGTCAATTTCTGTAAATTTTACCTAGTCTCATATTGACTAACTTCAGCAAGAAATTGCGGAAGTTATTAGAATAGAATAGAATAGAATAGAATAGAATAGAATAGAAAAGTTTTTTATTCAAATAAACTTTTACAAGTACTTTTGAATCGTCGATTGAGTCTACCACAGGTTCGGAATGCAGTTCCAGCCGAGAAGAACCTGCAAGAAACTCAGCGGTTGCTCTTTTTTAAAAAATAACATTATAACAATTATTATTATTAATGTACATTATTGCGAGTGGACACGTGACTTAACACCGGTACAGTATTAAGGTAGAAACTGCTTTATTTATTCAGCATTAACTGGTTTACTTTACACGTACACATCCGACCGCAAGACCGGAGTCAGCCCGTGTAAATCGTCCTTAATACGGGCAACATCAGCATGTCACTTTTTGCGGCTTTGCGGCCTCCACGCGGCGCGCACTGATTGACGATTGTTGTGGCAAATATCGTTAAAATCCTTTGATATAGCGTTTTATTATGTAACCTGTGTTCAATATTTAGATTTGATCCATAATCTAATTGTTGAGTCTCATGACGCAGTGATCACGTCAAAATCTGTCAGTGTCAGTATCAGTACTTAGATAAATAGGTATTTCGATAATTTTTTTGAAATCATTTTATATTTAATCACCCGCATATACTTAAATCATATCAATGATCACGGAATTCGATATATCTCTTCTTTTCATATCACAAGACAATAAGAAGAGCGATTCTCATTTTAAATTGGGTTAAATCGAGTTCATGTCCGATTGAAAGACGTTATGAACAGATGGACTGACAGACATTGAGATTTTTTAAAGTAAAAAGAAAATGGATAAAATTTGAAACGAATCGCTGAAGCATCGCTAACACGCAACGGAGAGATAAGAAAATTTTAACAATGGAAAATTCTTGGTGTCTTTTTCTACGTAGCTCGCTCGTACAAAGAAAATTTTATTTCAATTCCGAGACATACTGACAGCTCTTTGAATATGATTTAAGACAGAAAGAATTTAATATGATCAATTGTCGAAAAGGAACATTAGTAGCACGATGGTTAAGAGTGTGGAGTGAAAACCGAGATGACTAAGGTTCAAATCCCAGCTGTTGCACCATATTCGTATATCTACTTCTAGATTCTAACATGGCTTTTTAAGCTTAGTTAGAAGGGAAGTTATAATAATAAATAAACTATTCTATTATGTATATTATGCTCAAGATAAGGAAGTAAACTGGTAGTAAGACAATCGCAGCAATTGACAAAAATTAAAAAAAAATACTGCTAATCTTTACTCATAGACTAGCTGAACCCCGCAACTTCGTTCGCGTAGATATAGGTTTTTATATAGGTTTTTATAGGATCGGATCGGATCCCATAATTCTTTTATGTACCTAAACTAAATGTAGCCTAAGTTACTCCTTATAACATTGAAAGTTCCATTAAAATCGATCCAGCCGTTTCGGAGATTAGCTGGAAGAAATAGACAGACCAATAAACATAAAAAACGCACACCAGTTTAAAATAAGCCGTACGTTCAAAGATCCGGGTCCCAAGTTATTTGAACCCAATAATGAGGGTTGTAATGTCTGTCATTTCTAAACTAAAAAACCTATGACCTTGAAATATTTACGGGACAATATATAAAGTACTACCTTTATAACAAAAAAAGAATGAGTGAAATCGAACAACGCGTTAATGAATTACAGCTAAATACACGTTTTAACTTTCATCCCCTCTCCCAAGGGAATGTGCTGAATTTCGGGATAAAAAGTATCCTATGTCCTACCTCGAAGTATAAACTCAAATCGTACCAAGTTTCATTCGAATCCATTCAGTAGTTTCGGCGTGATGCGCGGCCAAGATACAGACAGACAGACAGACAGACAGACAGAAAGACAGACAGACAGACAAAAATGAAAAAAATTGCAGTTTTGGCTTCAGTATCGATTATAGAGTACCCTGCAATAAAAAATTTCAAAATATCTTCAATGTACAGAATTGGATCTGTTACAGTTTTATTATATTATAGATAGATAGATAGATAGGATCATAGAGAAAATTAATATGTAGGTAAACTTTCGAAAAAAAAACCTACTTTTTAAGTACTTACAGAGGTTTTTTTAGTGTTTTTCAATTGACGATTCAAAAGTACTTGTAAAAGTTTATTTGGATAAAAAACTTTTCTATTCTATTCTATTCTATTAACATTTTAGATTTGATACAAAACGCACTCCAAGTCGATTGACCTTAAGTTAAACATAAGCACCTAGTTCCTTGTTTTATTTTCACGATTGGAACGCCATTCCGAATCAGTGGTAGATTCACTTTACGATTCTAAAGCATTCTGTAAAACTTTATTTTTAACCCCCGAAAACCCGCAAAAACGACGGGGTGTTATAAGTTTGACGTGTCTGTGTATGTGTGTGTCTGTCTGTTCCCCTGTAGCGCTCAAACGGGTGAACCGATTTTAATGCGGTTTTTTTGTTTGAAAGGTGAATTAGTCGAAAGTTTTGTTAGCTATGTTTGATGAAAATTGGTCCAAGATGGCCACCGCTACAAAATGGCGGATTACATATTTAATCACAACACCCTCAATATGGGTATTATATGAAAGGGCTTGACTAGTAGAATAGCACTATGCAAATTCAAGATGGCCGCCATCACAAAATGGCGAATGTCGGGGGTTTTTTAAATTTTTAATTTATATTTGTGATACAAAAACTGTTCTATCTTATTCTTAAACAAGCTTTATTAAAAAAAAATTAAACCAACTTAATATACCGAAATAAAGAATTGTCCATTTATCTCGTAAACTACTGAACCGATTTCGATGAAAGGTGCACTGTTCCCTAAGTTGAAATAAATGTGAGCTAAGAAATAAGAATGGTCACAATCCGATGGTCACGATCCGAACAGTTTTGAAGAAATGCCTAGACAAGCAAACACACCTATTTTCTGTAGAGTAACTATATTTTGTTTGGAAGCTTTAATAGATCCAATCAATCATTAGGTATGTGAATATATTGTGGTTTCAATATTAGATACGTGTCAAATTGATAACCTTTTCTGTCGACTAAAAACAGGCTCAGTGATAAAAGTCACCAGTAAAATGTGAGTGTCTCAAGGAATTCACACTTAACAATCCGGGACGCTAAATGGTGATTTACAGCATTAAAGGGAGTCCGAGAAGCAGTTAAGAGATGTTTATTAGTTGTACGTGACTACGAGTTAGCACTATTTTTGTATTTCCTGAATTTATCACTTAAAATTCTATTAGCGATATCCATAGTAACCCCTTATAGATCATCAATCATCATATTATGACAATAAGTATTTTGCAGTTCCAATAATAATATTACATACATACTCTCGAACTGCTAACCTCCTTTTTTTGAAGTCATATAAAGGTACTTTGTAGTGGCGTTTGAATTCGGTTTTACGAAAAGAATTTTTACGTCCTTACAGACTGTAGACGCAATGGTAAGGCAGTCTGGGCCACAGTATAGGTGTTTTGAGTTTTGTGCACCTCGAAAACTTTACCAAATATGATGTTAAAAATTATACAGAAACTGTAATATGTAATGCAAAATGAACCCTAAGAGTCTTATTTTAAATTCGTAATTCAACACTTCGATTATTTATTTCACAGCATTTCTGCTTGGGGCGCTGGCTGTTTTCGAATGTTGAATGTATTGACGAACTCAGACCTTAAAATAAGCCTGTTTAGGTCCATTTTACTCAAAAGCCATTGTGTTTCGATCAGTTTTAGTAAAGTTTTCGAGGATATTTATAAATTGATAACCTCCTTTTTTGAAGTCAGTTAAAGATATTTTGTAGTGGTGTTTGAAGTCGGTTTTTCGAAAAGAATTTTTACGTCCTTACAGATTGGAGACGCAGCGGTAAGGCAGTCTGGGCACGGCGTCGTCGCCGCAGATCCCGGCATTGTGACCGCGTGTAGCGATGCCGAACACGAACGCTATTAGCTAATGCAATAAAAATGTTACCCCAATAAGAACCGCCGCCAGTGTTACATTGAAAATCCAGTGTTACAATAAGCTATGTTTTGGAGAAAAAATACTTCTTTAGACTTCTATATACCAAATCATGCTTATAACTTCGTACATACGAATGATAACTAGGTGTGTTATATATTAAAATCTACCTAAAAGTATGTAGATTACGATAGCGAAAAACCATCAAAATCGGAATATACACGAGTCGAATACAGAACCTCCTTTTTTGAAATCAGTTGAAAACACTATGAGTTTCGCTAATGTTCTTGATGGCGTCTGCATAATATGATGTAAGTATCGTGGATTGTTCTCAACGAGCCGAATTTTATTAAAGTATAGGACATGAGCCAAATATTGTCGAGATTATTAAATATTGGTTTAAAAAATAATAAATGTTGTAAAATAAATATTCGAACTATTGAATTACTACTTTAAAATAAGAGTCTTTGGGGTCATTTTGCTCTGAAGTCATTGTGTGTCGATACTCGAATTTCGATCATCGTTGCCACTATGTAAAAAGTGGGACTAAGCATACTGATTAGTGTTGCGCTCGTTTGCATCGGCATCAGTTTTACCGACTATGAATTCGTCAAATGTGAATGACCAGTGGTCTAGTATACTTGAACCTCTATACCTCGTACACTCTACAACTTATTACCTCACTTGACCTAGTAACCGCAATAAAAAATTCTGTCTAATATTTCGGCCTTTTTTCACTGAATAGAAAATACCTTAATTTGCAATAAAGTTGGGCTAACATTATTTAAAATATTTTTTTTTTCAGCGTGATAGCGTAAGATTTTACTCAAATTATAAGTTGCAACAGACAGTCGGACGGACAGATGATATCACATCATAAAGGTTCCGTTTTTGCCTATCTATATTGTGTACAAGTAATATGTAAAGATGTGGGTTTGCACAAAGACCTACGGATCCGTAGCACAATCAGACGTTTGCATTATGCATGAGGCCATCCTGAAACGGCAGATGTTTGGAAAGTTACGGAAAGTTATTAATATTTTTTGTGACTGACTTGATATGTAAGGTTAAAATGTAAAGGCTTGGTCAGAAAGACAGCAGCACGGCACCCGTCACACTGGACACGTGCATGATTATTTATATAAGAAAGAAAGAAGACAGAAAGGGAACATATTATTTATTCAGTAATTTATTTATTTATTTGTAATATTCAGTTATAGACAAAACACTACTGTAACAATACTGTTCATCTATTATAACACCCAGAAACGGTGTATAGCTCAGCGTAATCTCCTGCAACAAATGCACAGATTAAATCATTAATCTAGTAGATCAAATGCACAAACACACATACAAAGCAGGACTATGATTTATAATATATCGTGTCTCGAATTGTGTCTCGAAATTGCTTGGGAAGCTTCAACCGTTGCTAGTTATCATTCTACCTTCGAAGACGTACTTCCAAGCGATTAAATGTACCAGCACAAAATAAAACAAGTACCTAGATATAAATTAAAGATTAAAAAAAACCCCGACACTTGCCATTTTATGGCAGCGGCCATCTTAAATTTGCATAGTGCTATTCTATTCATCATCATCATCATCATGATCAACCCATTACCGGCTCACTACAGAGCACGGGTCTCCTCTCAGAGTGAGAAGGGTTTTGGCCATAGTCTACCACGCTGGCCAACCAGATTGGCAGACTTCTCACACCTTTGAGAACGTTATGGAGAACTCTCAGGCATGCAGGTTTCCTCACGATGTTTTCCTTCACCGTTAAAGCAAGTGATATTTAAATACTTAAAATGCACATAACTCCGAAAAGTTAGAGGTGCGTGCCCGGGATCGAACCTACGACCTCCGATTAGAAGTCGGTCGTCCTAACCACTAGGCTATCACAGCTTTTCTATTAGTCAAGCCCTTTCATTCGATACCCATATTAAGAGAGTTGTGAAAAAATGTGTAATCCGCCATTTTGTAGCGGCGGCCATCTTTGATTGATTTTCATCAAACATAGCTACCAACACTCTCGACTAATTCACCTTTCAAAAAAAAAATCCGCATTCAAATCGGTCCACCCATTTGAGTGCCACAGGGGAACAGACAGACACACAGACACGTCAAACTTATAACACCCCGTCGTTTTTGCGTCGAGGGTTAAAAATAGCCAATGTGAGCCGCATTCGGCAAGTCGCCACAGACGTTGCCGTAGTACGGTGCTGCCTTCGCGCGTTATGTTTAACCAAGCCTTTATGAGTGTTTAGAAAGTTATATATGAAAATTTAATAAGGAAACGAAGAAAGTAACAAAATTAACTTGTAAACATGCTTCAACTTGTAAGACCATTCCCATACTTACCTACTTGGAAACTAGAGAAAGAAAATATAACTTTTGCTTACTTAATCATGAAGAATTTGTTTTGCATTTTATTACAGTTTAGAAATTTTATTTCGTTAAGTTTAACTTTTTTTTTAGTCTAAGAGTTTAGAGATAAGTTATATATAGCATATACCTAAATGTACATTTTAGATTTATTTAAATCGATAAATATGTAGATACATAAGTAAACGTCTATTAGAGTAAAAAATAATTAAATTATTATTTCATCACAAGCGGACATCCGCGACTTCATTCGCGTGGATATCGGTTTTAAAAATCCCGCGGGAACTTTTTGTTTTTCTTAAGCTCTTTTGAACTCATACCTTGCTAAAAACTGTTCAAAGTTCACTAGTGGATGTTTAGGTAGATAAAAATGTAAACATCCACCACTGAAAGTCCCATCAAAATAGATCCAGCCTTTCAGAGACTACCCGGTAATCTTTAAACTATCTCCTTTCTAACAAAAAAAGAATGAATGAAATCGGACAACGGATTAATGAATTACAGCTAAGTACACATTTTGACTTTCATCCTCTCTCCCAAGAGAACCATGCTGAATTTCGGGATAAGAAGTATCCTATATGTTACTCCGTAGTATGAACTTAAATCATGCCAAATTTCAATTCAATCCGTTCAGTAGTTTTTGCGTGATGCGCGCACAAACATACAGACAAACAGACAAAAATTTCAAAAATAGCTTTTTTACGTTCTATTACTTATCCCTAACATCCCTATTTATTTTCAGTTATTATTTTGCAAAAATATTTAATGTACAAATACGGCAAGTCTACGATTTTATTATATGTATAGAGATTTACGTAGTCAGATCGTAACTTAATTATTTCATCCAGTAACTCGGTCACCCAATTACAATTAGGTATACCAATCTAATTTCCAAACTAAGGTCAAGGCCTAATTAGCACTAAGGTCTAATTAGCACTAAGGCTGGAGTGGACGTCTATAAATAGAAACGCGGTCACAGGACTGAAGGCAGTCTAACATTTTTGGCATAGTACTACATTTAGTATAGGTAGACCAGAATCTCATGGAAAATAGGAAAATTAAATTTTGTAGTAAGCAACACTAGGTTAACTCGGCTGCCCTAGTGATAAACAAAGTAATTACATTCAGAACACCTTACATGGCATCGTTTCACGAAACGAAAAATCAAGCAACTGCATTTTAAATACAAAAACAAAGTAATCAACATCCAATTACTTTGTTTTTGTGTTGTGCTTGTCGTTTACTTCTTTTTTGCATTTATATTCTGTGTTAGTGTGTGCAGTTACTTTGTTTGGGCAATTCAAATTTCAGTAAACGGTTCAAGTTATTTGAATTATTAAACTGTGGTAAAAAACTACTGGACAAAAAACTTTTGTTAATGCAAAAAAGTCAATTTCACAAAAAATGTCAGTTACTTTGTTTATCGCTAGGGCAGCCGCAGTGTTGCTAACTTTGGAATTTCCGTATTTTACACGAGATTCTGGTCGACCTATACCTACATGCCTAAAGTCCAAGTTAGACGGTGCCTCGTTCATCGTTCACTTTTGCGATGAACGATGCACGATACGATATTTGTAGGCACAGGGCCTGTGAACGATGAACGGTCGGTGTTTAGATGGTTCATTTTCGATGAAGCCTCGAAAATGAAAACAAAAATCTCAAAAAATTAACCGTCTAATTTGGGGTTAAGTTTTAATCACTGTTTCGTTCTGTATGTGCAACAGAGAATTCAAACAAATAAATCAGATATTGCTCAGTACATTCAATCCTAACACAATCAATTATCAATCAATTATTCAATAACGCAATTCAAAAACAAAAATTTTAAAGAATGCAAAATAAAATGCTATTTATTAACCGACTTCAAAAAAGGATCTGTATTCGACCCGTATAGTATGTCATGTATGTATGTAAGTACATATGTAAATACCTATGTATTTTCACGATTATTTCAAAAACCAATCTACTTTATTAATACTTTAAGGAAGGTTTCAGTATATATATAACACACCTAGTTATTCTTATGTACGAATTACATACATTAATGTACTTACTCATATGTCACTAATATTGTTTGGTACACCAATTTGTCAGAGATTGCTGGTCGGCGGTTAAATTTTTCCTAAAATATAGATTGTTATTACAATTTTCTTTGGTACGGTAATATTACATCCCTTTTGTCCCCATCGCCATAGTAGCTAATGCCGTTAGATTCACTTGGCCGGTCAAATAAAGGCGAGTAAACATGAACGCAAAACGTTTACGTGATTAGATGGATAATTAATTTTATCCATTGATTGATTCGCTTTGATGACAGGTCGGATTCAACGTGTGGGTATGTGCGGTGCTATTTTGGATGATTGGTTTTAGTTGGATCATGGATGAATCACATCTACCTACCTATCCCTTATATTCTAAATGCGAAAGTGTGTTTGTACGTTGGTTTATTCTTTAATCACGGAGCAACAGAGAGCTACTTATCATTATCATGGGACAATAATCGTTAAAGCCCGCCAACCCGCATTGGAACAGCGTGGCGGGTGTAAGCTATAAATCCCTCTCTCCTATGAGAGATGAGATCTGTGCCCAGCAGTGGGACGTTAAAAAAGGCTGTAGTGGTGGTGGATATTTGCGTATAATAATCTATTATGGCTATTGAAGTCGGTTAAATTTTTCTCAAACTATAACTTGATTATTTATTTGGAGACGAGATACAAAACACTTCACTGTATCCGTTTTCAAGACTGAATAGAAAAAGGCGGTAGTGGTGGTGGTGGATCCATGTATATTATCCATGTATGATGGGTGCCGCCGTCGGAAATGGGGCTACTTTTGTCTGCCCTTCTTAACGTGTAGAATTGTAAGCACCATTCCGAACCAGTGGTAGATTCATTTGTCGATTCAAAAGCACTTGTAAAAGTTTATCTGAATAAAAAATATGTCTTAGACTTGCCTTTACACAAGTTTAAGAACTTTATTAAAAGTATGCTCATAAAAAAAGCTTATTATACCATTGAAGATTATATAAACGATAAAAAAGCTTGGATTTAACTCGTTCCAGCAATGCGCGAGACGGCATTTCAATCATGTACATTAATAATAATAATTGTTATAATGTTATTTTTAAAAAAGAGCAACCGCCGAGTTTCTTGCAGGTTCTTCTCGGCTGGAACTGCATTCCGAACCTGTGGTAGACTCAATCGACGATTCAAAAGTACTTGTAAAAGTTTATTTGAATAAAAAACTTTTCTATTCTATTCTATTCTATTACGTCCTGATGATGGATATATAGACGGATAGTAGAATATCTTACTGCATTAGAACAAGATAACAGAAAATATCACGCGGACAAAGAAGAGGGAAATAGTCGATACTCAGTGACCGTAATAAACTTGTGAACATCTTCTATACATAAGTATAATAAAATCGTAGACTTGCCGTATCTGTACATTGAATATTTTTGCAAAATAATAACGCAAAAACTACTGGATGGATTGAAATGAAAATTGGCATGATATAGGTAAGTTCATACTACGGAGTAACATATAGGATACTATTTATCCCGAAATTCAGCACGGTTCCCTAGGGAGAGGGGATGAAAGTCAAAACGTGTATTTAGCTGTAATTCAATAACGCGTGGTCCGATTTCATTCATTCTTTTTTTGTTAGAAAGTAGATACTTTAAAGATTACCGACTAATCTCTAAAAGGCTGGATCCATTTTGCCTCGATGGGACTTTCACTAACGGATGTTTACATTTTGATCTACCTAAACATCTGCCAGTGAACTATTAACAGTTTTTAGCAAGGTATGACTTATGAGCTCAAAGGAGCTTAGGTTAAACAAAATGATTCCGACAGGATTTTTAAAAACCAATACCCACGCGAACGAAGTCGCGGGTGTCCGCTTGTTATACATAAAATCACTATGTTCCGTGCGTAAAACGGTCAATTATACGCGCGGTATCAGATAAAATGCGAGCAATTCGCACTAAACCGCCCCCGGGCGACATTAAGCGGTGGTTTAAAGCATTAAGAGCTCGGAAAGCAGTTAGCAGTTGTTTATTTGTTGTACGTGACTGACCACGCACCACTTTTGTACTTCGAGAATTTATTATGCCGTCCCGGACAGAGAGATGTGATATAACTAGAGTGCGCAATGTCCCTCCAAACCTGACTCGTTATCGAAAGACACAAGTAATTTGTCGTTTAGTAAATCAGCGCTGAACCAGCTTTTACTCAGTGTTTTAATAATACATATACATTATGATACAACTCTTATGGTGCCGTAATAAAAGTGGAAAATATATTATGATATTTTATTATTATTTAAATATAGTGCAGTTCATTTGAATGATCGTTATTTCAGTGGTGAGAACTCGCCCTCCCTTTCGGGGCGACTGGTATACTTGCCGGCACGCATATCTACTTTTCGGAGTTATATGTGCGTTTTAAGCATTTAAATATCCCTTACTTTAACGGTGAAGGAAAACATCGTGAGGAGACCTGAGAGTTCTCCATAATGGTGTGTGAAATCTACCAATCCGCACTTGGCTAGCGTGGTGGACTACGGCCTTAACACTTCTCATTTTAAGAGGAGACCCGTGCCCTGTAGTGGGACGGTAATGAATTGATAACAATGAATTATTTAAACACTAGAGAATACCCGCGGCTTCGCCCGCGAGAATTTTGGTTTTTCACAAATCCCGAGGGAGTCGTGGATTTCCGGTTCCCATTCCCGCTCCCTTTTCTAACCTTTACACCTACTTTCAAGGAAGTTTGCTATAGTAATCTACCTATAGTTGTAGCTAGAGATTTCGGTTTTTTTCAAAATCCCGTGGGAACTGTAGATTTTTCCGGGATAAAAAGTAGCCTATGTTTTAAGTCAGGGTATAATCTATCTCCTTTCAAAATTTCAGCCAAATCGGTTTAGTAATTGCGGCGTGATTGAGTAACAAACATCCAAACATCCAAACATCTAAACATCCAAACATCCACACTTTCACATTTATGATATTAGTAGGATAGTAGGAGGATTAGTAGGATAGTAGGATAGTAGGATTAGTAGGATTGGTATTGTGATTATGTGTGATAGCTTCTGCCCGCAGCTTCGCTCGCGTAAATTTCGGTTTTGAACAAATCCCGAGGGAATCGTTGATTCCCGGTTCCCGTTCCCGATCCCTTTTCCAACCTTTATACTTTCTATCAAGGAAGTTCGCTATAATAATCTACCTATAGTTGTAGATATAGACTTCGGGTTTTTCAAAATCCCATGGGAACTGTGCATTTTTTCCAGGATAAAAAGTAGCCTATGTGTTGCCAATGCATGCAACACAGCAAACTATTGCAATAATGTGTTATGTGAACGTGATTTACCTAAGAACAGTCAGCGCCCTCTATGGCGTTTTTGGAAGATTATATCTATTTTAGTCCCACAGGAATACTTTTCCGGGATAAAAAGTAGCCTATGTTTTAAGTCAGGGCATAAGCTATCTCCATTCAAAATTTCAGCCAAATCGGTTCAGTAGTTGCGGCGTGATTGAGTAACAAACATCCAAACATCCAAACATACAAACATACAAACATCTAAACATCCAAACATCCACACTTTCACATTTATAATATTAGTAGGATTAGTAGGATAGTAGGAGGATTAGTAGGATTAGTAGGATAGTAGGATTAGTAGGATTGGTATTGTGATTATGTGTGATAGCTTCTGCCCGCAGCTTCGCTCGCGTAAATTTCGGTTTTGAACAAATCCCGAGGGAATCGTTGATTCCCGGTTCCCGTTCCCGATCCCTTTTCCAACCTTTATACTTTCTATCAAGGAAGTTCGCTATAATAATCTACCTATAGTTGTAGATATAGACTTCGGGTTTTTCAAAATCCCATGGGAACTGTGCATTTTTTCCAGGATAAAAAGTAGCCTATGTGTTGCCAATGCATGCAACACAGCAAACTATTGCAATAATGTGTTATGTGAACGTGATTTACCTAAGAACAGTCAGCGCCCTCTATGGCGTTTTTGGAAGATTATATGTATTTTAGTCCCACAGGAATACTTTTCCGGGATAAAAAGTAGCCTATGTTTTAAGTCAGGGCATAAGCTATCTCCATTCAAAATTTCAGCCAAATCGGTTCAGTAGTTGCGGCGTGATTGAGTAACAAACATCCAAACATCCAAACATACAAACATACAAACATCTAAACATCCAAACATCCACACTTTCACATTTATAATATTAGTAGGATTTCTGTGGTGGTGTCGTGTGGTGCGGGTTGTTACGTTCCCTCAAATATGGTTGAGCGAAGCAATGGCTGGATCATGCGTCATGCTCGTGAACGGGTGCCGCCGTCGGAAATGGGGCTACTTTTGTCTGCCCTTCTTAACGTGTAGAATTGTAAGCACCATTCCGAACCAGTGGTAGATTCATTTGTCGATTCAAAAGCACTTGTAAAAGTTTATCTGAATAAAAAATATATCTTAGACTTCCCTTTACACAAGTTTAAGAACTCTATTAAAAGTATGCTCATAAAAAAAAGCTTATTATACAATTGAAGATTATATAAACGATAAAAAAGCTTGGATTTAACTCGTTCCAGCAATGCGCGAGACGGCATTTCAATCATGTACATTAATAATAATAATTGTTATAATGTTATTTTTAAAAAAGAGCAACCGCCGAGTTTCTTGCAGGTTCTTCTCGGCTGGAACTGCATTCCGAACCTGTGGTAGACTCAATCGACGATTCAAAAGTACTTGTAAAAGTTTATTTGAATAAAAAACTTTTCTATTCTATTCTATTCTATGATGAGGTTATTTAAAAATTGTTTAAAAAAAATTTAAACTCTTTTTTAATGTGTCTTATAAATCGATGAACGCCGGCCTCATGCACGAAAAAGCAATACTAATTGTCACGTACCGTCTACCCGAGCGTGCAAACGAGAGCGCGGAAGCGATAGAGAGGCAATGTTTTCTGATGACGTTATCACGTAAAATTATCGTCCGACTTTACAGATAACCACTTTTTTTAAGTACACGTATAAATTAAAAATTAAAAAAACTCCCAACATTCGCCATTTTGTGGTCGCGGCCATCTTGCATAATTCTACTTGTCAAGCACTTTCATTTGATACCCATATTAACGTAGTTGTGAAAAAAAATTTAATAAAAAATTTAAATTTAATCTTGAATCGATTTTCGTTAAACATAGCTAACAACACTCTCGACTAATTTACCTTTTAAACAAAAAAAACCGCGTTCAAATCAGTTCACCCGTTTGAGCGCTAGAAGGGAACAGACAGACACTTACACAAACACACATACACACACACACACAGACACGTCAAACTTATAACACCCCGTCGTTTTTGCGTCGGGGGTTAAAAACATCAGTGTATCGACATAATGAGATTCAAGCGAACACCTAAAACTTACAGCGCCTATAAAAGCCAGATGTTTGCCAAAGTAAGGCATAATTCACTCATAACGATTCCCCAAAACGGACTGCGATGAAACAGGGAAATTTATTAAACAAATAAGTACTGGCATAAAAAATAACTAGACTGAATAAATCTAGGCGCACCTGAGAAAACTTCGAGACGCCTCATCTTAATCTGTTGTAACTTTATTCATACTTGTGCGGGGATTTAAAAGCGAAAGCACAGAATTACGCACCAATTGACGACTCCTCTGGTGCAGTGGTGAGTGATGTCTTATGTGTGGGAAGCCTCGTGTTCGATTCCCGGCAGAGACAGGAAGTCCGTAATTAAAATCTTCGGGCTGGCCTAGTGGGAAGCTTCAGCTTAAGCTAATTTTATTATCACCTCACTGCGGCTAAGCCGTGCCGTCAAGCCATTTAGCGTTCCGGTACGACGCCGTGTAGAAACCGATCAGGGGTATGCATACCTCTTCCAAGTTAGTCCGCTACCATCTTATTATAGATTGCATCGTCACTCACCATCAGATGAGACTGCAGTCAAGGGCTAACTTATACATATTACCTATATAAAATGAACAAAAATTTAAAAAAGTTTGTACCTATTTGATCATGCTATCCTTCAAATATTTTGAAATCACTTCAATTTTTTTTTATTTAAGTCTAGAATATAGTTAAGTATATTGTATAATAGTCTGTGCAAGAGCATAAATTAAGCATAATAAACACATTATAATAGAGTAGACAATCTTGTTGCGGCAAACACACGTATTGGTTTATCACGTAATCAGTGCAAATCAATCACCAGACAAAATTAATTACCCGACTAATCGCGTATGCAATAGCTTTGTGTTTGCCCGGCCTTATTTGACAAAGCTAATGAATCTAAATTCTAAAGTGATTACCCATGTGTCTCCCCATATTTTGCTGGTCTACATAAAACAGGATGTTATTTCAAAAACATGGAATTTTCAAGAGAGAGTTTCTTTTCTTATTATTTCAGTTGCTATAGGTAATAATTATTTCGTAATTCTCACCCATATTATATTTAAAGAAAAAATAAATTGCTCCGGCAATGCGCGAGACGGCAATTTAATTATGTAGGTACGTAACATAATACAGTCATTTGATTTTTTTAAAGATCAACCGCTGAGTTTCTTGCTGGTTCTTCTCGAAAAGGTATTCCGAACCAGGCATTCACTTGAAGATTCAAAAGCACTTGTAAAAATTTATTTGATCAAAAAACTTATCTAAAGAACTAACTATCTACACAGAATTCTTCTATTCTAAAGAATTCTAACTATTCTAAAGAATATTTGGTTGTATTTACATATTTATACTTCTTTCGATTGAATGAATATATAACTACTTATATTTTACGGCGATTTTCCGATTTACTGATTGCATCCGTACGACGCTGAATCCCCACTGAAAGTCGTTTGCTGAAAGTCCCAAGTACTGGCATGCGAACTTCTTACGTTTACGACAGACGAACAAATAGACAGTAATGATGTACTTAACTATAAGGGTTCCTACGGAACTCTACAAGTATAAATTAAAAGTTAAAAAAACTCCCGACATTCACCATTTTGTGGTGGCGGCCATCTTGGATTTGCATAGTGCTATCCTACTAGTCAAACCCTTTCAAACAAAAAAAATACAAAATGATAATCGGTTTTTCTGTTCGGGAGCTACGATGCCACAGACACACACACACACACACACACACACACACACACACGCGCGCGCGCATACACATGCACACACACACAGCCACGTCAAATATAATATAACACCCCGTCGTTTTTGCATCGGGGGTTAAAAAGGAAAAACTGTACGCATTAGGCAACGCTTCATACGTCACGTGTCCCTCAGAACCATTGTTTGCACACCTACATTTCGAGGGTAGATCGTTCGAAAGTTCTATTTCCTGCCCCGCCCCTGTCATTAATAACCTGCAAGTAATCGGACGAGAGTTTTCCGCGCACGTTTCTCATTAAATCTCCGTGAGGCCATTCTGTAAAATGAACGCTAATGAAAATAAGCATGAACAAGGAGAAAATATATCTGAAGTATTTATATTTAAGCCACCTTCTATCATCGTCGTCATCGTCCCAACCAATATATACCCACGGATGGACAACTACTTGCAACAATAGCAAAGAAAAAAGCAGTGTTACCGAGACAGTTCTTCGAGTAACAAAATCGGACTGGCAACGGGCGGGCGTTCTATCGTCATCTTCTCCCAATAGACGCCCACAGTTGGACATAGGTCTCTTACCTGGATCACCAAGAACAGAACAGTTACCGACATAGCTCACCGATTCATGAAATTGAAGTGGCAATGGACGGGGCACATAGCTTGAAAAACTTTGGCGTCTCAAGGTCCCAAGGTGACCTGAAATGCAGCATTGAAAGACCCCCGACTAGGTGGACGGACGATCTCAAGCGAATCGCTGGCAGTAGGTCGATATAAAAGGCGCAAGATCGTGGCGTGGGGAAAGTCCCTCCAAGAGAGGTCCAGAGGTCCAGTCGATGACAACCACCACCACCACTACAGCCTTTTAACGTCCCACAGCTGGGCACAGGCCTCCTCTCATAGGAGAGAGGGATTTAGAGCTTAGACCCGCCACGCTGCTCCAATGCGTGTTGGCGGGCTTCAACGACTATTGTCACATGATAGTGATAATAACCGGGACCGGCTGCTTAACGTGCTCTCCGAGGCACGGGGGTGAAACACCGCCAACTACCAACTCCGATGACGACAGTTCTGTATAAAATTAGACGCAAAAACATTGAAGTCCTTATCAAAATAAGCTTAATCCCGCACACAAATATTAATAGGAATCCTGGAAGTTTCCGAGCATCTGTCGCCTCAGGGCAGTTCATACATAATGCAAACGTCTGATTGTGCCGCAGTTCTTTCCACAAATACACATCTGTATTTACTTGACCGCTTTTCCACCCGTAAGTATACCCACTATACCTGTAAGATATATAATAATATCTATATTAATAATTTCGTGCAGGGGTACGGTAGACTCGATCGAAACCTTATAAGAATAACAGGGCATGAAAAAATATTGATTTCGAGTCGACAACATATATCCGCAAAATTCGGATTATGGAGAATTTCGTTAAATTCTAACGGCACTGACAAACAACAAATCACGTTTGTCATCCAAACAAACCGCAGTCGCCATGGATACGACGCGCCAATTTGACACATCTGACATCGCGTGCGTCGCGCCAAAGAAGTATCCATCACAAAGAACTGTGACTCATGTGACCATAGAGATAGTATAAAATCACTACGTTTATACATGTGATTGTGTAAAATAAATATAAAAACTGCAAAAATTTTTACACAAATAATTTTTATTTTAAATTAACATTCAAAATAAACTAACATAAACTAACAAAACATAATAGTATAGGATCCCGCCATACAACGACCTTCACCGAGATGCTTATTTGATGAAACGTATTTTATATTTAATTTAATACGTCAATAAATATATTGCATATGGGTTGCCTAACAAATTCCAGTCCAGGATATGATTAATTACAAAGCAATGGCAATACGTCTGATGCTAATCATTTTGAGGCTAATATACGACAATATAACTCAGTATTTGCAATGGCATCCATAAATTCAAACTTGAGTACACTCCCTCCAGGATTTTTCACTTAAAGGGTACAAGGGCAAATTTATATAAAAACTGGATCTTTGTTTCCGTTGCAAGGTCATAAACCACAATACAACCAACTGTACATAATTGAAGATGAAGCAGCATTAAATGAACGATTATCTGATTCTAGAAATAACATTATGTAGAAGCAATATAATGAAGTCCTTACAAACAATACTCAATGAATCCAATCCTTTTGTCAAAATATACAAAGGGTGGCTGCAATTTTAGCTCAGTCTTATCTTAATCTTAGCTTAAAATCAGTCGCTGTGGTTGAGGACGATCATAATGATGTTTTAAACTATCCTGTAGAGTTCCTAAATAATTGTATAACGAAAAATGTTTTTATGATATAATCAACCTGTGATGTATAATAGAGAATATACCTTTATAAGTATCTTTGCCAAATTCTCGGGTGAGTACTCATTGTAAAATTACAATTTACATACTTTCTAATATTATTTTCTAAGATTATTTTTGATTTAGCCGATTTGTTTTACAGAGAATAAACCTTAATACTTATGTTTTGTTAATTTATGTTAGTTTATTTTGAATGATAATTTAAAATAAAAATTATTTGTGTAAAAATTTTTGCAGTTTTTATTTACCTACTAAGTATATAAATTATTAAACACAATGAACGAAGCTATACGAATCTATGCTTTGCTTTCCTTTAATATTCCTTGAGAACCGATGACTACAGAAATATCTACCTACATTTTTTACCTAGATGTGTATTATGAGTCCCCCGAGCGAAGCCGGGTTTTCTTCTAGTATACATTTATTTTCTTGCTACATATTACGAAAAGCGCCAGGGAAGTGATTAATTATTTAAGAAGCTTATTCATTAAAGTTATTACACAGGATATTATTAGAGTGCATAATTAGTGTGCAATAATCGATGTTGATCGATCGGTATCGATCGACTCCTTTCCACTGACATCCTAATTTTTAAAGCAAAATATATAGACTAGTATCACTGGTATGGCGACTAATTTCAACGATCAAGGCCGATCGAAGTTGTGGAGAAGACCTTTGAGGTCAAATAAGCATGTATCGATCGACAGCAAATCGTTCGTTCGTTTCAACCAATAGACGTCCACTGCTGGACATAGGTCTTTTGCAAGGATCGCCACAGCACACGATCTTGTGCCGCCTGAATCCAGCGGCTGCCAGCGACTCGCTTGAGATCGTCTGTCCAACGAGTGGGGGGTCTACCTGCGCTTCGTTTACTGGTGCGAGGTCGCCATTCAAGCACCTTGGGACCCCAACGTCCATCGGTTCTTCGAGCAATGTGCCCCGCCCATTGCCACTTCAGCTTCGCGACTAGATGAGCTATGTCGGTAACTCTGGTTCTCCTGCGGATCTCCTCATTTCTGATTTGATCCCGCAGGGATACTCCGAGCATAGCTCTCTCCATCGCCCGCTGAGTGACCCTGAGCCTTCTTATGAGGCCCATTGTCAGCGACCATGTCTCAGATCCGTAAGTCATCACTGGCAACACGCACTGTTCGAAGACTTTCGTCTTCAGACACTGAGGGATATTGGACAGCGAATAGCTAAGTAAATGAAATTGCCAGGGCCAATCGGCCATATCCAATCGGCTGTATCCAATCGGCCAAGTCCGATCGAGGCCGATCGAGCTGATGAAGAAACTCTTTATGGAAGAGTGTTAGAGTTACGGAAAAACGTTGTCTTAAAGTAAATTCTAAAAGGAGCTTGGCAAAACTTAAGACCTACAATCATTTAAGTATATCCCCAGTTCAAAGCATTTTTAAGCAACACTTTATAATTCCAATTCATTCATACATTCCATGCAGACATATAAGAATTCCGGAGCAGTTCCTGCATCTACTGCTTTTGTATTCACATAGCGGCGTTCAGGCTGAAGAAAAGGAATGCCAAATCGACGCCGCGAAAAGGAATGCTGTAGTCAATTTCAAACTTTGCTTAGGCCTTATTATGCTTGCCATAGCGAGCATTTCTTAAATTAGTATCGTTAACGCGCGATACATAAACTACGGGGTGTTATAAGTTTAACGTGTTTGTGTGTGTGTGTGTCTGTCTGTTCCACCGTAGCGCTCAAACGGGTGTACCGATTTGAATGGGGTTTATTTTGTTTGAAAGGCGAATTAATCAGGAGTGTTCTTAGCTATGCTTGATGAAAATCGGTCTAAGATGGCGGCCGCCACATAATGGCGGAGTACATATTTTTGCACAACTCCCTCAATATGGGTATGAAATGAAAGGGCATGACTAGTAGAATAGCACTATGCAAATCCAAGATGGCCGCCACCACAAAATGGCGAATGTTGGGGTTTTTTTTTTAATTTTTAATTTATACTTGTTAAGTTTTTCGCGAACAGGCTGACATACAGACGCGGTGGGGGACTTTGTTTTATAATATGTAAGTAGTAACAATATTTTTATTCCAAATGTAAGAGAGGGGCGACACAGCCGCGGGCCAGTGTTCGAATGAGCACGTACTGTCCACAGGACCCCTCCATTGTGATCGATTCCATTGAACTCTGGTCAATCAATTGAGCTACACGCTAACGCTTTTAGCAACAGAAATATTTCTCACTGCGACATCTTGTTATACGTTTTTATCGAATTTTTCTTTTGTTTTTCTTACAGCCAGTTGCACTTCATGCAGTTTTTAGTCTGGCAGCCCTGGAACAAATTGTTTAGTGATCAATAACAAGCTGAATTTTCGTCAGTAGGTTCGTTTCGACGAGACGATCAAGTTTTTTATCTATGAAAATTCTCGATGGAGGTAGCTACTTGAGTAGGGAGGTGTTCAACATTTCGATTCGCTAATATGTAGCCATTTTTTTTACAACAAGTATTTACTAAGCTGCATACAAAAAATCAGCTATTTATTAATAATTTTTAATCATTTTCGGAGTGGAAAACGCTGTAGAATATTATTAATAACCAGCTGATTTTTTGTATGCAGCCTAGTAAATAATATATGATATTGTTCGTTTTAGAATTATTGCAAAATCGTTAAGTCCCTGAATTTCTCATACAGAGCAGAGTGCTTAGTCTAAGATCGAAGCACTCGAAAACGAACTCGAAAACTATTGATCGATTTCAGAGTAAAATAGACCTAAAATGGCTTGTATTAAGGTTTGAGTTCGCCAATACATTCAGCATTCGAACACAACGAGCGCCCCAAGCAGAAATGTTGTAAAATACATATTCGAACTATGGAATTACGACTTTAAAATACGAGTATTTGAGTTCATTTTGCTCTGAATTCACTTGTGATTCGATCAATAGTTTTCGAGTTCGTTTTCGAGTGCTCCGATCTTAGACTAAGCACTCTGATGACGTTAGTACACAGAAGTCACACATTTTTTGGGAGTATATTGAGTGTCCATACATTAGTTAGTCGAGGAACTTTTACTGTTTTCATGAATAATTGATACGTAACGTCACGTAATTAGTATTACGGAGAGCGCTATGATACAGCAAACGAACTTCATTTATATAAGTAAGTCGATTTAGTTATATGTGATCAAAATAAGATAAACATAGAAATAATGATAATAAGAATAGTTTTTTTCATTTTCTATTCTATCTATCCTGTTTGAATGTCTCTTACAGGGGGCAAGACATATGTAACTAAAAGATGGTAGGTTAACATTCCTATTCTTATCTCGATTGCATTATAATATATTATGAGAAAACAAAACGCGTAGATACATACAAATAAATACATGCAAATATAGACCGCTATAAAATCATCACCTTATCACAGTCGGAGAACCCAAAACACTACACAGATGTGGTCGCAAGAGCTAGTTAGGTAGATATTATACAATTAGGTATAGTGTGAGACACCAGCTGTTGACAAGATTAAGCCACATCGAGCCAGCTACATCGCCCAACTTCGCACAACAAGTTGTTGGACCGCTGCAAGCTCGTTGCATTAATCACTTTACCTATTCTCTGATTAAAACTTTACCATTCTGGATACGGTATGGTCCTTGCCAGTGTTGTCGTCGTTTTAACTAGGGATTGTTCGTAGAGTCTGTGCAAAAAGGGAATCAGCGTGGCCAAACAGTAAACTAACGGACTCAAAGATGTACTGTATTGCTCGCTAAACAAAAAAGATATAGTACGGCAGCCCTGGAACAAAATTTTTAGTAATTAATAACAAGCTGAATTTTCGTGAGTAGGTTTGTTTCGACGAGACGACCAACTTTTTATCTATGAAAATTCTCGATGGAGGTACGTACTCGAGTGCGCCGGTGTTAAAATTTCGATTCGCTCGGGTGGGAAATCGTCCCACTTAGGACTATATGGCCATTTCATTATACAAGTATTTATTAGGCTGCATACAAAAAATCTGCTTGTTATTAATAACTAAAAAATTTGTTCCAGGGCTGCCGGACTAATAATTAAGCACAGCAGCGCCCTCAAATCCCATGCCAATTCTCTTTTTGAACATATTCTACACTTATGCTAACTCTATACTAATATAATAAAGCGGAAGAGTTTGTTTGTTTGAACGCGCTAATTTCTGGAAATACCAGACAGATTTGAAAAATATAGGTTATTGGCTATTCAGCATCACGGTATGGGCTTTAGGGTGGTTTCACACCGGCAAGGCAAGGCGCAAATGGGACGGGCGAGAATTTCACCGCAAGATCTCCCACGGGCTTACGAATCAAAGAGTTCCCACGGGATATCTAAAAACCATAATACGCGCGGGCGAAGTCGCGGGCATCGGCTAGTACGTCATAAGCGGCGTCAAATTAAACCATACTGTGACCATTAACATACTCTGACCTACAGTCAAATAGCGTATCTAAAAATATAAATTGAATAGAAGCAGGCGTTACTTTGCGAAAACCATAATAATAATAATTATGAAATGATAATATAATGAAATAAGTTTATTTTGGCTATAATCCACCTAAGCAGAAAAATATATAGGTATAAACGTGCAGTATGCGCTATGCACTGCTCGCTCTTGTACTACTACAGAATATGCAAGAAAAAAAAGTAATACCTACGTACAATTTCCATGCAACCCCCCACAAATATTCTACAACATATTATTCTACTCTACTCCTGCACCAGATCATCCTCAGGAGATGTTGACTGCTGCCTTGCTGCGTCATGCATGTTGTATAAATCGACCAGAATCTCATGAAAAATAGGGAAATTAAATTTTGTAGTAAGCAACACTAGGCTAACTCGGCTGCCCTAGTAATAAACAAAGTAATTACATTCAGAACACCTTACCTGGGATCGTTTCAAGAAACGAAAAATCAAGCAACTGCATTTTAAATACAAAAACAAAGTAATCAACATCCAATTACTTTGTTTTTGTGTTGTGCTTGTTGTTTACTTGATTTTTGCATTTATATTCCGGGTTAGTGTGTGCAGTTACTTTGTTTGGGCAATTCAAATTTTAGTAAACGGTTCAAGTTATTTGAAATATTAAACTGTGGTAAAAAACTACTCCACATAAAACTTTTGTTAATGCAAGAAAGTCAATTTCACAAAAAATGTCTGTTACTTTGTTTATCGCTAGGGCAGCCGTAGTGTTGCTAACTCTGGAATTTCATTTCCCCATTTTTCATGAGATTCTGGTCGATCTATACCATATTAGACATGCTGCATGTTGTACAATAATAGACATGTTTTATGTTGTACCATATTAGACATGTTGCTTATTGTACCATACCTATTTTTCAGCTTTGGCGAATTATAGCGAAGTAAGTTTATTTTTCGTTGAATATGAATTAATATAACCCACGTCAAAAGAACTGTCAGCTAATGGGTCTGCCAGGAAATATCTTCCTTCCCAGTTTTTCTGTGTTTTTGTGGGAGTATTTTTTACTTGCAACTTTGTTATGAACCAGTTTGACAGGCTTCAAGTTTATAGACGTATCTGAGCTGTGTAAAGGCAATAGACTGACCGATTCTTTCACATTTATAATAATATGGATAATGAGAAATCATGTGGCAAGTAAATTTAAACAAAAATATAGGCAATAAATAAAATCAAAAGTGATTACCGCTTAATACCTTTTCATCGGTAAAATGGTACTTTATAGGTATTTTTGAAAGCCCGAAATAAATTATAGAATTTGAGTTGTACGATTGAGCGTATTACGCAATTTTCATGTTATTAAAATTATATTTTGCAATTCATCATGCTGTTATGAATATTGCTAAATATTTTCACATTAATCACAATCACAATAATATTATAAAGGTTAAAGTTTGTGTGTTTGTGTGTGTGTATGTTTGTTCCTCTTGACCGCCGCAACTACTGAACCGATTTGGCTGAAATTTTGAATGGATATAGATTATGCCCTGATTTAATCAATAAACTTTTATAATAATAATACTTTTTATCCCGGAAAAGTATTCATGTGGAACTAAAATAGATATAAACTTTCAAAAACGCCATAGAGGGCTGACTGTTCACGCTCACGCTCACATAAAACATTATTGCAATAGTTTGCTGTGTTGCATGCATTGGCAACACATAGGCTATTTTTTATCCTGGAAAAATGCACAGTTTCCATACTATTCCAGCTAAAGGTAGATTACTATAGCAAACTTCCTTGATATAATAAGTATAAATGTTGGAAAAGGGAGCGGGAACGGGAACCGGAAATCCACGATTCCCTCGGGATTTTTTCAAAACTGAAATTCATGCGGGCGAAGCCGCGGGCAGATGCTAGTGATAAATAATACGATGGCGTATACCGTATACTGATTTTCTAGTATAATTGATCTGTAATTTTAAAAATTAAGCTAATGGTAAAGTAATCACCATTAGCTTAATTTTCAAAATCACCTCTTGGTTGTTTAATGAAAAACGTGCGTTCGATATCCGCCCTCGATTTCTTGCAGGTTATTAATGGCAGGGTCGGGAATCGAACCTTAGAAGGATCGTCCCTTCGATTGTTGAAATTCAAACAAAGGCGCTATGGAATACAGAAATAGCCTGTGAGTGTAAAGCGAAGGGAATTGTGTTGTATGAGAGAAAATTAATAGGTTCCCTTTAAAATATGGCTTCTTATATTGACTGTTCAAAGCTCGTGAACTTATTGAACGATATAGGTATGACGTTGATATTAATAAGTATCAGATAATATAAATATTACATAGGTAGGTATTTAACATCAACAAAAAAAAAATATTTATAATTTAACATTAAAAGTAAAATTAAATTAACTATCTAAATATACAATGAACCTAAAACTAAAAACCTTAAAAAATATAATGTAATAACTAAAATAATATATTATTAAAAGGAGTCCCTTTAGGCAAGGTTCCGAAGATACTGGCAGCGTTCCCCCTTTGGATAGCTAGACTAATTCTTTGTCCGACGTAGCTGCCAGCTCTTCGGTCTCCTGTGATGTCGACTAACCTTTTTGCTATTTCTTTAAAAAGCCTAATAGCACTAGGACCCCACGGACCAAGGGTCTCTACACCGAAAGGGACAAAATCATATTCAGAATAGAATAGAATAGAATAGAAAAGTTTTTTATTCAAATAAACTTTTACAAGTGCTTTTGAATCGTCAACTGAATCTACCACAGGTTCGGAATGCAGTTCCAGCCGAGAAGAACCTGCAAGAAACTCGGCGGTTGCTCTTTTTTTAAAAATAACATTATAACAATTATTATTATTAATGTACATGATTGAAATGCCGTCTCGCGCATTGCTGGAACGAGTTAAATCCAAGCTTTTTTATCGTTTATATAATCTTCAATTGTATAATAAGCTTTTTTTATGAGCATACTTTTAATAGAGTTCTTAAACTTGTGTAAAGGCAAGTCTAAGACATATTTTTTGTTCAGATAAACTTTTACAAGTGCTTTTGAATCGACAAATGAATCTACCACTGGTTCGGAATGGTGCTTACAATTCTACACGTCAAAAAGGGCAGACAAAAGTAGCCCCATTTCCGACGGCGGCACCCGTTCACGAGCATGACGCATGATCCAGCCATTGCTTCGCTCAACCATATTTGAGGGAACGTAACAACCCGCACCACACGACACCACCACAGAAATGTTTAAAGAGAGCGTGACATACTTAGGCTACCCATGATTTAAGCATCGAATTGAACACCAATAATCGAATACTAATAAAATAATAATAATAATAAATTTTCAATTTATACTTGTTGCTATTTCTTTAAAAAGCCTAATAGCATTAGGACCCCACGGACCAAGGGTCTCGACACCGAATGGGACAAAATCATATTCGGAGCCTAGACCCCTGTATTTGCATGTTTTAGCTTTTTCAGGAGCTTCACTATGTAGGTATTTATATTAAACTAGTGGATCCGGCAGACTTCGTCCTGCCCGGTGACATACCGACATCGGCACCACGTATACTGAGACTCGGTAGGTTATACCTGTACCTATCCGGTAATTGTGTTTTCAAACCATCCAGGAACCCATTGATATATACACATAAAATTTCATCCAAATTGATCCAGCCGTTTAGGAGGAGTTAGGAGACAAACACACGTACAGAAGGATAACAACATATGTAGGTACGGGTGAGAGAGTTTACCGTATCGACGCGGGATGAACTATTTTTGACAGTTGCCAAACCAATGAACATTTTGTATGGGGAAATGTTTTTACTTTTATTTTATGTTTTCGTCAATTTTTCAATGTTTTTAATAGTTATTATTATTCGGGACGGTCCCAAATATAACAAATCAAAAACCATGAAAATCAGTCCAGCCGTTCTCGAGTTATAAGTGTTCGAACTAACACGACTTTGTTTTATATATATAGATATATAAAAATATATTTTGAACTACCTAGAGTCTAGACGATGCCCGCGACTTCGTCTCCGTGGATTTAGGTTTTTAGGGTTCCGTACCTACCCAAAGAGTAAAACGGGACCCTATTACTAAGACTCCGCTATCCGTCTGTCTGTCTGTTTGTCCGCCAGTTACCAGGCTTTACTCATAAACCGTAATAGTTAGACAGAGCCGAAGTCCGAGCTTCACAGGCGGCGCCCTTTAGTCTTGTGTAGTTCGCGAACGAACGAACGAACGAAGTAGTTTTAAGACCACTCCTTTACGCGAACTTCGCGACCTAGTTCCCAGATTGGTAAGTAGTTCCGCAACTCCTTATTTCGTAGTTCGTAGTGAAGCGAGCAAAGAGTATAAGCGACCGAGAGTGAGCGAGAGCGCGGTTTCGTCTTAACTGCTCGTAGTTCACAGTTCACATCGTTCGTTTCTGACTCTGTGATTCGGTTAGCTGCTTGGTCTGCGGTGAGCGGTCAGCGGAGTGTCAGTGTAATCTGCCTTTCTCAGGTTCTAAACGGGAACTAATGAACTTAAAGAGCGACCTAGTTCACTAAGGAACTGAGTGCTTAGTCTAAGATCGGAGCACTCGAAAACGAACTCGAAAACTATTGATCGATTTCAGAGTAAAATAGACCTAAAATGGCTTGTATTAAGGTTTGAGTTCGCCAATACATTCAGCATTCGAACACAACGAGCGCCCCAAGCAGAAATGTTGTAAAATACATATTCGAACTATGGAATTACGACTTTAAAATACGAGTATTTGAGTTCATTTTGCTCTGAATTCACTTGTGATTCGATCAATAGTTTTCGAGTTCGTTTTCGAGTGCTCCGATCTTAGACTAAGCACACTGGGAACTAAACTGAACGCTCCGGGTCGAAAACTACATATGTGCAAGACTAGCGCCCTTGGAAAGACGACCGTTGGGATCAAAACTTTCTGGCAGAGCTGTTCCGCAGCGCTGCACTCCATAGTTTTGGAGATATAAGCTTTGAAAAATCTGACCACATGAGCACACAGACATCGCAAATAATAGACATAGACATTGCGAAAATAAGAAGTTTATGTACCTACAATATGATGAAAAGTGTGCATGTGTCCTTACCTATTTTAAAATAAAAGATCGTGATTTTAAATAAAACGTCCTTCGTGGAATACCTTAAACCCTGCCACAGAGTTTCTAAACTTATTTCATTACAAACATGTCTGGACAATTGATTAAAAGTTCGAAAATAATATATTATTTACTAGTATCTGCCCGCGGCTTCGCCAGCGTGAATTTCGGTTTTAAACAAATCCCGAGGGAATCGTGGATTTCCGGTTCCCGTTCCCGCTCCCTTTTCCAACCTTTATACCTACTTTCAAGGTAAACTGCTATAGTAATCTACCTATAGCTGTAGCTATAGATTTCGGTTTTTTCAAAATCCCATGGGATTTCTTTGATTTTTCGGGATAAAAAGTAGCCTATGTTTTAAGTCAGGACATAATCTAGTTCCATTCAAAATTTCAGCCAAATCGGTTCAGTAGTTACGGCGTGATTGAGTAACAAACATCCAAACATCCAAACATCCACACTTTCACATTTATAATATTATAGTATATTTGTAAACCTAAGTAAGTAGGTATTTTAAAATAAACGACATTGCCTGTGACTTTGAACAAAACGTCCTTCGTGGAATAGATACCTTACATAGCTACCAAAGCTCTGAACTACTTTCATTAAAAACATGTCTGGATATTTGTTTTAAAGTTCGAAAATAATATAACATCCCACACATTCGTAGGTAACTGTTTGTAACAGTATATTGTAATTTACGAAAATCCCTACATTATTTTAATTACCATCACGCCTCCAGTAAGCCCGTTTCGCTTTTAATTAGCAAAATTAAGCCCCTAGCCAAATAACCAACGCTAGTTCATACAAATTCAATTCAATTTGTGCTTCACGAGTCCATGGCTCCAAACAATAATAATGACTTTGCAGGAACCACTGGGAATTAACGAAGTATTCTATGCTGTATTCTAACAAACTCTCTACAACTTGGTGTAATTCAAACCTCCACTTGTACCTTCAAAATGTACAAACGTATAGGTAAGTCACCATCAACAAAGCTCTACAGGCCTTGGCTTGGTCCAGCAAACTTCTCCAGCGGAGACGGAAGCTTCCTTCCAGCTTCAAACCCCCCAAAACCCTCATATCCCTTTCCACTCCGCCAATCCACCGACCTCTAGGTCTTCCTCGGCCTCTACGACCATTCGGTTTACTGTCCAGTAACTTTTACTCTTGTATCGTCCATGCGTTGCACATGTCCCGCTCATCGCATTCGTGATAGTTTAATGGTTTTGCCAACGCAAGGTAAGTATAGGTAAGTAATAATAATAATTATAGAGGCATGTAAAAATAATACTTACTATACTTACTAACTATGACTGCGTAAAAATGTTACTCCCATCGCAAATCATTCCCCGCTAGTATTGCATGTAGTGTTGTGCTTGTCCCGTTCAATTTACCGACTTTAATATATAATAACCGACTTTAAAAAAGGGGACGTTCTCAATTTATCGGAATCTTTTTTTAATGTAGATATTATGAGTTCAAAGACTTCAATTAAGACATTTTAAGACCAGAATTTTCCAAATCGGACTCCCTGGACTGATTTGGAATATTCTTCTTTTTTTATACTTCTCATGGTCATCAGGTCAAGATCTGATGATGGGATTCTGCAGTTATCGAGGGAACTCTTCAAATTTTATGGTACCTATATTGAAATCGGTTTAATTTTTCTTTAAAATATATAACTTGTTTATTAGACTAATATCACACTCCAAATTGCCGACAATACGACGCAACGGTTGTTTTCGAAGTGCGAATTTGTTAGTTTTCTGCTTAACCACACAGAACTGTAAAGTATAAAATTTGCATGTTAAAACTACTATCTATTGCACCCACAAGCTATCTCGAAGTCTAGACTTGATAGATTAAACGAACAATTACTGCGGCACTTACCATAAACCGTTGTAGAAAAAACACAAGGTAAAACTTGCCAACGCTTAAGCAAGCGAAGGGACCATTTACACTAAGTCGTCAAACGCCTCCGAGAGAAAACGCGAAACGCCACTTCTGCATCTCGAGTTTATATCTATAACTAATATACTGACCATGAAGTATAACATTAAAAGTAAGTTACTATCAGTAAGATATCAGTGGACGAATTTTTATCGCCTGGAAACTTTAAGGCGACAAAATCCATAAGTCAGTTATAACTATGAATGACTTATGGGTCCAAACATGGAGTATCACTTAGCAATGGCAAGAGTTATGCTCGGAATATCCTTAAAGAAATGAGGAGATCTGTAGGGATTAGTTATGTTCAGCATGAATAAAAATGATGATTTTTTTCTTTAAAAAAAAGTAAACAACTATAAGTATACTCTTGTGGTCGTTCAACAATCCAGTGTAAAGGGGTCCTCGGAGCACTCGCTTGATTAGACCGGGGCGAATTATGCGAATTAGCAATTGCGCTCTCGCATTCGTCTTCTCACATACAACGTAGTGAATTAGGTCGTGTTATAGAGTAGAGATAACAGTATTTAATACAATTTCTTAACGAATATTAGGCATGCTTAAAGATAAAATATTTCCCTTTCTCCTACAATTAGGCGTCAAGGCTGGGGTTCGATCTGGTCTTTTCGTATTTCAGTCTGTAAAAGAAATAAGCGGGTGAGCCATTCTCTGAGTTCTCTACGTGACCGGTTCAGAAATGAAGACATCAGTAAAAGAGCCACAGTAATTGACATAGCTCAACGGATTGCGATGCTGAAATAGTAAGAGGCGATGCACATAGTTTAACGAACTGACAGACGTTGGGGTCCGATGGTGCTGGAATGGTGACCTCGCACCGGAAAGCGCAGCGCAATGTTAGCAGACCGTAAGATTTGCCAACATTGCGCTGCCACTAGAAAGATCGAAGGGTGTTACCAGACCAATCGATCGATCGTCGATCGACGGCATTAGTCAACGTCGATCGAAGTTAATCGACTAGTCTAGTAGCTTTAATTGATCGACGGATACTTACCGTTCGACTAACCAATCGATCGATTGTCGGTCGATGGCATCGGTCGATATTGATCGATCTAATCAAGTAGCTCAATCGACGTCGGCTAATTCATTCTACCATCGATCGATCGTTGATCGACAATTGATCGATTGGTCTGTTAGAAACTATCGATCGATGCCAACTAATTCAGTCTACCATCGATCGGTGCCGTCGATCGACGATCGATCTATAGGTCCGGCAACACCCGAAGATCTAGAATCTAGATGGATCGACGACACCAGATGAGACACATGGAACCGCTGGAGAAAAGCTGGCACAAAACTGCGGCGTCAAATAGTGAACATAAATCGGTTGATGATTACGAGGCGTTACTATGCGCTAAATCTATATGGTTCAAAGTGCAACATGTGCTATGCAACGCACGCTCTTCCGCCACCTTCCGCTACAAGACATACAGGAAAAATTTAACTGGATGCTTGCTTTATTATTACGATATATTTTTTTTTCAACTTACTGTTCTTTCTACTCTATATACTAAAGTCCACAGACGTCGTACTTATAATTCCGCTCAACGACCGTCTAACTGATTACCCCTGCATCTCCATGCCTTTTTCCATAACCGCTGAAAATGGCTAAACTGAACCCCGTAACGGCTGCATCGATTTTAACACAACTTTCACAATCATGTAGAAGATTAGACAAGAAGTGATGAAGGCTACATTTTGTCCCAGAAATATTTAGGATTCATTCGTAAAAAAATAAATACGATAGGTACGATAGATACTGATTACTGAACCGCACTTGGAGAAATTTGGCATAGAGATAGCTAGCAAACCACAGACATCCATGAAATCAAAAAAGTTAAAAAAAACTGGTTGTCTGTAAAGTCGGTTTACGGACGATAATTTTACGTGATAACGTCATGAAAACAAAAAGAGATGGATGCGTCACAAGCCGAACGCTTAGGTCGATCGTGCCTTCTCTATCGCATGTTCCGCGATCACGCTAGCACGCGGTACGTAACAATGAGTCATGCTTTTTCGTGCGTGTAGCCGGCATACATCGATTTATAAGACGTTATCACGTCAAAAATTTTTAGAGAAATTTTAAAATTTAAGCTAAATTCGTGCGAATTATGTCGTAGCCGGTATCTAGTAAAAAAACTTTAAGGGCCTGTTTCACCACCTTCTCATAAGTGTCTGATAGCCTAAACGTGTTTTGTCACTTTCTTGCTTTATTTCAAGTGACAAAGACAAAAGCTGTAGATAGAATAGAATAGAATAGAATAGAAAAGTTTTTTATTCAAATACACTTTTACAAGTACTGTTGAATAGTCATAATTATGAATCTACCACTGGTTCGGAATGCCATTCCAACTGAGAAGAACCAGCAAGAAACTCGGCGGTTGCTCTTTTCCAAATTTACAATATCAATATAACAATTTTATGTTAAGTACATGATTGAATTGCCGTCTCGCGCATTGCTGGAACGAGTCAAATCCACGCCTTTTTATCATTTATATAAGTAATCTTCAATTTTATTCAGATAAACTTTCACAAGCGCTTACGAATCGAGAAATGAATCTACCACTGGTTCGGAATGGTGCTTACAATTCTACACATGTGAAGAAGGGCAGACAAAAGTAGCCCCATTTCCGACGGTGGCACCCGTTCACGATAGATAGCTATCCGTTACTTAAGAGAGTGGTAAAACAGGCCCTAAGTATTGTTACTTTCTTCAGTTGTATTATGTACGACATCCTTTGAAGATAACTTTAGTCTCGAAGCCGTGAAATGCGCAAAAGCTCTGGGAAAATTTTCAAAACAAATTACCGCTTTGACGGAGGCCTCAAATTGGAACGCTAATGCCTTTGCCTCAACCGCCTCACTAGTCAGGCTTTATTAGCATTATTTAGATGTTTGTGAGCTCTAATAAACTGAATGGCTGATGAATGAATGATCATCGACGAAAATTTGTTATATTGTGTGGGCGATTCTTAATTGAAAATCAATTTCTTTTTTCAAAATTAATACTTTGTACACTTTAATGTAGATCAATTTGAAACCAACGAAAAAAGAAAAAAAGAAAAAAGGAAAGGTTTCTTAAGTAATAAGTATTTTGAACTAGCTTTTGCCCGCGGCTTCGCCCGCGTGATTTTTGGTTTTTCACAAATCCTGAGGGAATCGTGGATTTCCGGTTCTCGTTCCCGCTCCCTTTTCCAACCTTTATATCTACTTTCAAGGCAGTTTGCTATAGTAATCTTCCTATAGCTGTAACTATAGATTTCGGTATTTTCAAAATCCCGTAGGAACTCTTTGATTTTCCGGAATAAAAAGTAGCCGTTGTATTAATCCAGGGTATAATCTATCTCCATTCCAAATTTCAGCCAAATCCGTTCAGTAGTTTTTGCGTGACTGAGTAACAAACGTCCAAACAAACAAACATCCAAACATCCAAACGTCCAACCATCCAAATATCAAAACATCCAAACATCCACACTTTCACATTTATAATTATTATTATTAATAGGATGATGTAGTATCAGGACAAAAAGCTGTGATAGCCTAGTGGTTAGGACGACCGACTTCTAATCGGAGGTCGTGAGTTCGATCCCGGGCACGCACCTCTAACTTTTCGGAGTTATGTGCGTTTTAAGTATTTAAATATCACTTGCTTTAACGGTGAAGGAAAACATCGTGAGGAAACCTTGCATGCCTAAGAGTTCTCCATGACGTTCTCAAAGGTGTGTGAAGTCTGCCAATCCGCTTGGCCAGCGTGGTAGACTATGGCCAAAACCCTTCTCACTCTGAGAGGAGACCCGTGCTCTGTAGTGAGCCGGTAATGGGTTGATCATGATGATGTAACATCCAAGTTCCACCAGTCGCAAACTTATTGAAAAATCAATAAGATTTTTTTTTCAATAAGTTTGCGACTGGTGGAATCTAAGCGTGGCCATTATGGCTAATTTTGTCTAAATTAATCTAAATTGGCAGGTTTAAAAACCTCCTGGTCTGCTATTTTTTCCGCAGGGAGTATCATGAAAGAGATATGAAATAGATTTAGGCCTGATATTTTAGTTGAACTTAGAGATTGTGTTAAACAGAATTAGCCACAATGTTTGCGCAAAACCCATTGGCAAAACCTTGTGTTAAAAAATGTGCTCCAAACAAAATATTAAGTCCAAGCAGAGAACCGCCATTGAATGAAAATTCTATCGCCAGTAATTTGTTGAACACTAACCTCAAATTTGAGCGCCCCGGCCGGGTCCATTACGGGCATTCACTGCAACAGAGCAGTCGGGCAAAGCTCACTAATTACGCTGAATTAATTAAAACTACGGCGCAGGTACGCGGGACCAGTATGCAAATCTTGTTTGAGCCGGTAACAGGGGTTTTAAGTTCGGCTCTTCTTAGTTGTGGTGGAATCAATTGCTTGTTATTTTCAATTTTCACGCAAATTATTTATCAATACTGCCACGTAGCTGCCACTGAAGCTGTGATAGCCTAGTGGTTAGGACGACCGACTTCTAATCGGACGTCGTGGGTTCGATCCCGGGGCACGCACCTCTAACTTTTCGGAGTTATGTGCGTTTTAAGTATTTAAATATCACTTGCTTTAACGGTGAAGGAAAACATCGTGAGGAAACCTGCATGCCTGAGAGTTCTCCATAACGTTCTCAAAGGTGTGTGAAGTCTGTCAATCCGCTTGGCCAGCGTGGTAGACTATGGCCAAAACCCTTCTCACTCTGAGGGGAGACCCGTGCTCTGTAGTGAGCCGGTAATGGGTTGATCATGATGATGATGATGATGATTTGTCAACACTGCCACGTTGTTGTAAGTGGTTAAATCATGTTCGATTGCGTATCACGAGGTACTGATTTCATTATGGAAATCGTGTTTGAGCCGGTAACAGGGGTTTTAAGTTCGGCTCTTCTTAGTTGTGGTGGAATCAATTGCTTGTTATGTTCCATTTTCACGCAAATTATTTGTCAATACTGCCACGTTGGTGTAACGGTTAACATGTTCGATTATGTATCACGAAGTTCTGGTTTCATTTTCCGGGACTTGATTTTTATTACAATTTTTTTTTAGTTTTGCCTCAACTATATACCTACAAAACCTGATGATTTTAAAATTATTATTAACTAGTGGACCCGGCAGACTTCGTCCTGCCCGGTGACATAGTGACATCGGCGCCACCCGACACCCGGTAGGCTACCTGTACCTATCCGGTAATTGTGTTTTCAAACCATACAGGAACCCATACAAATATACACACAAAATTTCATCCAAATCGGTCCAGCCGTTTAGGAGGAGTTAGATGACAAACACACGTAACTACGGAAGAATTATATAGGTACAAGTGAGAGAGTTTATCGTATCCACGCGACGGGATGTTTGACAGTTACGAAACCCATGAACATTTTGTATGGGAAAATGTTTTTACTTTTATTTTATTTTTTCGTCAATTTTCTAATGTTTTTAATAGTTATTCTGCTATTCGGGACGGAGACAAATACAACAAATCAATAACCATGAAAATCGCTCCAGCCGTTCTCGAGTTATAAGTGTTCGAACTAACACGACTTTGTTTTATATATATAGATTCCTGTGATTTCGTAATCAGTGAGTCCACTCACTCACTATTTCGCTTAGGTCAAGACCGACTGTCTCTAAAATCGACTCTACTAGACATTAAGCAGATTATACTAAGAGCCAGTGTTAGCTCTGTTTAAAAACCAACACGTTAAAACAACTTGCAGTATAACAAATCATAAGCGTACTATTTTATCCTGTTGAGGGCAATCCAAAGCCGATAGCTTCCATGAGGATTTGTCTCCATTGATCCCATTCTATAATATGCAAAAGTGACCAACTAGGTGCTGGAGTGGCGACCTCGCACTGGGAAGCGCAGTGTTGGTAGACCCCCCACTAGGTGGACCGACGACATCAAACGAGTCGCAGGGAGCCGCTGGATACAAGCGGCACAAGACTGTGGCATGTGGAAGTCCCTTCAAGAGACCTATGTCTAGCAGTGGACGTCGATCGGTTGATAACGACGACGAACGACGACCAACTACGTGTATAAATAATCACGGTTAAGTCAACATTTTCACCTCGACGGCGACGGAGATATTAAATTTAAAATTCTTTAAATATTTATTCATTGAAATTATCGGGTCTTTCGCCTGAACGGCTCGTTTCAGTGAACGGGCTCGCAATCGACCGTGTTCCAACCAATTACCGACTGGTGAGTTATTAATTGTGGTCGCTTTGCATTTTTGAAGGGAATCAAAGTTAATATCGCGAATACGGCGCGGCGACACAAAAATAAAACTGCAATATAAGTAATATTTTTTTCAACTCAACATAGTTCTGCTTGATTACTTTTCTACGAGCATGCTACATTCTGTCTGTCAGGGTATGTGAATTAGTTTATAACTTTTTTAACCGACTTCAAAAACAGGAGGTTATCAATTCGACATGACGTACATATGTATTTATGTATGTATTATGTATGTATGTATGTATGTGTGTTGTGTGTATGTATGTTTGTCCACGTATTTCTCCGTAACTGTTAATCCTACTAGTTAATATTATAAATGTGAAAGTGTGGATGTTTGGATGTTTAGATGTTTGGATGTTTGGATGTTTGTTACTCAATCACGCCGCAACTACTGAACTGATTTGGCTGAAATTTTGAATGGAGATAGCTTACCCTGACTTAAAACATAGGCTACTTTTTATCCCGGAAAAGTATTCCTGTGGGACTAAAATAGATATAGACTTCCAAAAACGCGATAGATTGCGTTGACTGTTCTTAGGGAAATCACGCTCACATAGCACCAACTGGTTGGTCTGGCCGGTTGGTCAACGGGGCATACACCCACATTATTACAATAGTTGCATGCATCTGTATACGTATGCACTTTTTATCCTGGAAAAATCCACAGTTCCACGGGATTTTGATAAAACCGAAATATATATCTACAGCTATAGGTAGATTACTATAGCAAACTTCCTTGAAAGTAGGTATAAAGTTTGGAAAAGGGAGCGGGAACGGGAGCCGGAAATCCACGATTCCCTTGGGATATGTGAAAAAACGAAATTCACGCGGGCGAAGCCGCGGGCAGAATCTAGTCTGCAATATTTTTTTCCCTGGCACGTGGGGGTCACTGTCTAGAATTAATTGAGTACAAATATATTTATTATTCTTATTGTTTTATTGAATGTTCATATTATATTATACACTAGCTGATCCCCGCAACTTCGTTCGCGTAGATATAGGTTTTTGTATAGGATCGGATCGGATCCCATAATTCTTTTATGTACCTAAACTAAATGTAGCCTAAGTTACTCCTTATAACATTGAAAGTTCCATTAAAATCGATCCAGCCATTTCGGAGATTAGCTGGAATAAATAGACAGACCGACAAACATAAAAAACGCACACCAGTTTAAAATAAGCCGTACGTTCAAAGATCCGGGTCCCAAGTTATTTGAACCCAATACTGAGGATTATAATGTCTGTCATTTCTAAACTAAAAAACCTATGACCTTGAAATATTTACGGGACAATACATAAAGTACTACCTTTCTAACAAAAAAAGAATGAGTGAAATCGAACAACGCGTTATTGAATTACAGCTAAATACACGTTTTAACTTTCATCCCCTCTCCCAAGGGAACCGTGCTGAATTTCGGGATAAAAAGTATCCTATGTCCTACCTCGGAGTATAAACTCAAATCGTACCAAGTTTCATTCGAATCCATTCAGTAGTTTCGGCGTGATGCGCGGCCAAGATACAGACAGACAGACAGACAGACAGACAGACAGAAAGACAGACAGACAGACAAAAATGAAAAAAATTGCAGTTTTGGCTTCAGTATCGATTATTATAGAGTGCCCTCCAATAATAATTTTCAAAATATCTTCAATGTACAGAATTGGATCTGTTACAGTTTTATTATATTATAGATAGATAGACTGCTATAGTCATCCCTTCCCTAGTCAACCAAAAGTTCCGTTTCAAGGATCTTAAAAAGAGATAACTAATTGGAACATTGTGCTAAGTTTGAAGCCCTCCAGATACCGATAAAGTTTAAGTTCATTGAAATTGTAGGTAACTTTACACCCGACTTGCTATAATGTTCCTACTTACTGAGCAATTCTAAATGTTTTTCTTAAGGAATTTGCATACTTTTGCTTATTACAAGGAAAAGTTTGGGGAGTTCTTATAATTTTGTTGTTTTTCTTGTAATCTGTTTGGTTTGATTTAATTTAAGAAAATTAGATATTTTAGTAGACACACAATGGATCCTATTGTTTGTATTTAATTGAATGTATAAGTTCTAATTAATTATTGTTCATATTATATTTAACGAACAGAATAACTAGATCAAAGGTAGCTTATTTTGAATGAAAAGATTCAATAGTACTGTGATGTATGTACCTATCTTTACTCACGATGAAACGGAGACGATATATCATGCATTTAAACTAGGAGATTGTGTGTTTGTTTGTGCGTTTTTATTTTTGCCAATTTCGTGTCAATATAATATTCAACTCACTTGGGTGGTGTTTCCACATAACTGTGATATGGGGTTATTCAAGAGGCGAATCAACAAATTCCTCAAAAGCCGGTAATATATAAGTGACAACACAAAATTTGGCAATTTTTCTTCGGTGGATACCCAGCTTTATATGTAGTTTCCAAGCAAGTGGACAGTCGCCTCCTTGCGTCAATTTGCAGTGAAGACGTCAGAGCGTGGCCGTAAAAGCGTTCCTATGTCTAGCTGCTAAGTTGTCCAACAAACTAAACGCCAGGTGAAACTTTGTTGTTGGACTTTCCTTTCACCGCGTCACTTTAAACAGAGGGATCGGAAGTTCGCTTTGATTTTTATTTTCGTCTCGGTGGTATAGTTTTTAACCCCCGACGCAAAAACGACGGGGTGTTATAAGTTTGACGTGTCTGTGTGTGTGTGTGTGTGTGTGTGTGTCTGTCTGTTCCCCTGTGGCGCTCAAACGCGTGGACCGATTTGAATGCGGTTTTTTTTGTTTGAAAGGTGAATTAGTCGAGAGTGTTGTTAGTTATGTTTGATGAAAATCGGTCCAAGATAGCCGCCGCTACAAAATGGCGGATGACATATTTTTTCACAACTCCCTTGATATGGATATCAAATGAAAGGGCTTGACTAGTAGAATAGCACTATTGCAAATTCAAGATGGCCGCCACTACAAAATGGCGAATGTCGGGGGTTTTTTAAAATTTTCAATTTATACTTGTATTGGCGTTAATTCCGTGGAAAAAGCCCTAGTAAATGTACATAGCTACTGCTGATAAAGAAATTCTGCATACTAGCCCGTGCGAGGTAGTTCCCTGCTCCCTTTTCTCGGTCACATTCCCTATTATATTCTATAAAGTCTTAAGTAAAACAAGATCTATATGTTTCTTTTATCCTATCAAACCTTCTTATTATAAGGTCGTGGCTCAATCTTCAAAGTGGTCTCCTGGGCTAGCACGTTAAATTTCTGTGTTCCTCGCACGGGCTAGCACGCAGAGTTTCTGTGTAACTCTCACGGGCTAGCACGCAAAACTTCTCTGCACTTTGCATGGGTTAACACGTAAAATTTCTGTGCAACTCTCATGGGCTAGCACGCAGAATTTATGTGCACCTCAAACGGACTAGCACACAGAATTTCTGTGCATCTTTCGTAAGCTAGCACGCAGAATTTCTGTGCATTTTTCATGGGCTAGCACGCAGAATTTCTGTGCATTTTTCATGGGCTAGCACGCAGAATTTCTGTGCATTTTTCATGGGCTAGCACGCAGAATTTCTGTGCATTTTTCATGGGCTAGCACGCAGAATTTCTGTACTTCTCGCACGGGTTCGCACGAGGAATTCCTTATTAACAGTCGCCTCAACCAATAAACGTCCACTGCTGGACATAGGTCTCTTGCAAGGATCCGCACAGAACACGATCTTGCGCCACTAGTTTCCAGCGGCTATCAGCCACTCGCTTGAGATCGTCCGTCCATCTAGACGTGTAGTCCATAGTCTTTCCACGCTTCGTTTGCTGGTGCGAGGTCGCCATTCAGCATTTGGGGTTCTTCGAGCAATGTCAATTACCAACAGTAGCTACACTGAAGTAGTGACCGAGGTTTTATCTTACACATATATTTATTTTTAAGCATATTACACTTGAGTACATTTTTATCATGTTTACAGTCTTTGCTTCTGCGTTACGTTCGAGGAGCTGGTTGTAGCTGAACTATTTCTTTGATTTTGAAAAAGACAGATTTCTAAGAAAATATGAATGAATATCGTGCACAAAGCAGAAACTTGCAATGCCTTTCTTTGCATAAATCTCCCGGCATTCATCTGAGCAAGTGGATTCAAACGAATAGCCCGATAAACTATGTCTCCCAGCAAAATGCTTTGATCCGGCGGTAGACTGGGTACTTAGTCTAGGAGCTAGTGGTCGCGGTTTGTTTAACGAAGCCACAGAATTATAAAGAAGTAACTACATAAGTAGATAGAAATAAATGGTTGCTAATGACTTGCCGTCTCTGGCAGTCCTTACAATTCATTAACTGATAACGCTAACAAACATACAAACATTAATTTATGTATGCGCGCCGCATGTCCACAAAGTCATGAATTAAATATTATTCGTGAAACAATTCGAAAATCATGCGAACAGGTACAAATTTCGTTCGTAGACTGAATTTGACATCAAGATGGCGTACCCGAAGACAATCAATGTAGAAAGTAGCGAGCGTTCGGAAACTATTAAGCAGATATTAATCACCCAGACAAATGGTCCACTAGCTCTCGGTGTGAATTGGTTGCGATTTACAAGAAGAATTTTATTGGAAAATGTGTAGTATAAAACCAGTCTGTATTGGTCATCGATACAGGAAATTTATCGTTTCCCTTGTCTCCTTGTAACTGTGGCCGATATTATATAAGGCTTGAGACTTTTTTATATTCTTGTTCTTATAAAAATACAATAGCTAGGTACTTATAGAATGGCTAATGTCCGCATGAATTACGTTTTCTTGAAGGCCCGAGGCCACTCTTTGTATTTTCAGAACAAAAAGTACCGAGTTGATATCTGTCTCCGGGACACAAGCTATCTCTGCATCAAATTTTATCAAGATCGGCTCAACCATAGGCGGTGAATTTTTTTTTATATTTCAAAAGTTTTTTATTTTTTTTACACAGGAACTTTAAATGTTTCCAATGCTAAACAGTAATCTAGATACTTTCGTCAAAATTGGTTTAGCCGTTTTGAATTTTAGCTTAATACTCGTAGAAGACAATGCTGTTTTATTTATTTGTATAATAACGATTAGCGGCACTAAAGCCCACCAACTTTTATACGAAAGTTTTTCCTAAGAGACAGAAAATTATGTTTAGTACACTTGGAATGAAGCCAGAGCTACTTAGCTAAAAACTAGGTCTATACCTGAGCTCTGTGAGTACTGCCTAGGGAGACGCAAACGTATAGTTAGGAAGAGTTCGTAATGTCCCTGCTACTGTAGCTTTTACATTTTACAGAGTTAAATAATGTAAGGGAGGTATTTCTGTCTAGTAAACAATGGCCTAATGTCTCTAAGGACTTGAACTTAGGCATTATGCTTGTGGCTCAGGCTTTAGTACGACACTAGTCTGATTCCGGCAAGACCGCGAAAAATGTCTGGACAGCTGAAATATAATAACTCATTGGAAAATATTATAAGAATTATGAGAAAATATCCTTTTAGTGCAAAAATTTTGTACCTACTAGATGCTTTTATATTTTGTCGTACAAAAGGAAAATTTCATATCTTTTATTAATAACGGATAGACGATGGTTTCGATGAAGTTTACAAGCCAATGACGCTCCGTAACATTGGCTTGTAAAAACTGTCAAGTTGTTAAACTCTACCAGGTTACAGGGACAAAACTGTTACAGTGATAGGAAACACGCTAGGACTAAAAGTAGACAATTATTTACATTGTAATTAATTTAAGCATAAATTTTATCTCACCATAGTCATTTGCAAATGACAACTATTTAAGTTCATTTTTAACCCCCGACGCAAAAACGACGGGATGTTATAAGTTTGACGTGTCTGTGTGTGTGTGTGTGTGTGTGTGTGTGTGTGTCTGTCTGTTCCCCTGTGGCGCTCAAACGGGTGGACCGATTTGAATGCGGTTTTTTGTTTGAAAGGTGAGTCGAGAGTGTTGCTAGCTATGTTTGATGAAAATCGGTCCAAGATGGCCACCGCTACAAAATGGCGGATTACATATTTTTTCACAATTCCCATAATATGGGTATCAAATGAAGGGCTTGATTAGTAGAATAGTATTATTGCAAATCCAAGATGGCCGCCGCCACAAAATGGCGAATGTTGGGGGTTTTTTTAATTTTTAATTTATACTTGTTACCACTATATTATATTGTGACTGTACGATGTTAGGCTATTTTAATTGCGTCTGACGCAGCGTGTGACAATGTCGTTGAGTATAAAGGCCCTTAAAAAACGTAGTAACGAAATCAAAAGTAAAAAAACGGTGCGTTCGCACCGGAATTATAATTTTAGAATCTGTTTTTTTTTATGATCCATTAAACGGAAAAACGTACACGAAACAAAAGAGCACGGCTTTTTACGACCGTAAAAAGTTACTTTATTTTAACACACCTCATATACAGTGTGGAAGCAATAAAAACGTGTACGCACAACGAAATAAAAAGTAAAGCTCGTAATACCTATATAAAACTAGTGGACCCGGCAGACTTCGTTCTGCCCGGTGACATACCGGCATCAGCGCTACCTACCGATACCCGGTGGGTTACGTATACCCGGTAATTGTGTTGTCAAACCATCCAGGAACCCATTTAAATATACGCACAAAATTTCACCTAAATCGGTCCAGCCGTTTAGGAGGAGTTAGGTGACAAACACACGCACTGTACTGTACGAGAGGTACGGGTGAGAGTTTACCGTATTGACGGGATGACATTGTTTGACAGCTACGATACCCGTGAACATTTTGTATGGGAAAATATTTTTTCTTTTATTTTATGTTTTCGTCTATTTTTTAATGTTTTAAATAGTTATTCTGCTATTCGGGACGGTCCCAAATATAACAAATCAAAAACAATGAAAATCGGTCCAGCCGTTCTCGAGTTACTTATAAGTGGTCGAACTAACACGACTTTGTTTTATATATATAGATATAGATTACCACTAGCATTACCTCTCGGTTTTACACGTGTTCTTGTAAATTAAGGGTCCTGTTTGTGTAAAATAAAGAGTAGGGGTAGAATTAAAAAGCTGTGATAGCCTAGTGGTTAGGAAGACCGACTACTAATCGGAGATCGTGGGTTCGATCCCGGGCACGCACCTCTAACTTTTCGTTATGTGCGTTTTAAGTATTTAAATATCACTTGCTTTAACGGTGAAGGAAAACATCGTGAGGAAACCTGCATGCCTGAGAGTTCTCCATAACGTTCTCAAAGGTGTGTGAAGTCTGCCAATCCGCTTGGCCAGCGTGGTAAACCAAGGCCAAAACCCTTCTCACTCTGAGAGGAGACCCTGCTCTGTAGTGAGCTGGTAATGGGTTGATCATGAAAGGGGTAGACCCCCTGTACTAAGTAAAAAATTGGGCCTGATTTTTCTCAACATTTTTTAAATGTACAGTAAATTGAATTTAAAGCTCCTGTTAACTGCCTTTTTATGTGCATTTTTCGAGCGACTGAATTGAAATTTATATTTAGCTGTATTAAGACAATAAAAGTATTGTAGTAGATAGGTACCAACAAAATGCCACTTGTAATAATTCGTGGAAAGGGTTACGATGCTCAGCAACAAAAATTAAGGCCCGATTTATACCGCCGCGGAATGGAATGGAAGCGACTTTTTGCAACGAAATTGTACATAGCTAAATGAACTTTGGAGGAGGGCGCTGCAGTGCGCTGAAGCTAAACTGAGTCCGTATTTAAAGTGAATTATAAATTCTAATATCGCGAATTTACGTCAGTTTTTGTCAAATAAGTGATATTCTTTATACAATTCGCTAGTGGAAGTGTTATCTAAAGTAAACAACGTAAAAAAACTGTGAAAAGGCCGATAAATACTTCGTCTGTTAACTGATCAATAGTTTAAAATTATAGTGTAAACAATAGTGTTGAAGTGCTAAAACACACAAACAAAAACTGCACCGAGTTAATTAATATACTGTTTTTCAATATTGACTGTATTCTAATTGCAGTAACTACAAATAAATAACAGTTATTATAACAAAAGTGAACAGTGAACAATTGACGGTAGTTTTAAAAATAAAAGTAATAACAAGACAAGACGTTTACATACATCGGGCTCGAAGATACCACTTACATATTTCAACACTATAACTAGTAATCTGTTGGCTCAATGCTAACAGCATTGGTCATACGAACCTTTGATTTTAAAAGTTACCGAGATCGATCCCGGGTTACAAAAGTTGTACGCAATTTGACTTTTTCGGTTTTTTAAATTATTTAATCGAACAGAAATGGAAGAAATATTGCAACGGCTAAAAAATATACAAGAAGACTTGAATGAAACCAAAAATAGTGTCAAGAATAGCGAAATAAACTTACTTAACAGAATTAACGAGAAATTCGATGATGTCCAAAGCAAACTGCAAAGTGTAGAGGCTACTATAAATGCACAAGAACAGCGACTAGATCATCTCGAAAAACAAGTTAGGGAGAGAAATATCGTTATTTTTGGTGTAGAGGAATTGGAACAAAATTATGAAGAATTGCACAATAAGATCCTTGAGATATTTAATGATACTATGCAGATAGATTGTTCTAGTTTTGAAATACAATCGGTGAGAAGAATGGGTAAAAAATCCGAAAAAACTAGACCGATTATAGTAACACTCTCTACATTAAGAAGAAAAATCGAAATTTTAAGAAACAAAAAATCAGTAGTACAGCTGAATTATTATATAAAGGAAGACTACCCGCCAAAAATAGTACAAATACGAAAAGATCTCCAAGAAAAGGCGAAAGTAGAGAGGGAAAAAGGAAAAAAAGTATTAATCAAATATGATAAGTTGTATTGTCTTTCCACAAAAAGAGAAAAATGAGAAAAAGGACGTAACAAACCGAGGCAACAAACGCAATCTTTCCCAAACCCCTCCCGACAACCATAACAGATTAATTAAGAAAAACTGTGAGGTGATCCAAACGCAAAAAAAGAATACTTTGTCGTCTTACTGGACCAATAAACAAACCCCAAACAACAATAGAAAAGAAAATCAAATTACTCCCGAGTCTACAAAAGCAGCAAAATAGCAACTACCGATAACATCTAAGGACCCTCCCCCTCCTCCAACACGGTTGGTCACCGTGGAGGAGTATGACCATAACCCCCCAGTCTCAACTACGTTATACGCACCGAAAACTCTTAATATATGTACATACAATGCTAGATCCCTCTCTTCTCCAGAGAGACTCATAGAACTGAAACATGCTTTAAGAAAAATTAACTATGATGTAATAGGCCTCGCTGAAGTTAGACGAGCAGGATGCCATATAGAGGAACATACAGAGTTCATCCTATTCTATAAAGGAGAAACCCCAGGACTTCACGGAGTGGGATTTGCAGTAAAAAAAGAATATAAGAAGAATATAATTAGTTTTTCTGGACTCTCCGAAAGAGTAGCACTCTTACAATTAAAATTTGATTTCTTAGCTATTTCTATCATAAAAGTGTACGCCCCAACAGATTCATCAACTGAAGAAGAAATACTCCACTTTTACGACACTTTAGAAAAAGCACACGAAATAGCGGATAATAATGTTATTGTGATTGGAGATTTCAACGCGAAAATCGGACAACCAAAAAACAATGAAACGTTAATAATGGGTATCTATGGATCAAGAAATAAAAAAGGAAAAATGCTAATATCATACGCCTTCGAACACAAGCTGGCTATTGTCAACACCTATTTCAGTAAAAAGGCAAGTAGAAGATGGACGTGGATCTCACCAGACCGAAAAACTAAAAATGAAATAGACTTTGTTTTGACTAACCTACTGAAATACGTCACAAATATCGAGGTACTTAATAAATTTGATTTTCCATCTGATCATCGACTGGTGAGAGTCACTTTACGAATAGAACATCTGAGAAAAAGTAGGAAGACTTACTCTAGCTCTTTAGGCATACCAAATAGCGAATCAGAAATCCAATCATATATCACAAACCTAAAAAATAATCTTAAAGAATTAGATACCTTCAGGAGAATAAATAATGAAACTTCTGTTCAAAATTATTACAATATATTAGAAACTTCAATTAAAAACAGCGTAGAAATTAACAACAATCAGAATAAAAATAAAAATAATGTTTTAAGTGCTGAAACTAAAAAGCTTATAAAACAACGCACTGAACTTATACAAAGTGCAGATAAAGACAAAAATACGAGACACCAAATAAGTGAATTATTCAAAAAGACAAATAAAGCCATCCAAAAGGACTATGAACAACATAGATACTCAACTATAGTAAAGAACATAAACAAATTTAGGAGCAGCAAGAAAGCTTTCAGAGAATTAAACATGCATAAAGACTGGATTCAAACTCTAAAAGTAGGTACCAAAGAAACAAAGACAAGGAAAGAGTTAATAAATTGCGCTACCGAATTCTACAGACAGTTATATACGAAATTACCAGAAACACCAAATGAAGAATTAGAAAACGCTGAAAGAAACTATACAGAGTACGATTTAAAACCAATAGACGAAACTGAAATACTGGAATGCATCAAAAATTTGAAAACAGAAAAAAGTACAGGACCAGATAATATACCTAATGAGTTATTAAAAATTGCAGCCCCTTTATTGGCAACACCTATGGTAGAGTTATTTAATAAGGTTTTAAATTATGGTTCCGTACCCAAGCAATGGGTTTCTTCAGATATCACACTTCTTTATAAAAAAGGAGATGCTCTAGACATATCCAATTATCGTCCAATCAGTCTCCTCTCGAGCATCTATAAATTGTTCACTAGTGTTCTGTTAAACAGAATTGGCCCACAAATTGATAAGCATCAACCAATTGAACAGGCTGGATTCCGTGTGGGCTTCTGTACAATGGATCACATACACGTAATGGAACAAGTCATCGAGAAATACAAAGAATTTAACAAAACTCTCTACATTGCCTTTATCGATTATACTAAGGCATTCGACAGTATCTCTCATAACGCGATCTGGGAAGCTCTAATCGAATGTCATATACATAGAATATACATCGACATACTCAAGACAATCTACAATAACAGTACTAGTAGGATCAAGCTAGAGACCAGAGGCGATATTATAAAAATAGAAAGAGGAGTCAGACAAGGAGACCCGTTGTCTCCAAAGCTGTTCATTGCAGTACTGGAAGGTATATTTAGAAAATTAGAATGGTCTAACGAGGGTATCAAGATTTCAAAACAATACCTAAGTCATCTACGTTTCGCAGATGACATTGCTCTTTTTGCCGAAAGTGCTAACGATCTTGAAAAAATGATACAATCGCTAGACAAAGAGAGTAAAAAAGTCGGTCTTCATATGAATATAAGTAAAACTAAAATTATGACTAACAGTTTCCATAAGCAAATATATGTAAACAGCATAGAAATTGAGTACGTAGATTCTTATATATACTTGGGGAAACAAGTCTCATTTAAAGAATCAAACATTGAAGAAGAAGTAGACAGAAGAATCACTCTAAGCTGGAACAAATACTGGGCACAAAAAGAAATTATGAAAGGAAAATACAGTATAGATATAAAAAGAATCATAATGGATACATGTATACTCCCAACACTAACTTACGCCAGTCAAACTTGGGTCTACACTACCAACATAAAGAATAAGATAGCCGTGTGCCAAAGAGCGATGGAGAGAAGTTTCTTAAAACTACGCCGGCTACACAAAGTCAGCAATAAAGAAATAAGAAAAAAGACAAAGCTGACTGATGCCTTACAAAGAGCATTACAATTAAAATGGAGATGGGCAGGACATATAGCTCGAATAACCGATCAAAGATGGACACTCACAACAACTTTATGGCTCGGTCCTACAGGGAAAAGACGAGTGGGAAGACCAAAATCACGATGGTGTGACGACCTAATACCCATAGCTGGAAAACAGTGGATAAAAAAAGCAAAGGATCAACTGAAATGGCAAAAACTGGGGGAGGCCTATACCCAATAAATGGGATCCTTATTGATGTCCAAACGAATACCTATAATTAAATAGAATTTAGAATTATATAAAAAACTATACTAACACTAGGTTAAGTAATTACATTGTATATAACTAACAATAAGGAAATAAAGGCTTAATAATAAAATGAACTTTATGTCAATTGCATAACATACAAATTAAATAGGAGCCAAAAAAGGTCGTGCGTCTTCCGCGGAATCCTCGAGCATTCTCGAGAATCCCCGTAGCTACTGTCGGCGCCGTCTGTGGAATCCGCGGGAAGTGGTGCGAACGCGGAGTCGGTTGGGTCGGTCACAGCAGTGCCGTGCCAAGCGTTTAGCTGGAATGCGCGAGAATTCTCGATTATTCCAGCGAATTCGCGCGCCTTCCGCGTCATGGGGCGAAATTGACGCTTCCATTCCATTCCATTACGCCGCGGTGTAAATTAAGCCTAAGACGCAGACATAGACTCGTAGTAAGTTCAATTATTATCAAATAACTGTAAATTCAAAAATTTTAATAACTTCGGACCTGTGGGATAACCTTACGTCCCACCACCCTCCCGCTCCTGCCAAACGTCAGAAACTTGATTGAGCTACGGTGCGACAGACAGACATACAGACACACACATAGCTGCCAAACTTATAAACACCCTTCTTTTTGCGTCGGGGGTTGATTAAAAAAATATAGAAATGGAGACGTATGTATCTACATATTGTTATGTAACAAAACTAAGTTACATTTACCTGTTATAATACAATAAAGGTATTGTTGTAGGTGACAGCTGGCCTTTTTGAAGTCACACTTCGTCGCGACGAGACGAGAGTTCGCGGAGAGCTCTCAGTTGTGTTTTAGGTCGAGGGATTTCACACTAATTGGCGCAGTGTGACTCGAAACCGAAACATTTAGGTGAAAAGGCTACATTTTAACGGACGATGTGGCCTGCGTAAACAAGTATAATATTGATAAGAAAATAAAAAAAACCGACTGCGTAATGAGTTTTTTGTTTAAGTCAAAATAAATATATTTTCGTAATCACCTATTTAAAACCTTTTACTTGGTACCCCACTCTATAGAATTTGAAGAAAAAAAAAATTTTTGAGCCCCACATTATTGCGTCCAAAATCCGCCATTTTTAATTTTTCAAATTTTATAGTCTCGTTGACACTCGTGCTGACATGGCCAATCTAACGATGTACCCCTAATCGAAATCGGCCCGTACATTTGGTCTCTAGAATGCCACAAAGGAACATACATACATATGTACATACATTCATACAGAATTACAGACACTGATAAACATATTACCACTCTTTTGCGTCGCGCAATCAGGGAAAAAGATAGAACCAAGTTGATACTAAATGGGTGACTGAATGGCGGTCCGAATTAAGACTTTTAACTTCCCTTTGAGCCTTGAAAAAGTACGATTCTTGTTATTACAAACATGTCATTAGAATAGAAATTGGGCGAGAACAAAAAATCCAAAGGGCGAAGTGCATTCGCTCAGGTATGACTTAAGACACACCCACGACAATTCATATACAAGCAAACCAAATACTGATAATAATAATGCTAAATCAAGCAGGACAAGAACAACGTAATACTACTAGGCATACTTCTACTTCTTAACCCTAGAATACTAAACTATCGTAAAAATTACGACGGCAAAATGACGATTCCTAAAAAAAACAATGTTCGCGTTTTTCCCGCGCCCCCCGCTTCACAGTACCTTCCTAATTTGTTCTGTCCATGTGCTTCGTGCTGTGATTGTAGTCAGGTGTCATTTGTGTGTTGATTTATAGCAAGAGTGTCGTAAAATTTACGAAAGTTTAGTGTTTACGTGACTTTTCGGCAAAGGTGAGTGCACTTGTTTTTATCACTTATTTATAAATATTTTATATTGATTATCGTTCATTTTGTGTTTTATGTATATATTCACCACTATATGTCACTTATATTTAATTCTTTTGCTTAAAGTACTTTGTTTTAGATGTCTCGATGACTTTGAGTCGATGAGATTAGCCGGTTGTTGTTGGAGGTGGATACTCATGAAGATGATGAAGAAAGCGCATAAAAGCGAGAGATATTGAGAGAGCTCATAAAGAAACAGTAAAAAAAACCAATCCAGATGAGAATTTGTTTTCGAAATGACTGATGATCTTATGGAGCCTCAGCTGAAAGAGAGAATAAATATTCCAACTTTGCGACGTGAAATAAAAGAGCTAATAAAAATTATCTTAAACTTTGAATCTGTTCCTGAAGCAGTAATAATTCAAGAACCAAAATCAAGAGAAATATGTAACTTTTATCCATCCAAGTCAAGAAAAATGACAACAAACTTTTACATGAAATGTAAAAAAGCCATACGTAGGGCACATAACATGAACATGTGTCCTAACTGTTTAAAATATTTTTTCATTTTTTTTTTCATTATTACGTGATTTATAAAACCCCAAAGAATGTTACTGTTAATTTTAAAATAATTAAAGTTTTTGATTTTCTTATTTATTCCCATTTCATTTCCGTCGTAATTTTTACGAAAGTTTAGTAACAACGTCACTCGTAGGATAGTTTAGTAATCTAGGGTTAACGGTGCTAGATACACCTCCGATTGTGCCTCGGATTAAGCCGTTAAGCCGTTGGTCCTGCGTCTGACCTCTCTCCGGATTGGCATCCTGTCGGACTATGAGACAGGGAACAGAAAGAGTACCTAGGTATGTATGTTTACGCCCACACTTGTGCATTTTAATATCTTCTGCGTAGTTGGCTGAACCTCTACCTCCGTTTAAATTGGCCACCGATATTCTGTCGGGGTGCCCAGTAGTGGGACGTTAAAAGTACAATAATTAGTGGATTCTGTCGGGAGGACATTTATATAACATCCACGTTAGCAAGATATTCCGGATTACATTTTTATTTGGATAATTTATATCAACAATATGTACCTATATAATTAAGAATCAAACGAACTTACCTTGTGAAGTTTGATATCTAATTATACGAGCGTCTCGACCAAAGATAATTATGCTTGTTTACGAGCAGCAGACGCCAGTCTGTGCTATCCTTGTCACACTTTTAGAGTTATTTTATAATAAATTAATTGTTTTTTTTTTTTTTTTTTGATGTGGGTACCCCACATCCCCACCCGGCCCCGCCACGCTGAGCAGATCTATCGTCATTTTTCAGAGCTTTATTTTTTCGATATGTTTCGGGATTTTGACAAAAACAAGGTGGGTGGGTTTGTAATTATCTTTGGTCGAGACGCTCGTATAATTAGATATCAAACTTCACAAGGTAAGTTCGTTTGATTCTTAATTATACTTCGCATGTCTCCCAAAGATAATTATGCTTGTTTACGAGCAGATGTTTAGAGCATCGAAAAAATACTACAATATTATTTATTGTGTACAATAAAAATATTTAAAACTAAAATGAAGGCAAAACATAACAGGGAAAAAGGAAAATAATCATTTGCAATATGTGATTAAACAAAGTCAATATTTCTTCATAAACCATAATTTAAAGGTGATTTATTATTTATTTTTAATTAATTAATTTTTTGTTAAGTAGCATGTCAGATATGCTAATCGTACTTGTATAGAATAGAATATAGATTTTTATAGGCATAAAAAAAAAATTTAGCTTCAAAATAATATATCCACAATTTTGATCTGATTTTAATAAATCTTTATAATAAAAGATTCTTTAAAAATACATTTGAAGATTCAGACCAAACTATTTTTTTTTTCTCAAATAATTTCTAAGTTTTAGCCCTACATTGTGGGCAGCTGATGTCAACGCGTATCGCGTGCTATGTTTGCCATTGAATTGATGTAACTCAATGGGATATAAAGATTGGTTTTTGGAAACTGATGAACAAAGATATTAAGTAAATAAGTAGGTTATTAAATAACAAGAATATGTGTATGCCCTAAAACAAGGGCATGAAATAGTAACACTATATTTAACAACTTTACTATAATTGTACTAACCTATTTCAACAAATAAATTGATTTTGATTTGATTTTGAAAAAATCTCATTGGGCACGTAAGGGATCAATTCTTTCTAAATATCTTTTGAAATAAGCTTGGACAGAGTTTAAGGATTTTCTTTAATATATGGCAACACAATAATTGGTTGAAAAAACATTATTTGATCTTGAAGTTCTGATCATCTATTTTAGTTTTATCGGATTCCAATAAAGTATTTATTGACCAAGTGTCTGTATTTCTTAATGGAGATGTTAATGCCAAAAAAGTGAGTTTTTAAAGATAGATCTTTTTGTGGGATGAAATCATTGGTGATACTGAATTTAATACTAAATTATGGTGGATAGTGAGAATTATAGAAATTTAACTTGCATCTGAATTTTTGTGTGAAAAATTCAATTAGCTGTATAATATTGGAATCACAATCATTATAACCTTTTTTCTTGCAGAACAGTCATTTTGACTTTAATGATGTGTTATATTGATTCTTGGAATTATTAGAGAAAAAACCATTGCTCTGTTAAGCGATGCGTTGGAGTTGGAGAAAACGCCCTTTGCCATGTAACATTTAATTGTGTCAAATTTTGAAATAAGGCTTAAGTATGGAAAGGCTTATAAAATTTAGGTTTTTGGATGTAAATGCATCAACAAATCTCAAAACTTCCATGATGCGTACCTCTGACATTTGTTATTTTGATTACTGGCAAATAAAGTCAGATCTGCCGAAATAAACCTTTAACTGTTGATACGCATAAACAGTAAGTTCCCTTTCTGTGTCCATGTTGAACTTTTGACGAGATTCCAAATCTGCAACTAATGTTCGTATTTATTTAAATATATGATGCAAAATTTTATAAACATTGATATAGGCAATAGCTGTTTATTTTTGATAAAATATTATAATTTCTAAGTCGTGAAAGACTGAGGTTATAAAAGGCTGCAAGTAAATTGAAGAACCGATGGACGTTGGAGTCCCAAGGTGCTTGAGTGGAGCAATGACAGTTGCGAGTGATCCGTAAGCTATCGCATCGTTACAGGTTGCACCACAGCCCGAACGTGACGCATCACTATACACTAGTACTAGTGAATATTCTTCATATTTTAAATGAACAATTGCAAATTTGATCATTCTAATCATTATAATTTCTCCACTTCTTCCAGCATATGAAATCGTTGTTAACAATACAGATCATATATTTCTTACGATTATCGAAGTAGTGAATTGCCAAGAATTTCAAGAACTTCGAAAATCTATACATTTTCGTATAAACCAATCCGTCGTTGAAGGCCGGGCACGGGCATCGACAAACCAACATAACTAGCTAGTTTGCTGATTTCCATACATTTTTCTGTATTTGTTTGTAGATAACTATATGTATTATATATTTATTTATATATTTATATATTTATATATTTATTTATTTATTTATTTATTTATTTTTTTTTTTTTTTTTTTGGTAAGGTAAGGTTCACTTTTAGACGAATAAAAGATAAATCCTTTTTTTGTGGGCAAAGAGTGATTCTTGATCAGAAATCTTAATTTCAAAAGTAAATTGTTGATCGCTTCTACATTATCCAAACAGTTGTAACCGAATTTCTGATGCATAATAAATCGTCAAGAAAATTAACTGATAAATAAACTGATGAACATACATAAATTGGAAGGACCGGTTTTTAAAACCTTTGTATAGGCATAGACGTTGCAAAGTCCAAATGGTAAAACGTTAACTTCAGAAAATTTACCGTTCTATTTACTTGCTTCTGCATATCACTTTCGGCCACTGGCAGTAAAAAGAAAAAAATATGCATCTTTTACAGTCTGATTCCTACTAAGGATTTCTAATTCCGCGAAACTAACGTTTCTTAATGTTATACAGACATAAAATGACAATTTACAGACATAAGACAGTTCCCACAAAAAAGATAATCAATTTTGGTGTAAAATCTAACTTTATGTGTTAACTCTGTTATTCATACAAACAACTCATTGTATTTTTAAAATGACTTTTTCAGAATTTCACCGAATCAAAAAACAGACCGGTTGTCATACAGTACAGTACATATTAATTATTATTAATGCGGTACTTTCATATCTTCCATGTGTTTGAAGTTATTGACACAAATACAGTTTGAATCATATAAATTCAAAATAAAACGATGTTTTCATTTAGGCTGAGGGACTGCAAAAAATTGGTGAGAATAATTATTTTTCTTTGGCCCAAAAATATGAAGCCACTCGTGAATAAAAATTGGTCTGCCAATGATACGCAAAAAAACGTATCGGTGTTATGTACCGGCGACGAAGCATGTCATAGCATGTATTAGCTTTATGTAGCATTGTCAATTTGTCACGGTTGCGCGTGTGACATTTAGCCACAGCATTTAGCATTGAGTCTTAAGCTTAAGTGCGTGCGCTCAGTGATAGTTGCATGACACGGCCGCTTGTTGGTGCGGCGGCGGTAGCGAATGCTGATGTCGGCCCGGGTATGCGGGTATGCACAAATGATGCCCCCCGTACGTTTAGAGTTTTTCGGTACAGAAGTACTCGGTTGTGAGCGGAATTGGTTAGATACCAACTTTGAAGCGGAGGTTGAAGTGGCCTTAGATGATTTCAGATACTTCGACAGATTTAAACCGAACCAAAGGTGTCGATTTTCATATTTTTTAATATATCTCGCTTTTGTTTGCTAAGTTTCTGTAATGAGTATCGCATAGCAACCGTCTTTTGACGCTGATCTTTTTGGTAAATATTATTTTAGAATATCGATCTTCCATAAACAACCCGTTAGTCAAAAATAATATATAGATGGGTATAATGTTTCCATCGTGTGGCCAAATCTTTATGGCCAAATTTCCGAATAGTTTTTCTTGTTGGATCTGAGCCCAATAATAATTGTAAAATCTCAAGATCTAATTCGTCATTCTTATGAATCAGATGTCAATAAGAATAAAGTAAGATGAAAATGTAGGTAGGTATTTATTTTTTGACCCTACAAAGAAATCTCACACACGCTATACGTCGGAGTAGTTGACTAGGTGGTAGGTATACCTATATTTTATCCACACACCATAAAGGTCGGGATATACATATATTTTGCACACACCATATAGGTTGGGATATATGTACATATATTTTCCACAAACGTTTTACGTCGGGATTGATAAATTTTTTTGACAGGTATCACTATATTTTTATCCACACGCCATATAGGTCGGGATATATATTTTCCACACACATTTTATGTCGGGATAAGGTACATGTCAATAATACAGGAAACCAAGGTTATAAGTATATATACTATATGCCACTGAAGCTGGCGCCTTAAATATTTTAGTGAAGACAAGGTCATTCACCTAGGCTATTCTTTCTCTTTAGTTTTTATATACCTCACACACTATTTATGTAGGTGAGAACGAGACAAAGCAACTTCCAGCCCTTTACAAGGGAAAAATTTATTAAATAAATCCGTGTACCCGGGATCGAACTCGGTGTTAGCGATAAATAATCAGTCCAGTGTAGGTAGCATTAGACCAACAGAACACTTGTTCAACTTTGTTTGGAGCGCAAATTCCACAGGTTATATCTGTCTAACAGGAAACTCATTGAGATTTCCAATTGAAACGTCAACATAAACAGAAGACGGTACGCAGATAAAAACAATGAACAGTTAACAATAATTATTTTATTCACTGGGTAAAAATTTTAATTTATATAACTTCTTACTAATAAATAAATCTAGTCTTACCTTGAATTTTTTCGCTCGTTCGATGATGATTGATTGCATTGATACTCGCTAGCGATTCCTGGTACTGATGATTAAAACCCGCGGGTGATACACTTCTAACTTTTTCAACTAAATCACGTTTTCTTTTTCCCGTTTCACTTTTTTAAATTTTGTTTGGACGACGTGTGACTCGGACAACACAAAATAACGTAATGACGATAGATCTGCTCAGCGTGGCGGGGCCGGGTGGGGATGTGGGGTACCCACATCAAAAAAAAAAAAAAAAACAATTAATTTATTATAAAATAACTCTAAAAGTGTGACAAGGATAGCACAGACTGGCGTCTGCTGCTCGTAAACAAGCATAATTATCTTTGGGAGACATGCGAAGTATAATATTATTATAACACAGTGAATATTCTCATAAATTATGAGTATTATATTACTATACTCGTAAAAGATATTATGTACTTTTAGACCTCCATAAGTTATTAGGTATATCTACCATATACCTAAACGTAATATTCATTCAAATATTTTCTCCGATATTATTCTATTCAAATATGAACGAAAATTATAACGGTTGTAATAACATTATAAAAAAGAATATTACACAATATTTGAACGTTCCATAAACACACCATAAACGTTAAAAGAGATTATGCCAGGAACGTTGAATTTTCAGAGTAAATACACTGAAATCGTGAACACGCGAGCTAGCTGATTGCAACAATTACAGGCAATGTAATTTATAAATAGCTTAAATTATTATTCTATAAGTAAATACCTAATACGTAACAAAATGTATTACTTACTTACAGAATGTACATTTTTAAAAGAACTCTTATCCAAATATTTGACGTGATAACGTCTTATAATATAAATCGATGAACGCCTACGAAAACGCATGACTCATTGTCAAGTATCGCGGAACGTAGCGCGTAGCACGTAGCACGTAGCGCGGAACGTGGCACGTAGCGTGAATTAATCATAGTTATAACTAGCTATCGCAGCAGATCGCTATACAAAATTACGAAGTTCTAAATAAAAACTCCTGTATTGATAAATCGTAAGCTCTACCTAGAATATAGTTTTGAACTTAAGGACAAAACATTCTTATTGAACAATACCTAACCCTTAAAATAATAGCATTTTCTTCTTTACGTCACAGTATATTTTGAACGGTATGATAACATCGATTTAGAATTTGTACTCAGATTTCATAAATCGTTTCACCGTAAACTGAGTGTCGAAATCACACGCAAAGCGAAAACACCTTTAATAGGGCAGGTTACCAATCACAAGAGACGTTAGTAACTAGTAATTTTCAGCTAAAATTGTTAATAATTTATCAGCGAACAATATTAGCTGAACGTTAGAACTGGCTTATAATAGTAACGAAAATTTATCTTTGACAGCCTGGAAGTGAAATACGTTTTATACCTTTAAATCCCTACTATTATTATAAATGCGAAATACGTTACTTTAGATGTTACGCTTTCACGCCTAAACCGCTGAACCAATTTTAATGTTTGGTACAGAGATAGATTAGACCTCGGAGAAGGACATAGGCTACTTTTTATCACGAAAGATCAAATCACTTTAATTTTTCAAAAAACTACGGGATTTTCAAAAAACCTAAATCCACGCGAAGACGTGGGCATCGGCTAGTTCTGAATATATTTTTGTTTCTATTCTTTCCTTTGAAGATATCTGCATAATACGCAGCATTAAAAAGTCGGTTAAAAATACCAACATCATTTGGCATCTTTCACATTAATTTGCCTACGCAATTATTATTATTTTTTTAAAGTTCGAACGCTGAACTGACGTCTGCAAGGACTCATTAATTTACACAATAACCGTATTGAATATGAAAAAATAGTCAAGGAGCTAATAGAAAATTTTGGTAAAAGCTGAAAGTTTGTATAATACCTACCTACCTAACCGAAATTTACCATAGCTTAGAAAAATAGACCATCCAGATGATCTTTTCCACTAACAAAGTATTACAAAATTCTTGGCGGGATATTCTAAACTTTATCACTTTGTATAATAGAGAATGAAATGATGTCAGCGGTGACTACTAGCGTATCAAATTTAGACAGAAATCTATAGATTAAGTTGCCAATTTTTAAAGCACAATCTGCATAGTTCAAACATTACGTTCTAGTTTTATATTTATTATGTCGTCATAAACATAACTATCTCTTTTTAACTTGAAAGTAAAGTTTAAGCAAAAAGTCAAATGCAATATATGAATAGTGTCATCGTGGTAGTGGTATAACTGAACACTTAAGGCTAGACTGATCTAATCTAAAGTGTTCAGTTACACCTCTCTCACTACTTAGATACGCATCCACCCGAGCGAATTGAAATGTGTACTCGAGTAAGCTATCTCCATCGAGAATTTTCATAGATAAAAAACTTGTTCGTCGAAATGAACCTTCTCACGAAAATTCAGCTTGTAATTAATCACTAATAGTACATTGTTCCACGACGGGAGAAAGTGACCGATTACTACGAGGGTGTAGTTTGAGGCCCGAGGCCGTAGGCCGTAGGGCCGCAATACACCCGAGAGGAATCGCACTTTCTCCCGAAGGAATACATAGTGCTTTATACTACACCTACGAGGAAAATAATAAAATAATCAAAAATATTAAAATTATTACCGGAAATCAATCAGAAAAAGACGTTGGGTTTCCATTGTAAAAAATCTTCATATGCTTTGTTGTATCTATTTTTATCTATTTCTAGATATCTTGGTTAAGAGATTTTCAATATAACAATAACTGCTTGGCCACATATTTTTAATTCCGGCGGCGTTGGGCGGCTCACTACTTAGACACTTCGAGTTCCCTAAAGTTATTTAATTGAAAATTTGGATAGGTAAAACAAAAGAAAGCGACTCACAAAATACAAAGAAAATAGCGCAAAAAAGGAGAATGACCAAAAATCTATGGATGTATAACCCAGTCGTTTACAAGCATGGTGTATGCACCATTTATTGCAGATTTATTCCTGATAACCAAAACACCATTTTAATACCTCTAGGACTTGTCGTTTTTGAATAAATCTAAGTTTAAGTCATCGAACTATTACGCTTAGAAGGTAAGTTTCTAACAAATTTCCGCTCGAAACGTAAGCTATAAACCAACCCATGTGTGCCCTGTAATTACATTTGCCGACACGCACACAAGCGCATGAGTACCTTGAGCACTGACGCGACGATAGACGTACCGAGTTGTTTAGGCTTGCTAAAAACGGCTTATCGCCGCGTCGACGACTGCCTTTCTTTACCTATTTATTCTAAGGTTTAAGTTTAAAAATGATTCTAGGTTATGTGTAGTTTATAATTGTTAAACTAGTAAGGAAAGCCGTGTATCGTTCCTGCCGATTTGAACTGTTTGTTTAGCGCGCACTATACTTATCATGCCTGTTCAACGATGTCCAATGCAAAAACAATAAACCATAATATAATTAATATTGGTCTCCGCTGCGCTAGAATAAACATTCAAAATGTAAACATAGTAGACGTCACTAGCGTCACACACAACTAAAACAATGACATGTCACATTGACATCTTGAAATAAGTTTCGTTACACAAAATCAAAAAGGTTGTAGTTATATTATATTCCATTGCACAAAACGCAACGAAGTTAAAACAATATTGTAACAAAATAATAATATTAATTATTACTTATTTACTTTAAGCGTATATTGTACGATTTACAACAAATAACAAATAAAATAATGTATTTAAATAATTAATATCCGTTCTATTTTATATGAAATTATTTTTTAAAAATAACAAACCTCTTTTTATTTGGGCATGTAGGTATGCGTAGAATGCAAATGGCCGTCAGACTTAAACGGGAAGTTAAAAGACGGTTTAATCCTTTTTTATTACATATTTTTATCGTGAAGTGTAGCATTAATAATTATTAATTTTCAAATTGTCATATATTCGTAAGATAATTTTTAATAAATTACATTTTGTGTAAATGTTTGGGTCAGGGGTGGTCATTCTCCTTTATATTTTCTATTTTTTACTTTTACTTTATATTTAATTGTATTAATTAAAATTGAATTTATTTAAAATAGCGGACCCCGGTCGTGCTCGGTGACATACCGACATCAGCGCCATCTACCGTGGCGGTTACTTATTTATTTTATTATAGGTGCTTTTTATGTCGTCTTTTGTCAAAATAGGTTTTTTTCATGTACTGATCGGATTTTATCAAAAATTAAAAAGAAAAAAGCACGTTAGTAATGGAATTTCATAAATGGAATTTCCGCTCTAGCGCGTTAACAATGAATTCTCATAGTTCTTTTCACAGTATGACAGTATTGACGTACTTTTGACCGTCCATAGGAGAAAAACCAGAAGGTAGTTTCCGAGCAGGTGTAGTATAAAAAAAATTGTTCCTCGGCTACCGGACTAGTAGTAAAACCTACGAGTTGCAGTAGCGATTCTTTATGTTACACAAACTTTCAACGTTCATCCATTTCTTCAAAATATTCCATCAGCTCTCCAAATATCAACGACTGTTGAGTATGGAAAACGGCTGTATATTCCAATTATGTTTGCACTTGCCATTGTCAGCGTAAGCCGATACAATCAATATGGATACAATTAATTATTGAGTTTACTGACTGTAGATGTCACAATGGAATCGCATTATGTTCCATACAAATGAGGATATTTGAGGGTTATTACAATACTGATTGTATTGTAAAAACCCTCATAATATACCTAGTATATTAATAACCTATTCTTTAATTATTCAACCTCACTTTCAACGCTGACGCATCATCGGAAAGACACGTCATTTGGAACAAGTGTAAGTAAATTAAAAACCCCCGACATTCGCCATTTTTTGGCGGCGGCCATCTTGGATTTGCATAGTGCTATTCTACTAGTCAAGCCCTTTCATTTGATACCCATATTAAGGGAGTTGTGAAAAAATATGTAATCACCATTTTGTAGCGGCGGCCATCTTGGATCGATTTTCATCATACATAGATAATAATACTCTCGACTATTTCACCTTTCAAACAAAAAACTGCATCCAAATCGGTTCACCCGTTTGGGTGCTACAGGGGAACAGATAGACACATACACACACACACACACATTACACGTCAAACTTATACGCGCCGTCATTTTTCTGGGCACAGCGTCGGAGGTTAGTTAGCCAGGCGCATCTACAAGTTGGCGAACATTGTGGCGAATATGATGGAAGGTGTTGGGACAAGAGATTGTTTCGCGTCCACACGTTGGAAGGTCGTTCAGTATGCTTCGGTTAGGGCCAATTTGCGGACGAATTTACTAAAATGAATATTGAGACGTTAACAGCTGCTGCAGTTTATTTATTCACAGCATAACGCAACTACATGAATGTGTATACGAAAATTGTATGTTTTTATTTTTTTGATTTTATTTCTTGGGTTCCACAAACAATTTTCGGCTTGGTAAGGCTCTATAAAGCATAAAGTTTCTTCATTGGTCATTGTCACGGCTATTTTGCGGACATTATACTAATTACGATGCGTGAATATAAAATTTAAAAGACGTGCATGCGTGCGATCACTCCGAGAGCTCGTGGCAAACTGAAATCGCGGCCAACGTGTGGACGCGCGGCCTTAACTCTGCCCACAATCCTTTGATCTTTTTTCAAAAAACCGACACCAAATGGATCTCGCGCCAACTTGTGGGCCATCATTCCAATACCTACCAAAACAGCACAAACTCCTCGCACTACAAGATGGCCCACAAGTATTGGGCCACAAGATGGGTCACAATGTTGGCCAACGTGTAGATTGCGCGTTGTACAAACCTGTGCCTCCTGTGACAGGTGATACAAGTCAAAAATCACCATTTTACAGGAGAGCAAAAACAAGATTAAAAAAATTCTAGTTCGCGATCTAATTGAGCTAGGTTAAACTTGAGTGCTTTCTTTTGTAGATAAAAACATTCACTTTCACCGTGTATTTAAATTTTTGCGGTAAATATTATAGTTTTAAAGTAATTCTTGGAAAACCTGTGAGTTGTACCTTTTTTAATTTCTAATCGATGCTAAAATTACGTGATAAATGATACAAGTACAGTTAAATTACGTTACACCTATATATTGTCTTCGTGTAAATTGATATACATAAAGTAAAAATATCTAATAACTCATTAGAATATATTCCCAACCCAATGGTGCTCTAACAAAAGATAAATGTAATATCTCAAAGATGAGATATTTTTACTTATCAGTCCCCTATTTTAACAATTTAGCTGAATTGTATCAGTTTGCTAAAATTTTGGTCTTCTGAAAAATGTGTTAAATAATACAACTCATGTTATACCCCTCATTAAAATGCATTTTTATGGTGCAAATAAATACAAGTTTTACAAAAATAAATCAACGTTTGTGAAACTTCTTCTAAGCCAATAATTCACTAATAAAATACTAGCTGATGCCCACAACTTCATTTCGGGTGTATTTTTAGAAGTATCTTATATCGATTTCCAGGATGTAAACTGCAAAAATATAAAGGTTTTTATCTTCAATATGATGGACTCCCACACAAAGATTTAACCCCTATTTCAACCCCTTCAAGCCTTTATTTCGCAACAAAAGATAACTTATGTTGGTCTCCAAAGTCTAATTTATCTCTGTTCCAAATTTCATCAAAAGCGGTTTTGCGGTTTAGGCGTGAAAGCATAATATACAGATAGACAGAGTTACATTCGCATTTATAATATTAGTATGGATTAAGTCCTTACATATTATGAAAATGGCGTTTTATCGAACTGGCTACTATAATCTCATATATCTTGGCGTATTCCAAATTTAAATTTATTTCAAAAGTGGTTTATGTATTTGTTTTTTGAATCTAGTGATTCATTTGTTTTCGCTCAATTTGATTTTTCTTTGACATCGATCTGTTCAAAAAATGGAAAACTTATCGCATTTTTTACGAATACGAGTTCCACAGTGGCACCAGTACTGCAAAAACAATTCGAAGGATTAATGATGAGTATGGGGAAACCCTTACTGTAAAAGAAAGCATGGTACGATTTTTGTTCCAACGTTTTTGTTCTGGAAATTTTGACCTAAAAACAAACCCCGTGGACGGCTGGAAACCCTAGTTGACAATGAAGAATTAAAGATGATTGTGGTAGCGGATCTATCGCAAACTATGTTAGAGTTAGTGGCAGGCTTCGGTGTGAGTGATATAATAATATAAATTCACTTAAAACAAATTTGAAAAGTGAAAAACTCGAGAAATAGGTACCTACCGCATGAATTGAGTGGAGCACACTGACAAACACGCATTAAGTGCTGCGTTACATTACTCAATTGTCACAATAACGACGGAATTTTGAATCGTATTGTTATCAGTGATGAAAAATGGTGTACGACAGTCGGAAATGCTCATCACAGTGGTTGAATCCAAGAGAACTGGCGAAACCCAACTGGTGAAACTGTCCCAAACGAAAGTTGACTCAGAAAAAACGGCTGGTGTGTGTTTGGTGGACCAGTGCTGGTATCATACACTATGACTTCCTACGATCTGGCCAGACAATAAAGATAGATCAACAATTTCAAACCATGATGGAAACGTCAGCAGTTAAACAACCGAAACTGCTCATTTCTCTTGCCCAATGCTGTTAACTTAGACCAACGCTAGACCTCATACTTCACAACAGACAGTCGCTAATATAAAAGGTGCTGCGATTGAAATATCTCCAACACCCATCACTCTCCCCGGGAGTTTGCTTCAACAGATTACTACTTTTTTCGGAATTTAGTCAATTTCTTGCAAGGAAAACAATTCAATAACAAAGTCCTAATATTTAAACTCTGTAAAACTCATGATTGTGCTCCTGAATAAAGCATAGCAAAACAGATATTACTTCTTATCGGTTGAAACAGTAATCTTGAAGTGGTAGGCTATTGGTACTGTCTTTATTGTAATCGTAATAGCATAAGCTTTACCTCGTTTCAAACAATCCATAGTCTTGTATTCATCATCCTTGAATTCATTTTGTGTAAGAAAAACGGGGAATATTTTCTTTGGTATGCAAAACAGATCGAACATCACACCACATCAACTTTCCAATGCAAGAGTAAGAAATTGCTTGAAAACATGTTGAATCACAAGTCATTTAGATAACAGTACCTACCTAAACTTTGCTGTTTTGTTTGAAGCTGTACGCACTAGTTGGTACCAATCTCTTTGCAAGTGAATAACCATACTCATGTGCTTCTTCTTACGCTCAATTAACGCATGGTTGGTGTCAATCTCCATAAGAGTATGACTTGACGATTTCACTTGTATCATTTAGCACGTCTCCTTCTTCATACATTTTTTCTAGATTTGGTTTGAGTTTTAGATACAATTCAATTTATATTCGTTTACACAGATAATGTTGATTTGTACACAATGATACAAGTCGAGATGTATCACTGATCACAAATTAGGCATAAATTTAGATTGTGATTATTAGGTATATGTATAATTGTACCCTAATCAGTTTTGAAAAAAATCTGTTCAAAGTGATATAACTCTAATTATATCAATATTCACGATAAATATACTAAAAATAAAATGTGAAAATTAATATAATTGCACTTATACCACGAAGCACGAAAAATAATGCATGCAGAAAATTACTTATTGAGGTTACAACTTGAAATATATCTATATGCACGATATTTTTGCAAAAATGCTGCCACTTATATCACTTTGCACAAAATTATCTCCGAAACTATAATAGTTAGAAGAACGTGGGTTAGACCAAAAAAAAGCTAATTTTTTTCTGATCATTTCTATGTAAAAATCTCAAAAAGGGTACAACTCGACTTAGATCACTCATCACAGGAGGCACAGAAACATATTTCGCCAAAATGTGGTCCAGCCCACACGGTCCAGAAAAATTGTTATAAGAATTATTCAAGAATTATTAATACAGAACGTATTTCTTAATATTGCTGTTGAGCTATACCGCGACTCTATAGCATATTATATAAGTATTGTTAATAGGTACCTATAGGAAGAAGGCAGAAGAAAAGAACATTCAAAAGTAATTAATATTGTATAGATATATTTGAATATGATTTTGACTTAGACTTTGATTTTGAGCAACAAACTCAGTGCCACAGCTTCTTCTTTAATGTTCAGCTTTTAATCTATTCCGAAATATTATTATGAGGAATATTCCTAACAGATTTTAAAATGAAGAATGGAAAAAACCACCCGCGCGTCCGTTTAAATGTTGGTCGGAGATAGTCGAGACTCGAGATGTATAATGTAGCAATTTTTTCCATTCTATTACACTTATAAAAATTATTTTTGGTATTAAATTTTCTTGTACTTATATCATTTTTGTCGGTTCGGTTTTTTGCTGCGAAATAAAGAAATTAAATTTTAAATACAACGCTACTCTAGATAAGATCTCAATTTGATATCAATCATTGTTCGTTCGTTCTTTTACTTTATCTATTGAATTTTAACATTTGGAAAGAATAAATTAAAATTGAGAGGAATTTAATGTTTTTAGTTTCTTAAAAATCTTACATGTCCCTTCTTTCAAGCACAATTATTATTAAACCTGTGTCAAGACCTAGGCTAGCTCTTCCAATTACACGGTGACCATAACTAGTGACACGAAGAGTAAAAGTCAAAATTACCTACTTGTAAAAGTTTATTTGAATAAAAAACTTTTCTATTCTATTCTATTCAAAAAACCTTAAATATTTTACTGTATAATATACGAAACTCAATTTGGGTTGTCACTTTGTTAATCTTAAATAGAACCAGGTTAAGACGGTTTTTGTGGAACTACCCTCCAGTTAGCTGGAGCTGAGACCTCAAAGCGCGACGGTGTCTGCGGCAATTAGTGTACAAACTGTGTCGACCGTCAACTGTCGGAGAGCTCTCTAGGGGGACTGCTTATGTGTCTCGACGGAAAAAGATGCTCCAAGTAAAAGACGTATACCTACTTTGTTCGAATTGAATGAAGTTTAGAGTGTTTTATGTTAATTACTAACTATTGAAACGTGCTTTAATTCATTAGTGAATGAATTCATTGTTCATGAGTGAATGAAATCAAGCTCTTATCAGATGTTTTTCTCTAAAATAATATAATTGTTAATATAGCTGCATCTTTTTATTTAAAAAAAATTTGTGAAAAATGGGGTGGAAATAGATCAGATACAAGTTTAAATATTAGTGCTATTATTTAATTCATTTGTTGTTAATAAGTTAGTGACACTAACTATGCCACCACGTAGACTGCTACCTAAAGTTACAATACAATATTTTTGATAGTTCTAAACTAAAATAAGTTTGTCTGACCTTATCTTATTTCATAAGTAAGAAAAAGATGCGAATACTCTGACATTTAGTTTAGATAATTGCAATCTTAAACTTATGTATAACATAAGGTTTGCTGGTAGGTACGGACATAATGTATGTATAATGTATATACTTTAATATATAGGACATAATATAAAAAACACGTCAAATAAAACACGTCAAATAAAACTTAAAACTATCTGTTTTTCTTAGTTCCTATCTTAATTACTCATTTTAGCTGAATATGGATTTATATTTAGGCAAGGGTATATATGAAAATGAATGAATGATTTTCACATTTTCAAAAGCAACTGCGCGTGAAAAATCTTCATATTTCGCGAGAGATTAAAAGGTACACTAAGGCTTGGAATACAATGGACGATGGAAACGCGTTTCTTCCGCCGCCGTTGTACCTTTAAACGCTACAATTATTAAAGACACGCATGCGTGCCGTTCACATCGTTTCATTTTGTTTTATATACAGACTTTCATTGTCGTGTGTGCAATTATGTTACTGAGATTCTTAGAGGGTCAGGGAGAAAGGAAACGACGACTTGCATTTATACTAAGTAATTTTAATTCTAATATCTGTGTCGATGTGAGTGTTTAATTTTTATTCTATAACTAGCTGACCCCCGCGACTTCGTTCGCGTGTTTATAGGTTTTATATAGGATCGGATCGGATCTCATAATTCTTTTATGTACCTAAACTAAATGTAGACTAAGTTACTCCTTATAACATCACATACCTGCCATTGGAAGTTCCGTTAAAATCAATCCAGCCGTTTGGGAGATTAGTTGGAACAAATAGACAGACCAACAAACATAAATTTGAACGCACACCAGTTTAAAATAATCCATACGTTCAAAGATCCGAGTCCCAAGTTATTTGAACCCAATACTGAGAGTTGTAATGTCTGTCATTTCTGTACTAAAAAACCTATGACCTTGAAATATTTACGGGACAATACTTAAAGTATTACCTTTCTAACAAAAAAAGAATGAGTTAAATCGAACTACGCGTTAATGAATTACAGTTAAATACACGTTTTAACTTTCTTCCCCTCTCTCAAGGGAACCGTGCTGAATTTCGGAATAAAAAGTATTTTATGTCCTACCTCGGAGTATAAACTCAAATCGTACCAAGTTTCATTCGAATTCGTTCAGTAGTTTCGCCGTGATGCGCGGCCAAGATACAGACAGACAGACAGACAGACAGACAAAAATGAAAAAAATTACAGTTTTGGCTTCAGTATCGATTATAGAGTGCCCTCCAATAAAAATTTTCAAAATATCTTCAATGTACAGAATTGGATCTGTTACAGTTTTATTATATCATAGATATGTTTGTGTTTAATATTAATTTTATTTTATTGATGATGAAAAGTATAATATTATGCAGATACTATAGCAGATGATATTTTGTGTTGTAATTAAATTCAAGAAAGTTGAGCAAATTTTTTCTTCGTAGTAAAAATACATGGTGAGCTCGCGTCTTCCCTGCTTAATGTGTTTTGTGCCTATGCATTGAAAATTCAGCGCATAACAGTAAAGGCAGAAATGTTGAATGAACCTTTGCCACTATTTTATACTGTCGTGTTTTAATGATACCTGCATTTCAAATATTAATAAAAAACCGGTCAAGTGCGTGGCGGGCCACGCGCAGTGTAGGGTTCCGTAGTCACAATCCTCGAAAAACAGATATAACTCCTTAACCTGTGAACCCTACTTAGCCGTGATAGTTTTCCTTTAAAATTGATTATATACCCTACTGCTGTGAATTTTTTCAAGTTCCTATATACTGCCATTTGGCTGATAGAGGGGGGGGACACTTGACTCTAATAAAAATTTGCACTTTAAAACATCATATTTTACAAACGGATCTAGAAATCGAAAAATGATGTTCCCACACCCACAGTATTTTTAAAAGACCTATTCAACGATACCCCACACTATGGGGTAGACGAGAAAAAAAATATTCATCCCCACTTTACATGTAGGGGAGCTACCCTAAAAAAAAATATTTATCAAAATTTTATTTCACCACTTTGTCGGCGTGATTAATATTTATACTCATGCCAAATTACGGATTTCTAGCACTAATAGTCTCTGAGATTAACCGAGGACGGACGGACAGACGGACAGACGGACAGACGGACAGACGGACAGACGGACAGACGGACGGACATGGCGAAACTATAAGGGTTCCTTGTTTACTACGGAACCCTAAAAAGTAGCTTTTTGAGGGGAATATAAATTGGAATGACTTTTGCAAAATTAATATCCTAATACTATGGGCGTGACCTAGTTTCAACATTATGATGATATTTCAGATGTATAAGAATTTGTTTAAAACCGTAGGTTTTTAATTATAAAATTTAAAAACACTTTTTTGCTCAAAAATCAGCTTGACTCAAAAGTTCAGTGCTGAAATGCAGACAAGATTTTGGAAATTCTTGGAATTCTTTTCTAAGTGCTAGCCTAATCTAATTAGATTAGACTAGCACTTAGAAAAGAATTTTCATTATTTTATTCAGGTGCATAGGACAAAAACTCTCCGTCAAAATATACGTCCATTTTATTAATAGGTTTCATTATTTTCTTCATAAAGGAAAGGCTCTTTATAATGCAGCTTTTATTCTGCTAGTAGATAAAAGATCATATCTTAGAAGTGGATAAAGAAAAGATAATTATGAAAGACGCTCTCGTAGAAAACTTGTCAGGTGACAGCCGCACGCCTGGTGTCTTGTACTTTGTTGAATAAAGGCTTTCCAGTGAAGGCTGTGTATATATGTATAGTATATATGTATATGTATATAGCTACAAGCCACTTTTAAGATGTACATGCTTTTGTTAAAACAGAATATGATGACAAGTCTCGCGATATTTTACGTGGAATTAGAATTTCGCTGCAATGTTACTCATGCTCATGCAAATAAATTGAAGAAAATTTTTGTGATATACTTAATATTTTCTTCTATCTTCTTCTATCTATATCTATATCAATATCTATACACATATAATAAAATCGTAGACTTGCCGTATCTGTACATTGAAGATTTTTGCAAAATAATAACTGGGGGATGTTAGGGATAAGTAATAGAACGTAAAAAAGCTATTTTTGAAATTTTTGTCTGTTTGTCTGTTTGTCTGTTTGTCTGTTTATCTGTTTATCTGTTTGTCTGTATGTTTGTGCGCGCATCACGCAAAAACTACTGAATGGATTGAAACAAAACTTGGTACGATTTAAGTTCACACTACGGAGTAACATATAGGATACTTTTTATGCCGAAATTCAGCACGGTTCCCTAGGGAGAGGGGATGAAAGTCAAAACGTGTATTTACCTGTAATTCAATAACGCGTGGTTCGATTTCATTCATTCTTTTTTTGTTAGAAAGTAGATAAGTACTTTAAAGATTACCGACTAATCCCTAAAAGGCTGGATCGATTTTGATGGGAGTTTCACTAGCGGATGTTTACATTTTGATCTACCTAAACATCCGCCAGTGAACTTTTAACAGTTTTAAGCATGATATGAGCTCAAAGGAGCTTAGGAAAAACAAAATGATGCCTACGGGATTTTTAAAAACCAATATATACATATATCCACGCGAACAAAGTCGCGGGTGTCCGCTTGTAAGTACATAAATTTAGAGTACATATAATACTGGAACTCATAATTGATAAATAAATAACTAATAAATAATCCTAAATCATCACATTCGAATCGAGGGTCGCGAGAGTAGTCCTGTAGATTTTTCAAGGAATTAATATTCAATTTATAAATGGATGTTCCATTGTAACGTCCCTTAATCGAAGTTTCAATTAAGTATAACTCCCGGCACGTAAGTCGAGCGCTGACCTTCAAGTGCGCGTGGCGTCGTACAAGTGAGCGGGACACAATACGATTGGAGAGCCAATCAGCGCTTACGAGGGATCCGCGAAAGCTAATCAGTGCTTACGAACGATCCCCACGCCCTCCCCGCGACCCCCTCACCACCTGAGATACCTCATTTTCGACTTCTGCGCATTAAAGGTCAACGCTAGACTTATTTACCGTGACTTGTGTCAGGTGACTATCCTCTTGTGCTACACCATGGATGAGGTAAAAGATTAAAACAAGCTAATCCCTGAGATGGGGAGAAGGCTGCCTCGCCGGGACGTAATAACCTGAGTTATGAAGTTGGTACAATGAAATGAAAAGACAACGTTTATGATATTCATTTAGTTTCTTTATAAAGTAAGCTAGTTGCTAGTGCTAAGAAAAGGCTGAGATTATATAATATTTAAAGTATATTATTTAAGAGGATTTAGAGTTCCGCACAATCCGTCAACACGCATTGGAGCAGCGTGGCGGGTCTTAGCTCTAACTCCCTCTCTCCTGTGAGAGAGGAGACCTGTGCCCTGCTGTGGGGCGTAAAAAGGCTGTAGTGTTGGTGGTAGAGTTCTTGTATTCATTTTATACACACACTTGGTGGAAAGTGATGATGTGGCCTATAATGGTACGCTTTCACGTAGAATTGCCTATTCTTCCTTTTCTTTAAGATATCCAGGTTGTAACTGTCAGGAAATACAGATCTCAGAAGGGTATTCCATGCCCTGGCCATGCGTAAAATAATGAAGACTTGCTTCGTGCGCGTAGGTGGAACACCAACGGCATAAGGATAAAATCCTATCCGATATCTTTCGGTACGGTGGTAGAAAGGTTGTCTGTCACAACTTCTTATCTCAGTATTTATTAATGCTGTCAACTTGAAAATACTGTTATAGTCCGGTCAAATTAGACTAAAAAATTGGGGTGAGGTTACAATAATTCACACTTGGCTGAAAATTGGTAGGATTGTTCAAAACACTATTATAAATGAAATGTGAAAAGTCCTCATCGATCCGACACCTGGAAAAAAAATTACTCCTGGTCACGCACAGTTTACTCACACTTGGCTGAAAATTGGTAGGATTGTTCGAAACACTATTATAAATGAAATGTGAAAAGTCCTCATCGATCCGACACCTGGAAAAAAAATTACTCCTGGTCACGCACAGTTTACTCACACTTGGCTGAAAATTGGTAGGATTGTTCGAAACACTATTATAAATGAAATGTGAAAAGTCCTCATCGATCCGACACCTGGAAAAAAATTATTCCTGGTCACGTACATTTTACTCACATGATCATCATCATCATCATGATCAACCCATTACCGGCTCACTACAGAGCACGGGTCTCCTCTCAGAGTGAGAAGGGTTTTGGCCATAGTCTACCACGCTGGCCAAGCGGATTGGCAGACTTCACACACCTTTGAGAACGTTATGGAGAACTCTCAGGCGTGCAGGTTTCCTCACGATGTTTTCCTTCACCGTTAAAGCAAGTGATATTTAAATACTTAAAACGCACATAACTCCGAAAAGTTAGAGGTGCGTGCCCCGGGATCGAACCCACGACCTCCGATTAGAAGTCGGTCGTCCTAACCACTAGGCTATCACAGGTTTTTTAGTTTACTCACACTTGGCTGAAAATTGGTAGGATTGTTCAAAACACTATTATAAATGAAATGTGAAAAGTCCTCATCAATCCGACACCTGGAAAAAAAATTACTCGGGGTCAATTATATAAAAATATACCAATTTTCAGCCAAGTGTGAATTACTGTAACCTTGAATGTCTAATTTGACCGGATTATATTAATTATTAGGGTTACATTCTAAAATTGGTTTATACTTTGCCAGATAGTTTTTGATTTATCGTAAAAAATTGTCTAAAAAAAAAAAACAATTCTATCCCACTTTTTCCGTATCTCGGAGTTTGCGAAGCGAAAAAACTGAAATGATTAGATACAGAGGTTTATGTTAATATCACAGGTAAAGTGAAATGACGTCTCTGGTACAATTTTGTCCCGAACAAAAGGGATTTTGATTTTTAGGCGGTCGAATAAATGTAACCAAATGACTACTTATTCATACATTTCCTTCAAGGGACGGAACCCTCGGTGCGCGAGTCTGAACTGTGAGTAAGAACTTAATTCAGCACTTGGCCGGTTTTGTTTGTTTAACTTAAGGATAGTGTATGTACCTATTTATATAGTAAGTATATATATATTATACAGGATATAAGGGGTCCTTTATCGAAAACTTAGCACTATAATTATATTATACTACTTAAACATAATCTAATAGGTACCAACAACCATCACTTGTATTGCTTGTAGAATTAGCGTAGCGTCAGCTGATTGCATTACATTGCGAACTTGTGAAATATACAAAAAATATTTTTTTTTCGTTTTTTTGTGGTATTTTGTCTGTAATCATTACTACTATTACCTGTCTTCGTTTCCAATAGTGGTCCCTTTACACTCGTTATTTAAAGTGGGTACGTATAAATAATATATCTATATTTGATTACAAAAGTACCTAGCAGTTTTAGACAAGCAGCAGCACGTAGCAGTTTAAATTAATCGACTGTTGCTAAAAATAACTTATTTACATTTTTACTTTTATTAAGTTTCCTGTTAAAAGGAACCCGGTTCTATGAACCTAGCCAGTAATTGTATCAGAATGTAACATTAAAATAAAATATATCCTCAATTCCTCATACTGAAGTGTAAATACAGCGAAATCATAAACACGCGAACGCAGTAATTGCACCAATTACGCGGTTTACACTGTGCCTGCCTGGTAGAGTAATAAATAGTTATGCAAAAGTTTCATGAAAGAAACGTCGGTTGCATAGAGTTTGGAAAGGCACCCATGCTTGGCTGCTATCCGATAATTTCTTTTTTTATCATGGAATCAAAGAGTATTAAAATATGTTTTCTAATATCACACGAATATTGCGTTACCTACATATCAAGATTTTTATAAATATTTTAGATTCCAACGTAAAAAAGTTTTACGAACAGTTTTTAACCCCCGACGCAATAACGACGGGGTGTTATAAGTTTGAGGTGTCTATGTATGGGTTCTTAGCTATATGTTTGATGAAAATCGGTCCAAGATGACCGCACTAAAATGACGGATTACATATTTTTTCACAACACCCTCAATATGGGTATCAAATGAAAGGGCTTGACAAGAAGAATAGCACTATGCAAATCCATGCTACCACAAATTTTTTGAATTTTTTATTTATACTTGCAAATACAAACTATATAACTCATCCCCGAAAATCAAAGAGTTCCGACAGGATCGAAAAAAAATTGAATCTTCGCAGCATCAGCTGGTAAACTGTAGGCGTCCATTCTCATTATCTATTGTAAATTCGCAGGAACAGCGTAACAAAAACCGCATTCAAATCGGTGTAAATACCCATTATGCGTCGATCCCTAACACAGCTAACAAAAGAGCTGATTTAACTTGGAAACGGCTGAACTGATTTTGATAAAACATATCTAAAATCTATCCGTAAAAAACCTGCTTTCAAATAAAAAATCGCATTCAAATCGGTTCACGCGTTTCAGTGCTACGGGGGAACAGACAGACATACGTAGCGCTCAAACTTATAGCCCTCTTTTTGCGTCAAGGGTTAAAAATAAGGAACAACGACCAACGTCACGCTATAATCACTTCTAATACCATTGCGATATTACGCAGAGTCCAGCCGAACAGCCGGAGCGTCCTAACCGACGATACTGGAACGGCAAAAATAAATGTAATCGCGGGATCCACAATAATCATTTGAATAGAAATGTACTGATTTTCCTGGCGAGTCTTACGTAAACATTTGTTCCGTACCGTTTCTCTAGCTGCAATTGCTTTCTATGGGAATGGTAGGGTAAAAATTACCTTTAGTACTTACACACTTAAGTTTTAACCACCGACGCAAAAACGACGGGGTGTTATAAGTTTGACGTGTGTGGGTGTTCCCCTGTAGCGCTCAAACCGGTGAACCGATTTGAATGCGGTTTTTTTTGTTTGAATAGTGAATTAGTCGAGAGTATTGTTAGCTATGTTTAATAAAAATCGATCCAAGATGGCCGCCGCTACAAAACGGCGGATTACATTATTTTTGCACAACCCTCTTAATATGGGTGTCATATGAAAGGGCTTCACTAGTAAAACAGCACTATGTAAATTAAAGATGGCCGCTAACACAAAATGGTGGACAATGTTGGGGGTTTTTTAAATTTTTAATTTATATTTGTTCGTTGGAGACCGTGGGTATCCGCTTGTTTGACATAAAGTAAGAAAGTGACAAAACTTACGTTTAGGCTATCTGACACTTATCTGAAGGTGGTGAAACAGGCCCTTAATATCTAAAAAGATAAAGATACTGTACCTTGGTTAACAAAATGTAAATAAATAAAGCACCCAATCAACCTTTACACAAGTGTAAATTAAAAATTTAAAAACCCCCGACACTCGCTATTTTTTGGCGGCGGCCATCTTGGATTTGCAATAGTGCTATTCTACTAGTCAAGCCCTTTCATTTGATACCCATATTGAGGAAGTTGTGAAAAAATATGTAATCCTCCATTTTGTAGCGGCGGCCATTTTCATCAAACATAGCTAACAACACTCTCGACTAATTCACCTTTCAAACAAAAAAAAACCGCATTCAAATCGGTCCACCCGTTTGAGTGCCACAGGGAAACAGACAGACACACACACACACAGACACGTCAAACTTATAACACCCCGTCGTTTTTGCGTCGGGGGTTAAAAAACTTGTGGGTAGGTTGACAAGTCAACAGTCTAAGTAAGAGTGTCCCTAGTTTTTAAATGTTTTTAAGTGTTTATTGGTGCATTAAATACATAATTTAGTTTTAAATGTGTTAATAATTACCTGCATCATCTGGCACATACATTTTTACTCACTTGCATCATTGATTTACGTACTTACAATGGATCTACACAGTCAACTAGCAAAAGGGATGGATGACATTGCGAAAATGGTGGAAGAGAGAATGAATCGCTTTGACAAAGCACTTGCACAACAATCGGGAATGAAAACTACAGAAACTACTAACATCTCCGGAAGTTTTGCTTCACTGGCCGCTGACTACGCAGAGTTCAAGTCCATGGTGTGTAAAACATTGGCTATGTTGCGACAACAGCTACAACTGCTCGTTCTTGGGTTTGACAAGCATGAAGCAGCCTCCCGGAGAAAGGTTCTTTTATTCCACGGGGTCCCGGAAGACAGCAGCGAGCAGTTAGACACCAAAATATGCTCCATACTAAGTGATCAATTAAAATTGTCCAGTGTTGATCATATAAGTATTGATTTATGCCATCGCTTGGGTATGAAAAAAGATAAGCCCAGACCCATACTCGTTCGCTTTACAGGCTTAAAGCATAGGAATGCAGTATGGAATTCAAAAACTGCTCTTAAAGGATCCGGCATAACGATTTCGGAGTTCTTGACCAAACCTAGGCAAGATATATTTGTCTCGGCTAGAAAACACTTCGGGTTAAGAAGTTGTTGGACGGCTGATGGCATCATCATTATTGCATTGCCGGATAAAAGTCGGGCCAAAGTCGTTTCTATGTCGGAACTGGACTTGCTGTTTGATAAATATCCACCTGAGCAAACCCCACAGGAACAGAAAACAACAAGAACACGTCGTAACCCTAAAACTTCGGCAAAGTAAAAGTTTGTTTCAGTGTTGTTAATATAGTGTTATGCTTATTCTGTCGGATTATCGCGTATCATTTATTGAGTAACACTACGTATGGCTTTTTTTATTTTTATCGCATATTTATACTCATAGCACATTGAGTATTTCCATGCTTTTTAATTTTGTAGCGTAATAAGTAAAGTAGTGTTCTTGTCTAAATGTGTAAAATACTACCAAATACAGAACACATTCCTAGAATGGTACTATTGGGCGTTTTGAATACTTATCAATTTTGTCGGATTATGATAGCCTTTGTTTATTTGCTTTAATAAGACACTATTATTTAGGCGTGTTATTCTGTGGTCAAGATGCTCATGATAGTATTTCTACCAAAATAAATTAGTTCAGTTTTCTATCAGAACTGGTTTAAAATTTTAAGTGTAACAAAACATTCTAACTATTTTTGCATGCATGTAAAAAATACTCTGTGAATTTGATCCTGTTTGTTTGTTTAATCATTGTCATTATCAAGTCTCGGTCATTGTATACGTAAACATTTTACAATTAGTCACTTGTCAGTTTGAAATGTAACATAGACTGTATTCATCATAGACTAGAAAATACTATAGAGAGATACATTGATGCTTGTTTAGAGGTGTTTAACTTAACTACATTGCAATGTAAGATTTTTTTTTTTTTGCAAACCTTGTATTAGTTTTCTTTTTAAATAGGTATTTCTTTTCTCTAACTTAGCAATTTAAATGACTGTAGTTTAGGTATTTAATTTTAGTTTTCCTAAGTTTATAAATCATATTGTATGTAATTTGATGATTTCCTTTTTCCATTTGCCAGTGAATGTGGGTAAGGTTGTAAATAAAGTGCGTATATATTTCTAAATATAAAAAATTGTTTATTTTATACATTATAGGTATACTTTTATAGGTATATATATATATACTTTTTATTTATTTATCTATAAATAGTATTACTTGTTTATTATATTTTTGTTTTATTTAGTACATTATTATGTCTGATGTATTAACATCATATGACGAAGAATTTTTTTCATGCTCTTCCTCTGATGAATTCCAAAGTCTATGTAGCAATTCATCCTCTGACGGCAGCTTCTCTCTTGAACACAAACTGCATTCTATATTTTCTGATAACTCTTGCTCCCTTAATCTTGTGCATATTAATGCTCAGAGCATTCCGGCTCATTTTTCTGATCTTCTGACATCTTTTAGTGGGGTGCTAGTCGATTGTATTCTCGTTTCTGAGTCCTGGCTTAAACCTTCTCTCTCTTCAGAACTTTACAGACTACCAGACTTTACTCTTATCCGTAATGATCGGACTGGTAAAGGTGGAGGTGGGGTGTGCATCTATATTCGGAACAACTTAACATTCAAAATTATTAGTCAGTCACATTCTGCCTACTCTGGTGGTCTGGAACATCTTTTCATTGAAATCTGTACTCACCACTCAAAACTTCTTATTGGTGTTGCATATAGTCCCTCGTCTACTATAAACTACTTTGACACTTTTGAACGGCTTCTCGAAGACCTTACCCCTTCGTATTCTGACGTTATTATAATGGGAGACTTTAACACGTGCTTAGTGAGGAACGATAGTAGATCGCAAAAATTAAGATCACTAGTATCTTCTATTAACATGACGATCCTTCCTCTCTCAGAAACCCACTTCGCTCCGAGTTTTGTTCCCTCTCTTCTAGACTTGATAATAACCTCGAATCTTAACAACGTTCTTACGCATGGTCAGCTCACGGCACCCTTCTCGTACCACGACCTTATATATCTTCGCTATATAGTGCGCTCCCCAAAACGTAAGCATAAGGTTATTCTGCAGCGTAATTTTAAAAATATCAATATAGAGTGTTTAAGGGAAGATGCCTCAAAAATTGATTGGACCTGTGTGTATGATGCATCGGATATCGATGAAAAAGTAAAACATTTCACAACCCTTCTCACTAACTTATACAATACTCATGCTCCAGTTAGACCTATTAGGATTAAGCATTTACCTGCGCCTTGGCTGACTGACACAATTAAGAAGCTAATGAATAAACGTAACAAAGCCAAGACTAAATGTAAAAAATTACCGACCGACGAAAATGTTGCAGCCTATAAGAAATTGCGTAATCTCTGCAATAGGATGTGTAGAGATGCCAAGCGCCGCTATATCCATTCCTCGATAGATAACGCGTCCACTCCCGAAAAATGGAGATTTCTTAAGTCCCTAGGTGTGGGTAAATTTCTTAGTACATCTTCTATCTCTGTTGATCTAAATGCATTAAATACTCACTTTTCCACTCCACCTGTTACACTTTCTAATGCTAAAAAATCTCTAACTCTTCAAAAATTAACAAGTATCACCCCACCTTTGTGCGAAACTTTCGATTTCCAAGAAGTCGCGGAGGGAGATGTTAAGAAGTACATCCTTTCCATTTCAACTAAAGCTGCTGGTAGCGATGGCCTGAGCCGTGACATGTTATTACTCATTTTAGATCTTATGGTGCCTATTATTACTCACATTTTAAACTTCTCCTTAGCTCATAAGATCTTTCCCACAGACTGGAAAATGGCTCATGTCATTCCCCTACCAAAAATTGCTAATCCTAATTCCTTTTCTCAATTTCGTCCCATTTCGATCTTACCTATCCTCTCAAAAATTATAGAAAATGCTGTTTTTAAACAATTATCCACGTTTCTCTTTAAGAATAATCTTTTGAGTCCCTTTCAATCAGGTTTCCGTCCCTCTCACAGCACTGTTACGGCATTAATCAAGGTCACTGATGACATTCGTTATGCTATGGATAACAAACATCTAACTATTATCGCCTTGTTAGACTTTAGTAATGCGTTTAACTCAGTGGACTTTGATATTCTGCTCGGTATCCTTCGCTCTCTTAACATATCTTCTCCTGCGATCGACTGGTTTCACTCTTATCTTCATGGTCGCCTGCAGAGGGTGTGTACTGATGAGGCTGTCTCTGACTGGGCCTACCTCTCCGCTGGTGTTCCTCAAGGCGGCGTACTCTCCCCCCTTCTCTTTTCAATTTTCATTAATGAAATCACCAAAATTCTTACTTCTAACTACCACCTATATGCAGACGATTTGCAGCTCTATAGACATGCGTCATTGTCAGACTTGGATGTAGAAATAACAGCATTGAATGCAGACCTAGTTGCCATTGAAAATTGGGCTGATTCTTTTGGTTTATTAGTTAACCCTAATAAATCTCAGGTTATGATCATTGGAAGCAAGCCGCTAAGAAATCGCATTAACTTTAGTGATCTGCCTATGGTTTCTTATGACGGCACATCCATCGATTACACATCCACTGCAAAAAACCTAGGATTGACTATGGATGGCAACCTCAGTTGGACAGCTCATATAAACCAGATCAGTAAACGTATGCATTATTCGATCCATTCCTTGAAGAGACTGCAGAATTTCCTTCCGCTACGTACCAAAATTATGCTAGCACAATCTCTGTTGCTCCCGATTCTCGACTATGCTGACGCTTGCTACCCTGATGCCACCGAAGAGCTACTTGACAAACTCGATCGACTTCAGAATTTGTGCATACGTTTTATATACGGACTGCGCAAATTCGATCATATCTCCGACTACCGTCGTCAGTTAAAGTGGCTCCCAATTCGCTTTCGCCGGAATTTGCATATTTTGACTGTTCTCTACAATGTTCTTAATACGTCTTCCCCTGGTTATCTCCGAGAACGATTTGAATTATCCCTTCCTCCTTCTAGACCCTTGCGATCTTGCGTTTCCAAAAATCCTCTCGTCACTCCCCATTGTAACACAGTTTTCTATGACAAATCCTTCACTGCACTAGCTACCCGTCTTTGGAACTCACTTCCTGAAAATATAAGAGAAAACTGCCACTCAGTTCACTCGTTTAAATACAGAGTGAAGCAGTACTACCTATCACTATTATAGAGTATTTTATGTATTATATTTATATATATTATGTATGTATATATATTTATTATAGTTTATATTTTATCTAGGTATTTATAATATGATATTTATGTAGTGTATTAGTATGTATAATATGTATATTTATATATAATATTTTATATAATATAATACCTTTTAACTAAGGATTCCTTTTAAACTAGTACCGTAAGACCTATACCACTTACTACGCCTTACTCACAATCTTGGGAAGCTGGAAGAAATCTCTTGTAGAGATAAGCTTTGCCTATGTACACATCATCTATTTATGTTTTTGTAACTAATTTGGTACATGAATAATAAATAATAATAATAATGACTGATGAAATATATAAAGGTTGTCGGCTAAAAACTCCTCATACATAACTTACTCAACTCAGGTAGACCCAGTTTACCTAAGCAGCCTGGCACAACTCCAAAATTTAAATAAGTACGGTACCAACATTATGTATAAATATAGACGGCATTTTGTATGAATGTCTTCTACGAAATGAAATTTCGACGCGTCGTTATAGAAGTCTGAGTGCTTAGTCTCAGTTTGGAGCGCTCCAAAACTTTTTAGTATACTATAAGTATACTATTGATCGAATCACCATGACTTCAGAATAAAATGGACCTAAAATAAGAGTCTTTGGGTTCATTTTGCTCTGAAGTCATTTGCGATTCGATCAATAGTATACTTCTAGTATACTGTTAGTTTTGGAGCGCTTCAAACTTAGACTTAAGCACTCTGAAGGTCGACGAGGAAAACTTTCTTTGAAATAAGAATCATTTTTAGGGTTCCGTACCCAAAGGGTAAAAACGGAGCCCTATTAATGTCACTCTGCTGTCTGTCTGTCTGTCCGTCGCAGCTCGCAGACGAAATGAGTTACAAACCTGAAATTTGGGTATTTTGTGTAAAACGTTGACCCAAAATCAAATATTGAATTAGAAATTGAATTAAATTATTTTTCAGGGGGGCTCCCATACATGAAAAAGGAGCCGGATTTTTTTTTTACCCTAGCTTATCTGGTATCATTGTTTAGATCCTATAGTGCCTGAGTCTTAGAATTTCTGTAATATCGACCAAGTACGAGTCAGACTCGCGTGCAAAGGGTTCCGTGCCACTGCACACACGTAAATAATTATTCTGGTTAATTAATAACATAGATTATTGAAATAGATAGATAGATGCTATAGCAATAGCAATTGCTTAATAGCAAGCAGGTACATACAAGCAATATCAATATCAAGATGAAAAGCATAAAAAATACCTACAACAACGTGAAATAATTTGCAGAATTTAAACTTTCATCATTTTATGATAGATTTTAATAAAATATGATGAAAACATCACATTTCAAAAAATATTTGTGTCAAACTCATCAGTATGAGTAGGTACTAACTTCGACACAACGAATACAACTTTGGCGAAAATTTAAACGAAAAATACGTAAAATGAGATTACTGTGTGACCCAAATTATGTTTTTCTCTCCCTCAGGAAGCAAAAAGAGGGGTGTTATCAGTATGGCCGCTTTGTCCGTATGTGTCTTCGTACCACTCAAATGGATGGGCCGATTTGGATGCGACTATTTGAGAGTGACTTTTTCTTTATAATTGTAAATTATTTTGTATTAAAGCAAACCTAAATGTTGATATTTTATAAATTTTTCAATGTACGGCACGAGGTCGCGCCGCGTTTGGAGGTTTTGCGGCAAGAATTCACATAGAGTTTATATAGAAAATAAAATTACACGAGACGACCCGCGACTGGCCGCGCGCGACCTGCTGCGCAAGTGGGTGTTGGCGCGTGACCTGCTGCGCAAGTGGGTGTTGGCGCGCGACCTGCTGCGCAAGTGGGTGTTGGCGCGCGACCTGCTGCGCAACTGGGTGTTGGCGCGCGACCTGCTGCGCAAGTGGGTGTTGGCGCACGACCTGCTGCACAAGTGGGTATTGGCGCGCAAGGCGCGTCGCAATAGGATATTTTAGGTATCAGTGGGCGGACAGAAAACGACGGAGCTTGTGCGAACCTGCACAAGTTCGCTCTCGCACGAAGCTCAGGGACGAACATTTGTTTGGCGATACCTATACCTCTTAATCGAACATGAAGCCAGATCGATGTGAAGAGGACTTCACAATCGGTGACTGTAGACGATCACACGCGTGCACGTGTGGGAGGGCTTATCGCCTGTAGTCACCGATCATCGCCATCATAATCGTCAGCAATCGTGGCGATCGGCGATTTGTCGGTTTTGGGGCACGCATCAAAGGGAATCCGCCGCTAGCCGCTCAATAAACGATCACGAGCGATCGTGTGAACGCTTGCACGATGATCGTGACGATTGTTGACGATTTTATCGGCGTTGGTGTAGAGCAGTTTTAATACAATACACAATACTCACGTAGGTACTCACAATACATAATACCGCATGTTACGAATATATTAAATTTCATGTTATTATCAATTTTGTTGTATCGTGAGTGTATTAAGTCTCTTGTTACTGTGTCAGTCAATCCAACGTGCGCATAATTAATCCACGTGAAACAAGATACAGTCAAGTAAATTGTAATGTTAAATACATTTTACGCTACATCGATCCATCGTTAATTATGCATTCAGATAATGCCCGAAAAATGTATTACACACAAAGAGCCTTGTAGACATAGACGCAAACCTCTCATTGATTGAAAAAACCGGCCAAGTGCGTGGCGGGCCACGCGCAGTGTAGGGTTCCGTAGTCACAATCCTCGAAAAACAGATATAACTCCTTAACCTGTGAACCCTGACTCTAATAAAAATTAGCACTTTAAAACATCATATTTTACAAACGGATCTAGAAATCGAAAAATGATGTTCCCACACCCACAGTATTTTTAAAAGACCTATTCAACGATACCCCACACTATGGGGTAGACGAGAAAAAAATATTCATCCCCACTTTACACAAAATTTTATTTCACCACTTTGTCGGCGTGATTAATATTTATACCCATGCCAAATTACAGATTTCTAGCACTAATGGTCTCTGAGATTAACCGAGGACGGACAGACAGACAGACAGACGGACGGACATGGCGAAACTATAAGGGTTCCTTGTTTACTACGGAACCCTAAAATAACATTTGCAAAATTAAGAACATTGGATAAACTAGTGAAAGTTCTCGAATAGAAGTTATATGACTTAACGATTCAAAAGTAGTAACTTGTAAAAGTTTAACTGAATAAAAAAAAATCTATTACATTCTAAATATTATCACGTCTCTAGAGATCTTTCGTAATTAATAGTATAAACATTGTCGGCGTAGTGCGGAAGAGCTCTCGTCATGAGTCACTTTAGTGAACTCACTTCTCACTGGCGCAAAGTGTGCCAAGGAAACGTGTTTCAGAGTGTCGTCAACTGCAAAGTTTTTCCTTCATTCACACTAATACTGTAAATGGTGAGCGCTTTATCTGCGAATGAACACTGCCTCAGCTCGAAATGACTTGAGTTGAAATCGTTTTTTTTTTGGTATTTTTGGGCCATCACAATCAGTTGTTTTTAACCCCCGACGCAAAAACGACGGGGTGTTATAAGTTTGACGTGTGTGTGTGTGTGCACGTGTGCGTGCGTGCGTGCGTGTTTCATCCAACACATCATCCATCACAAAATTTCATCCAAATTGATCCAGCCGTTTAGGAGGAGTTAGGTGACAAACACACGTACAGAAGAATAATAATATATGTAGGTACGGGGAGAGTTTACCGTATCCACGCGACGGGATGTTTGACAGTTACGAAACCCGTGAACATTTTGTATGGGAAAATATTTTTTTAAAATCCCTTGGGAACCCTTTAATTTTCCGGGATAAAAAGTACCCTATGTCCTTTTCCAAGGCCTTGTCTACCTCTACACCAAATTTCGTCCAAATCGGTAAAGCCGTTCTTGAGTTATAAATAGTGTAACTAACACGACTTTCTTTTATATATAATAGATGACAAAAAAGCACTACTCATTCTCTTTTTACAAGTAAGTACGGTTACAGCCGTTTTTAAGGAACATCTCTAACTCTATTGTACAGCACCTCTATGCTGCACTAGGTAATTAGTAATTACCATGGATCGTTTGATGTAGAAAGGTCAAAGGGAAATTAATTAAGTCTAGACTTTTACACTGTTATCTAAGTAAATGATTAAAAAAGTTGAATATGAAATTTACCGTACCGGGTCCCTTTATTTTATATCATGTTGAAATGAGCTTAATGAGACTTTTTGAGAAATTGTCATCACGTAACATTACCCAGGTATATGATGTGAATTTAATTTAATTGGCCTTTTATTCGTTCTGGGTTTCACGGAATTACCTATTTAGGAATTATTCAGTGAAACTCAATATCAATTAAATTTTATTTATATCAGTATTATCAATATTTCTTCGCACTATACACTTCCTCATAATTTTCCATCTATTAGAAAGGATACACGTAATAGTGCATTGTGATACAAGGACTGATAAGTAGGTTAAAAATGTGGGTGCAAACGAGTTGACGTATGTAAGCCCGAGCCAAAGGTGAGGCTCTACAATTCGCACGAGTTTCTGGATCCAGGTTGATGAATAATCACACTAATATTATAAAGGTGAAAGTTTGTCTGTGTGTGTATGTGTGCGTGTATGTATGTGTGTGTGTGTATGTTGTGTGAACCAATTTGTCTGAAATTTTGAATGGAGGTAAATTATGCCCTGACTTGACACATAGGATACTTGTTATCCTGGAAAAATTCACAGTTCCCATGGGATTTTGAAAAACCGAAATTTATAGCTACAGCTATAGGTACATTATTACTATAGCAAACTTCCTTGAAAGTAGGTATGAAGGTTGGAAAAGGGAGAGGGAACGGGAACCAGAATTCCACGATTCCCTCGGGATTTGTGAAAAACCGAAATTCACGCGGGCGAAGCCGCGGGCAGAAGCTAGATACCCAATAACTCTTAGCGGAAAGGTCATCAAATCAGGGTGGATCAAAATGTGGTAAGGCGCTTCATAAGTTACTTATAGGTGTAAGAATTTTTCTGACGTGTTTTAGGAAGGAGAAGGAAGGATCCTTCTCCTTCCTAAAATTTCTACTGAAATCCAAGGATACTGAGAGGAACTCAGTATCTCCTTGGATTTCAGTAGGAATTTTACAGTTTTTCGATTAGCACGGTAATCGGGAAAGGAAAGTTTTCCATTTTGAAAGAAAACGCTTTTTGAAAGAAAAAATCGGAGGAAGCATCAGGAAAATTTCTCTGAGCATATCAGACAATAATATAAGCTGCTAATGTAATTAACTCCTAATCACTTAATCACTACTTAACAAAAGACAATAACGTACCCGGCCTAATTACACTGTCTCCGAGTTTTTCCAATCAATTAATATTCAAGAATCGTTGATCCCCACAGTAGGCTAATGCGCTAAATTATGGAGGCCTAAAGTTATCCCTGTTAAACTAAGCACAAAATTAAGTCACTAATTTCTCGTGACAAATAGACTTGAATCTGCGTCCCTTCGATTAGAGCCAATTGGTTAACTAGGGTGACCACGCAACCCATACAAATAAATAAAATTGAAGTGTTTGTGTCTGAAGTCTGTGATTTCAAAATAACTAGCTATTTTTAAGCTCATGTTATGACTATTGCAATAGGCTAATCTTTAGATTTGTAAAAAATTGCTATTTGTAAAAAAAACCCCAATCTATTTCCTACATTCAATGAAAAGTATCCTATCAGGAGGGGCAGGCCGTATCCAGAATTCAAGCTCTGGGTACCACCGCAAAGGTTGACTGTCTTGTCACATAACTCTTCATGTATGACTATTACCTTATATAACAAACTTCCAGACTGTAAAAAAATTCTGCCTTTTCTAAAATTTAAGAAAGAAATTTTTGAACTCTTGAATCGAAAAAATTATTATTGTGTGAAAGAATATCTTGATGACATGAACATACTTAAATAACCATTTATTTATAACATTGGATAATTTCATTTTGTGATTTGAATCTATTGTTTGACATTATATATAACTAGTAATTTAAGATTTTAATTTTAATTTTCAATGTAATTTTCAATGTAATTAATTTAATTTTAAAGTAAATATTTGCACACTGTCGGTGACAGTCGATTGTGTAAGGGATTGCACTTAATATTAAATATCATGTTATTTACCCACAATTTTGCAAATAAAATATTTATTATTATTATAGAAAAGCTGAAACAATTTTGACTGTTTCGCAGACAAGTAGAGCGTTATGCAAGGCTACTTTTTACATCAGCCGCGATGCATACAATCTGACACAATCACTGCATTGTAGCGCCGCACTGCATCGAGTGACATCAGTAAGGAGCAAAATAGCTGTCACTTGTAGTTAGACATCTATTTGTTATTATAGTGCGGCAGCAACAGAGCGTTAGTCATCCATAGCCATAGCAGCAAAATACCTCGTTGTTTTTTAACTATTTATTTAGTCTATTGAAATTACCGGAGCATAAAACGGAGACTGGTATAGTTCGTTCGGTAACTTAGTGTCGGTACAGGTGCAGGTGCTCTTAGTATTCTGCTTTTATTTTTATTACTTTTTTTCTGTTTGTAATTTTTTTTTTCTATTCTAACAGAATCTCCGAATGGTCTGCCAATCCGCACTTGGCCAGCGTGGTAGACTATGGTTAAAATCCTTCTTATTTTGAGAGAAGACCCGTGTTCATGAGAATATTATATTTTATGTTTATGGCTATATTGTAATAAAATACGAATATAAAAAAATATAAAAAGGAAAGAGAATTTTAATGGAAAATTATGAGTAGGTATAAAACGCCAAAACCCCTTGTGCCTGTACACCCCTCGCGGCATGCTTTGAAGTCACGGCGGTGTCTTTGGTAAAACACCGCGCGGCGGAGGCGGCTAGACACAAAAGGCGACCGTAAGAAAACGAATAGACTATATATAATACCGGCTGGGTTTGTTGTGTGCTCTTCTCAGACTAGAAAGCATTTGGAACCCCATGGTTTTAGTTTTAAGTTCTCGTAAGTAATTATAACCATAACCTCACTTCTATGTACCTAGGTACTTAGAAGACTGGCGTCCAAAAAGTGTACAGTGTACGAATTTTGAATAAAGTTAATTTGAATTTAATAATAATTGTGGTCACCCTAACGGGCCCACTTCAAACTTGATCAGCTTATCCCTTCACAAATGATCTTGAAGGGTTAATGCTTTCGACTACCACTCACTTCCTCGGAGTTATTGTCTATGAATATTATTAACAGGAGTTATTTGCCTTCTACGGCTTACTTAATTCGAATTAAAAAGGGCACCAAGACCAAACATAATAATTAGACGGATCTTAGCTCTAAATTTATCTTTTCTAAAAGTGAGGAGATCCGTGTCTAGCAGTGGTAATGTGTTAAGAGAAGTCTCAAATAGGTACGTTTGCAAATTTTTAAATTATTACTACGATTAAAAGTGGATGAAAAGTAACTTCTTTACATTCCATTTAACGTATTAAAAAGATGTTATCATCATCATCATCATTATCAACCTATTACCAGCCCATTACAGGGCACGGGTCTTCTCTCAGAATAAGTTTTCCACGACGCTGGCTAAGTGCGGATTGATAGACTTCACACGCCCTTTCCTTCACCGATAAAGCAAGTGGTATTTAATCCTACTAATATTATAAATGTGAAAGTGTTTGATGTTTGGATGTTTAGATGTTTGGATGTTTGGATGTTTTTACTCAATCACGCCGCAACTACTGAACCGATTTGGCTGAAATTTTGCATGGAGATAGAATATGCCCTGACTTAACTTTATATCCTGGAAAAATGGACAGTTCCCACTGGATTTTGAAAAACCCGAAATCTATAGCTACAACTATAGGTAGATTACTATAGCCAACTTCCTTGATAGTAGGTATAAAGGTTGGAAAAGGGAGCGGGAACGGGAACCGGAAATCCACGATTCCCTCGGGATTTGTTTAAAACCGAAATTCACGCGGGCGAAGCCGCGGGCATTTTCTAGTTGTTTATAAAAGATGTATTGCCACACAATTCATTATACCAAAAAAAAAACAAGGTGCAACATTTTCGTAAGAAGTTGGTACATTAAGGAATGAATTGGTAACTTATGAGAATTTGAGTTGTGAGACCGAAATATATCCAAGAATTTAATTCCGCCTCTCCCAGCGAATGAAAGTTTTAACAAAACAATATACTTACTTTAAACTACAACACTGAATTGCAACCATTGTAGTGCGGGAAGACACATACAAATTCGTATCATACACTTTTGTTATAAATAATATATTATATTTGTTATAAAACATATAATGTTATACTACACTCAGGTGTAACTAAGGCGTGCGTATATTGAATTTAATTGCCTCTACATGCTCTCTACGTAGGTAATTGAAACAAAACCTCATTTTATCTCTATAGACCTCTCGTTCTAGTATTTATCGCTAAATAAGTAGTATAAAATAAGGTTTAAGAAACGCTTTTTATCATATGTATTATTAAAAATTATTCTTAGTTTATTTGAATAAAGCACTTTTCTATTTTATTTTAACTTCTTAGACGATTTCAATACCATTTTTACCATCATTAGAAAAATTGTCAAAAGCCTATTTATTCTACAATATTCGGTGTTATTATCATCATTCGGTTGGATCATCAAGAGAAGCTGTAAAGCGTTAGGTACACTTAAAGAAAAATGTGTAACATTTAACAAATGTTACAAAGCTAGGGACTTTATTTAAATTCTAAATTGTACTAAATTCACAGTTCTATTTCTGAATTCACAAAAATGTGAAAATTGCCAAACCCCACGTTTTCCATTTAGATTATAAGCATAGTCGGAAATGCTCACATATATACCTATTTTGATCCAAGAACAAAATTCACGCATTGAAGTTACGATATTTCTAAATTATTTACGATCATGTGCATTTAGCCCCCAATCTAACATAAGATTGCGCAAATGTCTTTAAGAGGGGGAAACTTTTCCGATTCATTACAACTTCGCCACCTCGTTGCTGGTGAGCCGAACTTGCATGTCAGTTTATCCGGCGGAGTGGATTCCGCACGGCCATATTGGAAATCTTGATTAAGATATAAGATTAAGGTCTTAAACCTACTTGACGTCGAAACATACGTATTCTATCTATTACTAGAAGATGCCAGCGACTTTGTTTGCTTGGATTCTTATAAATCTCATCCCCTATTTGACCCACTTGGGGGTGGAATTCGCAATAACCCTTTCTTAGTGTGCGCCTACGTCTTATAAGGAAGCTACTGTGAAAAGGGGAACGCCAAGTTTTGGCCCTAGCGTGCACAACAAATTCATATTATGAAAAAATAATATAATATTTGTTTAAAATTTTTCACACTATTAACTAATGACTTAAAGATAGAAATTATTTAATTTAAATAAAAAATACTGAAACGATCGCCAAGATCAATAAATACGGCAACATAACAATAATTGCTACGTAGTTGCTACGCGACACCTAGGAACAAGTATCTATGGAACCGAAATATTTTAGACGAAATCAAACATCTCTTTGACTCACTCACTCGTACCGATTTTAAGCATAAGAAAGAAAAAGAAGTCTGCTACTATCAGTTGTCCTACTTTAAACAAAAATAACCACTTTTTCCTAGAGTCTGACGTAGTTCAACCGTGGATGTAGTTTAGCAGAAAGGACCCAATCCACAAAATGGTAAAAATGAGTTATACAGGGTATAAGGAGACCGCTTCCGAAAACTTGTCGCTATTATTAGAATACCTAAACACAATCCAGTATAACCGCAATAACCTTATAGCGTAGGTATCACGCGCAACAACGTGACTGCGCGAGGTCAAGGTAACGCAAAGTTCGCTGTCCTCCAGCGTCAGCTGATTTTATTTGGATTACTTTTAACTTTTAAAAAATACAGGCAATATTTTTTTTATTCCCCAAAAACGGGAATTGCACAAAAAATGCATTTTTTGTAAAAACGACTTTTTTCACATTTTTTTTAATAATATCTTATCAGTAATCTTTGGACACGTCTCCCAACGTGAGAATGACTCCATAGAGCGACTTGTCGTACAGGGCAAAATAGAGGGCACCAGAGGGCGAGGAAGGTCGCCTATGCGATGGACCGACCAAATCAAATCAGCTGTGGGCGGTTCCTTGCACGATTGCACCAGGCTGTCGGCCAGCAGGGAGAAGTGGCGAACACTCGTGTGAACACCTGTTCTAGCCCAACACTTTAAGCAGTTTTCAAAGAATTACCTTGAGAAAGCTGCCCGCCATACTTTGACGTGAATCCCTTCCTCTGTTACGGGGACGTATGGATTAGTCTATTGCAAAACTAGCATTCCAACGTCACGTAAGCCGAGTTTCGAGACTCACAGGAGACGCCCTTAAGACGATGTTCTCCCCGATTTTTTTCAAGCCCTTGGGCTCTAGCTCCGCTGGCAGAGTTTCTGCGCTCGCTTCCCCCTAAGGGCCTAAACATTCCGAAATAAATCATTTTTATTTAAAAATATCAATTTGTTTAGAAAGTTTTGTTTTTAGTTCCTTTCTGAGCATTAAGAAAAATACGCCGTAGTGTTAAAACCAATTTAGCAGAAACGACTCAAACCCAAATTTTCCCCGATAACCGTAAGATACGTCAGTCTTTGAAGTAAAATAAAAATATTAGTATTTTTGCCCATATTTGACAATATTTTCAACTATTCCAAAGACAATATCATTGCAGCAATTACCATCCAAACTTCAAACCTCGATTACTCAGAATAACTTTTTATGGGTTGGGTCATTTCTACTAAGCTACGTCCAGTTGACTGTCAATTTCTCGTAGGGTAAACGGCAAGTATTAACGACCCCCTTAAGATAATTTTAAAATCGATATCAGTTATTAACAGTAGTATATTACTAAGTAAATTACAAAATAGCACTAGCTTTCACATTTTTATTTGTTGTTTATGTTATTTTATGTTACTTTCATATTCTATAGTTTATTTGCACTACCTTAAATGCTTTTAAATATAAGATTACCGTATAATAAATATCCATATGCCTATTTGTAGGTACTAACTATAACATGTATGTACTAATTAAAAAGCGGTGATAGCCATCATTTGCTGTAACAGTGAAGAAAAACCTGCATGCCTGAGACTCTGCATAATGTTCTCAAAGGCGACCAATCCACACTTGGTCAGCATGGTGTACTACGGCATAAACCTTTCTCATTCTGAGACGAGATTCGTGCCCTGTAGTGGGCCGTTAAGGCGTTGATAATGATGATGATGAATTATAACGTGTCTGAGAAGTAGTCTTTAATAGAATCATATCGCGTTTGAGCATTAGTGAAACTTAACCGCGTGTTATTCTCTCATAATACACCTATTCGACTTTTACAGCGAAGCTGCATAAACCGTGACTAATTAATAAAGGGATTGTCAGATAAAAAATTTCGCACAACAAAGCACTTAGAACTTAAAAAATTACAAAATAACGTAATTTGACTTAGTTATGTGGATGCTCTATAAGTCGGCAGTTTAACGTCTGTATCACGTTTAAAAATTCGTAGACATGTCAAACGAAGTAATTTCAGTACAATATTTTTTCTTCTAATACTTGATTCTTTTGACTTTTTGAGTCAACTTATAGTATTTGCTTTTTGTATAAAGAAGTAATTTCCAATTTATTTAAAAAATAAGTACTAATTTGCCTAAGCTCGGCACCTTTGTGCCTTTTTCCAGCATTTGTGTCCTCAAAGTCGGCCCTCACGTGTCTGAAAGAAAATCATATTTTACCCGCGACTTCGTCCGCGTAAATTAATGTTTTTCTTAATATTTATAAGAACTCTTTTCTCCTTTTCAGTTTATTTTATTTTCCCGCCAAATAAATACCCTTCTCCAAAATTAATAGAACTTTTGAAGAAATGGATAGAATTTTTTTCAACAGACAATTTTTTTGTATAGACAACATCCAGTTTATCCAATAGGATAAACAGGATACCTCACAATAGGATACCTTAGAAATAACCCAAATTCTAAAAGGTGGCACCCCCTGCCGACCCCAGGTACCTCATATTACTGGTTTTCCTAAGTCCACCACCCTTGTTTTTTCTTTAAATACGTAAAATAATCGTGTTATACTACTATTACAAGACATCAAATATTATAACAAATTAAATTGCAACAACAAGTCTTAAATATTATTCATACGTAATTTATATCTTGTCAAACGACGCTCGGAAAGCAGAAATTTTATTAGAAATTAAGCGATTTATGCACTTGCACTCGTTCTAAGCGATAATTGAGGGATAGGGATGCAAAAAAATGCTGCCTTATTCTAAATCTATTTTCCCATTAAAGCAAGCTATATGTACACATAAAATACTCAGTGTGCCTAAGCGGCACCCATAATATTTACAAACATAGAACTGAGTGCCGATTTTTGCTGGGCGGCTTTAGGAGCATCCACCCTATCACCAGACGGTTAGCAAAATACAAAATTATTCACAATCTGTCTTTCAAGATGACACTGAAATTATATTGCGATCTTTTTTTTGACAGTGCATATTGACATAAGCAAAAACGAAAGATATAATAACTATTTCTTCGTCTTAAATACACTCCATCTAGGAAGAAGAGGAGGTACTTATACTTTATCTTAGAGTATTGTATTATTTGACTGGTTGACAGTTGAAAAGTCAAACATTTCTTTCCTGGCGTTTGTGTTTCCCACAGTTATTGTTTGTGTTCTTTTTGCGGATTTAATAAGATAAAGCATGAATATTGAATACTGACTCTGACGATGCCTCTATTTACGACGACCACGGGCGGGTCTGAATATGGATTCCGTTCCTGCTTTACACTACAACCCCAGCAACGACTCTGATTTGACAATAACAATGACCGACGATCCCGGCATTGACTCTGGTCATAGTTCGTCACAAAAATCATCCTCAACTGCTGTAAGCGGAGATTTACGCTGTTATTTATGTGTTAATTGTGAATTACGGAAATGTTTCCAGAATAACCTTACTGTGTGTGAATAAGGATGCGTGTGTACAATTTAAAAATTGATCCTATGGAAAATAAAAAATATTTATTATAACATTGAAACCGTAACTTTTTTTTAAAACCATATTTTTACCAATAGGGTATTCTACTGTGTTTGAAAAAGCACTTCAAAATGTTGTTTTTGTTAATAAAAAGCCACAAAAAATATATTTCGGCAAAATAAACACGCGTTCATGCCATAAAATTAAATTAAATTTTAAACATTTTTTAATGCCGCGAAAACGCTGTCAGCCAATAAGTCAGCCATTTCATGACGTAACAATGATATACAAGAAGGTTATAAATGTATTCTATATAACACTGGAGTTTGCGCCTTAAATATTGTAGTGAAGATAAAGTCATTCACCTGGGCTACTTTTTCTTTATTACTAATATTTTTTGGACGATATATCGATAGTTTGATATCGAAATGTAGATACAAAAAGCTGTGATAAAGCTGTGATAGCCTAATGGCTAGGACGACCGACTTCTAATCGGAGGTCGTGGGTTCGATCCCGGGCACGCACTTCTAACTTTTCGGAGTTATGTGCGTTTTAAGAATTTAAATATCACTTGCTTTAACGGTGAAGGAAAACATTGTGAGGAAACCTGCATGCCTGAGAGTTCTCCATAACGTTCTCAAAGGTGTGTGAAGTCTACCAATCCGCTTGGCCAGCGTGGTAGACTATGGCCAAGGCCCTCTCACTCTGAGCGGAGATCCGTGCTCTGTAGTGAGCCGGTAATGGGTTGATCATGATGATGATGATGATACCTCTGTGGTAATAAATAGGTACATTCGCTAGTGAAAAATAAATTAAGAAATTTGATAAAAATAAAAATTTATATTGAAATATACTTAAATATTCTGATTTTGAGTCATAAAAGCACATTATTTTTTTATTAAATTAAAATTAAAAGTCGTAATCGTTAATCTGTATATCACGTAACCTTGAACACGAGCCGCCTTGTTTTGACGTCATAATGATAGTTAATACTAATCATTAATCTATGGTCATATAGACAAAAACCATAAAGTTCATTGTACTCTGAAGCAACAACTTTTGCATGTAACCCAGACTTCTGTTCTGCCGAATTCCAGAATGTTAAAACATCTTTGTAAACATCATTAGTTGTCTGTCAAGTCGGCTTACGGATGAATATTTTACGTGATAACGTCATTTAAAAATATTGGTATAAGGCCCTGTTTCACCACCATCTGATAAGTGTCGGATAGCTTATTCACAACTATAGTCCTTGTCACTTGACATAAGTAAGGAAGTCACAAAACTTACGTTTAGGCTATCCCGACACTTATCAGAAGCACTACCTTCTGATAAGTGTCGGGAACAGGCCATATTGTACCTTATTTTAATAAAATAATTACTAAGAACTATAACCTAACACATATATATATATTTATAATTTAATTTGTTTGATAAAGATACTGGACTATAATATAACTGTGTAATCATTTTTGAAGTGACTTACGATTTTTTAAATAAAGCTGATATATCGAAATATCGATATTTTTTTCGGTATATCGAACTCCGATATCGATATATTTAAAAATATAGATATATCGAAAATATTTATTTATATAATACTATATTAAAAAATATCAACATTCCTTTTTTGTTTGGAGTTTAGATTCCATAGGTTCTATCTTTCTTGTATGACCACAGATTAATATTAGTTTTTGCTTATATGACCACAGATTAATATTAGTATTTTCTATCATTATGACGTCACAACAAGGCGGCTCGTGTTTTAGGTCACGTGATATACAGATGGGAAATTACGACTTTTAATTTTAATTTAATAAAATAATCATGTGCTTTTATGACTCAAAATCAGAATATTTAAGTATATTTCTACATAAATTTTTATTTTTATCAAATTTCATAATTTATTTTTCACTAACGAAAGTACCCTATTAATTGTTGTATTATACACTGTTCATTCCATATAGTTTCATATGTGTGCACCTAAGGCCTAATTTACTAGGGCCACCTGGCATTCCCCTTTCAAGTCTCTAGCTTCAGTGGTTTAGGCTGCACGTTGATGATCAGTCAGTCAGTCAGGACAAGCTTCTTTATATTAGTAGGTATAGATAGATAGATAACAAAAGACATATTCTATTAATAAAATGAGATTTTGAAATAAAATTATTAAGTAAATTTATTATTTACTAGCTGATCCCCGCGACTTCGTCCGCGTGGGCGGACATAGGCTTTTATATAGGATCGGATTGGATCTCATAATCCTTTTTTGTACCTAAACTAAATGTAGTCTAAGTTACTCCTTATAACATCACCTATCTGCCATTGAAAGTTCCGTCAAAATCGATACAGCCGTTTCGGAAATTAGCTGGAACAAATAGACAGATCGACAAACATAAATTTCAACTTTCTTCCCCTCTCCCAAGGGAACCGTGCTGAATTTTGAGATAAAAAGTATCCTATGTCCTACCTCGGAGTATAAAATCAAATCGTACCAAGTTTCATTCGAATCCATTCAGTAGTTTCGGCGTGATGCGCGGCCAAGATACAGACAGACAGACAAAAATGAAAAAAATTGCAATTTTGGCTTCAGTATCGATTATAGAGTGCCCTCCAATAAAAAATGTCAAAATATCTTCAATGTACAGAATTGGATCTGTTACAGTTTTATTATATTATAGATAGTTAAGTAAAATTATTATTTATTAAAAAGTATGACTCATTGTCACGTACTTACTGCCTAGCCGAGCATGCAAGCGAAAGCGTGGAACAAGCGAAAGAGAAGCAATGTTTTCTTATGACGTTAACTATCACGTAAAATTATCGTCCGTAAACTGACTTTACAGGCAACCAATTTTTTTTATAAAACTATTTATTAAATGATTTTCGAAGGACTGCGAGGACTGCAGGAGGCCAATGGCAGATCCTTTATTATTTATCCCAGATAAGCCTGAAACTATTTTTACTCAAAATCTTTACAATAAACAAATTTTTTTTGTTGCATTACCTTTAAAATGAAGAAAAAAAATATTAAAAAAAATATTTTCCTTAAGGTTTTCCGGGAAATGCCCGTCCTATATATAGGACAGTAGGATAATAGGTAGTAAGTAAGGGTTAGTATTGACCGTAACTGAAAACGGACTAATATATTTATCTATTTATGAAAAGGGTACAAATAATGAATTTTAATGTTAGTATATCAATTTTGCAGTGTGATGACTTATGTATGATAAGTTATAAAACACATAGCACATACTTCTATATCAAATTTATGCAGCGCGTCAAACATTTTTTGACATTGACTGTAAAGTCTTTGTTTTGATTGAAGAATAACCAAATGATTTAATTGGTTATGCCTTGATCTTTCCAGCTGTCATCACGTTCATATTGGGACGGTTGACTTGGCCCCATTTTTCCAAATTTTCTGTTTGACTCAATCAAAGCTGTTGTTACTCTCCTGCGGAAGCTTAGGTGATCCAATTTCCCGTATTTTGTTTTATACAATAATTTCCATGCAAAAACGTTCAGAAAGATATTATTTGTAAGTAATGGCATGTGCCATTTCTTGACTCTAATGCCTACTCTGTGTAACCAATCATGTAAATTTTCGAACCAGTCAATCTGAAGTTTATCTTGGAAAACTCTTTGAACTTCAAGCCAAACCACTGAAGATGTTGCTAAGCCTCTTTTCCTCCACGCATAAATTCTTTTGCTCTGAGCTGATCAACTAACAGCAAGTTGCTCTTCGGTATCAATAATGGGATACTCAACTTGGAGAGATATTTCTACAGGTTGAAGTAATATGTTACGTAGGAAGTTATTCAGCGTCCACGTTATCTTCATCACCCTTGTCTTCATCACCTTCGTCAGTAGGGCAATTGGGGTGAACAAGGGGTGGTAGAATACATATTGTTACCTTTCTGTCATTTTTCTCACCATCGGAAGCTGTTCAAAGCGTCTATTATCCCATAAGCAGTTAGCGGTCCGAACATAAAAAGTTACCTGTATTATCCTACTGTCCTATATATAGTCCACCACTTTTTGTCGTAAATTATTTCCACTTTACGAAATATTATATCAATAAAATTGTTATACAAAGTAAAGAAGAGGTTATCCAGAACATGTGAAATGTGAAATTTGCAACCTAAACATAAATTTCAGATTTTTATACATATCTCTTGTGAGCCGTTTCTGTAACGCGCTTTTATTGCGCACTTTTTAGTTAAATATATCGAAAAATATTAAATAAAACGTCGATTTTATATTTTTACTATAATAAACATAGTCTCCTTACTTCATATCACAACAAAAGAAATCAACCATTTAAATGGGTACTTTGATATATTTTTTTATTTTCACTGTCCTACATATAGGACAGTAGGCTTATCTGGGTTATTTATTCTCATCCTCCTTCAATTTTATTTTATAACTTTATGAGACACTTCCGCATACGACTCGAGTCTCGACTAAGAATACGGGATTCTACTCTTTAGCAGTATAGATACCTTAACGTGCTCTACGAGGCACGTAAGGAATTCTGAGGCCAAACGGACATAAATACCACACTGGAGCAATGTTCCTTAACCAGTACATCGACTGATTTGCACTGTCGCAACACCAGAAATCTCGTTACTATTTCCATGAACAATAATCCTGTCATAATAAAATCGACAATCCAAATAATAACTAAGTGTTGGACAAACACCCAGCGCTGAGGGTCTAAATGAAATTTCGAAGTTCCCTTTATTTTTGTGGAGGCTTTAGTTTTATTGTTTTTGCTTGGACTCGCGCCAAATGGCTTTACTATTCCTTAGATTGATGTCCTAATACGGGAGAAAAAATATCCCGGAAAGATGTTAATGCTCATGTAATTGGGAAAAAAGCGGCGAAAATGGGAAAAAATCATGAGAAATTGTGTCGTTCCAACCTTCTATGCGATCGATAGCACCATAAAACAGGGAAGCCATGAATAGTAAAGTTAATGGGGGTTTTGATTTACAAATCGAAAATACCATCGGTAGCCCGTTGAGTTCTTAAATGGAAGGTAGAATTATTGTTTAGTTGTTATTCCGTTTACTGTATTTGGGGATTACGTACCGTATTTTGGAAGTACAAGTATAAATTGAAAATTTAAAAAACCCCCGACATTCGCCTTGTTGTGGCGGTGGCCATCTTGGATTTGCATAGTGCTAGTCAAGCCCTTTCATTTGATACCCATATTAAGTGAGTTGTGAAAAAATATGTAATCCGCCATTTTGTAGCGGCGGCCATCTTGGACTGATTTTCATCAAACATAGCTAACAACACTCTCGACTAATTCACCTTTCAAACAAAAAAAAACCGCATTCAAATCGGTCCACCCGTTTGAGCGCCACAGGGGAACAGACAGACACACACACACACACACACACACACACACACACATACACACAGACACGTCAAACTTATAACACCCCGTCGTTTTTGCATCGGGGGTTAAAAATCAACACAATCGACAAGTTTCCAATATATTTTTTTAAATCTACTATATAAAAATAAGTCGGGTTTTCCTTCCTGACGCTATAACTCCAGAACGCACGAACCGATTTCCACGGTTTTGCATTCGTTGGAAAGGTCTCGGGCTCCGTGAGGTTTATAGCAAAGAACGAACACGCGAACGAAGTCGCGGGGGTCAGCTAGTTTACTATAAAAATTTAAGTTAAATAAAACAAAAATCTGAAACAATTAATAAATTATCTCAAAAACTGAAAAAGTTATTGAACTTTAAAGTTGCTAATTTCGTTTCACGCGGCGCTCCAGCGTGTAATGCTGATGCAGATGCTCCAGCATCCCCCAGTTATTATTTATCAAAAATCTTTAATGTACAGATACGGCAAGTCTACGATTTTATTATATGTTTAGAATAGATAATAGAACATTATCCAAGACAATAGTTGTTCACCTTATCACAATCTCTCCCGGTACTGAAAACTGTCCCTCGGTCTCTGAACAATTATTATTACGACGACATTCATTTTTGCGTCATTCCAGATACCCTTTTCACTTGACATCCCCCGAGGAGTGGCAGCGAAACGTTTTCCTTGATACGAAACCCGAATATGATTGGGAAAGTGTTTAGTTGGCACGGAAATGGTGTGACGAGAATACTACACGATTCGCATTGAGGCCTGTAGCAGACCTCTGGCACGAAACAAGAACAGCGAAATCGCTAAAGCTGAGGTCATGTCATGTCAGCTTGTCCGTTGTGCGACATGCAAAACTACGTATTCTGACGCGTGACTTGTCCTTTGTACGATGTACGAAAATGCCTGTTCTAAAGTAGTTTATTTATTTATTCAACTACAAGTTAGCCCTTGACTGTAATCGCACCTGATGGTAAGTGATGATGCAGTCTAAGATGGAACCGGGCTAACTTGGAAGAGATATGCATATACCCCTGATCGGTTTCTACACGGCATCGTACCGAAACGTTAAATTGCTTAGCGGCACGACTTTGCCGGTGGGGTGGTAACCAGCCACGGTTGAAGCCTCCCACCAGACCAGACCAGAGACAATTTAGAAATTATAAAATCCCAAATTGCCTCTGCCGGGAATCGAACCCGGGACCTCACACTTATAAAACCACAGCGCTCACGACTGCGCCAAAAGTAGTGATTAGATTGTAAGTCTATTTCAAGCAATATAATTAGGCATCTGGTGCCTCCATCCCGAAACAAATATAGTGAAAATATATACAACATAGATAGAGTTTTACTCATAATCACACCTCTAAGTTAATGATAGGCAGTTTTGCTTCTGTTCCGGTTGTGATACAAAAGACAAGTCACAGCGATACTTTATTTTTCATGAAAATATTTTGAGTCATTTTATCTACGTTGGAAAAGCCACTATGGTTCTGCTTGTTCTAAGATAGACATAAATTACTGATGGTGATGGTAATAAGATAGACATCGATCCCTTTCGTTACGCCGCTACGGTTTCACTGCGGAGATGTACTAGCAACCTCAACCGGACATTACCTTAGGAGTAAAGAAATCAATGAATAACCAACACTATAATAATAATGATCTAAAAACAATCCTATCAACCCACTTCCACAAATAAAGGGCATTTCAATTAATGTTGAGGCCAGTGGGGTTATGCTGAGTTTGCACATTGCGGCAAAGTTGATCGAAATACAATTACTTCAGAGTGAAATGGACCTAAACTGGCTTGTATTAAGGTCTGAGTTCGTTTATACATCTACCAGCGTCAGCGTCCCCAGTGAAAATTTTGCAAAAAGTACGACTTTAAAATAAGAGGCTTTGGGTCCATTTTGCTCTGATATTGTAGGTTTAACTGCCTCGTCAGTGTAGTACTTAGCATATTCGACTAATTTGACCGCAGATCACGAGGTCCCGAGTTTGATTCTCACGTCGGTTTTTCTGTCAAGAAAAAGTTGCAGTGCCAGCCCGTTGTTGGTAGTTGGCGGTGTTTCACCCCCATGCCTCGGAAAGCACGTTAAGCCATCGGTCCCGGTTATTATCCCTACCGTGTAACAATAGTCACTAAAGCCCGCCAATCCGCATTGGAGCAGCGTGGCAGGTCTAAGCTCTAAATCCCTCTCTCCTATGAGAAAGGAGGCTTGGGACGTTAAAAAAACTGTAGTGGTGGTGGTGGACTGTAGGTTTTAGATATTCGATTTCTAGTAGCCTTGTCGAAGTGTGCGAACTTGGCATAACTCTACAGGCCAGTACAGTTAGTCTTAATAGCATTTCTCGGTGTACCGGCGCGGTGGCTGTCCCCCGGTCTCTAAATAATTAGCAAAACGACGTTCATTGTCTTTTGTCCAGTCTCTGCGTTACTTGGATAAACTCGAGTTAGATAATAATTTGAATTTATATTACTGTCGGCGAATGATACTAGCTTGTTGATAATAACTTTGAGCGCCTTATAACCATCAATTATTGACGGTAGTTTTGAGTAAAATTACGGGTTTCGTTCGAAATATTAATTTTATATTTTTAATGTATTATATATATGTAATATATTTAATATAATGTATTACATATATAGTGTATAAATATTTTATAATGTAATATATTTATATTATTAATTTATTGATCATGATCCTTTTTACCCAACTGCGCGATGCAAAGAAGTGCTAATGTGTTTATCAGTCTATGTAGGTACATAATAATATTTAGTATTTATGTATGTTTGTTCCTTTGTGGCACTCTAGAGACCAAACGCATAGGTCGAATTTTATAAGTGGCACGTCGTTAGATTCGCCATGCCAGCGCGAGTGTCAACGAGAACATAAAAAAATTGAAAAATTCAAAATGGCGGATTTATGACGCCATAATATGGGGTTAAATTTTTTTTTTAAACCCTATCTAGTGGGGCATGAAATTAAAGGGCTTGAAAAGATGATTACGAAAATATATTTATTTAGACAAAAAATATAAAAATATTGTGATCATACGGGAAAGGGAAAAAATAATTTATTACGCAGTCGGGTTTTTTATTTTCTTGCCAATATTATTTGTTCATAATAAAAATAAATGTATAATTATACATGGATGGTATTCATCTACAAGTTAGCATTTGACTGCGGTTTCACCTGATGGTAAGTAACGGATGGCAGAGGACTAACGTGATTTTTCAATAATTCATTGAACTGAAAGGCCTTTCAAAAAAAGCAGAGCATAACTTTTAATTTTTACTAGGATTCCCGATATAATGTATGAATTTTTTTCAATTTTTAAGACTTAAATTATATCCAGTACTTGTACGAATTTCCTTTTCTTGGTTTGATTAATATATCGAAGTCTCTATGTCTAGACTTTACGAGCATTCCTAATTTTAAGGAGTTTTCAAGGCGACCCAAACTATTTCCAAAATGTGTGTACTATATTTTCCCTTCTTGGTAATTTGATCGCAAATAATGCTTTAATTTCCAGGCTCGGGCAATACAATTTCCTGCTCCAGCAACGCCAGTCCCCCGGTCTCTAAACAATTAGTGAGGCGGCATTCATTTTTGTTGCGCGACATTCCTAATCGGAGTTTCGTTTGACGTCCCTTCTGTGTATTGTCCGTTTGGTAACATAGTGTCGGTACAGGCGCAGGTGCTCTTAGTATTCTGCTTTTATTTTTATTATTTTTTTACTGTTTGTAATTTTTTTCTATTCTAACAGAATCTCCAAATAGTCTGCCAATCCACACTTGGCCAGCAAGGTTTACTATGGTTAAAATCCTTCTCATTTTGAGAGAAGACCTGTGTTCATGATAATATTATATTTTATGTTTATATTTATATTGTAATAAAATACGAATATAAAAAAATATAAAAAGGAAAGAGAATTTTAATATAAAAATATGAGTAGGTATGAAACGCCAAAACCCCTTGTACCTGTACACCCCGCGCGGCATCTTTTGAAGTCGCAGGCGGTCCCTTTGGCAAGACGCCGCGCGTGCCGAGGCGGCGCGATCAAAGGTGACCGTAAGTAAATGAACAGACTATATTAAGTGTTATGATAAAACCTTATAATATTCACCGTATTACTGTCGCTGTCTGGCGGTTCATCCGTCCATCTGTCACATCTGCTGATGTCCAGATGTCCACTGCTGGACATAGGTCTCTCGTAGAGACTTGCAAACACCGTGTTCTTGCGCAGCTTGTATCCAGTGGCTATCTGCGAATCGTGTGATGTCGTCGATTGAGCTAGTGGGAAGTCCACGTAAGCTGTGATTCCACATAACTTTGATATGGAGTTATTCAAAGGGCGGATTAACAAATTCCTTAAAAGCCGGCATTAGTGGTTCCTCTGGTGCTGCAAATGTTCATGGCGGTAATCACTTAACATCAGGTGCTTCTCATAAAATGCTTTTCATAAGGATTTGCTCGTTTGCCCGTAATTAATAATAGAAAATTCGAGGTCTGCCGATAGAAGTGAAAATTGGATTAAAGTATAAATCCGATAGAAGTGATCAAGGATTAAAGTTTAAACAGTATAAATTATAGCTCATAGGAAGCGTACAGTGATGAGGATACGAGTTTCACGCTTTTTGTTCACCCAAAAAGTACACAATATAGGTCTACATATAGTACCTATACATACACAGTATACATACAGCTCATGGAAAGCGTTCGGTGACGATGACGCGAGTTCCATGATTTATGTTCACCCAAAAAGTGCTCAACGCACCTAAAGAAATTTTCACTTCAAAAAGTCTCCCAACATTGCGCTTTCCGGTGCGAAGTCACCGTTCTAGCACTTTGGGACCACGTTTAGAGATTCTTCGAACTGTGTGCCTCGCTCATTGCCACTTCAGCCTTCACCCATTGAGCTATGCCAGTGACGTTCTTCTATAGATATTCTTATTTTTGATATGATAAAGAAGAATAGCTCCGATCAGAGCTTTCTCTATCGTCTGCTGAGTCAAATTCAAATTCAAATTTCATTTATTCAAAATAGGTACACTGTACACTTTTTGAACGTCAATTTAGGAACAGGCAATGGTGATAATTACTTACGGAAACTTAAAACTAAAGCTACGAGGGTTCCAAACGCACCCTGGTCTGAGAACAGCCCACAACAAACTCAGCCGGGTTTATTTTTTTTTATTATCACCATCTTACAATATGGTATAGCCACAAAAATTATTTGAACTGTTGGCTTTTAGAGTGACTGGCCATATTGCCGAGGAGGAGTTTGATTCGCTCACGTAGGACGGCATATAAGATAATAGAGTACTTAACTAAATGAGTAGGTAATTAAAGTGTGGGACAACAAACTATCATACCCACGAGGATAATAAACGACTGGGTATCGCTGATACCACTAATGTTTTGGTACCTTCGTGAATTTTATCATACGCTTCAGTGATTAGGCAGCACTGAATTGAGTTATAATAATTAAACTTTTGTCCTTTGGGATAGCCCTAAATTTTATTACTTATTTGCCCCATCCTCCTGAGGTCGAACTAATACGAGTGAGAAGGTCACTGGATACAAAGCACTAACTACGATTTCTGTACACGCAACATTGATCCTATTTTATTAATACGCAATAACGATAATCGAGTGACAAATATATAAAAGCTATTAGTAGATTTTTTGTGTGTTGTCCGTACCTTTATTCTATTATTTCAATGTAAGTATTTGGGCCCATATGAATCCTCTCGCGTATCTCAGAATATATTTGTGTTTAAGATGAAACAAATAAATGTACATTTTCCCCGATATTGGCAATTTAAATATAAAAAGCGTATAATATTATTTACTTAGTAACATGAAAGGAATACGTAATTTATTACTTAGTTTGGGAAATTGGACAAATCGATTTAAGTTGATTTTAGTGATTGACATATTTTTAGAAATACGAAATCCAAGCAATATTATACAGTCTATTAAACATCGACTAGTAGGCATTAGATTTGTTCCTAACTGCCCCCAAACAGTAATTTTTCCAATTAGGGGGATGATGAGACAAAAAAATCCAAGTGGTAGCATATGGGAACGCTTGGGAAAGTTCACTGGCGGATATTTAGGTAGATCAAAATTTAAACATCCGCCTGTGAAAGTCCCATCAAAATCGATCCAGCCTTTCAGAGATTAGCCGGTAAACTTTAAAGTATATCCTTCCTATAACAAAAAAAGAATAAATGAAATCGGACCACGCGTTAATGAATTACAGCTAAGTACACATTTTTAGGGTTCCGTAGTAAACAAGGAACGCTTATAGTTTCGCCATGTCCGTCCGTCTGTCCGTCTGTCCGTCCGTCCTCGGTTAATCTCAGAGACTATTAGTGCTAGAAATCCGTAATTTGGCATGAGTATAAATATTAATCACGCCGACAAAGTGGTGAAATAAAATTTTGATAAATATTTTTTTTAGGGTAGCTCTCCTACATGTAAAGTGGGGATGAATATTTTTTTTCTCGTCTACCCCATAGTGTGGGGTATCGTTGAATAGGTCTTTTGTAAAATATGATGTTTTAAAGTGCAAATTTTTATTAGAGTCAAGTGTCCCCCCCCCTCTATCAGCCAAATGGCAGTATATAGGAACTTGAAAAAATTCACAGCAGTAGGGTATATAATCAATTTTAAAGGAAAACTATCACGGCTAAGTAGGGTTCACAGGTTAAGGAGTTATATCTGTTTTTCGAGGATTGTGACTACGGAACCCTACACTGCGCGTGGCCCGCCACGCACTTGGCCGGTTTTTACTTTCATCCCCTCTCTCAAGGTAAAAAAGTATCCTATATGTTACTTCGTAGTATGAACTTAAATCATGCCAAGTTTCATTTCAATCCATTCAGTAGTTTTTGCGTGATGCGCGCACAAACATACAGACAAAAAGACAAACAGAGAAAAATTTCAAAAATAGCTTTTGTAATATCTTATAGCATTCTATTACTTATCCCTAACATCCCCCAGTTATTATTTTGCAAAAATCTTCAATGTACAGATACGGCAATTCTACGATTTTATTATATGTATAGATTTAACTTGCGATGCAGCTCGGATAGCTGCTACCGAACTGCATACGAACTGCAATTTTGTAGTGAACTCAACTTTGTGTAAACTCAGACATCGGTGTGTCAACATTCTCTGCAAAAATTAAAAAAATTAAAAATAAAAAAGCTGAACGCGCAGTACGTTTTATATACAACTGCAAGGTAACAAGGTAAATCGTTATGAAAAGCATTTTCGCCGTCGTTTATGAAGCTGACGCGGAGTATCGGGTATCGGAAAGGCAGTTAGCAGCGGTCCGGTGTTGGCTATCGAGTGGAAAAGGCGTACGCCGACAAACAATTAGCTTTTACCGCTCACTGTACTGGCGATCTTGCACGTTCGTTAGCTAAATGTGTATGCGCTATTAGATTTACACTTTGCACTGTACTGGACATAGAGCAAATGGAGTCCTAATTCCGATCTACGGAACTTGACAAAAGGCACACATAATCTTCCATCCTGGAGACGGATATATAGGATAATTTTTATCTCGGAAAGTTAAAGTGTTTCCACCGGATTTTCCTAGAATTTAGATTCACGTGGACAAAGTCACGGGCTGCAGCTGGTTAATAAAATGTGAGGTTGATGGGTAGCTAGCCTTTTTTTTGTCGTGGTGGAAAAGCTTTATGGCTACCACCGTTCCTTGGGCGGAACGGAGGTTATGTGGGACTCCCTCCCGAGTGGGGGTATACCCTAACTAAAAACCACCACGGCTGTTCCCTCTTGCTGACTATGCTGGACGCCTGGGGAACCCGTTGTATACGTCCCAGGCGTCTGTCAGCCGCCCCGGCCACCTGCCGGGGCTCTCGCGCTCCCGCGCTAAAGAGGAGGAGCAGCTTGATTCCCCCCTCAGACAGTGAGGAGACTACGAGTGACGGGTAGCTAGATGGGTAGCTAGCCCTTTGTGTGACAACAAAGTCCAAATACGTATCCACCACCACCACCACTAGAGCCTTTTAACGTCCCACTGCTGGGCACAGGCCTCCTCTCTCATAAGAGAGAGGGATTTAGAGCTTAGACCCACCACGCTGCTCCAAAGCGGGTTGGCGGGCTTTAACGACTATTGTCACATGATAGTGATAATAACCGGGACCGACTGCTTAACGTGCTCTCCGAGGCACGGGGGTGAAACACCACCAACTACCAACTCCAGGCTGGCACTGAGAATTTTCTTGACAGAAAAACCCAATACCTAACAATTATTTGCCCGACCCGGGAATCGAACCCGGGACCTCGTGATCTGCGGTCAAATACGCTAACCACTAGACCAACGAGGCAGACCAAATACGTATGTATATACCTAATCTTGCATTTTCGGTGAAAAATAAAAGTCTATATAAACAAGACACTCCTGTCATGATTCAGTGAACATTCATCCATCAGAATTTTTGTTGTCTAAAACGTCCCCATTTTTTTTTTCGATTTACAGTAGTATGTAGATCTAAATATATGAAAAAGAAAATTCTAACTATTTCCAGGTAGCACTGGGCTTCTAAAGAGGAAGAGTACCTACGTCTTCTAGTCAGGCGAAGTCGCGGGCATCCACTAGCCAGTTACACGTGAACGGATCTAGCATTCCAACATATCGAATTAATGTCAGCCATAAACATGCCTTGCGTATACGAGAATACATTCCCCCTCAGCTTCAGGTCAAGGCTTTTGCCCTACAGGGAAAAGGCAATACAATACCATAATGGTGCCATAATGCCCCGATACATTTCTATCTGCGAAATTCCATAAATACCTGTTGTTATCCTACAATTTACCTACTAGGTATAAATAAATTGTCTTCCTCCAGTTAAAAGCTTTTACCGTCTTTTCAATTTGGGTCATAGTCGACACCTTCTCAGCTGATAGATTACCACTGGACTTGCTAGATTTGGATGCCGATTTTGCATGAAGCTGTTTCTAACCCCCGACGCAAAAACGGCGGGGTGTTATAAGTTTGACGTGTCTGTGTGTGTGTGTCTGTCTGTTCCCCTGTAGCGCTCAAACGGGTGAACCGATTTGAATGTGTTTTTTTTGTGTTTGAAAGGTGAATTTGTCAGGAGTGTTGTTAGCTATGTTTGATGAAAATTGGTCCAAGATGGTCGCCGCTACAAAATGGCGGATAACATATTTTTTCACAGCTCCCTCAATATGGGTATCAAATGAAAGGGCTTGACTAGTAGAATAGCACTATGCAAAGCCAATAAGACCCACCCAAAACCCAACGCTACCATCCGCGTCACAAATGGGAAGGGTCTAGCTTAGACCACCTAGATTAGGAAGTTATAATTATTATTCCCCTAATACCTTCATTAATCTCCAAATACCAACTAACTTCCCGTTAATACACTGGCATGCATTAATACAGTGCGTACGCATTTGTCACACGGCTCCGCGTTATTGACGTAATGAGAGACGTAACCACAGGACACGGCTGAGTGCATAAATTAATTTGCTCTGGTTCACGGACCATAAATCCTGCTCGAATAACCATGCTCCTACTACAAAGTGCTATACGGCCTGTTAAAGCCGTTTGACTTACCTGCGTGATCGGTTAATGTGTGTTCAGGGCTTATTTTCATCCGGATTGTTTTCATTTTACGTAAAATCCGACAAATAAAAAATATGAGGTGAAAATGAAGATGTTTATATATCTGAATGTTTGCTATGTAGGTATGTGTCATACAGGTTCGAGACATGGTCGCTAAAGGTGCGTCCAAACTTGATCATTTCCCCGAACCGAACTGCGTAACCGTGTCAACACCGCGTAACAGATACGGTAGTGTTGATGGCATTTGTTACGCGAACAATTTTTACGCCGAACTGTTACGCAGTAACCCATCTCAAGCGCTCCAAGCGCGCCGTCCACATTGAGCGTAACAAGTTCGCAGTAATGTTACGCAGTTCGGTTCGGTGAAATGTTCAAGTTTGGACGCACCTTTATGTGCCTCATAAGAAGTTTAAGCTCAGAACCACTCAGCGAGCGACAGAGAGAGCTATGCTCAGAGTTTTTCTACGTACCTAATCAAATAACAAGTATAAATAAAAAATATAAAAACCCCCTACTTTCGTCATTCAGTGGTGGCGGCCATCTTGGATTTGCATAGTGCTGTTCTACTAGTCAAGCCCTTTCATTTGATACCCATATTGAGAGAGTTGTGAAAAAATATGTAATCCGCCATTTTGTGGCGGCGGCCATCTTGGACTGATTTTCATCATCATCATTCAGAAATCTGGAGTGAGTGAGTGTGAAATGGCAAAAAGCGTCACACAATCGGAGAACCGATAGACGTTGGGGTCCCAAGGTGCTGGAATAGCGCCCTTTACTGACACGTGCAGAGTTGATGGAACCCCCCATTAGGTCGATACACGGCTCAAACGAGTCACAGGAAGTCGCTGGATACAAGCGGCTTAAGACCGCGGTGTGTGGAAGTTCCTGCAAGATACCTAGGTCTAGCAGGTACACGTCTATCGATTGATAATGACGACTATGCGACCACCTTCAACAATCTTTTTCAATTAATATCCAAAGGTGTGAGTGAGCCCATGCTAAAAGTTTCTGAATTCCACGCGATCCTCCCCGGTTTATTTTCCGGGGAATGCTATTGGAATTGTTGGAAGGCAGATTGGAATGCGGTTGATTTAAGATTGTGGAAGTTTATATAATTACATTGGAATTGTTCCTTTTAGGATAGACTTTAGGAGTTCAGATTTGTTCTACGTCTTATAATGAATGTCTAGGGACAAATCTGACGGGAAAAAGCAAACTGAACTCAGCTGCAACGTAACCTATTAGATGCACCATATCTGCGAAGATAAAATGCTGAAGATAATTTCGCTGGAGTTTTTCTGAGATTCATCTCTGATCTAAGATGTGTGTTAGAATTGGTTCGAATGTGTTTTATTGGTGATAGGTTTTGATTTAAAAATTGTAGTACAATATGTAATCTTTTACAAAGGGCCTGAATTTCAGTCCTAACTTCCGATCTCTGGAGTATTAGGCTCTATAGGCACTTCAGCGTATGTTAATAGAATGCTTTTAAAAAAACTTTGATATGATCGCTTACGTAATTTATTTTGTGTGAAACAAAAAAATATGACAAGTATATAAATTGAAAATTTAAAAAACCCCCGACATTCGCCATTTTATGGCGGCGGCCATATTGGATTTGCAATAGTGCTATTTTAATAGTCAAGCCCTTTCATTTGATACTCATATTAAAGGAGTTGTGAAAAAATATGTAATCCGCCATTTTGCAGCGGCGGTCATCTTCGATCGATTTTCATCAAACATAGCTAACAACACTCTCGACCAATTCACCTTTCAAACAAAAAAAAAACCGCATTCAAATCGGTCTACCCGTATGAGCGCTACAGGAGAACAGACAGACAGACACACACACACACCGTCGTTTTTGCGAAATGATGCATAAAGCGTATCAAAGCGCGTATGCCTCCAAAGTATCCGTGTTGTCACTCCGCAGCATAATAATTTGCCAGGTAGTCGCATGATCTGTTTATTAGACGGCCAAAATAAAGTAGTTGTAATAAATTTAATAACATTATATTAACCCATAAATAATATTATATATTGAAACCATACAAATGGGTTGAATAATTAAAATAATGGACCAATAAATTAAAGCGACCATAGTCGTCCAATATAAAAATTACGTTAGTTCAACGAATACATTAATTTATATAAAAGGTTTTGGGGAAATTTTATGGTTATTGGCTATAAAACTGGCACATAAATTATTACTTTTAAATTATTTGGATTTAGCCGTAATATTAAAATGTGGATGAGCTTGCAGCCAGCCAGCTTTCAGCGGCTTGCTTGAGCCAAGTTTTTCAAGATTTTTTTTGGCATAAAAGTTTGCTAAATAAAGGGTGAGGACATATCGATCACATTAGATCGTATAAAATTGAGCAAATATTATAAAAGGGTTTATAATGTTTGTAGAGACTTTATGCGATTTTTGTCAAGCCGTAACATGAAAACTATAACAACAAATACTTCCTTATTCAAGTGTGTATTTTTGGATTTTTAAAAAGGGATAGTGCTGCTTGCATTTTGGGTACAATGGCTCGCTATGGTGGAATTGATGAGGTTTTGGATTTGATTTAGTTTTACCATTTTTGTACCCTCACCACCATCATTACCACCACCACAAGTAGGTACTGAGTGCTTAGTCTAAGATCGGAGCACTCGAAAACGAACTCGAAAACTATTGATCGAATCACAAGTGAATTCAGAGCAAAATGAACTCAAATACTCGTATTTTAAAGTCGTAATTCCATAGTTCGAATATGTATTTTACAACATTTCTGCTTGGGGCGCTCGTTGTGTTCGAATGCTGAATGTATTGGCGAACTCAAACCTTAATACAAGCCATTTTAGGTCTATTTTACTCTGAAATCGATCAATAGTTTTCGAGTTCGTTTTCGAGTGCTCCGATCTTAGACTAAAACTCCAGGTCTTTCAATGTCCCAATTCCTCCCTCCTCTCTTATTGGAGAGGGACTTGACTCTTGAATCATTTTTATAATTTAGTTTTAATTAAACTTCGTTTATTTTTGAAATTAGCTGTGATTTAAGATTTTATGTTAGTCTCAATTGTAAATGTTTTGCTTATACACGATAATTTTTCTTAGTACGTATTCATGATATTTGCCAAAAACCAGTACCTACTTATTGCTGAAAAGATGTTGATGATTTCTAACAATTGCTCCATAACAACAAAACACGTAGCAACTAGCGTGCAACGAAACTCGGAACATCAGCATTGTTGGGAAGAATTGAATTAAAAATGGCAACCGGGGAAAACGCTGTTTTTCACGCGGCACGCGCCACTGCCCGCAAATGGACAATTAGCCGCTTTGTGGAGTAATATAGAGCTGAATTCTGTAAAAAACACTTATTCAAAACGTGATAGTTTTCTGGCGATTCTGGATGAAATTGTTGTATTTAGTTTTTTGCCTTAATTACAATTAAGTAAATAAACAAAATATTGTTTTTTGGGTTCCTTTAAATGCAATATCAAATAAAGATTAAAGGTCATAGCACACTTAAACGACTCTGCTCCAACACCGCTCCTACCCAACACCGCCCTAAACTAAGACGACTGCTCGCAGTCCACGCGGCGACAGCTAGCAGGCACCTAGCAGTCGACGCGGCGACAGCTAGCAGACGGCCAGCCGTCCACCCGCCGACTTGGTAGATACTGACCGACACTGAGCGGCGCGGGCGACAGCGGGCGCGGCGACCGCTAGCAGCAAGCTAGCAGAGAGCGCGCGGGCACCACGCCGACCGCTCGTCTACAACGTGCGGCCAGCGAGGCGTCAACTACCGAGCAGTCTGACGGCGGTAAGCTCGCTGACAGCGAGCTGTCTGCTAATTTATGATGCCAATGTAAAATATATCTAAAGAGCAATGTTTAAAGCCCATATTTGAATTTTATTCTTTTTGCCGGGTAGGAGCAGAGTCGTTTAAGTGTGCTATGACCTTTATTAGGCACAAGCGGACATAGCCAAGTTTCATTTCAATCCATGCAGTAGTTTTTGCGCACAAACATACAGAGAAACAGTGTGCTTAGTCTAAATCGGAGCACTCGAAAACGAACTCGAAAACTATTGATCGATTTCAGAGTAAAATAGACCTAAAATGGCTTCTATTAAGGTTTGAGTTCGCCAATACATTCAGCATTCGAACAATGCTGAATGTATTGGCGAACTCAAACCTTAATACAAGCCATTTTAGGTCTATTTTACTCTGAAATCGATCAATAGTTTTCGAGTTCGTTTTCGAGTGCTCCGATTTAGACTAAGCACACTGATAAACAGACAAACAGATAAACCAACAAACAGACAAAATTTTTAAAAATACCTTTTTTACGTTCTATTACTTATCCCTAACATCCCCCAGTTATTATTTTGCAAAAATCTTTAATGTACAGATACGGCAAGTTTACGATTTTATTATATTACTAGCGGACCCCGCAGACGTCGTCCTGCCCGCTATTAGCGCCACCTACCGGGTCTAATTTTTCTACTTATAAACCTTCCTCTTGAATCACTCTATCTATTAAAAAAAACCGCATCAAAATCCGTTGCGTAGTTTTAAAGATTTAAGCATACATAGCGACATAGGGACATTGGGATATAGGGACAGAGAAAGCGACTTTGTTTTATACTATGTAGTGATGTATAGATTTAATGATTTTATAACTCAAGCAAGTTTTTTATTTTTTGAGTATTAAAATTAGCTCAGGGGGAAGAGTGATGGTAAGGAATGGTTCAGAACGGTATAGTAGCAAAGCAACCTTAATTTTTAATGTCAAAGATTAAGATGATGATGATGATGATGAAAATTTTCATCACGATTTGTCCTATCCCATACAGATATTTTTTTATTTCTCAACAATTCTGAAAGCCTACTTGCACTATCATGCAATCTTAGATAGTATATCTATCTTGTTCTGTATTATCTATTGAAAACAAAATTACGCAAATCAGTTCAGAAATCTCGGAGTAATCGGTGAACATACATAGAAAAAAAAAACGCGCCTAATTGAGAATCTCCTCCTTTTTGGAAGTCGGTTAAAAAATAAAGGTATGTACCTGGGATACACTTATTATCAGCGAGATTTCTAGCAATTTTCACTGCCCGTTTTCGATCCACCCAAGGTTTCTTGTAGAAATATTGTAATTTCTGTCGCGTAGCAAGCAAGCCAACTAACGGTCACGCTCCACCCTCGACCGTGACCCGTATTTTTGTGCGAGGCCCAGCGCGATGGCGTGTAAGAACTATTTGGGCCCTAATGACCCTTGATTACTGAAGCCACTTAGGGTGCGAAGTTTGTTTTGTGTTGGGAATGGACCGCTGAAAATTAGAGTTATATACCTATGTATAATAATAAAAAAAGCTGTGATAGCCTAGTGGTTAGGACGACCGACTTCTAATCGGAGGTCGTGGGTTCGATCCCGGACCTCTAACTTTTCGGAGTTATGTGCGTTTTTAGTATTTAAATATCACTTGCTTTAACGGTGAAGGAAAACATCGTGAGGAAACCTGCATGCCTGAGAGTTCTCGATAACGTTCTCAAAGGTGTGTGAAGTCTGCCAATCCGCTTGGCCAGCGTGGTAGACTATGGCCAAAACCCTTCTCACTCTGAGAGGAGACCCGTGCTCTGTAGTGAGCCGGTAATGGGTTGATCATGATGATGTATAATAATATATTTTGTAATGTAAAAACAATTGTAGACTTGCCTTTACACAGTAAATATATAATGTGGCTAATTCTGTTGTAAAACATCTCTAAACGTTAACTAAATTGACGAGTTTAAAAATAGTCATCTTTTTCTGCAGGGGGCATTGTGAATTAATTGTTGAGTACAACAGAATTAGCCATAATGATTCTAATTCTGTTTCACACAATTTATAAACTAAAATGGCTGGTCTCAATATATTTCTATCTCTTTCACAATGCTCTGCGAAAAAGGATTACAATAATTTTAAACCTGTCAATTTAGTTATATAAGATTGTGTACAACTGAATCGTCCACAACATGTTCATAAAAAGCATACAATATGGCAAAAAAATTATACAAATAACATAGCAATTGGAGAGTTACTCTTTATTCTGCGAATCTAGAATAACCCATTTCGGAGATCACCACCTTTGTTATGAATGACCTCTTATGCCAATAGCCAATCATAATATTACCATCCTATAACATAAACATTGCCATCGATTCCGCCGGATAAACACAAAATACCGACCGCAATAATGTGACAGACATCAATAAAAGGAAGGGCCCGGCCATCCCATCCCACTTATGTTATGCGATTGATATTACCACATATATTGCTGTTCAGGAGAAAATTGAGTGCCCTGTCTATTCCTATAAGCCTACGAATTTGCATAAGAGTTTGAAAGGATAGTCCGATAGTTTTTCCCAGCCCCTATTGTATAGGACACAGGGACGTGAATTGCTTGGCTAATACACAATTTAAAATAACGCTCGATGCCTCGAGCAATTTGGCGATGGTGCATCGAATCGTTTTCTTCCATCATGTGATATCGTTATTTGCATACTTTTAGACTATTTTTTTTTTAATTTAACCGCGATCGCTTTTCGAGGCATTGCAAAATTTTTAAATTTTCTTTTTACCTTGGAAATATTTAGAGTTTATAGGTAAGTAAGAAAATTGTTAATATTAGAGACAAAATATCATGGTTTAACTGCTGAAACGATCTTGATAAAATTTGACGAATAAATAGGTTGAATCCAGTATACGGTTATACTTTTATTTCGGGGAAATCATACATTTCCTGAGGTATTTTAAAAAACCTAAATCTACGCTGAGGAAGTCGCGACATCATCTATACCCTGATTTTTAATTCCTTGGAATTCTGACGTTTCCTAATGTTACCAGAGATAAAACAATTCCCACAAAAAAGATAAAAAATTCAAAACTTATGTAAATAAAAATCAACTGCCGCATGTAGATATTCAAATGCCTGACAGACACTTCATGGTGATATTGTCATTCAACTTCCATTTTTGAATAAATTTTTTCAATGTGCTCCTTTTGTTTTCTATTGCTGTTAGTGTGCACTTGCTAGTTTCCACTCTTAGCGATTTCTATTGTAGGGCGAAACGACTAATATTATTACGCGGCTTAGGGCTTCTTATGTTGACAGGGAATTATAGTAGTTTGTAGTAGGGTAAAATCGTACTTCGTAGATGTTAACCCTGTTTTCCATACAAATAACTCATCTGTAAATGACAATGACGTGTCTGTGTGTGTGTGTGTGTGTCTGTTCCCCTGTAGCGCTCAAACGGGTGGACCGATTTGAATGCGGTTTTTTTTGTTTGAAAGGTGAATTAGTCGAGAGTGTTGTTAGCTATGTTTGATAAAAATCGATCCAAGATGGCCGCCGCTACAAAATGGCGGATTGCATATTTTTTCACAACTCCCTTAATATGGATATCAAATGAAAGGGCTTGAGTAGTAGAATAGCACTATTGCAAATCCAAGATGGCCGCCCTCAAAAAATAGCGAATGTCGGGGGTTTTTTTAATTTTTAAATTACACTTGTTGATACAAAAGATAGGTATTAACTTCGAGTAATTTTATAAATATTGGTATGTTTGCGAAAATTATATTATTATATCTAATAGCCAACACCTTATTCAAAGATAATTTTGAAGGTGTTTCAACATCTGATAGCTTTGTCTCAGGACTCTATTGATAGCCTCAAGCCTGCAATATTATCATCACATTTATTTCAAAAATATAACGTAGGTATTTTGTTTCAGTGGTGTCTTAAAATTATACTTTAACTATCTTTTACTGAATATGTTTTAAGTAATTTCAAATTCAAAAATAAAATTAAAACTTAAAACTAAAAAAAAAAGCCTTTAGTTGCAAGTTTAAAACTCAAAAGATGAACTTTGAAAGATCTGCTTTAGATCGCCTAACTTCAAAAGAAAATTTTCTCAAACAAAAAATCTCACATAAAGAACATGAGGGCGAGATCCCGAAAAATACTAAGGACACAAAAACAAAAGGCTTTAAGATCTCGGAAGTTGCGTCAAAAGAGATAAAAACTGCCTTGCAGAAGGTGCAGACTGAATTCTAAGTTGCAAGAAGAAGTGTACAGCAGTAGACAATTGAAAGTATGCATAATGCATGTACAACCGAGCGCCTCCGGCCTTCCGATAGCGACTCGCTAAATGTTTTCAGGGAAAAAATATAATTTTCATCTTCCTACTTGTACACTCTGCTCTGTTCCTCGCTCGTAAATATTTAAATGGGGAAAATATAAATTATGAAATTTCTCTTCTTCTGATGAAACATAAGCGGTAGTGTGTTTTACAATATTTTATCCTCTATGTTTAATATGCTCTCTAGATTCTGGCATAAAATAATACAACTTAAATTAATTTATTTATTCTCATACTTTTAGATTCCCGCTTCATTACTTTAAGTTATTTTGGCAGTGTTGAACTGCTTGCTGTTCTCATATTAACTGCATTAAATTTTTTAGGTAATAAAGACTTATTTTAGAATGTGCAAACTAAGTAGACCCTTTCATGATTAATAAGACAGAAATCAAGAAGCTTAAGAGTAGGTATATGTATTCTATAATAGAAATCCTATTTTAAAACTACCTTCCCCGCCCCCCCTATTTTGGCAATGAAAATAAAAATATTTTAAATTATTTCCATAGCTATAGAGACGGGTATTCCAAGTTTCAAGTATTTATTGAATCAAGCACTTGTAATCGATAGACAAACGGAATAAGCCACACAATAAGAATTCCATTTCTATACTTTTTTGCTACGTAATTCTAAAAAAGAGATTCTCAGTTCGTTGCTTCTTTTTAACTGAAAAACTCACGAAGGACTTTGAATGCCACTGAACACACTAGCTTCAAGGACCAGTGTATTTGATCCTTTTATTATGCGGGTGAAGTCCGGAGCGTGTGTTAGCAACGGCACCATAAATACATCTCCGATTGCGCCTGGCACGAGCTATTTATTCACGAAATTGAATGAGGGGGCGTGCCAACCGAATAATTTATCAACAAAATGTGTTACATTACATTGCTTCTGTAAAAAATTGCACCGCTTGCTTGCGGCGGAGGTTTTTCATTTAAATAGACCGTTGAATCAATCATTTGCGGAATATAAACGGTCGGTTTACTTAAACGCGAAATCGTATGGAATACTTTGCAAACATACTAAGTCATTTAATATGAATACTTTTCAAGCGACAGACGTTCACTGCTGGACATAGGTCTTTTGTAAAGATCGCCACGGTTGTATCCAGCTGCCGCCAGTGACTTTCTTGAAATCGTCCGTCCACCTAATGAGGGGGTCTTCCAACGCTGCATTTGCCGATGCAAGGTAGCCACTTGGGACCCCAACTCTACGTCTCTGTTTTCTTTTAGCTATATGCCTTGCCAGTTCAATTTAACGGCTCAATTAGCTATGTTGATTCACTCGGTGAACTCTGGTTCTCATACAGATCTCTTCTTTTGTAATTTGATCTTGCTGGGAAACTCCGAGCGTAGCTCCATCGCCCGCTAAGTAGCCTAAGATATTCATGAATTTAAGAAAATCGCAAAGTCTTACTATTTGCAGACTTAGTTTAAATCTAGTAGGTATGCGAAATTTACTATTGTAAAAAGTGAAAACGCATTTGGTAAAAAGCGCCTTCAGTATCAAATTACAGCTAGAATTCAATAAATTAAACTTCAATAATATCCGAATACTCTACCGATTGAGGGTGAATGTAGCTGGAGAAACTAATATTCAAGTGATGTATACAATAAAAAAAAAACTCCAATGACATTAAAGGTCTCGTTTTAAAAAGCTACTATAACGTGAAAAGACAGACGGCAAATGACACAAACAAAAGGGAAACACGGAGTAAGGACAAAGAAAAACTCTGAAGCCACCACTAATGCCCAGTGATACGGACGGGATAGGAAATTAAAATGTCTTTTGTCCCCTTTTATTCTATAGACATCTCGCCAACAAAACGTTGCGTGCACCGCGAAAATGCAACGGCAAGTTTGTACGAAAAAGAATTGAAAACTGTAGCTGGGAAAATTTCGTTATCCATTCATTCCGCACGCACAATTACCCGTGAAATGATGTCAAATCCACTTTTGAAATGTTATAGCTAAAGTCCTTAAGGTTTTAGGTATAATGATAAAAAAATTGGATTAAAGTAACTCAGCTTTCGAAAGTAAAACATTTTTTTAGGGTTGGGGATGAAATGAAGAAAAGCTTATAATAATCCTTATCAGATTATTTTAACTCAGTATCAAATCCCTACTAATATTATAAAAGCAAAAATGTGTTTGTTTTTTGGTTTTCCCTCCAATCACGCAGCAACAGAGCATTGGATCGACTGGACTGGATTTTTACCCGACTACGGCAAAGCCAAAAGGAAGGGTTATGATTTTAGCAGTCTATGTATGTATGTATGTATGTGGCCGATTTTTTAATGAGATTCTATGTTATGTACCACCGTAACGCCTAAACTTCTGGACCGATTTTGATGAATGAGGTGTCTATTGATTTTTTGTTATGATCCGGGTGACATAGCGTCAATTTACACCGCGGCGGAATGGAATGGAAGCGACTTTTTGCAACGAAATTGTACATAGCTAAATGAACTTTATGTCAATTGCATAATACACAAATTAAATAGGAGCCAAAAAAGGTCGCGCGCCTTCCGCGGAATTCTCGCGCATTCTCGAGAATTTTCCTATAGCTACTATTTTGTATGTTATGCAATTGACATAAAGTTCACAATGCTTTGTACAACAAATTCGCTTCCATTCCATTCCGCGGCGGTATAAATTGGGCCTATAGGCTACATTTTATTTACGAAAAACATCGAGAAGTGACCTTCGCGCGGCTTTCTAGATAGTAAAATTAGTTTCGGCATAGGCATAACAGATGGCGCCATTAGCTGCTTACCCCGCGCTTTTGCCCAAATTATTAAATTATTAAGCGTACTCTAGCGGCACGCTATGATGGCCGGTTTGACGTTTGTCCGCTCATGAAGTTCCGTATTAATTGATAACGACTTTGAAGGAAATAATTGTATTACTTTATTGACGATAGTGATGTGCAGAGATTCATAAATTTTATCGAATGTAGTTTTAGGTTTAGGACTCAAAATTTATTTATTAAATTGATTTCTTAAATGTATACAAGTGTAGAAAAATCAGTTTGCACCATTTAAGGGGTGAATGTACTTGTGAATATGAACAATTTTCACTATGTGGACAAACCTCTGAAATCGCAAAAAAATATCAATAAATTTTTAAAAATGGAATCTAATACGATCGTCACATAGGATCGCTGGCTAGCACAACTACTACCTCCGGCAAACTCGCGTCAATGCTCAATGCAAAACAAAGCAGTTTCGAATTGACGTTGCTTCGAAAAGTATAAACTGTCAGTGCAATGCGATTGTGATATAGTTTTGACCTGGCTTTGGATTTCAAATATTGATACTGCATTACTGTTGACCCTTGCTCGTTAATTTGGACTCTGTTCAAGCCCTTTGTTGTGGATTTTGTCGATATGACCGAACGTACGCAGAGAACTGTTCTAAATAGTCAGACACGTGAGTTCGTAATACGCCTTCGTAACTATTTCGATCGTGAAGCTCAAAATGGAGGGCCAATTTTACCTATAACGTCAGTGGTTGAACGCGTAGCTGATGCGCTTAATATTGGACAACGAACTGTTAGACGGATAACTAAAAAAAAATATGGCGAGACTGGCACAGAAGAAAATAAACTTCACACACCAAAAAAGAGAAAACGAGCAAAACCAGTCGTAGGCATCGATAGCTTTGATGCCGATGCTATCCGAAGACATGTTTACGGCTACTATTTACAGAAGGAGTATCCAACAAGAAAAAAGTTGGTGCATTCACTGAAGGAAGCTGGATTATTCTTCGGTGGGGAAAGTTCTTTAACGAAGATTATGAAGACCATTGGATTTCGATACAAAAAATGTAACAAACGCAAAATATTGATGGAAAGATTTGATATAGCGATGGCAAGGTATACTTTTTTACGGCAAGTGAAAGAAATCAAAAATTGGCAAAATGTTGTGTTCTTGGATGAAACATGGCTTAATGCTAACCATACTGTAGGCCGTTCTTGGAACGATGACACAGCAGCATCTACTTCCAAAGTTCCTGTAGGAAAAGGATCGCGACTTATAATTTGTCACGCCGGAACCATCGCATATAAAGTATGTATATTCATTTTCGTTCAAATATTCAGTTCGTTCAAATAAATTAAATAAACATATACATTTTTGTTTTATTAAACCTATTTAATCAGGTACAAAAACAAAACTTAATTGTTTTTTGTTCGAGAATAAATTGACATTCCACATCACTATTGTAATGTGTCAAACCGGCCATCATAGCGTGCCGCTAGTGTAGTCGGGTTTTAGTTTACAAACTGTACTTGTTTACATTGACATAGTTATAAAGAGAGTGACAAACCCAGTAGGCCGTAAAGAATTGTCTGGCAGTACCATAAGAATCCCGGTAGGTATTACGGTAGATCCAATATTTTTAATTTTATTAATGTATCCAGATTTTTTGCTGCTGAAGTAAGGCGAATACTAATTATAGCTAGCTCTCCCAGTAAATTGCTTAATTAGCAGCAGGAATTCAGGTCGAACGATTTGTTATTATCGTGGGTATTATCGGTTGGTGTCTATATTCGGGATAAAATCTTGCTCCTGAATTAAGCTATTCATCAAACACAATTAAGGGCAAAGACTATGGAAGCAACTGCCTCGTTAGTCTAGTGGTTAGCATATTCAACTGCAGATCACGAAGTCCCGGGTTCGATTCCCTGGCCGTGAAAATAATTGTTAGGTAGGTACTTATTGTCTGCCAATCCGCTTGGCCAGCGTGGTAGACTATGGCCAAAACCCTTCTCACTCTGAGACGAGACCCGTGCTCTGTAGTGAGCCGGTAATGGGTTGATCATGAGGTACTTATTGGGTTTTTCTGTCAAGAAATTCTCCGTGCCAGCCCGGAGTTAGTAGTTGGAGGTTTTCTACCTCCATGCCCCGGAGAGCACGTTTTTTTTTTTTTTTTTTTTTTTTAATTTTAAATGCTACCTTGTAGCAAGGCGGCGACCCCCGACACAAGTCGGAGACTTTATTAGACTAATTTTTATTTATTAACTTATGTTTTTATGTAATGTAATGGGAAATAATGATATAGAAAAATAAAGAGGAACAAAACACGCCTAGCTTTTATGCTTGTGAATTCAATATATTTTTATAATACACGAAACACATAGCATCTCTGCTATCGTGTTTTGTTCCTCTTTATAGCCGTCCTTGCCACCGAGCAGCAAAATGCCAGAAGCAGCCCGCGAGTATCTTGATTTTCTAAAATGGCGGGTATGGAGTCCCTGCACAGATTCATTTGGATCTGCTGTTGCAAATCCTCGCGTGCCCGGCTGTGCTGCGGACATTCAACTATCATATGTATTATTGTTTCCGCGACGCTCTCGTCGCAGACACAGCCGGGACTATCCTTACATTTGAATCTGTGCAGGTACTCCGCGAACCCGCCATGTCCTGTAAAAACTTGGACCAAGAGGGGGGTCAGAACCGTTTTCTTTAAAAATGTGTGAGCTGTTTCCACTGTGGGCAAAAAGGTCTTGGTTACGGAGGCCGTTTCTCCACTCGTATAACGACCAGACCATTTCACGACAGTCTCCTTCCTGATGTTCCTCTTAATAAAAGAGACGGGACAGTCATCGTAATGTGGCCTGGTCTTAAGTTTCATAACGGCCTCCTTTGCCAAGAAGTCAGCCCTCTCGTTGCCCTCCAGTCCAACGTGGGCTCGCACCCAGAAGAGGCTGATTGCCGTACCCTTTGCCCTCAGAAGACTCAAATTTCTTTTAGTGGCAAAGGCCAGCGGGTGGAAGGTTTCGGCGCCGCCGAGCGTCTCCAGCGCTGACCTTGAGTCGCTAAGGATATTCACGGATGTTTCCCTGCTCTTTAGGGCAACCTCTGTAGCCTGATAGAGCGCGTACAGCTCCGCCTGGTAGACAGTACAGTAAGACTGGAGAAGAAACTTTCTGCAAAGAGTCTCTTCCCCGTCCATCCAGCAGGTCAGAGCCGCACCCACTCCACGGTCCATTTTACTACCATCCGTGAATATCCTTAGACCGGCCATCGCGTGAGACGCCACGGTTTCCGGCTCCAAGTCCTCCAAGCACCGAAATTCCACCACAGCCTCCTCTGAGGGGTGCGGGGCTTTGAGAAAGCTGATTCTCTCTTCGACCTTCCTGCCGCACAGTATGGCCTGTGGACGTCCCCTCTTGGCCTCGTAGAGCTGAGCTGCCTCTTGCACCCTCAGGTCCAGCGGTATGAGACCGGCCAACAGAAGTGCAGCGTTGAGCGACACGGTGCGGTATGATTTGCAAATTTTTTGCGCGAAGCCGCGCTGCACCGTGCCTAGCTGCTTTTGGATCTTTATTTTCTGTGTGGCCGGTGCCCACACGCTGGACGCATACAATATAATTGGTTCGATTACTGCCGTGTAGATTGTTCTGATTGTCTCGGGGTTTAGCCCCCAGTTGATTTTAGCTGCCCTAGCTAGGGGCTTGTAAATATTTGTGGCCTTTTGGCAGACTGCCTTGACATGGTTGTTGAAAGTCAACTTGGAGTCTACCAAAAGGCCCAAGATTTTAATTTCCTTTACGATTTCTATTTGGGTACCGCCCATGTGTACGCACGGGGTGTCGCACTTCAGCTTTCTGGTTGCCACCATCGCGCTTGTTTTGTGAGGGGCAAATCTCAGCTTATTTGCGAGACCCCACTCATACACACAGGACAGTACCTGGGCAGCTTCTCGTTCTATTGCCGCCATTTGGAACCCCGAGAAAATCAGAACAATGTCGTCAGCGAACGCTTGACAATATGTGCCGCGTTCGCTGACCAAGTCGAGCAAGGGGTCCAGAAGTAGGTTCCAGAGTATGGGCCCACTTATGGACCCCTGCACACAACCTTTTGTGGTGGAGGTGCGGTACTCCTCCTCACCGTACCTCACACACACACTCCTATCCTCAAGATAGCTGGAGACTATCCTGCGCAGATTGAGGGGGCACTTCTTCTCCACTAGTCGGCACTTGATGGCCGGCCACCAAGCGTTGTCAAATGCCCCCTCAATGTCCAAGGATACCACCACGCTAATTTTCTTTCCTTCCAGATTGCAGCGGATGTGCTGAACGAGGTCGTAGAGGGCGTCCTCCGTGGAGCGCTGGGGGACGAACCCATACTGCCTCGTGTTCAGCCTGGGAAGCAGGTGCCAGCGAAGCCTTTTTACTATCATCTTCTCCAGTATCTTTCCGAAAACGGGTAGCAGTCCTATGGGCCTGTGGGATTTGGGCTTCGTGTAATCATCCTTGCCCGGCTTCCGTAGGACTACCACCGTCGCCTCCTTCCACGATACCGGAAAGTACGATAAGGCGTAGCACCTGCTTACCAGACTGAAGAATACTTGTTCGTCCCCCTTGATGGCGGCCAAGCATATATCCGCCGTAAAACCGTCGGCTCCCGGAGCTTTTTTCGGATTGAAACTTTTGGCCGCCCTCAGTAGCTCGTCGCTGGTAAACGGCGGGTCTATGGTATCCCCTAAGTTGTCATCCGTACATCGCTCAGCCATCCGCCGCGTCTCCGTGTGTGAAGGGTCATCGTCGGTCTCTGAGTCCCACGGAAAAAAGGTATTGGCCAACAGCTGGACCGAGCCCCTGGGACTCAGGACCGCGCCGTTGTCTATGAGGGGATGGTCTTCATAATTATTGGATGTTCTCCTAATGACTCTGTATATCCCATCCCAGACGCTTTCGCGGTCCTGTTTCCCACAGTACTCTTTCCAGCTCTCGGTCTGTGCCCGCATGGCTTCCAATTCATATTTCTCTTTTGTCCGCAGGTACTCATCGACGACGAAATTCCTTCGGAGAGCACGTTAAGTAGCCAGTCCCGGTTATGATCACTATCATGTGGAAATAGTAGTTAAAACCTGCCAACCTGCATTGGAGCAGCGTGACGGGTCTAAGCTCTAAATCCCTTTCTTCTATGAGAGAGGAGGCCTGTGCCCAGCAATGGGACATTAAAAGGCTGTAGTGATGATACTAAGACTAGTTATTTATACTTTTTCCACCGCGAGTATTTAGAGAGTGGGTATCGGAAGGCCCGGGACGCTCGGTGTCATCCATTATGCATAGTTTCAATTGTCTACTGCCGTACACTTGCAACTTGAAATTCAGCACGTACTTTCCTGAAGTCTTCATTGTATACGACGCGGTTAGTTTTAAAACTTACTTGTGTCACTGACATACAAAATTAAAGATAGCATATCTTCATCACACTTGTGTGAGAATATGTTTGAAGAATAGTGAATTTTGTAACAGTGAAAATGTAGAACTTGTACTCTGTTAATCAGTCCGACCAGAAATTGAGCGCGTGGTGAGAAAATTGGTGTTCAAATACTTGGTGTCACCCGCCTCATGCTGCTCTGATACACCCGCACAGGGAAACTATGTAACATTTGTTTGTGTAACGAATCGACAAATACGGCGTATCCCATTGACCGACGTCTGGGTCCATAACCTTAGAATAGGTATATCGGTTTATCCATGTCAATACTAGATGCTTACATTTCCAGTGATTCCACGTTTAAAGAAGTAGACTTACTTGCGCTTTTCACCCGACTACGGCAAAGCCAAAAGGAAGGGTTATGATTTTAGCAGTCTATGTATGTATGTATGTATGTGGCCGATTTTTGTGTGAGATTCTATGTGTACCACCGTAGCGCCTAAAGTACCGATTTTGATAAATGAGGTGTCTATTGATTCGTTGTAATGGTCCGGGTGACATAGGCTACATTTAATTTAGGAAAAAAATCGAGAAGTGACCTTCACGCGGCTTTCTAGATTTAGAATTAGTTTCGGTAATCACATAACAGATGGCGCCACTAGCTGCTTGCCCCACGCTTTTGCACACTAAATTATTATTAAATTATTAAGCGTAGTCGGGTTTTAGTTTACGTACTTTATACTTGTTGAAATATAATATTTAACCGAGCAACCGATGTAGAGAGATTAGAGCTAATAAGATATATCTTAGGTTTATATATAAAAGGCTTTTGTTTCATTTTCATCTGGGGCTCACTATCAACTCTAAGAGTGCCAGTTTGAATAACAGCAAAATGTTTGTGATTTAAAGAGCTTTGCAACTTTCACATTAAGTAATTGTCATTCGTGCAACAAACTTCTTCGTCTTCCTTTATTTAATGGCCACCCAGAAAACTTTGACGCATCTGAACTAAATTTAACTGAATCAAAACTGAAAATTAACTTAGTTGATACAAAATTTAAGTTAAGATGAAATTCAATTAACAGTTACACTTTAAATTAACTGACTATATATACTTAGAATAAAAACCATGCGTTCCACATCCACAGATATTCGTAAAGAATAATGTTGTATCCCAAGTAGTCTCTCTATTTATCATCATATACGTGTTCCAGAATTTTCTTAATTAATTCACACAGATTAATTAAAACAGAAAATAATTTAATTATTATTTACTAAGGCCAATTGAGATAAGTTTGTCCACTTTTGCGTACAGGTTGACCATTGTGCTAAAATTGTTGCCAACATTTAAAATCTTGTGTGTGTAATATTTGCACTCAAAAGTCAAAACAAAGCTTTTATTTCGTCGTGAAAGCGGCTAATTGTCCATTCGCAGAATGTCACGGGTGCTGCGAGAGAAACAGCATTTTTCGAGTCGCCATTTTTATTAAATTCTTTTGAACGCTGCCGTTGCATTTTCACTGCACATATTTTTACTTTGTGAAAGTAATAATAAAATTATTATTATGTTATCTGACAAAGACTGCTTCGGAACGCTAATGCTATAGTCCTTCTCTTATTGGGTCAGTGCAGATCCTCAATTAAAATTGTATTGCATTGAAATATAATAGGTAGGTACCAAAAATAAATAAGCTTTTGTATCTATCTATAAAACAATTTCGCCAATTTTGATGTGTGGCTGTAAATACTGGTATTAATGGTAGTTAAAATAAAAAAATGAGAATAAGCTCTTAGTCGTAAAGAGGATTTTTTCCGTAAGATCCTGGGAGCAACCAGTCGCGATGACGGTGACTGTTGACAGTAAAAGAACCAGGAGATAGAAGAACTGTTTAGCCAAATTCAATACGATTAGAGACATCAAATTGGTGCAACTCCGCTGGTATGGACTTATAGAAAGGATGGGACATGATTGAGCTATAAAATGAGCATAGGTACATAGACCCGATGGACGAAACGTGCAAATATTGCCAACTAGAGTGAAGTACTTAGTGCTGGACAGCCAAGAGTGGCAGATTCTAGTGCCTGAAGATTGGGTCGCACAGCCAGTGAAGTAAGTATTTATGTAAACTTTAAAATATATATATTTATAACGTCTTGAAAAACAGAATTAAAATAATATTGGCAGTGCCTATGTATTTTAGGATGATTCTATTTTTTTATTTACTTACCGGGATAAAAAGACTATATTTGTCTCCGGGATGCAAGCTATCATCTCTGTGTCTCTTGTTAAAGTTGGCTCAACGAGTAGGCCGCATTTTAATATCAACAGCTTCAAATGTTAATTTAATTCTACGTTGTATTTAAGTAGAATACGAAATTTCAAACTTATGTTACATTTTTGTTCCAAAATTCATTTAAATATATTCTAATAGAAGAAAATGAAGTAAGCGGCCTTGAGCTAAGTAAACAGAATTTAGTAAACAAAATTTATTTACCTTCCCCGTAAAGTGTAGGTAGAAATAATATATTTACGCCTCATCTCCTCGCGGCCCTTTTATATGCAAAATGGATATTAAACCTTAAAAATTTCTCGGCGTTCTTTGAGATTTCGCTTGAGATAGGCAAACAAAAAGTTTTGCAGGAAAGTTGGTCTATTACGGCACCGCAGCTGTGTGAAGGCATCCTATTTCATTACTCGCTACTCCAAGATAGATTGGTAGAGCACACATTAGGTTGAAACCAAGCTCAAGATAGTTTTTAAAGATTATCTATTAATAGAGTTTTGTATGTATACATATATTATAAGAACCCATTTATATATCAGCATGATTACGCAGAGGTTACGAAAAATTCACCGTAACTCAGTGCGCAATTGCTTAATACGGAACAGCCGGTCTAAGTAGTATCTTACTTTTTTCCAATAGGTACTTACACTATCTTACTTTTTCCATTCAGAAAACTCTCAAGTCACAAACAAGCTTTCATACGAGCCCGCGATTCATTTGTGACAATCCACAGGTAGGTATAAATCCCGGCACGTAAGTCGAACGCTTACCTTCAAGTGCGCGCAGCGTCGTACGAGTGAACGGGACACAATACGTTTGGAGAGCCAATCAGTGCTTACGAGGGATCCGCGAGAGCTAATCAGTGCTTACGAACGATCCCCACGCCTTCCCCGCGACCTCCTCACACCCCGAGATACCTCACTTTCGACTTCTGCGCATTGAAGGTCAACGCTAGACTTATTTGCCGTAACATGTACTTAATGGCATCAGAATTTTATAGGGATTTTAGCAATTTAATTTGTCAGTATTTCTCGTCTTTGTAATTAAAACTCTAAAATGACTTCATCATGAAACTCATAACCAACCTAAAAAGAACATGATTCTATTTCGTTCCAAAAGCAGTTAACGGACAATGCACAGGAATCGCACGTACAAAAATAGAATAACCCTTTTGCCTTTTGGACGGTTTTTAATTCAATTATTTCGAACAATGCTGCTGTTGCATTTTTAGGACAGATTTTTAGTCTGTTCAAAAAGAAGACAAAAGATTTGCATATCTTTAAGTTAACCTGCATGCAATCCACTTAACTGTAACTTTTGATTAAAATAATATTAAGTAAAGTAATTTTTTAAAAGAAGACTCTACACTTGCTTAAGTTCATTTATCGATCATATTTTAAGCAAGATACGTGCGTTTATTTAAATAACACATTTTAATGAAATACTAGATTTTACAAAGAGTGTAAAATCTTTGGCCACCTCTTTTAAATTATATAGGAATATTATTGGCATTGTTGGAGTATTTTAAAAGTGTACATTAATTTTATAAAATTACTAGTGGACCTGGCAGACGTCGTCGTCCTGCCCGGTGAAATACCGACATCAGCGCCACCTACCGTGTATGCCACACCCACAGACCAATATATATTTGTTACAAAAAATGTGATAAATAAAGAACCGCTCGACCGATTTTGTGCAAACTTCACATAAACCATCTATTAAATAGTCCGAACAAATCCTAAACATTTAGTTTGGATAAGTGAGCCCGTTCTTGAGTTATAAAATTACAACGAAAATTGGCATTGATTTTTATATAATACTAGCTTTTGCCCGCGGCTTCGCCCGCGTGAATTTCGGTTTTTCACAAATCCTGAGGTAAGTATAAGTAGATTTCTGGTCCACCGAAGCAGCAGCGAAAATACCTATCATTGATTTTTATATAATACTAGCTTTTGCCCGCGGCTTCGCCCGCGTGAATTTCGGTTTTTCACAAATCCTGAGGTATAAGTAGATTTCTGGTCCACCGAAGCAGCAGCGAAAATACCTATCAGGGCGTTTTTTAACATAGGTACTTACCGATTTCAACACAACTCCTTTTTTGAAAGTCGGTTAATAAAGTAGCCTATGTTACTCCTTGGTTAATCCTCTACTTGTCTGTGAAAGTCCCGTCAAAATCGGTTCAGCCGTTCCGAAGATTAGCCCGTTCAAACAGACAGACAGACAGACAAAAATTTTAAAAACGTGTGATTCGGTTATGGTATCGTTCAAATAACCATATGAGCTTAATATGTGGTAGTTATTTCGAAATTACAGACAGACACTTCAATTTTATTTATTAGTATAGAGTATAGATATAGATTATATACTAGCGGACTCGGCAGACGTCGTCCTGCCCGGTGACATACTGACATCAGTGCAACCTACCCGGTCATCAAAGTACTAATATCGCAATTAAAAAATAAGGGTTGATCGTAGAAGGGTGAAAATTTAGGATTGTATGTATTTTTGTATGTTGTATCATAAAACAATAAAAACTAAAAATTTTGTCTAAAAAATAAAATAAAAAAATTTAGGGGTGGACTACCCTTAACATTTAGGGGGATGAAAAATAGATGTTGGCCGATTCTCAGACCTACTCAATATAATCACAAAATTTCATGAGAATCGGTCAAGCCGTTTCGGAGGAGTATGGGAAAAAAATTATTAGGTACCTACTCATAAAAATAAAATTGCTCTGTGGTTTTATAAGTGGGAGGTCTAGGGTACGATTCCCGAATCGGTGCGAATCGGAATGGAATGGGATTTTACAATTTCTAAATTGGCTCTGGTCTGGACTGGTGGGAGGCTTAAGCCGTGGCTGGTTACCACCCTACCGGCAAACCCATGCCGCCAAGCGATTTAGCGTTCCGGTACGATGTCGTGTAGAAACCAATCAGGGGTATATATGGGTAGTTCTCACGAAATGTTGAAATTCGGTTCCAAAAAATTATTGAAAATTTTTGATGGATATTTGTATTTATTTTTTATAAATTATGTTATAATTATGTAACTAAATTTAAATTATATAGTGGTCCCAAGAAAAAAAAATGTTTACAAAAGTTATAAGGGTATTTAAAAAAAATAGAATGAGGGAATGACGTCTTAGGTGAGGGAATGACTTTTACAAACAATTCATGAATCTCTGACAGTAAAACGATGTTTATTTTTTTATTTGTTTATCAAATATATTTTCTTACATTGCTAGGAACTGTTGTGAAGATAATCATAAAGTATTCAGTCTGTAGATGACAATCTTTGTGAATTTTATTGTCTTATCACTTTATCATATACAGACAGTTATAAAAAAAATCAAAAAAGCTTAGATTCCTTAAAAATTAACATAAATAGTATTTTTTCAATCAAATAAAGCTCTTATTCTAATCTATTCATTATCAAAGTTAGTAAAAATCTTTACTAAAACTAAAAAAAACACAAAAAAATACTTTCTTGAAAATTAAAGAACTAAAAATAAATCTACAAAAAAAGTTCTCTTTGCCAAAAAAAACTAAGCTCTTTTTTCAAGTATAAAAGTTAATAAAACAAATCTCTTTAACTCTTTATTATCAACTAGCTGATGCCTACGACTTCGTCTGCATGGATATAGGTTTTTTGAAAATCCTCTGGAAACACTTGTGAAAGTGGAATTTTTCGGGATAAAAGTAGCCTGTGTCCGTCTCCAGGATACAGGCCAGCTCTGTGCCATATTTCGTGAAGATCCGTTCAGTGGTTGAGCTGTGAAAAGGTAACAGATGGAGAGCTACTTTTGCATATTTATAATTTTAGTAGATAAGGATTATTATCTTCAATAATGACGGACTCCCATAAAAATCTTCATCCCCTTTTTTTTTTTTTTTTTTTTTTTTACGTGGGGAAATCCGTCATGGATACCAACCGTGTCCGGGGAAGCACGGTGGTTATGTTGGACTTTACCAACTAAAACCCCACGGTGTTCCGTCTCGTCTTTTGGTTTGCTGGGTGCAGGAACACTTTCGTACACTACTGCACCCAGCAAAAGCACCCGAAATAGCAGGCCTAACTCTGGGATTACATGGATCCCTTACGCATTTTAAGGAGCACCAGGAACACATGGCGCTCCTTCCAACTCGAGGACCTATTCTCCCGCGAGCGACAGACTCCCCGTGTCTATCGCCCGGAGGTCCTGTTCAAGGGGGCAGGCGACGGTCATGTGCAGCTCGCCTGCGCCCAGCTCTCTTGCGCCGGAGCGGATGAGCATCCACGGCTTCCTCTCTCAACCGCTCCGCTGCTTCCTTTAGCGACATAACAATTTCGCTAAAGGAGACCATTGCTTCCCAAGCCCTCTCACTGTCCACCATGGCCTTGACCACTACGGGCAGCGAGAGGTCTTGTCCCAACGGTTCCAAGAATAGCTGGCGTGGCTCCGTCCATGCCGGGCATTCAGCCAACGTATGTTGCGCCGTGTCAGAGACACTTCCACATTCGTGGCACTCGTCTCTGGGTTCTCTGCGTGCCACCCTGTACAGATATCTTCCGAAGCACCCATGCCCCGAAAGAATCTGCACAAGGCGGAACGTCAGTGCACCATGTCTCCTTGTCATCCATCCCTGAAGCACAGGTCGGATGGCCTCGATGATCGAGTGACCAGCAGTGGGTGTCTCGAGTCTTTCCTGCCAATGGACAAGGAGCTCGGCCTGCGCTACTTGCTTCCATCTCTCAATTTCCTTCGGAGAAGGGTGTTCTCCCCGTAATTTGGCATCCACCCTTCGCTGGTACAGACTAGCTAAAACCATGGCGTCCAGATCCCATGGCGGTGTCCCAGCCAAGACACAGGCTGCCTCGTAAGATATGGTGCGGTATCCTCTAATCACTCTCACCGCCATTACCCTCTGCGGTTTACGCAGCAAGGGTCGGTTGCGGGCGGTCAGAGCGTTTGCCCAAATGGGTGCCCCATATAGGGCCATCGACCGCACCACACCTGTGTACAGACGACGGCAGCCAGCGTTCGGCCCACCTACGTTCGGAAGAAGCCGGCTCAACGTCCCAGCAGCCCCAATGAGCTTAGGAGCGAGGCGCTTGAAATGCTCCTCGAGCTTCCATCGGCTGTCAAGTACAAGACCAAGATATTTCATCGTTGACTTGACAGCGATGGAAATTCCATTCACCACTAGTGTTGTGCCAGCCGCAGGTCGTTGCGTCAATCTGGGCCCGTGGAAACATATAGCTTCGGATTTATTAAGGGCAACCTGTAATCCTAATCTCTGGATACGCGCTACAATAAGAGCTACCCCTGCTGTCACCAGCTCACGTGCCTCATCAAAAGTGCTACCTCTAGCACTCACAAGGGTGTCGTCTGCGTAACAAGTTACGTCGACACCTTCCATATTCACATCCCTCAAGACCCAATCGTATCCAATGTTCCATAACAGCGGCCCTAAGACCGACCCCTGGGGCACACCACGCGAAATGTCTCGCCGGATCCAGCCACCAGGTACAGGGAACTCGACCGCTCTCTCCGAGAGATATGCGTCTACCACATTCTGCAAGTACGCAGGCAGTGCGTGGAACCTTAATGCCTCCCTGATGCTACCCCAGGGAAGGGTGTTGAAAGCATTGGCGATGTCAAGAGACACCGCCAAGACTACTTCACCCTGGGATATAGCATCCTCCGTTAGGGCCCTTACCCGAGCGACAGCATCAATCGTGGATCTACCCCGCCGGAAGCCAAATTGGAACTCACTTAGATCCGGTCCCGTCTCCTCCAGGTGGCGAACGACACGAGCAGATACCACTCGCTCAAATAATTTGCACAGCTCATCCAGCAAAACTATTGGGCGATATGCTGATGGTGAGTCAGCCGGGCGTCCTTCTTTCCGTAGCAGAACCAGTCTTCCCGTTTTCCAAGGACGTGGAAACTGACCCTGCTCCAGACAAGCGCAAAATAGCGCCCTCACTTGCGGCTCTAGAGGGCCAAGAGCCAGCACCCAGGCACGGCCAGGAATACCGTCCGGACCCGGAGCGGTATTTTTTGATTGAAGCCGCAGCAACGCTGCTTTTAGCTCGCCTTCAGTAACTTCAGGTACAATCGGATCATATGTTTCCATCTCTGCGTGAGAAGCCATACGCGGTGGCTCCTGTTCGGGCATGTTTGGAAATAATGCTTCCACCACCGAGTTTAGCAGTTGAGGCTGCATACTTTCAGTCAAAGGTGGGGCCTTAGAGCGAAGCTTTCGCATCACCATCCTGTATGGCCTTCCCCATGGGTCACTGTTAAGGCTGTCAAGCATGATCTCTTCGGCCAGTTTCTTTGCAGCCTTGATGGCCATTTTCAGCGCGTCTTTCGCCACCTTATATCGCGCGTACAGGCGTTCTTCCTCATCTTCATCTCGGGGACGTCGTCTCCGGCACCTGGTGTATGGGCGTCTAGCATCTATACAGTTTCTCCGTAGCTGGGATATTTCATCAGACCACCAATACGCAGCACCACACGGTGGAGAAGCACCGATTCGTGGCATGGCTGCATCACAGATTTGTGTCATGGCCTCACCAAGCCGTTTGACCTCTTCATCCACCCGGTTGGGGGTTCTAGACCCTAATGCCCACGCCTGAACTATTGCTGCCTCAAGCAACAACTCCCGGTCTAGGCGCTTTAATGACCACCGAGGCCCACCACGATGCCGTTGTTGACTCGAGCCACCTATAGAAATTGGTATTGTCGACATATCAAACCTAATATAACGATGGTCCGACAGTGTCTCCTCGTCCTCCAGCACTACCCAGTTGTTAATCCGTCGTTCTAGGACTGAATCTGCGAACGTTATATCCACGATGGAGCCACCATTACGTCGAACACAAGTGTAGGATGACCCCTGGTTCAACACCGAAAGCCCCGTAAGAACGGCCCACTCCTCCAGTACCTCACCACGGGCGTCAGTCACTGGCGATCCCCACGCCCTAGATTTAGCGTTGAAATCGCCAGCCACAAGTACCCGGCTGGGGTGACTGCTGCCGATTTGAGTTCTCAGTTGGTCGAGGTAATCTTCAAACTCGGCTAGGCTACGATTCGGCGAAATGTATACACCAATAACTACGACGTCACCAAGACGAGCCGCGACGTACCCCCGGCCTTTGACAACGTGTTCGAATGTAGGAGAGCCGACCGCGGTTTGGGAAACTAAGGCAACCAGTCCATCTAGATCTCCTATCCAGTTGTCCCTAAGTGGGACGTAATAGGGTTCTGCAATCACAGCAATGTGTATCAACCACTCTGCCATGCTCTGGAGAAGAAGGTCCTGAGCTCTGGCACAGTGATTGATGTTCGCCTGGATAAAACGAACAGCCATCTTAGTCGACGGCCATGTTCGCCCCCTCTTTATCCCGGTCAGCACCAAAACTAGTGGACGGGTGATCAGACTGCGAGGGGGCCCGGGGGCCATCGCTAGCCTTTTTCCCTTTCTTGGGCGGAGTGTCACAGTTCCCGCTCCCTAGTCTATGTTTTGCAGGCTTACCTGCCGCTGCACACAGCGAGCATTTTGGCTCAGCTGCGCAGGTAGCTGCTTTGTGACCGTCCTGGCCACAACGGTAGCACTCATTACTCCGATCTGTCACCGCCGTACATGCTAAGCGAACATGTCCAATCTGCAAGCACCTGAAACAACGGAGTGGCCTTTTTTTCAGGAGCTGCACTCGAGCGGTAACCCATCCGACCGTCAAACGTCCTTCATTGACTACTTTTTTGGCTGCAGCAATTGGACAGCTGACCCAAACCGTTCCTGAGCCTTTGAGGGCACGATGAACTGTCCCCACTTTAACTGCCTCGATTGGGCAACCACCTCTAAGTGCTACCGCGGCAGCAATTTCTTTTTCATCTGTCGAGTCATCTAGGCCATAGATTCTTAGATCTGCGCACCTTACTGGCCTAGAGACTTTAGCCACATCTTCTGGAATCAACTCTCTTAACTTTTGTGCCAAGGAGTCAGCCTTTTCTGAGTTTGATTCCCCGGGTACTTCCAGGATACGGGCTCCAGTAGTAGCCTGCCGAAATCTTACCCCGGGAATACCTATACCTGAGAGGTCTATTCTCGTTTTCGCCTGGGTCAGCACTTGCTTATAGGTCAAGCCCTTTTTCTCTGCCTCGGGTTGCAGCGTAATAACGACTGCTGCAGATCGAGGGGGGCGCAACTTCCTCTTGGTAGCTTTAGCAGCGCTCCCTTTAGCCTTTGTCGTAGGTGCGGCCTTTTCCTTCTCTTTCTTGCCACCCCTGCCAACTTTAGTCCATTCTTCGGCACGATCCACATCAATCGGAATTTCAACACTAGATCTGGTCTGATTAGGCATTGGCGCTGCACCCTGCTTTTTGCCTTTTCGACTCTTATTTCTTGTCGTTGTACCGGATGTTGCTGACTCCATCGGTGGGTTCACCTTCGCTCGCGGCTGCTGGGTTTGGGCGAAAGTTTCCGTATCCTTGTTTCGCCTGTCTGCCGCGAGCGGAGGGCGAAGTATCTTCTCAGGTGGGAGCCTTTGTTCTAAGGACTCTAGCCGTGCGTTTATCATGGTCCCGACCTGGACCATGATAGACCGCGCCAGTTCATCGATCATCCCCTGGCTCGGTGGTTGTCCTTGAGGGATCGCCTGAGATGCCACCTTTTCCGGAACGGAAGTGAAAGGCTGAGACGTGGGAGCGCCGCCTGTTTGCATTATCTCCTTGCGCAGCTCTGCTATCTCATTTCTAAGCTCATTCACTTCCCGCCTAAGGGCCGTATTTTCTGCCTGCAGCTTTGCTGCCTCATCTTTTGAAAACTTGAGGCTTAATGCCTCTACCGCCTCCTTGATTGAGCTGCCTGCATCTTTAAGAGCACGCGCGAAAGTACCCTTCAGGTTCTTTGACTTAGATGCCACCCGTAGGATCACATCTACATCGTCAGCGACTTGCTTCTTGAGGATCGCGCTGTCAACGGTCGTGCATATGCCCAGTGAGGCCCGTGTCATAGCGGCAGCACGGGCCATTTCTTGGACTTCGTCTTCTCCACAATCAACAGACCTTGGCTTGAGGAACTCCGACTTTGTGCTCTTACCTTGACCGGATGGTAATTCTTTACTTAGGTCATTCGCTTCACTAGAGGATGCCGCTGAATTATCGAGACGTCGCCTTTTCACCGCCTTCGACTGCCTGGGGCGCCCAGTTGACTTAGAAGAGCGCAGCCTTCTGGTACTCGGCTCTGAGTCTGACGTACATGTCAGATCCATTCTTCCCTTGTCATACAGACAGATCGCACCCGACATTCCCTCTCTATTATCATTTAGGGCAGCTCCTCCCTCTTTAATCTCACTATCCTCTTCTCTAACACCTGCCACACACACAACTCCCCCCCGCACATTTCCTTCCTCTTCCCTACTCATTCCCATACCTACCCCCGAAAAGCGCTTGTTGGCCCCCCCGTATACGTCGGGGCCGATGCGCTGGCTTTCCAGCGCACCAAGGGATTCCCCGCAAGCGGGACCCTCCCGGGTAGTTATTTTGACAATCGCTTTATCCATTGTTGTAATAGCCGCCCTCGCGACTGGTTCCCTACCAGCCACTCATCCCATCGCCGGGCGGCAGAGCTTGGGATTAGGGTAATTTTTATAGAGGTTTTCTTCCTCGCGGCCCCTCGCTCCGTGCGTGGGGCCCCCGGTCCGCTCAGTGCGGATTACGGGTTGCCCGACGGTGGCCGAAGCCAACGCCCACCGGCCACAAAGACCGGCGGACCCGCCGCGCAGGGCGTTGCCACCCCCACTGGTAATTTTTTAATGAGGTTTTCTTCCTCACGGCCCGAAAGCCTCCCCCCCATTGTCGCCGCCCGAAGTCTCGCACAGTCTACTCTGATGAGCAGAGGAGCACCAGGAGCATCCAAGCGGCAACCCCCCTGCTAGTTTTGGTTCGCGCCGGGTTTCCCCGGTACCTCCCATATCTGGGAGGCGTTCCCCTATCCACCACCCGGGGACGCGCCCGATGGGGGACTAGCAACCCCACACTTCATCCCCTATTTCAACCCCTTCCATCCTTTTTTTACCAATAAAAGCTAGCCTATGTTCTTCTCCAAGGTCCAATCTATCTCTATACTGAACATCAAAATCGGTTCAGCGGCTTAGGCGTGAAAGCGTAACAGTCAGACAGACATAGTTACTTTCGTATTTATAATATAATATAATTAGTAGGGATTAGACATCTGACTGATCTATTTTCTTCACAAAATAACATCCTTTTTTGATTAATTTTGGGGGCTCGATCCTCTGCACTACATCTTTCCTGGCTACAACTGTTCATCTTAGATTATTATTGAACATATGCAAAATTTGTGTTAATTTATCTTCTTCTTCGTTAATCTTCTTTCGTCTTGGCATTATTTGATCCTACAACAAGATGGCATCGGTAAATTTGAAGATTAGTTCGAAAAAGATAAACTGACTCAGTCGAAAACGATTCCCTTATAAATCATCATTCCCTCACTACACATTAAAATGAGGGAATGACGGCGAGGTAATGACGAAATCAAGCATAACTAAAAAAAATCACGTGATATAATCTTATATGAATAAAGATTTTTTGCATAACTAAACAAGTCCCTAAAACTCACATCACGATATAATTAATAATAGTTAAAGTACTTACCTTTTGTTTTTATAGAATGTGATGGAATGACGGTCACAAATTAAATATTAAAAAAATATAAACTAAACCTTTTTACAACAAAAACTCTAACACGCTAACGATAATTTTGCCATATGGAAAAATCGACATTACTGCCAACTATCTAAAACCAATTTTAGCGTTCGAGTTTGATTAAAAATGCGTTCATAAAACGACTGTCAGTAAAGGTGTGAGGGAATGATTTAATTTCTTGGGACACGTGTATGTTATTTTTTTTAAATTCCGGGCCGCACTTTATTGACCAAATGAGAAATATTTTCTTAAATCTGGTGTATTTTTAATAGATTAGTCTAACATGCATCGCTTTTAATTGTTTTTTTTGTGTCTTTAAAAATATAAAAGTAATTTAATCTGGAGCTTGGGACACAGTGAGGGAATGATTTTTGGTACATTATATACAATGTAATTTATTTATTTATACATATAGTTCGGAAATAATAATTGACATTCTTAGGCACAGTAATGCAGATTGCTAGAAAATAATATCTACCAATAAATCTTTATTAGATTTTTGTAAAAACTGAAAGAACAAGAATTTCATGTTTTCGTGAGAATTACCCATATACCTCTTCCAAGTTAGCCCGCTTCCATCTTAAACTGCATCATTACTTACCATCAGGTGAGATTGTAGCCAAAGACTTACTTGAATAAAAAAAAACTTAAGTATATGCCGGGCAAAAATATTTTTGGTGAAAGACGTGTTTAGTTAAGTGAGTGGCACATAAAACTACTTTGCCACCTTAATACCACGCTCTCTGATTTGAATCTGTTAAATTCCTTATAAAAATAAATCGTCAACCATTTATGTTATGGCACACGCGACCTCTAGCGTTGTAAACCTTGACATTTAGGTGTACGGGAAATGTACCCATATCCGCAAGGCATACTAATAAAAGTGCCACCATAATATTTGTATACAACGTTATTTTGTCGAAAGGAAAAATGAAAAATACATTAGACGTTTTTTCTAAAAGGGGCGTTTTTTCTACGACTTCCAAAACTACGTGTGAAACACATTATTGATAAGGCTTCAGTACCATTGTTGTCAAAAGCGCGTTCTACACGCGTTGGCATTATTTGAATGGTATTAGCTATGACTATATTAATGACTATGTGCTATCTTGTTTAGTATATACCTATAATACTGCGTTATAGGTTTATTTGGTTTTATCGAATAGGTGAGAAAAATAGCTGATCATAAGTTTAGCCAGACAGACAGACCATAATATTATAGCTGATTAACCACAACTCTTACCAAATCTGAAGTAATTACACTGGCGTTACAAAACTGGTGGCAGTTGGTACTCAATTAGAGACTTGACTCCTTTGGTCGCTACAGCAGAAACTTGCTGATTTTTTAACGTCAAATATTTATCTGCTGTTTTAAAATCTGTCTTGGCCTAAACATCGAACTACATTCTTATTGAAAAGAACAATTTAAAAACTCTGTCAATGAGTGTTTGTAGCTGTGATGGATGATGTGATTAATAAATAAATGGACTGATGGATGAAATAATTATATTATTAATACAAGCAACAGCACTATTTTAAACAAGTTGGATTGATGTGATGAAGAGCGAATGAAAGTGTATGGTCGAATGTGGAGTGCCGCGCCGCGCCGAGGCGCCCCGCGCGTCCCCGCGCCGCGTCCCGCCGCGCCGCCCGCGGACCGGTTTTCGGCGATGCCGAAACATCCTGCCCGCCCGACGTTGAAAGTTTCAGTGGAGCGGTAGTGGGCAGATATTGTTGAATGATCTTTGGATGACGCCCTTTCTTGTCTTGATGTCAACAACTCGGCTCACTCCATCTGCGCCAGGATACAGTTTCACTACTCTTCCCAGCTGCCATAAGAGTGGTGGCAGATTCTTTTCCCTCACCAGCACCATAGAGCCGACCTTGAGGGTGTCTGATGAAGAGCGCCACTTGGTTCGCTGTTGAAGTAGAGAAACATATTCATTTGCGAAGCGTGCCCAAAAATGTTGTCTTAGCTTTTCAATTCGCTCATAATGCTGCAGTCGATTGATGTTGGCGTCACTGACTGGAGGGCGTGGGACCGTCAGTAGTGAGCGTCCAATGAGGAAGTGAGCTGGGGTAAGGATGGTCAGATCAGAAGGATCGGAGGAGAGAGGTGTCAGTGGTCGGGAATTGAGGATCGCCTCTATTTGGATAAGACACGTTGACATCTCTTCGTACGTCAGATGAGTCAAAGATAAAATACGTCGTAGGTGATGTTTTACCGACTTAACTGCAGCCTCCCAAAGTCCTCCAAAATGAGGCGCGTAAGGTGGGATAGTTTTGAAGTCTATTCCAATATTGCTAATTTCAGATTGGATTTCATTTAAATATTTGTTAAAAAATGCGGCAATTTGATTACTAGCGCCAAGAAAGGTCGTCGCATTGTCTGACGTCACGGAAATCGGTTTTCCGTGGCGGGAAATGAATCTAAAAAATGCTAAGAGATACGCTTCTGTAGTTAAATCCGTGACGAGCTCCAGGTGCACCGCTTTGACTGCAAAACAAACAAAAATGCAAATGTATGACTTCGTCAGCCTAGCACCCCTGCCCTTACGGTCCGCTATCAGCACTGGCCCAGCATAATCAACACCAGTGTGTAGAAAGGGAAATTCTAATTGTGTTCTATCAGAAGGTAAATCGCCCATGATCGGTTGTATTGGCTTAGATTTAAATCTAAAGCAACGAACACAACTATGCACGACGCGTTTAGCTAGGTTCCTCCCCCCCAGTGGCCAATATTTTTGTCTTATGCAAGACAAAAGAAGCTGAGGTCCGGCATGCATTAGTGCTATATGCTCTTTGTGAAAAATGATTTGTGTCACATGATGTTTCCCACATAATAATATAGGGTGTTTGACATCAAAGCTGTAGGCGGAGTTATTAAGACGACCGCCAACTCTAATAAGATTATCTGCAGTGTTCATGAAAGGCGATAATGAATTTAATCTATTATTAGTAGGAAGAGGTTTGCCTGCTTTTATTAATTTATATTCTTCAGGAAACATTTCCTTTTGAACAAATTGTAATATGTAATTTTCTGAGTTTTTTAACTCTGTTGTAGATAAAAAGTTTGTAAGTTTAGTTTTAGGATTTTTACAATTGTATATAAATCTTTGTATGTAGGCAAATGATCTTATTAATTGTGTATAATTTGATTTCTTATTTATAAAATCATGTATTGTGTTTGTTTGTATTTTTGTGCTATTATTTTGTGTTGATGTATTATGTAAGACTATATTTTCTGAATGCAAGTCTGATTGTGTGTTCGGAATGATTGGGAATTGTATGTTTTTGGACTTTAAAAATTCAGGTCCAAACCACCATAGGGGACAAGAGCTAATATTGTCAGCTATTATCCCACGAGATACTAAATCAGCAGGGTTCTCTTTAGACGGAACGTAGCTCCATCTGTAACCAGCCGTGCAGTCTTGGATCTCACCCACTCGAGTCCGAACAAACATTTTTAATTGATTCGATTGAGTTTTGAGCCATGCCAACACGATAGTGGAATCAGTCCAAAAATAAGAATTATGTATTTTAATTGTAAATGATGAAATGACTTTGGCATGGAGTCTGGTGGCGAGCAGCGCACCACAAAGCTCCAATCTAGGTATTGTGGTGGGCTTTAAGGGAGCCACTTTATTTCTAGATGCTAATAAACGCACTTGTACTTTGCCATTCTCGTCAACCGCTCGTACGTAAATACACGCGCCATAAGCGCGCTCCGAAGCATCGGAAAACGTATGCAATTCTATTAATGCGTTATCAATAGAAACCCAACGGGAAATGCGAAGCTTATTAAGTGACGTAAGTGAAGCTATGAAATTCAAAAACGATTTTTGGGTTTCTTTTGACACTTCGTCATCCCAACCGTATTTATTTACCCAAAGTTTTTGCATAAGAATTTTTGCTTGCACAGTACATGGTCCTAGAAGGCCAAGGGGATCAAAAATTTGACTTATAAGTGACAAAATTTTACGCTTTGTGATTTTTTTTGTATTTGTATCTAAGTTAATTTTAAATAATAAATTGTCTGCATTACAATCCCAATGGAGACCAAGTGTTTTGCAAGGTAATGATTCATCTAGATTCAAGGTTTTATCTGTTGTAAGATTTTCAAGTAAACTATCTTTAGGTAAAGATTTTAAGATTTCTGAACTATTTGACTGCCATTTACGTAACTTAAATTGCGCTGACTGTAAGTTGGTAATAACATATTTGCATAGTTTAATCACTGACTGTATGGAGTCCCCACCGCTAAGAAAATCATCGACGTAGAAATCTCTAGCAATAGCGACTTTTGCTTCTGGATCCGAACACTGTTCTGCTAGCGAAACTAAGCACTTTGTGGCTAGGTATGGGGCAGATGCAGTACCGTACGTGACTGTGTTCAAGGTATATGTTTTTATAGTTTCACTAGGATGAAATCTAAACAAGGTTTGCTGTAATGAGCGTTGAGAGGGTTCTACGAGAATGGCTCTGTACATTTTTTCAATGTCTCCCGATACAACATATTTATGTTGCCGGAAGCGCAATAATATAGAAAGCAAGTCATCTTGGACGACTGGGCCAACCATTTGAAGGTCATTAAATGATTTTTTATTATTAGATGTGGGGCTCGATCCGTTAAAAACAACACGTAATTTTGTAGTCGCAGAAGACTCACGAATAACTCCATGATGAGGTAAATAATAACTTTTTTGGGAATCATTAAATGTGATTTTTGAAGTGTCACTCATGTGACCTAAGTTTTTGTATTCAGTCATAAATTCTAAATATCTACTTTTTAAGACTGGGTCGCGTTCAAATCTACGCTCAAGTGATAATAAACGGCTTTTAGCTGTGTGATAAGAATCGCCGAGAACATCAGGTGACTCTTTCAAAGGTATAGTTACAATAAAACGACCGTCAGTATCGCGCCGAGTGTTCTCTGCGAAGCTTTTCTCACAAGCTTGCTCTTCAAGCGACAAACTATATTTAGAAGGTACTGATTCTAATTCCCAAAATCGTGTTAACAAGGCCTCATCACTCTGACAAAATAAGCACGTAGAAGAAAGATGTGCATTATTTGCATTTAAATTTGTATTTTTATTAATAGTGCCGGAAACAAGCCAACCAAATTTGGTTTGTTGCAACTTAGGCTGTTGCTTACCTAAATCAATTAAATTGGAACATATGACGTCCCAAAACACATCTGCACCCAGTAATATATCTATGGGAGAAGAAATGTAAAACGAAGGATCGGCTAGCTTGATATTAAGAGGCAATTGTATAGATTGTATATCTATGTTACTAGAAGGCAATGAATTTGTTATTTGAGGTAAAACGAAACATTCTATATTAACTTTATAATCACCCGAAGATGACTCGATGGATAAGTTACAAGACTCTGCACTGTAGGAAAGTTGATTGTTGATACCTGTCACAGTGGAGCTTACGTTACGCCGTACCAAACCCAGCTTCTCACAGTAGTCCCGTGTGACATAGTGCGCAGTAGCACCGTTGTCTAGAAGAGCGCGGGCAGGATGTAGGTTCCCGTCCGCGCCGACCACGTTCACCAAGGCTGTGGAAAGCAATATATTGGGTTTGTTAATGTTTTGAATGTTTGAAGATAAGGCAATTGTGCTGTGCTGTTCTGTGCTGTGCTGTGTATGTTTGTGTAAGAGGCTGCTGTGCTTATTAGTACAGTATTTACAATGGGTTAATCTGCAAAATTTCTCTTTATGTCCAGGGCGAAGGCAATTTTTGCACACGGTGAAATTTTGCATCTTTAGAATACGTGTATCTACGTCTAACTTCCTAAATTCAGGACAATTAAATAAAAAGTGATTTTGATTACACATGGGACATGAGATTGCGTTATTTGTGGTTTTTATTTTATTTTTATGTGTGTTAGATTTAATTTCTGTATTTTGTGTATTTTGTATATTTTGTGTATTTTGATAATTTTGTGTTACTGATTGTCGTATTTTTTCATCTTGTTGTATAGTGTCTAATAAGTCTGCTCTGTTTGTTAAAAAATCAAGAAATTGTTTTAATGTAGGTGAAGTAGTGATTGTGTTTCGTTGTTCTTCCCATTCTCGAAAGGTAGTTGAGTCTAACTTTCTAGTCATTAGATGACTAGAAAGTTAGACCCAACGTGTCCCAGTGATCTGTAGGCTGTCCAAGACTATTTAAAGCGCTTAAATTTTTATTTATAGTGTCAATTAATTTTCGTAACGCATGACACGATTCTTTTTGAATTTGATTGAAGTTCAATAGGGCATTGACGTGATTATTGACCAAAAGTCTTTCATTATCAAATCTATTTGATAATAATTGCCACGCAATCTCGTAGTTTTTGGATGTAAATTCTAAATTTTGAATCATTATTAAGGCGCTGCCTTTAAGTGCCGCTTTCAAGTAATGAAACTTATTGATGTCGCCTATTGTGTTGTTGGTGTGTATTAATGAAATATACGTATCTCGAAAGTTGAGCCAGTGCTGGAAGTCTCCGTCAAAAGTGGGCAAATTAATCTTGGGCAACCTGACGAAGTCACGAAGTGCATTCCTGTTTCCTCGCTCGCTCCCTTCACTCGACTCGGATACGGACAGTCTCCGCCGACGACTACACTTATTGTGAAGAGTGCGTCCCGATGCCACCAGCGAATAGAATTTTGAGTCAAATTCTTCACGTTCTTGCATTAATTGGCTCGGATCGTCAGTCAGTAGCTCCAACTCGGTCTGTAATTTGTCGTATTCAATATGTATGATATCTATTTTATTAAGGCGACATTCTAATTCGTTAAGTTCAATTTCACTAACGTTATTATTATCTAAGCCATTTAGAAAATTTTGAAAAATTGTTAATTTTCCTTTGACGCTGCCGCGAAGTTTTATTAGCTCTTTAATTTTTGCGTCAGTCATTTTTATTTGCGTAAATTTAATTAAAAATCAAAATCGAAATTTGAAGCAATGCAAGCAATAGAGGGTAGGATTAAATAGGTGCGCGAATAAATAGAATGCGCGCGAGCCCGCTGACCGGCCGAGTTGCATGGAACCGGTTTTGAATAGATAAGAAGCGCTCGCTTGCACCTAGCAGTGACGATTTTAAATGCGTAATACGTAATGAATCATCAAAATTTCATTTAAGTTATTAGCAATGCAAACTTTTAGCTTTTATTTTGCAATATACGATATATTAATGAAATGTAGGATATGTATTAACTAATATTTTATTAATTAAACTAAATTTGATGACTATATAATATGATGATGAAATTAGCAATAAGGCATATTTTAGTGCTAAACTACACAGAATTTAGCTATTATAAATATGTATGTACGAAGAGATCTCAATGCCAGATCCAAACAGGCGCAAGGAAGACGGAAAAATAAGAAGGATATGGAACAAACTCACTAAAGATCTTGCCCTTTGTCCTTTGTTTCCGCGATGCACTCCTGTTTTGTTGACTTTTTGATGTTGCAGGATGAAGAACCACCAATTGTCCTTTTGTTTCCGCGATGTATTCCTTATTTGCTGATTTTTGATGTGGTAAGGTGTATGACCAAATTTTTCTTTTGTTACTGCGATGTATTTTCCTTTTCTGCTGGTTTCTTGATGTTATAGGGTTGAAGGACCAAAATGTTTGTAGCTGTGATGGATGATGTGATTAATAAATAAATGGACTGATGGATGAAATAATTATATTATTAATACAAGCAACAGCACTATTTTAAACAAGTTGGATTGATGTGATGAAGAGCGAATGAAAGTGTATGGTCGAATGTGGAGTGCCGCGCCGCGCCGAGGCGCCCCGCGCGTCCCCGCGCCGCGTCCCGCCGCGCCGCCCGCGGACCGGTTTTCGGCGATGCCGAAACAATGAGTGAGGGTGCTGTTTACAAGAATGGATGAATTTTGGTTTTTAAAGGCCTGTTTCACCACCTTCTGATAAATACCGGATAGCTATCTACAACTTTTGTCTTTGTCAATTGACATAAGACGTAAAAAAGTGACAAAATTAACGTTTAGGCTATCCGACACTTATCAGAAGGTGGTGAAACACGCCCTAAGTAAATGATAAAATAAATTGTACATTTAAAAGTCTCACAGGGAATGGAAAGTTGTACAAAATGTTCTTTGCATGTTGTACAGACATGCCTATGAGCAAAACTTCCCAGCAGCTTTCTGTTAAAAAAGTCGGAACAACTTTCCTGCGAACTTCGACTTGTCAAATCGCGCGTATAACGGAAAAGTTTAACGTAGACGCATAAAAATGTGTATCCTTCACAATATACCTATGTACCTACTTTTATAGATAGGCTCCTACACCCAAAGTAGAGTCTAAATACAGCATTTTTTTTGATAATAAGTGGAACTCAGCTTTACTCGTTTTAGCTTAAGGTTTAAATCAGTACCAAGTACAATGAAAAAAAAAAACAGAATAAACTCCGGCGCACCTTAGCGCGACCGAATTACGGCCATGGCAGGGAATCTTAACGGAGACCAATCAATTCGACAGGAGATATTATAATGCATTTGTGCGCATACGCTCCCTTATGCAAGCTATTCCGTCACTCCCATAGTCCCATTAAATGACTGATACGACCGCAGAAGGAAGAAGTGGTAACAACGAAGAAGTCTCTTCAATATATTTAAATTATACATGTGCTATTAAGCCACGTTATCTGAAAGCTCATTGTATTATTATTATATTAAAAAAAACACCTACCATTACGTGATTGATGGAAGGAGTCATGACCCTCAACCATGAGAAAAGGGAGACGATGACACAGAGTGAGAGAATAGAAAAATCTACAAACATATTATCGACTTTAGACACAAGTAGGACTAAGTGCTTGAACACAGTTGCGAACTCAATCTAACTTTGAAATAGTTTAGTTGCGTCCACGCGCGGAAAACTGGACAAAACAAACCAAATGAAAATACTTGAAAGTTTTCACAATTTATTTATATTATTCGCTGCAAAGCTTTAGTCGCCCAAAAATTGCTAGTAATTTAACAGAGTAAAATACATTTTAACGTCAAAGCGATTGCCGATGTATTTCTAACTAGACAATGTAAGTAGGTACATACATTTCGTTTGAAACACTCATTGTTCGCTGCTTTTGTATTTGCGAAGAGATAGTCGTAGAAAGGTCTATCATTCAATAGACCTTTAGCCGCTCATGCCTGTGTCTACCAGCAGTCTACTTATCCATGCTACTTCAGGACCCATTTATTTTTTCCAGACTGCCTTATGCACTTAGGTACTTCCAATGAAAAAAAATCACGCAGGACCTCAAAGTTCACTGAACTATGTTTCAAAAGTTAAATGACATTATGACAAAATATTTAGGAAATTGGTTTGAATTAGACTGCAATGAAATCCTTTGATTAAATAAAATATAACGAGCAAATTGCGACTTTAATTTTCGAAGGGAGAGAGAATAATAATAAAAATGCTTTATTTCAAAACCAATAGTAATCAATATCAAGAACAAGGCCTGGAGTCTTCTTTTAAGTGAGTAAGACACCTGTATTAGAAGACACCGCTCTTCAACATAATTTCTAAGTTAGTTTTTTGTTACTTTTTCTACAGATAAAATTGACACATACATGACAATATCATAGAGAGTGGACGCCTACAAGTTTCATAGAACCACAGAACAGATAGCTTCACAAAAACAAATTTTATCCCGCAAAAGAGTTTTAACGTTTATACTTTTTTTTTAATTTTTAAACTTTTTTTTTAATCTCTATCCACGCGGACGCAGTCGTAGACATTGGCCCGTCGAATGATATGCGCCGTAACAACTAGACCACATCATCCTCTGTTTAATTCAGGCAGGTACATATTAACCCAAGGAACTTTACAAGAAGCAACTAAGAAGATAACTTCACAAAAACAAACTCGAATGTTTCGAACGCGGTTGGAGAATATGAAAAGTAAATGTTCACAACCTCTGGGATTACTGTTTCCAGAAGCTTCTATTTCATAAAATATTAAAAGAACAACCTTCAAACTTTCCACCGTAGCTACCATTGGCACGTTGAAAAGTTGAAAGCCTCGGCAAGTTTGCTAACGCATAAATACAGAGTATCAATAACATGGCGTTGAACTTCCCAAGTTCAAATTGAATTTATCGGGATCAGAATAAGATTTTGTGGAATTGTTTCACTTATGTCGATCATCCAATTAATTCGAGCTTCATATTTACCTGGAAATATGCAATTAACACAACTTTAATAATTGTTAAGACAGCCATTTATATATGTTACACTACAATACAATTAGTGCGACAAATAATTTAAATAATCGGTCACAATTTTTAGCAACGCTCTATCGATGAAACAGCCGCGAGAAAGCATTGAGAATGCATGACCCCCACTGGCGATTGGATGAATATATCCTGTCTTATTTTTTAACCCCCGACGCAAAAACGACGGGGTGTTATAAGTTTGACATGTCTGTGTGCGTGCGTGCGTGCGTGTTTGTGTACTGTGTGTGTTGTATCCGTCTGTTCCCCTGTAGCGCTCAAACGGGTGAACCGATTTGAATGCGGTTTTTTTTTGTTTGAAATGTGAATTAGTCGAGATTGTTGTTTGATGAAAATCGATCCAAGATGGCCGCCGCTACAAAATGGCGGATTACATATTTTTCACAACTCCCTTAATATGGGTAGGTATGCCAAGAGGGTCGCCGCCACAAAGTGGCGAATGTCGGGGGTTTTTTAAATTTTTCATTTATACTTGTTTTAGTTTTTGCCCGCGATTTATTCACGTAGTTAAAATAATAGTAATAAGTTTCTTCAAAAACCTGCAGGTACCACTTTGTTTTTGCTGAGATAAAAAGTTTCCTATGTCACTCTTACGTCTTCTACCATAAAAGAAAATCATGTCGATCCGTTGCTCCATCGCTGCGTGATCGAAGGAAAAACCAACAAACAAATACAATTTTGCATTTATGATACTCGCATTTTTAATATTAGTTAGTAGTAATATCAATAGTACATGTGCAGATAAATATGTCGGGGGTTTGGGCGGACCGTACTTATTTTTTTCAGTAAAAATAATATGGGTAGTTCTTTCAGCTAGTTCATACACTGACTTCAATGGATGTCATTATGTGCATTCAAATAAGCCAGATGCTGTGGTGATGCTGCCGAGTGGCTAATTGAACACCCTTAGGGTGTTTGTAAGAAAATATGGATCGAGAAAATTTTGTACTTTGAATTTGGATGTCGTTTGTGACAACTTTTCCAAATACGTTTTTTAGTACTTTGCCAATTAGTTTGTATGGAGTAGTGAACCGAACTTATTGAAATTCTGCCCCTTTGATTATAATTCTACAACTATCTATCCATTACTAGTTATCCCTACATAATATTATGTACGTGTATACTTTACTACTATCTATACTTCTATACTAATATTATAAAGCTGAAGAGTTTGTTTGTTTAAACGCGCTAATCTCATGAACTACTGGACCGATTTCAAAAATTCTTTCACCGTTGGAGTACGTAATCCCTGAGTGCTATAGGCTATATATTACGTACCACGGGCGAAGCCGAGGCGGACCGCTAGTTCTAAAACAAGGCAAAATAAGCAGCACTCACAAAGTAATAATTTGATCATAATTGTGTATCTGTCTCCTAACTAGAAACCTGTATCAAGGATGAGAAAGATATAAAAAAATCGTTAAAAGAGACGGTCTCCTAAATGCATAGGTCCAAGAATAAAGAAAACTCCACAACACACTAATCCACGTTACTGTCGCATAAACGTTTGCGAGTCGGTATCGAGAACCCAGCGGCGTTCGGCCTCATGAATAATGCATCATCTCAATTGTCTACTGCTGTGCAGTTGCTGTTTAAAATTCAGCCCCAACTCTTACTTAAATGGACGTCTTATTTTTCAGATTAAAGTGTGCTCCTTGAGATTCCCAATAGTTATCGGCAAAGAGTCGCTACCAGCGTCCATCAGGTTTGAAATACACAAAGTCTGCGCCATATAGGCTACAGTTTCCGAAATCTAAGTAATTTATTTATAAAAATTAAATCTATAATCTATCTTCTTTTCTATCTTCTTCTTCTTTCTATCTTCTATCTATCTATCTTCTATAATATAATAAAACTGTAACAGATCCAATTCTGTACATTGAAGATATTTTGAAAATTTTTATTGGAGGGCACTCTATAATCGATACTGAAGCCAAAGCTGCAATTTTTTTCATTTTTGTCTGTCTGTCTGTCTGTCTGTATCTTGGCCGCGCATCACGCCGAAACTACTGAATGGATTCGAATGAAACTTGGTACGATTTGAGTTTATACTCCGAGGTAGGACATAGGATACTTTTTATCCCTAAATTCAGCACGGTTCCCTTGGGAGAGGGGAAGAAAATTAAAACGTGTATTTAGCTGTAATTCTTTAACGCGTTGTTCGATTTCACTCATTCTTTTTTTGTTAGAAAGGTGATACTTTATATATTAGCCTATAAATATTACAAGGTCATAGGTTTTTTAGTTCCGAAATGACAGACATTACAACCCTCAATATTGAGTTCAAATAACTTTGGACTCGGATCTTTGAACGTACGGCTTATTTTAAACTAGTGTGCGTTTAAATTTATGTTTGTCGGTCTGTTTATTTGTTTCAACTAATCTCCGAAACGGCTGAATCGATTTTAACGGAACTTTCAATGGCAGATAAGTGATGTTATAAGGAGTAACTTAGGCTACATTTAGTTTAGGCACATAAAATAATTATGAGATCCGATCCGATCCTATATAAACCAATAAACACGCGAACGAAGTCGCGGGGGTCAGCTAGTGGATAAATAAAACAACGCTCTTTTAAGTATGATTGTTTCACTAGCAGTCACCAATTACTACAGTGCAATAGCAAATTTAATATTTTGACTATAGTAGAGCGAGTAAGATCTTATACCTATTTCTTATGTTATATTTTCGAATTAGAATATTTTTGCTATATCAAATTTCTTTGTAGGGTAAAGCCGGGTTTTTAGGCTTGTATAAGAAGTACGGCACTGACTGAAGCTTGGTTATTTTTTGAGCTAATTCGGCAACTCTGATGCAAACGACTTAAATGCAAAAGTGTAGTAAGAATAGTACCTAAGTAAGTCCGTCTGTCCGTTACTGTTTTGAGCCTTAACCGCTGCACCGAATTTTACGAGCTTTAGCACACGGCTTTCAATTTGGACCTGAATACTTCTTGTCCCGAAAAATAAAAGAGTTCCCGCGCGATTTTTAAAAGATATATCGCTGTTTTAGAAGAATACCGTTGCAACTCCATTTGCTATTTTTTTTCAAGGCAGCTGATTGAAGTTTACTTATATTTCAAACTATAAAAATCAATAGTTGTAGCAAAAACTATCGATGAAAATTAATCATTAAAAGTGCAATAGGTCAAAAGTTATAACAGTTTGAAATATAAATAAACTTCAATCAGAAAAAATAGTATTTTTAGTTGCAACAGTATTCTCCCAAAGTAGCGATATTAAGAACTAGTTTGTTTATAGCTAGTAATGAATCCGGGGCCGCACTAAAGGCACGGCACATGTCTGTTCTCTAATGGAAAACATCACGACATCGGACATACGGGTCCCGCGAGGGTGTCTTGCGAAAATATCCAACTGTCATTGACTATAATGAAATAGATAGAAATTATTTTTGTACCTTCTCGTACGTAAATCTCTCTGTGATGTGAATAATATAACCAGCTGGAGACTTTTTTAACCGATTTCAAAAAGGAGGCTCTGTATTCGACCGGCATGTACATATGTATATATTTATGTATGTTCGCGATTATTCCGAACCAGTGGTATATTGAATTGACTATTCAAAAGTACTTGTAAAAGTTTATTTGAATAAAAACTATTCTATTCTATTCTATTTCAAAAACCTATGAACCGATTTTGATGATATTTTAACCTTCGTTAGCTATAGTTTCAGGAAGTAGTTTCACAACTATGTACTTATCATTCTTATCTACGAAGTTATACGCATATGTCACTAATATATTTGATTGGTACACCGATTTTGGAACGAAGTCTATACCCGTATTACTAATTCCCTGGAATTCTGACGTTTCGCAATGTTACCAGAGATAAAACAATTCCCACAAAAAAGATAAAAAATTCAAAACTTATGCAAATACAAATCAACTGCCGCATGTAGATATGACAAATGCCTGACAGACACTTCATGGTGATAATGTCATTCGACATCCATTTTTGAATAAATTTTTTCAATGTGCTTCTTTTGTTTTCTGTTGCTGTCAGTGTGCACTTTCTAGTTTCCACTCTTGGTGTTTTCTATTTTAAGGCGAAACGAGTAATATTATTACGCGGCGTATGGCTTTTTATGATGACAGGGAATTAAAGTAGTTTGGGGTAAAATCGTACTTCGTAGATGTTAACCCTGTTCTCCATACAAATAACTCATCTGTAAATGACAGTGACAGCTGTCAGAATTCCGGGGAATTAGTAATACGGGTATAGTCGGTTTCATTTTTCCTAAAATATAGCTTTTTCTGTTTCCTCAGAACTTGAAGTTTGGAACTACAGTTTGAATTCCAATTTAAAGGAAACAGAAAAAAGTACCATTCGAAGTCTACTTTTTAGTATATGTACCTAGTCCGTTTGTCCGATGAAAATACCATTGAACGTGTTAAAAAACCGTTTCTTCTTTCCTTTGATTCCAGCGACTATTCGTCATAGGTCAGTTGAGGGGGCGAGGTCGTTAGTCTGCAGACAATACTCGTTTTGTCACAGGATGGCGGTAAGTGTAGCGCTTTCAGAATGCGAGTGCGCTTGAAGCGCTATTTGTTATATCTGGTTTGCTGGATTGATTTATGGTTTTGTTTGAGTACCTACCTACTCACTACTGAAATACTTATACGTTTGAAATAGTTGCGATAGTTCATGTCAGTCGATTGCATTGAAGCAACGTTGTCCGGAGTTGGTAACTGGTTGGGTGACAAACTGAAATTAGACGTGACTTAGAAGTGACTAAAATTAGTGGTCCATTTTAAACCTTTTTGAATCCTCCGCGCTTCGCCGGGCACGATTTATAATCCTAACTAATGTATAAATATTAAAAATGCGAAAGTGATTTTGTTTGTTTGTTTGTTACGTTTTCACGCCTAAGCTGCTGAACCAATTTTGATGAAATTTGATACAGAATACGCTAGACCTACATGATACAGAATAGGCTAGGCAGCTAGTAAGCTGTGATAGCCTAGTGGTTAGGACGACCGACTTCTAATCGGAGGTCGTGGGTTCGATCCCGGGCACGCACCTCTAACTTTTCGGAGTTATGTTCGTTTTAAGTATTTAAATATCACTTGCTTTAACGGTGAAGGAAAACATCGTGAGGAAACCTGCATGCCTGAGAGTTCTCCATAACGTTCTCAAAGGTGTGTGATGTCTGCCAATCCTCTTGGCCAGCGTGGTAGACTATGGCCAAATCCCTTCTCACTCTGAGAGGAGACCCGTGCTCTGTAGTGAGCCGGTAATGGGTTGATCATGATGATGATGATGATGAGGCTAGACCTTTGAGAATGACATTGGCTACTTTTTATCCCGGATATCATAGAGTTTCAAAGGGAATTTTAAAAAACCTAAATCCACGCGGACGAAGTCGTGGGCATCAGCTAGTAATCTTTATTTGAGAGACAAAATCTGGCACTCTTAGTTGAGTCGTATGCAGTAGGAGCCCACCATTACCACAGTCACACTCTTTAACGTCTCACAGCTGGGCTATATATAGTAGGAGAGAGGGATTTAGAGCTTAAACCCGCCATGCTGCTCATTAATTTCTCACAATTCTGCCCTGCCTAGCCGTATTACGGACAGGAATGTGCGTCCGAAAAGTGGAAAGATACCGAAAATGAAAATATACGAGTTGCAGGCAACGCACAAGAGATCATTGCCCAGCCACCACCACTATAGCCTTTTAACGTGCCACTGTTGGACACAGGCCATCTCTCTGATAGGAGAGAGGGATTAGAATTTAGACCCGCCACGCTGCTCCAATGCGGCTTGGCGGGGTGTAACGGCTATTGTCACATGATATTGATAATAACCGGGACCGACTGCTTAACATGCTTTCCGAGGCACGGGGGAGAAACACCGCCAAAAGCCAACTCCGGCCTGGCACTGAGAATTTCTTGACAGAAATGCCCGACCCGGGAATCGGACCCGGGACCTCGTGATCTGTAGTCGAATATGCTAACCACTAAATCAACGAGGCAGTTATGGATGTACGTCAGTCACTTGAGACAACGGTGTTATACAGCACAGTTTTTTTTATAATATACCTAATATCTCTAAATAAATAAATCAAGTGCCGTCGAATTCTCCTGATTATTCAAGTTCAATAGGCCCACTGAATCTGAGAAACCGTTAATAAATAGCATTTCTAGCCCACGCGCAGTCTGAGAACGCTTTACGTTCACTTGGCAACAAAACGAGTATTGTCTACAAGATTAATGACGCCGAATGCTAACCGACCTGTGAAGGACGCCCGAAGTGCCCGAAGACAGTGACCGAAAAGAACGTGTTTTATCAATTTTCAAAAATGGCCAAACTTCTATAACAGTAGGTATAATATTATCACACTAATATTATAAAGACCAAAGTTTGTGTGTGTGTATGTTTTTTACTCTTTAACGCCGCAACTACTGAGCCAATTTGGCTGAAATTTTGAATGGAGATAGATTATGCCCTGACTTAACAAATACTTTATATCCTGGAAAAATCCACAGTTACCATAGCTACAGCTATAAGTAGATTACTATAGCAAACTTCCTTGATAGTAGATATAAAGGTTGGAAAAGCGAGCGGGGACGGGATCCGGAAATCCACGATTGTCTCCCGAGACAATCGTGGATTTCTCCGATTCCCGATTTGTGAAAAACCGAAATTCTCGCGGGCGAAGTCGCGGGTAGAAGCTAGTTATAGATAATCTCAGGTTTGCAGGTTTCCTCACAATGTTTTCCTTCGCCGTTAAAGCAAGTGATATTTAATTGCTTAGTATGCACATAACTCCAGAGCGTAATCCTAGTCAGTCAGTATTTTTGTCCACTGCTAGTTAAATGAAGCTAAAACGCAATTGAGTTCAGGCAACGTAGGACGACGCCTTATCGCCTTAAGACCACCAGCCAATGGCTAATTTGTTATCGAATTAAAAAGTACGCTTAAACTTAAATAAAGCAGACTAATCTTAAGTTTAGAATATTTTTGAATACTAATTTGGAAAATTCCGAGAAGAATTTTGCGTATAAACCACGGGAAAACTTTTCGGGCGAAGTTAGCTGTTTTTTTTTTCTTAAAGCTCTACAATTTTTCAACATCGTTATGTTAATTCTAACAAGATACACAGAACTTTTTATTCATAATTTATGTTCAAATTAATAAATAATGAGGTTATGTACTCAACATTAGAATGATTATATTATCATAGAGTAATAAATAAGTAGGTATATTTTCTCGGTAAAGACTAAATATTTTTAGGATTCCGGAACTCACAAGAAAATAGAAGCCTCAGAATACTTTTATTTACTTACGTCTATCTTACTTCAACATTTTGTGTTAATAATTGAAAAATGTATCGCGAATTAAAACGCGATGTTAAAACTTTACAAATACCTACTTAATAGAATAGAATAGAATAGAAAAGTTTTTTATTCAAATAAACTTTTACAAGTACTTTTGAATCGTCAATTGAATCTACCACAGGTTCGGAATGCAGTTCCAGCCGAGAAGAACCTGCAAGAAACTCGGCGGTTGCTCTTTTTTAAAAATAACATTATAACAATTATATTAATGTACATGATCGAAATGCCGTCTCGCGCATTGCTGGAACGAGTTAAGTAAATTAAAATATTTTATAGCGAAAATTTATGTAATTCTGCTCGAAAATTAGTCACTTTTTTACTATCGGTAGACATGATTTGCCTGAATTTAACTAAATTATTTTGTTTGTTAGTATCAAAAGTGGCGTAAAATATTTGTTCAAAGGCTGGGAAAATGGAATTTTCTTTTAATCTTCAGACGGGTCGATGAAGATTTTGTTTGTTGCATTACACATACATTTATACAATAGAATAACATTAGTACGTAAAGACACACACATATATATATATAACACACACAAAACAAAAGACAGTTATAAAGATAGATCAGTAACCTACACTCAAGAATGCTCTCAAGGTTCTAAAATCTTTTCAGCCGTAACACATTTTGAAAGGGTGATAATAGGACCTATTTTTCCTTAGGCACTTAAAGCCCCTTTGAGAACTTAAAAACTTAAAGAGCAACATCTTTAACGTTAACGGATGCGATATTATAACGTTTTCAACGTAACGATAACAAATCAACGGCAACGAAAACAATTCACGACAGTAGGTACCTACCTCCTACTTCCATAATTATCAGAGACAGCAGCCTATTATTTAGTACTTTCGCTCATTATTATGCGTCAAACATAACAACTCACATTTCTTTACCAAAAATAAAGAAATATTCTTTTTGCAAACCCCATAATTCCTATATCAGTCTTTTTCGTACCCTAACCTTTTGCTTTTGTTGATACTAAATCAAGATAGATGAAGCCTGTGACATATCACCTTATTTGGCGGGGAATCAATCATTCTTAAGGATTACTTACTTCCTATCATGGCTGAAAGTGAGGATATCACAGATCTACTTTATTGATATTGTCACTGTACGAAAACTTTATTACCTATAGATATGTAGTTCAACTCATTTGTACGCGCGGCGCTTTGTGTGCGTGAAGTTTGTACAGAAACAGTGACTGTGTTTTTTTAAATTCAAGTACAAGTTAGCCCTCAGCAATCTCACCTGATGGTAAGTGATGATGCAGTCTAAGATGGAAGCGGGCTAACTTGGAAGATGTATGCATACCAGTGATCGGTTTCTACACGGCATCGTACCGGAACGCTAAATCGGTTGACAGCTTGGCTTTGCTATGGCCACGGCGGAAGCCTCCCACCAGACCAGACCAGATATAGAAATAATAAAATCCCAAATTGCCCCTGCGGGGAATCGAAGCCGGCACCTCCCACTTATAAGACGCTAAGACGCTTTCACCACTGCGCCAGGGAGGTCATCGTCGTCGTTTGTACGTGTTAATAGGTAGAATATTTATTAATAGAATTGTTCTTAGAATAAAATTAAAAAACAAAACACACTGCCATAATATTTTTACACAAGCTAACGCACGCACAATAATTTGCATCTATGAACCCAAATTAGACGGTTAATTTTTCGGGATTTTTGCTTTCATTTTCGAGGTTTCATCGATGAGTCATCGAAAATAAACCGTCTAAACACCGACCGTTCATCGTTCACAGGCACTTTGCCATAGGTACCAAAAATATCGTATCGTGCATCGTTCATCGCAAAAATGAACGATGAACGGGCACCGTCTAATTTGGGTCTAGAGTTTTCGATGATTTCATCCTCTTTAAATCGTAGGTATTGCAAGAATGTGATAAACATAGTGTTTATATTCAGAGAAGTGCTGTATAAAGGGTGTTTAAAGGTGCGTCCAGACTTGAACATTTCACCGAACCGAACAGCGAACATTTCGGCGAACTTGTTACGCTCAATGTGGACGGCGCGCTTGGAGCGCTTGAGATGGGTTACTGCGTAACAGTTCGGCGAATGTTTCGCCGAACTGTTACGCAGTAACCCATCTCAAGCGCTCCAAGCGCGCCGTCCACATTGAGCGTAACAAGTTCGCCGAAATGTTCGCTGTTCGGTTCGGTGAAATGTTCAAGTCTGGACGCACCTTAAAATAATAAATCTAGGCACGTAAATAAAATCTGAGCCTAGAGCGTATTTTTCCACTTACCATCCAGGGCTGTCAAAACGACGCGCCCGGATAGCATCCGGCTGTATCATCTATCTTCCGCGTGACGTGTGTAGGATACGCGGCGGTAATGGAAACTCGTTTGCGCAATCCATCTACATATTATCCTCTCGTATTGCCCCCAAATTGCTTCCAATCCTTCGAAGAAGTAATAAATAAAAACAAGAATAAATTAAAAATTAAAAAAACCCCCGACATTCGCCATTTTGTGGTGGCAGTCATCTTGGATTTGCATAGTGCTGTTTCTACTAGTCAAGCCATTTCATTTGATACCCATATTAAGGGAGTTGTGAAAAAATATGTAATCCGCCATTTTATAGCGGCGGCCATCTTGGATCGATTTTCATCAAACATAGCTAACAACACTCTCGACTAATTCACCTTTCAAACAAAAAAAACCGTATTCAAATCGGTTCACCCGTTTGAGCGCTACAGTAGAACAGACAGACAGACACACACACACACACACACACATACACACACAACACACACACACACACAACACACACATACATACACACACACAGACACGTCAAACTTATAACACCCCGTCGTTTTTGCGTCGGGGGTTAAAAATACAATCTACAAATAGAAATAATTCACATTATGACAGCCTCTCTGGGGCAGTGGCACACCCCCGACACTTCGTACCACCGAACTAACTGTGACTAACCTTCGGGATAGCGGATGAAATGGGCAATGTCCATAATTCCTAATCTGAAACGATTTCGGCAGTTTTTTTTAATGTATAAATTGTAGGTACTATCAGGTCAGTTTCATCTAAATTTTGTGAAGATCCGATGAATATTTTCGGAGATAAAGGACTGAACTCTTCAAGGGTTAACAGCAAAACACTCGAATAGCTAAAGGACTGCCCAACCGAGCGGTACCGGGTGGATTAGCTAATGTACCTAAAGAACTCTTAGAGTCTAAACTCTAAGAACTTCACTTGTAGAGGGTACGCTAGAGATAAACGAAGTGTTCTCTAGAAGAAGCTCGTTCTGAATATGTGAACATGCTTTTAGAATATTGGCATACGTGCGTGCGTTCCGGTGCTTACTTGACGAAGCATACCTACTCAAGTCCTACTCTGTGCAGAGCATAAAATAAGTAAAAAGTTATATACCTAGCTACGGAATATAGGGAATCTAGAGAATCTAGATTCCTAGACTAAAAATATATTCCTAGAAATTAGACAAATGTGAGATGGTGATAATAAAAAAAAAAATAACATGGCTGAGTTTGTTGCGGGCTCTTCTCAGACCAGTGCGCGTTTGGAACCCTCGTAGTTTTATTTTTAAGTTTTCGTAGTAATTATCAATATTACCTCACTTTCGTGTACTTTTTATATTTTTATATTGACGTTCAAAAAGTGTACAGTGCAGTGTAGTTACCTACTTTGAATAAATAAATTTTGAATTTGAATTTCTAGGGCTGAGATGAGATCTATAAAGCGCAGTTTGATTTTGTTCAGATTTTGTGTTCAAGTTTATGTCCTGACATAAAAACCGAAAGGCAAAGTTTTTCCGAAAACTGTCCATTTTTTTTTTCGAAAATACACTGCCACTGCAAAAAACATGATTCTAGCCGAGAATTTTAATTTGAACACTCAATTTACGGACCCCCGATTTAATTAATCCAATCCGGAAACAATGGCGGATAGTGTGGAAAAACAGTGGCGTTAAATTTTAGTTGAAAAGAGGGAAAATTGAATTTCCCGTGAAGCCTTGGAGCCCGGGTCATCGAAGATTTTGATGTACGGGCGAGAGCGGATGGTGCTACGTTAATTGAATTTTTCGCAACGGATAGCCTGGGATACTAATTTGCGAAATAGTGATCGGAGGATTGCCTTTATGGCTCGCAAATGGTTTGATTAGGGCTATTTCTACGCTGATCTGGATTAATTTTCCTTTAAACCTCTCTACCTCATACCTTTTACCTTGTAAGTACCTAATTCCTGTGTCAAAACACGTTGTACTTTCTGGGATAATATTAAAATATTAATGCTTTAGGCTTTGGTAGTTAGGTAGGCCCCCAGAGCTCGTATTACGGGTAATAATAATATGTGGAGTTACCACAGAAATCCTACTAAGAAAGGCACTAGAAATGCTGTGACCTTGTCGCCGAGCTTAGGACGCGGACGTCGCCAGTGCAACGATGTGTGAGGTAAGCGAACGATGCGATGCCTTTGCAAGATAAACACGCTAATCCTACGACTTAATTCTATCTGCACAGCATTGAGCATAAATGTGTTTGCGTGATTGCTTAAAATTATGTTTGTGTAGTAAGGCAGCGACATGGGTTATGTATAGTTTGAAGTAGTACACAGCCGTTCTAGTGCCTTATTATTAGGATTTCTGTGGCAGTTATCGATTCATCATCAAATATGAAAAATAAGTCGTCCAGAGTAAAAAGTGCTCCGAGCATAAAACGCAGTAAAACAATCTCATGCTTTCCCTCTTCCCGGAATCCTGGAATGTGACATTTTATGGGAGCCGGAAACTTTCTTGTCAGGGGTGCTTAATTAAATATTTGAATTTTTATTAAATTGTTCGAGTTTTATTCAATAATAAACGAAAGAACGGAGTAACTTCGTTATTCAGATTTCCCCCGGAGTTACCCAAAATTAGAGAGATGATATTAAGTACTAGAGCATGCAATGTCCCGCAAAACGGCCACCACGGCTGGTATACAATAATTATCAAAACGGCTTCAAACTAACTATTGTAATTCCAATTTTTGTCTCCGATACCTGCCACCAGAGTCATCAGAAACAATTTAGAAATTATAAATTTGCAAATTGCCTCTACCGGAAATCGAACCTCCCATTCTTATGAGAAAGCGTTCAAACGCTCAAGAGAGGATGCTCACAGCGCTCACCAGTCACCACTTCATGAGACAGGGCGTCAAAAACCTTTCAATCTTACTGTTAATAATACCGCTATCTCTATCTATTCTATACTAATATAATAAAGCGGAAGAGTTTGTTTGTTTGAACGCGCTAATCTCAGGAACTACTGGACTGATTTTAAAAATTCGTTCACCGTTGGATATGTAAGTGATCCTTACTAATATTATAAATGCGAAAGTAACTCTGTCTGTCTGTCTGTCATGCTTTCACGCCAAAACTACTGAACCCATTTAAATGAAATTTGGTACACAGATACTCTAGAGCCTGAGAAAGGACATAGGCTACTTTTTAATTCGAAAAAAGGGTTGTAAGGGGTTAAAAAGGGGGTTGAAATGTTGGATGGAAGTATCGTAATTTTTAAAGCTAAAAGCTTGGAATTTATTTTTTATAAGCTTACGACTTTTAAGCGTATGAGCTCAAAGAAGCTTAGGAATAACATAAAGTTCCCTCGGGATTTTTAAAAACGTAAATTCACGCGGACGAAGTCGCGGGCGTCCTCTAGTAGGCTATATATGTACCACGGGCGAAGCCGGGGCGGACCGCTAGTCGTATATATGGCGCAAATCTTGCAGCAATGTAACTATAGTAAAACAGATAGATGTATTTACAAAAAATGTTTATTAGTTCCAAACTTATTATAATCAAAGTCAAAACTTAGTATAATCAAAGTCAAAACTTAGTATAATCAAAGTCCTGATATAAGATATTAGATCGTATAGTCTGCTTCTCCAATAGTATGACACATCTCTGCCCAAAATTAATAGATTGATTTGATTTGTCTGTCCTCGTGGAAAGTTTGAGACAAACTCAAATAAACTTCGACCGGTTTTTTGAATAAATAACCTTTTTTAATTAGCGTGAAAGCAACTTGAAATTGTTTCTAATTAAGAAACACGGCCAATCAGTAGGTAACTTTTTCGACGGAGCAATTGACCTTGCTTATTATTCCAGCGTAGAGCCCCTGAACGTTAAAATAATAATTAAGAAATATCCTCAAGTTTTTAGCATGGTAATTATTTATTATTGTTAGGCAAAATGTGTTTAAAGTTTACACCTGATAATAAGTAATAAATCTTTAAACTCGAAATTTCTTACATAGTTCTTACTGAGAACGATCGGAGTCCTGCATATCGACGCAAGAAAACGTATTTGCTGTAAGTAGCCAAAACCCAACCAAGCCAAAACCGATTTTTAAATTAGAAAAAAATTCATAACTTCTTTATCAGTGACAGAAAAATGATTTTTTGTATACAGTTTTACTAAAGTAATATTCACTAATAGCAATCAAAATATTTTTCCTAAAGTTACAAGAAATAGGTTTTTGGTTATACTTACAGCAATTTACTTTTCATTTACAGACATGGCGTAAGTATTTATTATTTGTATGGAAATTGCTCAGTTCCATGTTTTACGGACGTACTTAAAAATGATTCGGATTGCACTTTTGCTGTAAGTAGAAAAAGACTAAAGAAGTATCAAAAACACTTTGGAGATTTACAACAATTTGAACATATAATTTTTTTGAAAATGTTACATCTTTTTAATTTTTTTTTTCACTGCAGCAATATGAGACCTAGACCATTCGACGCAGAAAAAAAAACTTATTCTAACTATGTTTTCTACTTACGCCATTTTTGCTACTTACAGCAAATACCTACGTTTTCTTGCGTCGATATTATCCCAGGAAATTCAAATATAAATATAAAGAGGTTACTACTGTCAGAAATGAGATATATATACGACACAGACAGAGAGCGGCAAAAGTTATAAAAAAAAAACACAATGTCACGTAGATTTTTTTTTATAACTTTTACTTATTTAATCGTCATGCAGTGCAAGCACTCAATTGCAGTGAATTGCTGATCGCAGGGCTAGACTATCCCACCGGTACATGTCGCAGCTACCAGATTCCGACCAGTGCTATTTATATAGTCTATTCAATTAAAAGTACATATACCTACCTATTAAAATGGCGTCTAACTCCATTTTGAATTGAGACTACCACTGGTCCCCTTAATGGTGATTTTTGCAATGACAGTCTGCATTATTAGTAAACTGATTGAGCTATGAGAAGTAAATATATAAATTAAAAGAATCCTTAGAGGTTCAATTAATGATATAGATCGATCAGAATCTCATGAAAAATAGTGAAATTAAATTTTGTAGTAAGCAACACTAGGTTAACTCGGCTGCCCTAGTGATAAACAAAGTAATTAAATTCAGAACACCTTACCTGGGATCGTTTCAAGAAACGAAAAATCATGGAACTGCATTTTAAATATATTATAATACAAAGTAATCAACATCCAATTACTTTGTTTTTGTGTTGTGCTTGTTGTTTACTTGGTTTTTGCATTTATATTCCGGGTTAGTGTGTGCAGTTACTTTGTTTGGGCAATTCAAATTTCAGTAAAGGGTTCAAGTTATTTGAAATATTAAACTGTGGTAAAAACTACTCGACGTAAAACTTTTGTTAATGCAAAAAAGTCAATTTCACAAAAAATGTCAGTTACTTTGTTTATCGCTAGGGCAGCCGTAGTGTTGCTAACTTTGGAATTTCATTTCCCTATCTTTCATGAGATTCTGGTCGACCATTACCTGTACGATTACCTATTTAACTTTTTTTTGGACCAAACTTTGAATATACCTAATTATAGTATGGACGCGCCTTAAAGGTCTACAGTAAAAACCTGACACTAACCGCTCAAAATTTAGCTATCAAACGTTAAACCAAAATAGTTGACACGATTGATAAAAATGAAGCCCGAATCCAGCTCGCAGGCACACGCGACACTGACGTTGATCGATAGCCCGACACAGCTCCAGGGAAATTAACACAATGCATGGTTTTACATTGGACGACAGCAAACTATTTTAGGTTAAGTCACAAAATACATGGCACTGCGTCTACTCCAAAGATGTTGTATTCTCTCTTCTTCTTACTGTAACAACTCTGTGGTTACCTTTCAAACCCGTAAATCTTTCAACATTTTAAAGACACTACGTTCGTAATGCATTTTCAAGAATTATGTAGGCACATTACATTCTAAGTGTGGGTGAAAACTTGTAAATATGGCGCCAAAGTGAGACAAAATGTTGGTTCTCCATATTTTAGCGCTAGCAATCGTTAGAACGTTACATTAACGTTTACAAATGCTTGCTTGAATCATTCGTTAACATTAAATGATTTGATATTCATTACCAGACAGTGGCCTACGAGGATATCATATTGAAATCGATTCCGATCTAAAAGAGATACTGTGAGAAAGAAAATCGTTTAAGAAGCCGACTTATTACAAATTATATGGAACTACTATATCAACTTTAACGGCGTATTCAACGTGTATTTTTGTCGGAGTATGCCCGACTAGTTGCAAACCCGTCTGAGGCCCTAAGACATTACCATGTTCACGCTGCGTGGCGCAAGGCAGACTGCGTGTGGCCCGGGCGGCTGCACACAGGGCGCGCTGCGGGGGTGAGGAGATTGACAAAAATACAAGTGAGTTAAAGCCGTTAATATAGTTCCGCATAATGATTACATAGCTCGAGGGACCGATAGGTCATGAGCAGATAGATAAATATAATACAAGTGGCGCATGACCGCGACGTGTGGAAACCCCTACGATTAGATACGAAGAGACCTATATCAAACAACGGACGATGAATTCAGATGATGATGGACAATTTGTGAATGGCTGCTGAATAAAATGAGCCTTAAAAAACCTGAATTTCGTAAAACGTGAATAGACTGACCGGCAGGTTTATTTCGCGTCATAATGGACGGGTCCATATGTTATCTATTATCGTGTCGTCCGGTGTAAAAGATAATTTAACGTATCCCGGACAAAAACAGATCTTTCCCCGGGACAAACTTGATCGATACACGGCCGAAATGGCTTGCGGTAGTTTCGTAATTAATGGCTTTCGCGTATGAAATCAGCTGTGAAATTAAGAATAATAAATTAATACCTACAATAGGTATCGCATTTCATTCCGTTGAATACATTTTTGGGTCTGTTTGTGAATAGTGCAATGAAAAAAAAAAACAAAAGTTTGGTAGGTATCATCATGATCAACCCATTACCGGCTCACTACAGAGCACGGGTCTCCTCTCAGAGTGAGAAGGGTTTTGGCCATAGTCTACCACGCTGGCCAAGCGGATTGGCAGACTTCACACACCTTTGAGAACATTATGGAGAACTCTCAGGCATGCAGGTTTCCTCACGATGTTTTCCTTCACCGTTAAAGCAAGTGATATTTAAATACTTAAAACGCACATAACTCCGAAAAGTTAGAGGTGCGTGCCCCGGGATCGAACCTACGACCTCCGATTAGAAGTCGGTTGTCCTAACCACTAGGCTATCACAGCTTTTTAGGTACATGGTAGGTATGAATAAATTTATTTTTTGAGATGACAAAAGTAGTGAACTTAATATGTTCCGGCGAAAGTTGAAAGTTGCGTTTGAGTAGTACCGAAGTAAAAATAATAATGCCAATTCTGATGTACATAAACTCCAAACTAAACTAAATTACCAGCTCTAACAGCCCCCCGCACACTAGGCCAGTAGTGGCGGCGACTAGTGGCCAGTTGGCCACGTCTAGTCGCGGAAGAGATTTTTCATACATTTTCTTGTGGCTCGAACGCGGCCATTCGAGCGCTCAGTGTGCGGTGGTACCATATAAAATGTATGAAAAATCTCTCCCACGACTTGTGGCCGGCCAATAGTCGTCGCCACTAGTGACCCAGTGTAGGGGAGCTGTAAATGTAATGCTATCCATTTCCATAACACATTCTGAATAGGATAGCACTATAATTAGACCTGTCAATTTAGTTTAGTTTAGAGATTTTGCACAACAGAATTAGTACCAATATAATATTGGTTACTAATTTGGTAACGATCTCTAAATGGCTAGTTCTAGGTTACAGGATAAAGATCAACTCCTTTTTTTATTATTAAAAAAAAAACAACCATTAAGAAATAAGTTCATTTAGCACCTGGTTTATATTTAAAAGAGACAATGTTTATTTTTCCCTAAGCGCAAAAATTATGACCTCCGACTGTGTCTCCGAGTTAAAAATAACATGAATAAGGGCACAATAATTAGCAGCTGCTCATGGTGCCCTACCGTTTTCCATGGCAGTCCTAATTGCTCAACCGTGCAGCTAAATGAGCACACAGTGTTCCGCCATTTAATTGCGAAATTCAAACTGAGTTAAAATATACAGAGCGGCGGAAACCACGACAATGCAGTTGTGATAATTGAGTCCTTTGATCTCCGAGAGCTTTTACGAGTTCTCAATTTCCAATCAAGTGTACACTTACCTGATCGGCGATCGCACATTACAGCTCATGCCAAAAGCCGCCGAGCCGCACGCACTTTAGTTTAACGGCCTCTTGATCAACGTCTACGACAACTGCTATTTTCCGTTTTGCTCTTTTTGTGTGGAGGAGCGACTCTATTTTGTCTGTCATCTTGTACATCCAACAAACATGATGTGACTCAAGGCACAGTGACTTTTTTGATAAAAACTCAAACTCAGCTTTATTTACTTTGTCATACGGTTGAGATTGCTATAATGAAAATAATACAGGACATCACTGCTATCTCAAATTGAGAGCTGAGTTAGAGGTGGGATAAAAAAGATGCTGCAGATGCTCTATGTCTTTCCAGAAAAGATATGCGAGGGTGCGAAGAAAGGTAGGTTTTTTCTACGAATATTTAAGCTCTAGTTATTGAACTCTCTTTCACTATCGCTAATTGCTACATTTACCATTTTCAAGCTATACAATCTTGGAGCCCAGATTTTGTTAAATGCACCTTTTGCTATTTTTGTAGCTTTGCGCCTTTTGCGGATCGTCTCTTATTATAAGATCACCTTTATGAAATCGTAACTTTAGGCAATCTGCTGTACAATATAACGAGTAAATATTTAACCACTGTAAGAGCTAGCTAGAAGTTTTTTTTTTTTAAATTACTTAGCTTGATGATTCTTGTGCAAAACCTTCGTATTACTCAACACAATGTGTTTTGTTCATTTAAAGAACAACTGTAGAGGCAAAAAGATACTTTTTTCTTGTATAAAAAGTTATATTTAAAAAAAATAATGCTCGGAGCAAGAAGGTCCATTATACCATGACTGTTTCTAAGGGTATATTTTACTGACCTAGTTTTTCGGTTTACCGGTCGGCGAGTTCAAGAAATGGAGAAATTGATTCAATAAATAGAACACGAATCATTAGGGTTTATGAATCGCTAGCTCATACACGCGACTTCGTCCGATTTTCATCGTTTGATGAAAATCGTTTCATCAAACATAGCTAAGGACAAATCCCGAATAATTCACGTTTAAAAAAAACCGCATTCAAATCGGTTCACCCGTTTTAGCGCTACGGGAGAACAGACAGACACACACATACACACACATACACACACACACACACACACACACACATACACACACATACACACACACACACACACACACACACACACACACACACACACACACAGACACGTCAAACTTATAACACCCCGTCGTTTTTGCGTCGGGGTTTAAAAAAGGATTTGTCGATAGTCCTCACGACCCTATGATCATATTATTTTATGGCTCAGTTCGCACGTTTGTTATGTCTCAACTATAGTAACAAAACTTACACTGAACAAAATCCCCGTATTCGTAGAAATAAACAGAGGTAAGTACCTACCTGTCTCCGTTTTAATTTTAACTTTTATTAAAGTGTTCCGCTCACCGAAGCAGAACTGGGTATAAAGTTTACTCGGCCGTAACAACGGACAGCGCGAGTTTATATATGAACACTTTTTGGCTATACCAAAAGGACCTATTTGCTCTGACGGCCAGCAACGTTTATGCACTGTAATAGAAAGATTATTATGTTACGGGTATCTCTACACAAACACCCCCTGTGAAAATAAATGTGAACTAAATATGAAATACTCCATAAGAGATAAAGCGGAATACGGGCAGAATATTCTGTTTCAAATTAAAAAGTATATTTATTATACTTGTGCTGTATGGTACTGATGCGAAACTATCCCTGGCGCAGTGGTGAGCGCTGGGATACGTGGGAGGTCCTGGGTTTGATTTCCGACTGGGCCAATTCTTAATTGTTTCTGATCTGGTCTGATTATTGGAGACTAGTTACCACCATGCTGGCAAAGATATGTTGCCAACCGATAGGGTTACGATACTGAGTAAAAACCGATGGCTTGTCAGGCAGTCGGGCAGGCTGTCTGGCAATAAGTCTAACAGTCTTATTGGAAATCGAACTGACAGTTGGTAAAACAAGTAGTCAGACAATAGTAATATTCATAGAATTGGTCAGGCATTTAATTAATCAAAAAAAATTTTTTTTCGTATATAGGTACATTTTTTACAGGCGCATTAATAGGTCGACTCCACAGCCAGTTTGGACTTGGTCAGAACAACAAAACTACTTCATAAAGTAGAGTGTACAATAAGGAATTTTCACATTAAACCTATTCATAAGCCGCAACTTCAAAGCTTCCCAAGTTTTCCTCCGCGCTCCGTAAGGCGGGGGAAATTATGATAACGTTAATATTGATTGCATCTTCACTTTTAACTTTAATGAGGAAACTTCTAAAATAATTAGTTTAAAGTTAACTTTAAGTGTTCTCGAGCAATATATTTAATATTAATATAACTAATCTGAAAGTGTAAGAGTTTTTTGCTTCTATAGCTATACACTTCACAACTAATTTGACACTATCTGGATTAGGGCATTGTCGTAGGATACTTTCTTTAAAAGGAAAATTGAGGATTCCCTAGGATTTTAGTCAAGTACTAAACTCACTCAGATGAACATCTACCTTTGTACCTCATGAGAAGTTGAACAAAAGCGGCACAAGATCTTGTTCTGTGACGAGCCTATGTACAGCAGTGGGCATCTATGAGTTGAGGCAATGACGCCGATGAAGTCGCAGACAAAGTCACAGGCAAACGCTAGTAGTATTTAATTTGAGGTGATAATTAATAATCTATATCTATACTAATAAATAAAATTGAAGTGTCTGTCTGTAATTTCGAAATAACTACCACATATTAAGCTCATATGGTTATTTGAACGATACCATAACCGAATCACACGTTTTTAAAATTTTTGTCTGTCTGTCTGTCTGTTTGAACGGGCTAATCTTCGAAACGGCTGAACCGATTTTGACGGGACTTTCACAGACAAGTAGAGGATTAACCAAGGAGTAACATAGGCTACTTTTTTAATCGACTTTCAAAAAAGGAGTTGTGTTGAAATCGGTAAGTACCTATGTTAAAAAACGCCCTGATAGGTATTTTCGCTGCGCGCGACGCGACGGCCGACGCTCGCGCTGCACGGAACTCCCCGCGTCGCGCCGCGCGCCCCTGCGCCCTGCGCCCGCCGTACGCGGTACCGCGGTACGCCGCCGCGCGGCGGGGGGCGGGTGAACCAGAAATCTACTTATCCCTCAGGATTTGTGAAAAACCGAAATTCACGCGGGTGAAGCCGCGGGCAAAAGCTAGTTCATAATAATAATCCTCTATATTAATTTAATTATAATGAGAGAATACATGAGATATTCCAAGAAAACTTCGCACCTTGCTCCTTTTTCCAAATAGAGAGATCTTCTTATACCTACTTGTGAAAATGCGGAAAAAGAAGTGCGGCGCGAAATACAAAAAGCTTTCCTGTTACGAATAGGTACTATAATATGACACTTTTGCATAAATATCGGATGCTTTCAAAATAAAAAATATTCCAGCGACCCTCAACATTCTTTTGATATCTTTAATCACAGAGTATTTAAATGAATAATTACTGTTGCCACATTGAGATCATAATCTACTAGCAATGAGGTTCATTAGGCGATGGGTTGTGCATCAGTCAATTCCTTCAATCATTACTAACAAACTACGCGGGCAGAAGCTAGTTTCTTATATTTTTAAAATCTTGGCAAAGATAAAAACTATGATATTGTAAGTTTTAGGCCGGCCTCACATAGCCGGAATTCAGAATCTTCTGAAAATTCAGAAAGCTCAGAAATGCGTACAATTTCACTGTTCCCCACACACATTCTGATTTTTTCAGATTCTTTATTTTTCAGATCGATCTGACAAAATGTGTCTGAGCCCGGCCTCACACAGCCGGAATTCAGAATCTGAAAATTTCTGATTCTGAATCATTCCGTCTGTGTGAGGCCGGCCTTATACGATAAATTAAAATCGCCGCTTGCATCGTTCCCGCCAACTCCCGTAGCGAAGGGGAGGTACAAAAACTGCTTGATTATTACGAAAAGTTATTAAATTAGACGGCGTCTTTCTCCGGATGCGCGGAGATTAAATTACGCTGAAAATAACGTGGTAGTAGAGCATTTCATTTTTTATATCACTCCGGATGATAAACGCCCACTCGTATTTTGTGAAAATACCCTCAGGTATTTAGGGTTCAAATAAGGGACGTCTGAATTGTATGGATTGTTTTCATAAAGTTTCAGTATCAACTTCATCTAATAAGTAATATATCATATTTTGCGAGTGATATCTTAATGACTCATTGGTCTAGTGGCTAACCTGTTCTGCTGTGCATCATGAGGTCCTGCGTTCGAGTCCCCGGTCGGGCCAAAAAAGTCATTAAAAGTTGCAGTATTGTCTCGGAAAGCATAGAGATAGTGATACGTATGAATGGAGAGTGCATCGATGTACAGATATTTGCGCATTCATTTGTGCACTATAATATCACCGTGGCCAAAATTCGGTTGGAAGGAAATTATTATCACTATCTTATTACCTACCTATCTGTACTCTCGTAAAGATTTTAAACGTAGGTAACAACTTTTAGAAGAACGAAATCTTCTAATACATATTAGTTAATACTGGCTAAGTATACATGTATAATTTCGTTGGGTATTAATAAATCAGCTATCGATACATTTTTAGTAACTCACCTGACATCATCTCATGTAAATATATGTGACAGTGAGTCATAAACGCGGCCTTAATTCGGTTCACACCACTATTCCCAGTTGCGACAAAACATTTCAGCGACCGGGCCTATTCGTCGACATGTTTACGACGCCTCTGCGGGCACGGCGACATCAAAAACCGCTTAGCGGACCCCAGAATACCACCTCGGGGCACAACACTACTCTCGCACTTAAGGGGTGGAATACTACTTTGGGGACGGACACATTTTACGGCCGCGTTCAACATTTGCGGAAGTTTTATGCTAAAGTATTGATGCGAAATGTACATTGTACACCCGACTTTAGTTTTAGAACTTACGAGTCTACTTGACTTGTGAAGATCAGTGGATAGCTAAATACGTATACAAACGTTTACCATATGCGTACCATATTGTGAGATGGTGATAATAAAAAAAAATTGTTGTAGGCTTGTCTCAGACCAGGGCGCATTTGGAACCCTCATAGTTTTAATTTTAAGTTTTCATAAGTTTACGTACGTTTATCATTATTTTCATGTTCTTAAATTGACGTTCAAAAGTGTACAGTGTAAAAGGTGGTTTGGTATACTTTTTTGGAAGCTCTAATAGATAACCATAATATGTGAATATATTGCAGATCCAATATTATTACATACATAAGTAGGTAGGACAGATATATTTTTAAAGTGGTTTAAAAATACGCGTAGATTGTGATAAATTAGTAGATAGTCCCTCAAAAGAGTCACCTTAATTTTGTGCCAAGCGAACGTACCTACTATGGAGGTATTTAAAAGCACCCTATTATCTATCAAAATAGCTTCACGGCTAAGGGGTGTTCTATATGCAAATGGTAATTTTCCGGGCGGGAAAACACCCCTCAATTGGCATTGCGATGGTCTCCGACAGTTCGCTGCGACGGGAAATCTGATCACCAGTTAATTTGGCGGGACGTGTTCTGGGCACCCCCTTTTTAATAAAGTTACCGGCACATTCTATTAGCCGTTTTGATGATCTTTCCAAATAGGTGCACAAGCAGAAAGGGTGAATTGTTTTGATAAGCTGTTTAGAGGGTTTTATTGTGTGATTTTATGTATGTTCTATCGTAAACGAACGATAGAGAACGAGCTGTGATAGCCTAGTGGTTAGGACGACCGACTTCTAATCGGAGGTCGTGGGTTCGATCCCGGGCACGCACCTCTAACTTTTCGGAGTTATGTGCGTTTTAAGTATTTAAATATCACTTGCTTTAACGGTGAAGGAAAACATCGTGAGGAAACCTGCATGCCTGAGAGTTTTCCATAACGTTCTCAAAGGTGTGTGAAGTCTGCCAATCCGCTTGGCCAGCGTGGTAGACTATGGCTATGGCCAAAACCCTTCTCACTCTGAGAGGAGACCCGTGCTCTGCCGGTAATGGGTTGATCATGATGATGATGATGAAACGAACGATAGTAGTATGCCTTCTAAAAGTCATCGCAAAATAGGACATTGCTTCAAAACGTCTAAAGAATCTAATAATCTGTCGAATAAAATTTCAAACAAAAAATGGTCGTCTACATTAGCTGTAACTACTTAGCTGAAATTTTTTTAATCCCCCAGGAACTATGATTTCCAGCTATAATAATTATACCACTTTCTGCTTCCGAGCTAGCTGTTTCTTATACTTCTGTGTGTTTATACAGATATACAGACATACAGATAGACATACATTCGTATTTATCCTAATCTATACATATTAAATTGAAATTCCTTACCCACCTCGTAGATGCTTTAATGCCCCTCTCGGGTTCTTACTCAAGGCATATTTCTTCCAAATTTTTTGAAATTCAACCCCCAAAGGGACGAAAAGGGGTAAATGAAGAAACTTTTTTTAAACCTCAATACACGCGAATGAAGTATTGAGTATCAGTTAGTTATTACAAAAACAAGGGTTTTATGTAATACAAGCGGATACCCGCGACTTCGTTCGCGTGGATATTGGTTTTTAAAATCCCGTGAGAACTCTTTGTTTTTCCTAAGCTTATTTGAGCTCATACCTTACTAAAAACTGTTAAAAGTTCACTGGCGGATGTTTAGGTACATCAAAATGTAAACATCCGCCACTGAAAGTCCCATCAAAATCGATTCAACCTTTCAGGGATCAGCCGGTAATCTTTAAAGTATCTCCTTTATAACAAAAACAGAGTGAATGAAATCGGACCATGCATTAATGAATTACAGCTAAGTACACATTTTAACTTTCATCCCCTCTCCCAAGAGAACCGTGCTGAATTTCGGGATAAAAAGTATCCTATATTACTTCGTAGCATGAACAAGTTTCATTTCAAACCATTTAGTAGTTTTTGCGTGATGCACGCACAAACATACAGACAAACAGATAAACAGACAAAAATTTCAAAAATAGCTTTTTTACGTCCTATTACTTAACCCTAACATCCCCCAGATATTATTTTGCAAAAATCTTTAATATACAGATACGACAAGCCTACGATTTTATTATGTGTATAGAAGATAGATAATTCTATGTACAAAGAAAATAATAAAATTCTAACCACGTTAATGCTTTTAAGTCTAAGTACTCCAATACCAAACAGTATCATTTACTTGCAAATGTAAATATCCATGATTGCATATTATACATATCAATATACAGTAGAATCCCGCACAGTAGAATTCAATTGTCTACAAAATATATTGCATCCATTGTCTGTAGTATATTTATTATCTATATCGGGATATTGGTATTTGAATGCAAATCAGTTGAATGAACTCTACCCTCTGTGTTTTTGTATGGAAACTATTTGTTGTTAGGAAAAATGGGATGTTTTTTTAAGGTTCCGTACCGAAAGGGTAAAACGGGACCCTATTACTATGACTTCGTTGTCCGTCTGTCTGTCTGTCACCAGGCTGTATCTCATGAACCATGATAGTTAGACAGTTGAAAATTTCACGATGATGTATTTCTATTGCCGCTATAACAACAAATTACCTACTAAAAATCATAAATATAGAAGGGACAGGCCCAGACAACAAACGTGATTTTTTTGCTGTTTTTATAGGTATTGTACGGAACCCTTCATACGCGAGTTCGACTCGCACTTGGCTGTTTTTTTAATAATGTTTTCCGAACATTTGTTGTAAAATTGTCTTAATATTGTAACTCTCTAGAATGTGTTTATATACTTCTTTTATCATAATATTTACGTTGGTACATGAATACGAAATTAATATAATATTATCTCCTACATTATTTCTTAACTTTTTAAGCTGGTATTATTTACCATAGACAAATAAAGATATATAATGAAGTCACATGAATTCATAATTTGTAAAAAAAACTGAATAAGTAAACACTTTAATAAATTAATACAAACAAAATCTGCAGCCCGTGTATGATAGAAATCTGGCAAACCACAGAAAATTTCACTGACTTAGATTGGTTATCTTCTATAATATAATAAAACTGTAACAGATCCAATTCTGTACATTGAAGATATTTTGAAAATTTTTATTGGAGGGCACTCTATAATCGATACTGAATCCAAAACTGCAATTTTTTTCATTTTTGTCTGTCTGTCTGTCTGTCTTTCTGTCTGTCTGTCTGTCTGTCTGTCTGTCTGTCTGTCTGTCTGTATCTTGGCCGCGCATCACGCCGAAACTACTAAATGGATTCGAATGAAACTTGGTAAGATTTGAGTTTATACTCCGAGGTAGGACATAGGATACTTTTTATCCCGAAATTCAGCACGGTTCCCTTGGGAGAGGGGATGAAAGTTAAAACGTGTATTTAGCTGTAATTCATTAACGCGTTGTTCGATTTCACTCATTCTTTTTTTGTTAGAAAGGTAGTACTTTATGTATTGTCCCGTAAATATTTCAAGGTCATAAGTTTTTTAGTTTAGAAATGACAGACATTACAATCCTCAGTATTGGGTTCAAATAACTTAGGACCCGGATCTTTGAACGTACGGCTTATTTTAAACTGGTGTGCGTTTAAATTTATGTTTGTCGGTCGTCTATTCCAGCTAATCTCCGAAACGGCTGGATCGATTTTAATGGAATTTTCAATGTTATAAGGAGTAACTTAAGCTACATTTAGTTTAGGTACATAAAAGAACTATGGGATCCGGATCCGATCCTATATAAAAACCTATATCTACGCGAACGAAGTTGCGGGGTTCAGCTAGTATTAAAATAAGTATCAAACTTCGTTTGTATAGGGCACGCTTGGTAGCGCTCGATGGGGACTTTTTTTAAGCAAGCAATGTGTCAACAGCCAAACATTTCATATTGCGTTTACTCGTATGTCCACCATATTTCCACATAATAATAAGCGTGTTATTCCTAACAAAAATTCACTTGGCAAGGCTTTACAACCTCTGTACAACCAGTGTTGCCGTTAGGACAATCTAGTTTGTGGCTACTTCAAATGAAAAAGTCGCTAGTTTTGTAATAAAAATCACCTTCAAAAAGTGGCTAGAAGTAGCTAAATATCATGACCTAATTTAATAATTTTTAAAATTTACCTAGGTACCTATTTTAATATCAAAAGTGTTTAATAACCTCGGCCCTATGAGATTACTAATACATCGGTGTGGATCTGGTGTTGCCTACTCAATGTTTTTATACTCCGGCTCCAGACGTTAGCCCCAACACTGTTCGCCCAACGTGTGGGTCGGGACATTAGCATTGCCCAACGCTCGCTCGAACATTGGGAGTTTGCCATTCTGTGTCGGTTTTTCAAAAAAGGAATAACTGCACCAACGTTCACGAACCGTCCATATGTTGGTGCCAACATCAGTCTTTTACCGTGTTATATGACGTCTCGTCATTCACCAGATTCTTTGACGTGGTTTTTTCTTTTTATTTTCATTATACTAGCGGCACGCTATGATGGCCGGTTTGACACATTACAATAGTGATGTGGAATGTCAATTTATTCTCGAACAAAAAACAATTAAGTTTTGTTTTTGTACCTGATTAAATAGGTTTAATAAAACAAAAATGTATATGTTTATTTAATTTATTTGAACGAACTGAATATTTGAACGAAAATGAATATACATACTTTATATGCACACAAGAAACATATGAATACAAAAGATACCAAAAAAGGTGCCACAAAAGGCCATAATTAATCAGATTCGTCCATACTACTATTTTCACTGTCGTCACTGCTATCATCACATACATTAATAATTATATGTTCGTTTTCTATAATATTATCTATTTTCACATCTCTTTCATAATCTTCCCTTATTAATTTAACAGTTCTATTCACAACCTTTTCCCAGTCTCCTTTAGTCACATGTTCACAAGCTTCTTCTAATAATTTTAGCATTTTTTTTGTGGTAAATGGGGGTTCTGTATTGTGTCTTGCACCATATCCCTTAATTTGAGCCCACACCAACTCAATCGCATTATACTCACAATGGTAAGGCGGTAACCGTATAACTCTGTGCCCATGTTCTAATGCTATTTCGTCAATGACGTATCGGATCTTGGTTGGTTTGTTTTCTTTTAAGACGTACTAATTCCGCTTTTAACATATTCATGTTTGCATCTACGCCATTTTTACGAAGCCATGCGACGATATCAGCTTTCTTTTGGGATTGGGCAGGTGGCTTGTCAATTTGCATCGAGTGGTATGGGGCGTTGTCCATAATTATAATAGATGGTTCAGGGAGGCTACACAACATTGAGGTAAACCATTCAGTAAACTTTTCTCCATTCATGTCTTCATGATAGTCTCCAGTGGTTTTTGACGCAAAAGCCATGAGAGAACCTTCGACAAACCCGTTGATGGTTCCGGCGTGACAAATTATAAGTCGCGATCCTTTTCCTACAGGAACTTTGGAAGTAGATGCTGCTGTGTCATCGTTCCAAGAACGGCCTACAGTATGGTTAGCATTAAGCCATGTTTCATCCAAGAACACAACATTTTGCCAATTTTTGATTTCTTTCACTTGCCGTAAAAAAGTATACCTTGCCATCGCTATATCAAATCTTTCCATCAATATTTTGCGTTTGTTACATTTTTTGTATCGAAATCCAATGGTCTTCAAAATCTTCGTTAAAGAACTTTCCCCACCGAAGAATAATCCAGCTTCCTTCAGTGAATGCACCAACTTTTTTCTTGTTGGATACTCCTTCTGTAAATAGTAGCCGTAAACATGTCTTCGGATAGCATCGGCATCAAAGCTATCGATGCCTACGACTGGTTTTGCTCGTTTTCTCTTTTTTGGTGTGTGAAGTTTATTTTCTTCTGTGCCAGTCTCGCCATATTTTTTTTTAGTTATCCGTCTAACAGTTCGTTGTCCAATATTAAGCGCATCAGCTACGCGTTCAACCACTGACGTTATAGGTAAAATTGGCCCTCCATTTTGAGCTTCACGATCGAAATAGTTACGAAGGCGTATTACGAACTCACGTGTCTGACTATTTAGAACAGTTCTCTGCGTACGTTCGGTCATATCGACGAAATCCACAACAAAGGGCTTGAACAGAGTCCAAATTAACGAGCAAGGGTCAACAGTAATGCAGTATCAATATTTGAAATCCAAAGCCAGGTCAAAACTATATCACAATCGCATTGCACTGACAGTTTATACTTTTCGAAGCAACGTCAATTCGAAACTGCTTTGTTTTGCATTGAGCATTGACGCGAGTTTGCCGGAGGTAGTAGTTGTGCTAGCCAGCGATCCTATGTGACGATCGTATTAGATTCCATTTTTAAAAATTTATTGATATTTTTTTGCGATTTCAGAGGTTTGTCCACATAGTGAAAATTGTTCATATTCACAAGTACATTCACCCCTTAAATGGTGCAAACTGATTTTTCTACACTTGTATACATTTAAGAAATCAATTTAATAAATAAATTTTGAGTCCTAAACCTAAAACTACATTCGATAAAATTTATGAATCTCTGCACATCACTATCGTCAATAAAGTAATACAATTATTTCCTTCAAAGTCGTTATCAATTAATACGGAACTTCATGAGAAACTACATTCGATAAAATTTATGAATCTCTGCACATCACTATCGTCAATAAAGTAATACAATTATTTCCTTCAAAGTCGTTATCAATTAATACGGAACTTCATGAGAAACTACATTCGATAAAATTTATGAATCTCTGCACATCACTATCGTCAATAAAGTAATACAATTATTTCCTTCAAAGTCGTTATCAATTAATACGGAACTTCATGAGCGGACAAACGTCAAACCGGCCATCATAGCGTGCCGCTAGAGTAGTCCTTATTATGTCAAAAAAAAACCGGCGAAGTGCGTGGCGGGCCACGCGCAATGTAGGGTTCCGTAGTCACAATGAACCCTACTTAGCCATGATAGTTTTCCTTCAAAATTGATTATATATACTACTGCTGTGAATTTTTTAAAGTTCCTATATACTGCCATTTGGCTGATAGAGGGGGGGGGGGGGGGACACTTGACTCTAATAAAAATTAGCATTTTAAAACATCATATTTTACAAACGGATCTAGAAATCAAAAAATGATGTTCCAACACCTACAACATTTTTAAAAGACCTATTCAACGATACCCCACACTATGGGGTAGACGAGAAAAAAAATATTCAGGCCAACTTTACATGTAGAGGGAGCTACCCTAAAAAAAAAATATTTATCAAAATTTTATTTCACCACTTTGTCGGCGTGATTAATATTTATACCCATGCCAAGATACAGATTTCTAGCACTAATAGTTTCTGAGATTAACCGAGGACGGACGGACGGACGGACAGACAGACAGACAGACAGACGGACGGACATGGCGAAACTATAAGGGTTCCTTGTAGGCTTGTTTACTACGGAACCCTAAAAAGGCAATTTGATCTATTTTGCTTTCTGTCTTGCTGCTTGTTCACTTGTATGCTTTATCCTTCGTGTGTTTATTCTTGTATCTGGAAGATGTATTTTCGTCTTCTTCCCGAAAATACACTTTACAAATATCGACAAGAATCAAAGATATCTTTAAGTTCAAGGACTTCATTTCAACTTTCCACTTATTTTTATAATTTACCCTTTGTGCTGGGCTTTGAGAATACGTATTTTTGTTAGGCCTCCGCCGATTATTTTCTTTTAGTCAATGGTTTCGACATCCATCCGACAAAGACTGAATGGGTGGTCGTAACTAAGATATTTTGAGAGTCATACGAACATACGCTACTCGTAGACGTGAGATGGCTTAAGGTCCCTCGATACGTCTCGTTGGAGGCATCAAGGAAATGGTCCAAGTTTAAAAATTTTATAAATAAAATTTTAATATTTAATATTTATTTAAAAGTAGTATTTAAAGTGAGTAGTTATGTGGATCAGGTGGAGTTATCTTGAACGTGTCATATATTTGTTATAATCAACTTGATGCGTGCAGTTTTATCTCATCTTATTGCTGTTTCATTTACTTGCATTTTAGCATGCACATGGGTCAACCGTCAATAGGTCAACCATGTTCTGCCAACAATAATAATAATAGTCTTTATAGGTGTGCTTGAATAACAGCTTATGCTCAGCTTACAAATTGTACCATACAAAAAATGTTACGGAGCAAGGTGTCTCGTCAAACAAAAAGTTCAGAACGCGTGTCAACGCGGTCTCGGCTCCCAATGCCCTAACTGTCTGTTAGTCTTCACTGTATGAGTACACGCTCAGCTTATCACTTGTATCATACAAAAACTTTTACGAAGCCTCGTAAAACTGGCAGAAGCGTTCAGAGCGCGCGTCAACGCGGACGTGACATTTCACACAATATGTGTTATGAATTATGATGGATTTATAACATGTAGGTATCATTAGCTATTCTGTGTCACTGAGCTGCGTCTCAGCATGCACTCGGTTCTTAGGTCTACGCTGACAGTTTTGTCTGTGATGTGTTTGTCTCACATAACACTCAGCTTTTGTATGGTACTAGACCATACAAAAACTTTTACGAAGCAAGGTGCCTAGTAAAAGTGACAGAAGAGTTCAGAGCGCACGTTATCGTGGACGTATCATCGACGGACATTACACACGTGTACTATGATAGATTTATAATTGACACGTACCATGTAACTGTTCTGTGTTATTGAGCTACGTTTCGGTATGCACTCAGTTCCTATGTCAGTTTTGACTGTCAATACGCTGTTGCTTGCCTCACATCACACTCAGCTTATCACTTGCATCATACAAAAACTTTTACGAAGCATGGTGGCTCGTAAAAGTGACAGAAGAGTTCAGAGCGCGCGTCAACGCGGACGTGACATGTCACACACGGGTTATGATGGATTTATGATCCCCAATAGCTGTTGTTGTGATGTCTTTGTTTCTTTGCTATTCATGGCTATAAAATAAGAACGAATGTTTTATGTGGGGGAACGTTTTATTTCAGTCGAAATTTTCACGAATTACGACTATAGAGATAAGGAAAATAAGTGGGTACCTGCAGAATATTGTTATACTAGTTATTTGTACAAGTGGCAAATTTTACCATATACTCGTAAAAGTATGTGTAGTGATAACCTGCTGTGAATAAAATTGTAGAGACTGTTATTCATAATTTTTTTCTCATTTTTCGTTTAAGAACTCTTTTGAACAATGCCGAGCACGCCCAGTTCTCCTTCATCATTCAATCAAACTTTTAATAGAAACCATTGTAATAAAAGTTTGATTTTACTTTTAATATCAACAAAAGTCAAAAAAAGTACTTAGTTACTTACTGCGTAAGAAATAAGTATCTGTGTGTCAAGTTGTAAAATTTTCATAAAAATGTAATACAACCCGTAGATAACAGTAGATAACATTGAAAGTTTCAACTTTATATTTTATTCCACTTTCAATGTTATACATAAATACAAATCTTTTAAAATCAAGGATTTTTCATTAAAAACTTTAAACTTGTTGAGAGCCATCTCCAAACTGTATATTCAAAGTATAAAAAACATGCACAATTTTCGTATAGCAATATCAAGATACAGACTGGAAATTCCTGTGTAGAGCACTAACCCTAAAATAAACTTTGTCACAATACGCCATTAGCTTCATAGAGAGAAGCTGTATTCAAAGCGCAAAACTTGGCCAAACTTGCGGGAGTTAAGTACCGAAAACAAACGCCAGAATGGCCAACAACCGGCTACTTTACACCAATAGTAAACCTCGCCAAGATCCAAGTACATATTCTTGGTAGTAGGAAAGCAGAAGCCAAGTAAAATGTGGTCCATGGAATTCTTGAAACTTATGCACTGGCTTCCACTTAAGGGTTGGACGATACATAATAGCATGCGATGGCAAAGTGTCTAACACGTTTGTAGAAACTAAGAGAAACTAGAAACGCTTTAGAAACTAATATATTACTGTCTTTGGTTTATCAGTAGCTCGGTAAATGTATGAAGTATGAAGTATCTCTCATCTTTGAACCTGTACAACATTGAAACTACTTTTGAAACTTGATTGGAACTAGGTAGGTATATTTTTTACGAAATACCGACAAACCTTTTTTACCGACAAACGACAACATATTAGTTTCTAGAGCATGTCTACCAAAATTTCATTGACTTTGATTGGTTAAATAATTATCGTGTAACACTCGAAACAATGCTGAGAAGCGTTCGACAGACTTATCTTATTATTTTATTTTTTTAATCGAAAAGCGTAAAAATCCTAATTTATCAAGCCGTTACAAATAGGTACTTCACACCTGCATTCTGAATATCGAAACTATTTAGATACCATTAAAAGTTTTACAAAAAAAAGCTTATGATAGAATGATATTACACTTTTATATTTATTGACGAAGGCAGACGAACGTAAATGAATCGTATAAGAGATCATAAGTGTCCATAATATTAGATGGATAACATAACTTTTACAAGGATCCACTTTATGGCAGGATTTTGTATTATTCCTATAAAATTTTAATGTACGAGATTGTGCTTACAGATACGTATATGTACGTGCTATGTTCTAACATAAATGTTATGGAAAAAAGCTAATAGTCTTACCACAAAAATTGCACTGACATTATTCATGCAATGTTACATCAGGATAGGCCAAAGCCATAGAAAATGAACTGATTAATGTTACAATTCCTCAGTCCTGATACTGAAGGTGTACTGCTGACTTTAACATAGAGCACTGAGTATGATATTCATCATACAGTGGCTACTACAAACTTAAAATAATACAATCTATAATTTGCGTCTAGCCCTAGTCCCTCCACAATTTTCTTCCATTAATTGGGATCCTTTATCTGAATTCTTGGATTGAAATATTTTTATTCTTCTCAGGTTTTTCTACGCCTTCTTTAACCCCCGACGCAAAAACGACAGGGTGTTATAAGTTTGACGTGTCTGTGTGTGTGTGTGTGTGTGTGGCTACCAATCGGTCCAAGATGACCGTCACTACAAAATGGTGGATAACATATTTTTTCACAACCCGCTCAACATGGGTATCAAATGAAAGGGCTTGACTAGTAGAATAGCACTATGCAAATTCAAGATGGCCGCCAGAACAAAATGGCGAATGGTTTTTATTAATTTTTAATTTATACTTGTAAAATTGATAAAAAAACTATCGTCTAAATGACGCTTTAAAAGTGGTATTTCGCGGGGCTCGTGTCTGATTTTCTTTGAGATATGAAACGTGTTAAAGATATAAAACCTTCAAAAGTTGTCATCCGACACAAAGGTAAACGCGTTTCCTTTATCACATTCGATATTGGCATAACAGAGTACGTGATGCGTGAGGGCGTTATCGAATTTGAGTGGAGACAAGAAATTGTGTCGATACGAGATGTTGTCAAATGTAATTTTCCATTTCCCGAACGAAAACTATTCGTAAGTGGTACGATACTCACGCGATCAGAATGTGAACATTTGGTATTTTTAATATAATAAGTTCACGAATTTTTTGGATACAAATATATTTATTTAGGTGGTGCTTTTCTTAGATTTTATCAAAAACATCGGTAAGTAAATATTTGGTGCATAAGTACATAACTTTTTGTACGAACCTCCCTTTTCGGGCAATTTTAGTTTTGTTTTATTTTATTTTATTAAGTACTGTCATGTATATTATCCTAATATTCTTAGATATTATTTAATTTATTGTAATGGGTGTTTAAATGCCTGAAATAAATGACAAATTATTATTATTTGTCTGTAACTGCTGTCTTTGATACCGGGAACATTTAAAACAACTCTGTCACAGAAAAATTCTTCTGTAGTAATTACGATCATTTTAACTGTCTAATTATATATGGCTGGAATCAGTTCTTACAACTGTCCTTATAAGCTGAACTCACGTGTTGTTCATTGAAGTATGCTCTACTAGTTTCGATCCCATCCGGGGCTCTTCATCATGAGCGACAGCTCTTGAGCACGTTATGAGCTACATCATGTGAGCATGGGTATTATTATGTAATTATACCCATCACTGTAATATAATGACGGTACCACTACCACTACAGCCTTTTTTATTCTATTCTATTCTATTTAGAGCTTAGACTCGCCACGCTGCCCCAATGATATCATCATGACTATTATTATAATGACTATTATCACATGATAGTGATAATAACCGGGACACGCCACCTACTATCAACTCCGGGCTGGCACTGAGAATTTCTTGAGAGAAAGATCCAATACGTTAGGTATTGGATTTTTCTCTCATTATTATTAGGTTTCTCTCTAATTATTTGCCCAACCCGGGAATCGAACCCGGGACCTCGCGATCTGCAGTCAAATGACTGACTGACTGGCCCGTTTGTGGGGTTGGCAGTGACCCTGCCTTCTATTTTTGTACTGGAATAATATCTGAGTCTCATGATGCCCTAGTATGGAATAAACACAGTTTCATTTTTTTATAATAAAATATAAAACAAGGAATAAAAATAACAATATATCATGACAGTGAAACGAAAGACAACTGGGCCGTAGTGTTTTTAATTAATGAAGTCGATGCGAGTCAAATTAATGAGCACAGTTGCTGAATTGATTTTATTTGTGTCTATCATTTTGTTCAGTCTTGTTTATTTAAAATCTCAAAAAAGTATTCCTAGATAGTTTTTGAAAACTATCTACCTATACCAACGCGACTTGACATCGGGTGGTTGTAGTGTGTTTGTGGTAATAGAAAATATCGCTTAGGCAGAAAAACAAATACTAGTAACAAAAGACATCTATGGACATGGGGGCCATGGTGTCTCGGCTACTAGCTGATGCTCGTGACTATTAAAATAATCATAAATTATTAAAATTATCATGAGTGATTAAAATTATCATGAGTGATCCAAATTATCATGAGTGTTCAAAATTATCATGAGTGATTTTATCACCCGCAGGGTTACCGCCATAACTCATCGAGTCGCGAAACTGAAGTTGGCGCAAAACTCGAAGAAGTGATACAAATTGGGATATCAAGATGCTTAAATGGTAACCCCATATTCGCAACCTCAAATGCAGCGTTGAAAGACCCTCTACTAGGTGGACGGACGATCTCAATAAGTCACTGGCATCCGCTGGATACAAACGGCACAAGATAATATTCTATGGGATCTTTGCAAGAGACATATGCCGAGCAGTAGACGTCTATTTGCTGAGATTACGATTATGATGATGATAATTAAGTAAGTAAAGTAAATAAGGTAAAAAGTAGAAGCTTCACAAAATATAATTAATTAAAAAATAAAAATTTCAACGTGCAGAAACACTTGTCTCTGATTCATAATATTATTTATGCATACAAATGCATCGTTGTTCCTATTTTTTTAATGAATAGCATAAAACATGACGAGTGATCTCCACTACCATAGTACGCAGTAATGACACTCACAGAATTGCGGCGTTATTCTCTGAACGCACAGATGTATTCATCGTTGTTGCAACGAAGCGATGACCTAAAAAGTATTTTACGCTTAGTATCTGAGATCTTTAGATGTACACTTAGTATGTGAGCTGTGATAGCCTAGTGGTTAGGACGACCGACTTCTAATCGGAGGTCGTGGGTTCGATCCCGGGCACGCACCTCTAACTTTTCGGAGTTATGTGCGTTTTTAAATATTTAATATTAAATATCACTTGCTTTAACGGTGAAGGAAAACATCTGCATGCCTGAGAGTTCTCCATAGGTAACGTTCTCAAAGGTGTGTGAAGTCTGCCAATCCGCTTGGCCAGCGTGGTCGACTATGGCCAAAACCCTTCTCACTCTGAGAGGAGACCCGTGCTCTGTAGTGAGCCGGTAATGGGTTGATCATGATGATCATGATGATCTGAGATCCTGTTTTTAACCCCTGACGCAAAAACGACGGGGTGTTATAAGTTTGACTTGTCTGTGTGTGTGTGTGTGTCTGTCTGTTCCCCTGTAGCGCTTAAACGGGTGGACCGATTTGAATGCGTTTTTTTGTTTGAAAGGTGAATTAGTTGAGAGTGTTGTTAGCTATGTTTGATGAAAATCGATCCAAGATGGCCGCCACTACAAAATGGCGGATTACATATTTTTTCACAACATTCTTAATATGGGTATCAAATGAAAAGGTTTGACTAGTAGAATAGCATTATGCAAATCCAAGATGGCTGCCGTTACAAAATGACGAATGTCGGGGGTTTTTTAAATTTTTAATTTATACTTGTAATTCTATCTAGAGTCTGAGCAGAATCAGAGTACGCCATACTCTATCGTCCATACTGCTTAACGTATCTTTATCGTTATTTTATATTATTTATTTAATAAATCCCAATCGGCCCTTTTTAACACATACGGTCTGAACGAAACGCGAAACAACCATTTCTCATATTACAGTACCGACACTCTGCCAAAACTTCATAAATTGATAGGTTAATTTGCAAATTAATCTCCGAAACTGCGAAAAAGCTTTGCCTCGCGCGTCCATTCGCCAATTATATTTGCCAGAATAGCAGTAAATTGGCCATTTGTGGCGATAATTTCTTCCGTTTGCATAGTTTTATGTTATCCCCAAAATTTTATCTGTATAATGTTCTGTGTAAATAATGGATAGGATCATTGCATTTATCATTAACACTAGATTTAACACGGGTGTTTTAACCGACTTCAGAAAAAGGTGGGGGTTCACAATTGGACTCGTATATTTTTCAATGTTTATGTCAAGATAGTCCCATTTTTTGGGGATGATCTCATGAATATCTTCGGAGACAGAGAACGGAACTTTTAAGAGTAAATTTCTCGCGTTTAGTTTTTAACGTTTATGTATACCTACACCTAGTTAAAACCTGGATATCTACATAAAAAACCAATGATCCAGAATGTTGTCCGTATCAAATGTATAGTATCCGTAGTAAATGTAACAGCAAGGAGTTATGACATGATTGATACTTCATACTCGTAGTTATATTATTATACATAATAATATATAACTTGAAAATTATAACCTCCAATACCCGAGCCGCAGGTGAAGATTTAATTTTCAACTTTTATCGGTTTATAATAAATGTTTTGTAATAAAAAATTGTAAATAGAATAAACTATTATAATCGCCAACAGCATGGCATTAGCACCATAAAGTAAATTCAATAACTACATGTTTTAACCTTTATTTACCTGCTTGGGTTGCGGCACAATAAAATACCTCATAAAGATGGCGGCTTAAATACATCTTTATGTTAGCAACATTTTTACATTTTTGTTAGTAAAAATGGGACGTGGCAAGCCGTGTCTGTTAGCATTTGATAAGAGTTATTTTACTTGCACGATTTATGATTATTTACGCACGGTTTTTATAGGTAACTAATTGTGCGGTAATAGTCTAGGCGCACGAAGTGCGCCAGGCCAAGTTCCTCCGGCCTTGTCGCGTGAGTGTGTTATTTACACGATCCATTTCGAGCTGTTTTGACCCCCCTCATAACTCTGGTTGGCGGGATAGTAATCCTACGAAATTTGAAATATAAGTTAAACTCGTGGATGTGATGATAAATTGAAAGTTTCAAATTTTCAAGTTGAACCGTTTCTGAGATACAGAGGTTTGAAAATCACATAAAACAAGACCTACTCACTGACTGATCAAAATTATGACGCACTTCCCGTGTATGTGGAATGTTGAAATTTGGTAAGAAGATGAGTCTTAGTGTGTATATGAAGGAAAAAATCGAAAAATGTCCAAAAGTTGCATCAGACACTGACCAATTCAAAGATATATAAAAATCTGTCTGTTCCCACATAACACAAAAAATACTGAACAAATTTTCATTTTGTTTTAATAAATGTATTTTACTTTATTCGAAGCTATATATGGTTCTTGTTTCATCGAAATCGGTGCACTATTTAGGGAGATGTGACTTTTTAAGTTTTCTAGCAAGGGGTCAATCTTACTGGTCTTGAGTTCTAATAAAAAGTAAAGTGTAGGTAAATAATAAAACGCCAAGAGGTATATTTTTTTATCGAAATCGCGGGCGCGACTTCGTCGGCGTGGACTACACAAATTTCAAACCCCTATATTACCCCCTAAGGGGTTGAATTTTCAAAAATCCTTTCTTTGCGGATGTCGTACGCCACATTAATAGCTATCTGTGTGCCTAAGCCCGTTCCTTCCAGTAGTTTGAGATTCGTCTTTGCCAATAAAACCAGAAGCGCGATTTTCTTAATAATTTTGATAAGCAACCTTGACCCAAGTCAGGAAATGGATGGGTGGCCGACTTTGGAGGTTTGGAGGAGACTTTGGTGTCCTGTTGATTCCGGCTACTAGGTATCACTAATATCTAATACTATTCATTAAACTTAATGAGAGTCAAATACTCAAAATCTTCTCTTAGTTAAGCCGTATGGTTCTAAGTTCTGAAACTGACCACTGAGTGGAAATACTCTGAAGTGGAGTTTCTGTTATCTGTGATTTTGACAGACAGACGAACAAAATAAAAATTCACCCAATTAGAACAGAGAAAGCGACTTTGTTTTATACTATGTATTGAAGATTAAACCACATCTAATCAGACCGTAAAATGTGATAGGGTTCTATTCCTAATTATACTGAAGCGTAAGAGAGAAAAAAGACTCGATTATAAGCCATCACAACTTCATTATACTTATTGCATTAACTTTGAAATACTTAGAAAAAAGGAGTGAGATCCAAACAAAAACATTTTTCATGTGAATAATAAGGCCAACTTCCTATCAAAAAGTTTCGGCCATTAAAAGTACTGATATCAAAACTTATGACCAAGTCCTTTGCTAGGCTCGATAAATGAAACCATACAGTTTTAGAAGGTATATCTTCTTCGATCACCCTCAAGCTGTCATACCATTCCTAATGATCCTGTTAAAATATTTTTAAATAATTTATGTCTTAGTAATAACACTATAATATGAAGCTCATTTGGGACTGAGAATAGTTTTATTGTTTTCAACTTGGCAACATTTTTTAAATTAAACTTAAATTTAAGTTAATTAAACAAATTCAAAGGAATACAAAAATGTTGTCAAGTTGAAAACAATAAAACTATTTTCAGTCCCAAATGAGCTTCATATTATAGTGTTATTAGTAAGACATAAATTATTTAAAAATATTTTAACAGGATCATTAGGAATGGTATGACAGCTTGAGGGTGATCGAAGAAGATATACCTTCTAAAACTGTATGGTTTCATTTATCGAGCCTAGCAAAGGACTTGGTCATAAGTTTTGATATCAGTGTGCTTAGTCTAAATCGGAGCACTCGAAAACGAACTCGAAAACTATTGATCGATTTCAGAGTAAAATAGACCTAAAACGGCTTGTATTAAGGTTTGAGTTCGCCAATACATTCAGCATTCGAACAATGCTGAATGTATTGGCGAACTCAAACCTTAATACAAGCCATTTTAGGTCTATTTTACTCTGAAATCGATCAATAGTTTTCGAGTTCGTTTTCGAGTGCTCCGATTTAGACTAAGCACACTGTACTTTTAATGGCCGAAACTTTTTGATAGGAAGTTGGCCTTATTATTCACATGAAATGTTTTTGTTTGGATCTACTTTACAGTTTTAACAGTGATGTTATAAGCGCAACTTTACGAGCAAATGGCTTCTAATAGTTATTTATGCAACTGGTGTGTAATAAGGGGTATTAAAACATGAATGTGGGTTTATCACATGAGTATACACACACCCGCACCCAACCCATGCCCACGCCCACGCTCACATTTCTACCCCCACCCCCACCCCCGCATTCAAATGAGTTCACCCGTTTGAGCGCTATGGGGGAACACACACACACACACAGACAAGTCAAACTTAAAGCACCCCGTCGTATTTGCGTCGGGGGTTAAAAACGGATGATGTAATGTTGTACTGAATTTCATTACAACACTCGTTTGGATGATGTAATGGTTGTTACAACATTGGGTGTGCTAATGTTGGCAATAAGCTAACTGTTTCAGAATCTTTAATAGAGGATTTAAAGCATGGGTGTAGATAAAAGTTTTTAAGTAGTAAAAGGGAAAAGCGGATACCTCCAGTTAGAAGGTAGTTTTTACGACCTCCTTGGCGTAGTGGTGAGCGCTGTGGTCTTATAAGTGGGAGGTTCCGGGTTCTATTACTGGCAGAGGCAATTTAAGATTTTATGATTTCGAAGTTGTCTCTAGTCTAGTCTGGTGGGAGGATTCAGCCGTGCCTATAGTTACCACCCTACCAGCAAAGCCGTACCGCCAAGCGATTTAGCGTTCCGGTACGATGACGCGTAGTAACCGATCATGGGTATGGGTTTAACAAAAACCATACCTCTTCCAAGATAGCCTTTTTTTTTTTGACGTGGTGGAAACCTTTTATAGGTACCCCCGTTCTGCGGCCGAATGCGGCAGAACGAAGGTTATGTGGGACTCCAACCAGGTATACCCACTAAAACCACCACGGCATGACCCTCATGCTGTCTGTGCTGGACGCCTGAGGAACCCAAGTATGCATCCCAGGTGTCCGGCAGCCGCCCCAGCTGGGGCTCCCGCCCGCCGCTGTCCCTCCAGAGGCTCGCGCCCTCCCGTAATTTTTAACGAGGTTTTCTTCCTCCCGCGATGGGCATAGCTCCCCCGGGGTGTCTCACCCCCAGTTTCATCCGCAGTGCCCTCTGCTAATCAGAGGGACACGCGGAGAAACCTCCTTCCGCCAGGTCATTGGCCATGGCTAACAATATCCCCGTAGGAAAATTATTAACCATGTTACCGGGGCGCACCGGCCCGAATACTGCTCTTCCCCTCGGACGCATCCAAGAGGACCAGCAGCACCCAGGCACACTTGGAGGTTACCTGGCTAGCACCCCACCTCTTCCAAGATAGCCTGGGTTCACCTTCAGACTGCATCGTCTCTTACCATCAGATGAGATCGCAGTCAAGGGCTACCTTATAGATGTATAACAAGTATAACTTAAAAATTTAAAAATTCCCCGACTCTGCCATTTTGTGGCGGCGGCCATGTTGGACCGATTTTCATCAAACATAGCTAAGAGCGCTACGGTGGAACAAAAAGACACACACACACACACACACACACATACACATATAAATACACACACACAGACACGTCAAACTTAAAACAACCCGTCGTTTTTGCGTCAGAGGTTAAAAAAAGGGATTCGGATTCCAGAACTACTCGAGCCATCCTCGAAATACTTGTATCATAACGAGAAAGAGGGAAGTCACACTCAAAGCTGTATCAATGGCGCATCAATTAGACTGGAACGCAAGTTCCCGCCGTAATTAATGAACGCTCTGACGCAATGCAAAGTGCTTCAGACATCTTGAAGTTCTCTCTTCTTCTAAATGGTATAAAAATAAATCGCTATCCCCGCCGGGTCCTCATGTCAGAGTCTCCGCTTTCTTTTACAAAACTACGCAACCCATTTTAATAGAATTTGCGCTGTCATTTAATAGTTATTTATGCAACTGTTGTGTAATAAGGGGTATTAAAACACGAATGTGAGTTTATCATTTCGCTTTGCCTCATTACATGAGGCGAAGCCGAATGTGATAATAGTATCACATGAGTGTTTTAATACCTAATTATCAACAGTTGCATACAAGACTTTATCTACACCCATAATAAATGAATCCTCTATAAGATTCTGAAACAGTTAGCTTACTGCTAAACCCCCGACATTCGCCATTTTGTGTTGAAGCCATCTTGAATTTGCATTGTGCTGTTCTACTAGTCAAGCCCTTTCATTTGATACCCATATTGAGGGAGTTGTGAAAAAATATGTAATCCGCTATTTTGTGGCGGTCCAATTTTTATAAAACATACCTAACACTCCCGACTAATTCACCTTTCAAACAAAAAAAAAACGCATTCAAATCGGTTCACCCGTTTGAGCACTACGGTGGAACAGACAGACAGACACACACACTCACACACCCACACCCCCATCCCCACCCCCGCATTCAAACCGGTTCACCCGTTTGAGCACTATGGGGAAACAGACACACACACACACACCCACATCCCCACCTACACCCCCATCCTCGCCCCCGCATTCAAACCGGTTCATCCGTTTGAGCGCTACGGGGGAACAGACCGACACACACACACGCACACACACACACCCACAACCACATTCACACCCAACTCATCGCCCAACCCACGCCCACGCCCACACCCCCATTCCCACCTGCGCATTCAAACCGGTTCACCTGTTTGAGCGCTACGGAGGAACTGACACACACACAGACACACACAGACACACAGACACGTCAAACTTAACACCCCGTCGTATTTGCGTCGGGGGTTAAAAACGGATGATGTAATGTTGTACCGAATTTCATTACAACACTCGTTTGGATGATGTAATGGTTGTTACAACATTGGGTGTTCTAATGTTGGCAATAAGCTAACTGTTTCAGAATCTTTAATAGAGGATTTAAAGCATGGGTGTAGATAAAGAATTTTTACGGAAGGTTATTATATGTTCAACACATTATAATTAAATTTTCGTATAGTGGGTAGAGAAAATACAATGTTTTGTAATCAAGACGTCAAATAATAATCGATTTCCGGGTATTTACACAGCTGGCGGGCAGTGTAACAAAAATTATGTGGAATAACTAGATTCTCTGATTTGTCTGAACTCAAAAGCGTAAAGTTCACTGCGTTGACTTTCCGTCCTAAAACCCGTCTTTCGTTTTTTAAGTTGGCTGTAAAGTTATAAAACACCAAGTCTCGTAATTAAAACTTAATCAAATGAGCATTAAGATGGCTTTCAGACGTCATATTATTATATAAGGTCAAAGGGTTACTATCAATTTGCCCGCCCGTCTGGTTTCGAAACATTTCCGACAAACTTTGAGGGGTAGTTATAAATTTTAATCTGTTAAATTAATTGGAGGGAGGTTGGCTAATGAATATCTCAATTTTGATACAACTATGTGGTGCAAATTTCAGAATTTAATATGAGCTGTTCATGAAATTTATAAATTAGACTGAAATTAGAAAATCCTATATCAAATCCATTCGATTAGAATTCCTGTAAACATTATAATTTAGGATGAATACAAATGTTGGCTTTAACCTGCCTGGCGCAGTGGTGAGTGCTGTGGTCTTATAAGTGGGAGGTTCAGGGTTCGATTACCGGCAGGGGCAAATTGGGATTTTATAATTTCTAAACTGTCTCTGGTCTGGTCTGGCTTAAGCCGTGGCTGGTTACCACCCTACCGGCAAAGCTGTGCCACCAAGCGATTTAGCGTTCTGGTACGATGCCGTGTAGAAACCGATCAGGGGTATACATACCCCTTCCGCTTCCATCTTAGACTACATCATCATTTATCATCAGGTGAGATAGCAATCAAGGGGTAACTTGTAGTTGAATAAAAAAAACCTCCTGCCAGGGCAATCTTTACCAGATTTTTGATCAGAACTAATGAGCTAAAAACTCTAGCCACTGTTTCAGCTACTGTTATTATATTATAGCCACTGTTAATTATACTAAGCTATATCAACAGAGAAGCTAACACGGGACCGAGCTAGCATATATAGACAATTGCTACACCACAGGGGTCGTGAAAATCTAATCCAACAAAACTATCATCAACTATAACAACAAAATTTTAACGGAAAAACTTCATATACAAGAAAAGAATACCCTATTGGGCTACAAAATAAAAATGAAACTTTTGGTAACGCTACCAAATAAAAATGAAACTTAACTTTTTGTAACGACGCACAACATGTCTGTTTCGAGTCGAATGCTGTGGTAACTTTTATTGGCTTTCCTCTATCACATTTTTCCTTAGATCTATTGGGCTTTGCGGGAATTGTCCGCGTTGAATTGTTCGTAAGTTGCTCGTTTTACGCAAGTCCCGATTTATGTGATTTTGTACAATAAAAACTTCAAGAGTTTCTCTCTCTCTATAGGTTATGTCTAGAGTAATAAAGATGCTTAGTTCCTATTTAAACTAAACATTGAAGTGTGTCAAGTCAATTGAGTTGGTTAAGCAATGTTGACTGAAGTCAGTAAATTGTATGGAATACCGGCTTTGCAGGTGCGTATCAGAGCATCCCGTTGCCTCCGTGCCTCGAAGAGCACGTTAAGCCTATTATAACTAACATCTGATAATAATCGTTAAACCTCAGAAGAACGCATCGCATTTTCATTCCAAGAAAATCCCTACCTAATTTTGTCTGTTCTGTGCTCGGAAGTCAGTCACATCTTCACATGCGGTTTCGCTATTTCTAGGCTGAGCTGTGCTAGTCAAATTCCTGCATTAAAACAAGCAGTTTCGCTGATAGAACAGACAAGCCATGCCAGAGCTTCACTAGTTTCTCTATATCCTTCTCGCAGCGGAGATCTGCTACAGGCCTTAAAATCCGGGTTACATCTCACGATGAGAAGAAATTTCACGGATTGTCTACACCACCAAGGCAGCGACCTGGAAAGTGATCCATAAACCAAACAAAGACGACTCAAAATTGGGGCTTAATTTGAGCCCTTAGATTTTAACATGATTGATGAACTCGCGACGTTCCGTTAGGCGGGTGGATTCATAATTTATCGAGGACAAATTGCCCTAACAAGCTTTTGCAACAATTGAAGTTTTTAACGGACATCCCCGCCCCATTAATCATACTCTCAAGCCTTTCGCTCAACCGCTTGCAATATAATTTTATACTTACACAGCGAGCTATCAATCACTCAAAAAGCTGGGTATGGAAATCAATCATACCGTAAGAATTCACTGTCTCAAAGTGCATGAGCCGAGTTGCTTTGGAAAATATGCCATGTCAGTGACAGTCTGAATAAATGACAATGTACCTGATGTTTCATAAGAAGCCGTTCTGTAATTTCATCGTTCCAGAAAATGAATTAATAAATTGCTTATCGAAAATAATTTCTATTTGTCGTAAACGAAATGTAGCATGATCTCACGAATAGGCTACAAGGGATCCGTTACACGATAGGTTTAGGCATGAGTAAAATAAATTACAAAAATAATACTAAAAGTAATTAAGACATGAGGAAACATCCACAATAAAATAATCGTCTCGCAAGCTATGCTATGCTTTGCCGATGCTACGGCTGCCGGGAAGATAGTGCATGTCTCAGTTCTAAAAGGTCACATCATATTCCGAACGCGCATCTGGCGTATAATGCGCAGGCTATACTGGCACGCCAATGATTCTAAGCTCCATCATCAGACACCGGAGCATCCTCAGACATCTCCTGAAGATGCTCCGGTGTCGGAGCCGAAATCATCATGTATAATCATGTTTTGCAAGTTTCCCAGATTTTAGATGAAACATCAGCCCTCAGTATTGTTAACGTTTATGTACACTCAATTTTAATCCCTAGTCTTTAATTCCTATAGATAATACTGTTACGAATGAACCTTATTTCTAGAGCAATAAGGTTCATAATTGCTCGTCACCTAATAAATACCTAATCACCCATCGATGTAAACAAACAACAACGAGACCTTTCCCGAATAAACATCGATAGGGGTGGAACTTTCTAGAAAACACTTAGTCACGCGGTAACGAGTATATAAAGGGACCGGCGAGCTGACGCGGGCAGTTCAGTTCTGAGAGCCGAGCGAAATACAAGCGAAGGAAGCGATCGGAAGTGAAGAGGATTGGAAGCGAACAAGCGTGAAGAGGAAGTCTACAAGAAGATCAGGAGTACCAAGTGGAATACGGAAGTGCGGAATAAAGTCTGATCAAGGGTCACCAGGTGTTTTATTCCAAATCTTCGAACCCCAGCACGTAACAATTGGTGACAGAAGTGCGATTTGGAAGCTATGCCATTGACTCTGAGAGACGACTTCGGCAGCGAGGGTGTCAAGACTAGGGCCCAGCGTGCAGCGGAATCTAGCCGAGCACCTGTGGAGGAGCACCTGGAGGAACCAGCACCTGGTGGGTCCCCCCAGCTGGCCCCGCCCACTGGCCCCACCCACCAGACCACGCCCCCTGAGACCACGCCCACCCAATCGGAGGCCCCGCCCACTGGCCACGCCCACCAGACCACGCCCCTTGAGGCCACGCCCACTCAGCCGGAGGCCCCGCCCACTGGCCACACCCACCTGGCCACGCCCACTGAGCAAGCCACGCCCACCGTTGACTTGTCGAGTTTGATGCGGATAATGCAACAACAGTTTGCAGCGATACAGGAAAATCAAGATTGCAAATTTGCAGCGATACAGGAAGATCAAGCAGCGATACAGGAAAATCAAGATTGCAAATTTGAAGGGGTGCAGCGGACTGTTTTGTCGGCCGTTCACGAAGTCGGCGGCATGCTGGCTAAATTGCGAAAAGAGTTGGACCTCATGGACGAGCGAGTCACCTGCCTAGGAACGGACATAGATGGTTTGAAGACTGGCCTCAACGAGCTACAGAAAAAGGTGATACGTCTTGAAACGACAAGACTAACGTCAAGTGGAGCGATGGGCGCAGTTCAGGGACCTAATGTTAAGGTACCCCCATACGACGGTAGCACCTCCTGGCCCGCGTACCGGCAACAGTTTCAGACTGTTGCTACTGCCAACGGATGGACGGACGAACAGTGCTTGACTGCCCTCACTGTCGCATTGAGAGGGCAGGCTCTAACTGTTCTGGAGGCCTTTCCTACTTCAGGCTGTGGATACAAGGAACTGTTGGATGCACTCGAATCCAGGTATGGGGAGCAACATCTGGAGCATGTGTTCCGCGCCCAGCTGCGCGATAGAGTCCAGCGATCTGGAGAGGGTCTCCAGCAATGGGCGTTTGAAATAGATAACCTTGTGCGGAAAGCTTATCCATCGGCCGACGATAAGATGGTAACCGCAAACATCGTGCAAGCTTTTGTCGACGGAATTAAAGACCTGGAGGTAAGAGCTGCCGTGAGGCTTCGTCACCATGTCTCATTAAAAGAAGCATTGGCGCATGCCTTAGAGGTCGAAGCAGTTCGACACGACATTCGGCAGACTCACAGACTACGTGAAGTTGTCGAGGAGGTGAAAGAGGTTAAGACCTCATTCAGGAAGAACTTTGGCGCTGTGTGCTATAGATGCGGTGTGAAAGGGCATCTGCAGCTGAATTGCCCACAGAAAGAGTCGCAGATGTCCCGACTAAAGAAAATAGAGGAACGGTTGGAGGAGCTTGCGAAGAGAGGTGAGGATGCAAGGTTTCCTCAAAATCAGGGAAACTAGTAACAGCCAGGACTAAGGGGCGAGTACTGGCTGGCACGGAGGGAGCCCCAGCAACGGTTATCTCACAGGGGGACATCGTCGGAAAGTGTGAAGAAGTTGTGTGGCTGAAGAAATGCACTTCAATGCCAAGCATGGAAAAATCAGGTTCTGGGAAGGATCCTACAGTCTATGAGCTTCTTGAAGACTGCAAAAGCAACCTGACTTATTCACAAAGCATCAAGGCAAAGAAGTTTCTATTACGCCATGCGGACATCTTTTCTAGTCAAGAAGGAAACCCAGGGAGAACATCGTTAGTGCAGCATAGAATCGATACCGGAAATGAGGGACCCATCCGTCAGCGGGCGAGACGGCTACCAATCGCGAAGGAAAAAGAAGTCGAGGATATGCTGAAAGAAATGGAAAGGAACAAAATAATCCCTGGTGCTCACCGGTTGTGCTTGTGAAGAAGAAAGATGGAAGCACACGGTTCTGCGTGGACTATAGGCGGCTCAATGACATCACAAAGAAGGATAGTTACCCGCTACCTAGAATCGATGACACTCTGGATACTTTGAGTGGCATGAAATGGTTTTCGACTCTAGACCTAAAATCAGGTTACTGGCAGGTAGAAATCCATCCAAAAGACAAGGAGAAGACAGCGTTTTCAACGGGAAAAGGATTATGGCAGTTTAATGTTATGCCTTTTGGATTGTGCAACGCACCTGCCACCTTCGAACGACTCATGGAATGTGTGCTAGCAGGATTAGTAGGAGATGCCTGCTTGGTGTATCTAGATGACGTCGTTATCATGGGTCGAGACTTCGAGGACCATTTGCAAAACATGGAGCGAGTCTTCGCCAAAATACATGGGGCAAACTTAAAACTTAACCCGAAGAAGTGTCAGCTATTTAGGAAAGAAGTGAATTATCTCGGCCATGTTATCACAAGTGAGGGCATCCAGACTGACCCGGCGAAAATTGAAGTGGTTAAAAAATGGCCTACCCCTAAAGACAAGACAGAGGTAAGGGCATTTTTGGGTTTGTGCTCTTACTACAGGCGTTTCGTCAAGGGGTTTTCTGAGATCGCAAAACCGTTACATAGACTGACGGAAGAGAAAAGACCATTTTGTTGGGATGAAGCCTGTGAGGATTCCTTTTCAAAACTGAAGGAATACCTATGTGAAACACCAATTCTGGGATACCCACAACCGGAAGGCCAGTTTATCGTCGATACCGACGCGAGCAACACCGCGATTGGAGGAGTGCTATCCCAAAAGCAGGGAGATAGAGAAGTCGTTATGGGGTATTTCAGCAAATCACTGTCAAGACCGGAACGGAACTACTGCGTGACACGGAGGGAACTTTTTGCCGTGGTAAAAACATTGCAACACTTCAGCAAGTACCTAATCGGCCGAAAGTTTTTACTACGTACGGATCATGCAGCATTGAAATGGCTACTGCAATTTAAGAATCCCGAAGGTCAAGTTGCTCGGTGGATTGAACAGCTCCAGGAATATGACTTCGAGACTCAACATCGCAGCGGGAAGTCACATGGAAATGCAGATGCACTTTCTCGGAGGCCATGCCCGGAAGAATGCAAACATTGCATCAAACAGGAGTCGACGGAGCTATCATTGAAACTTACCAGGACGAGTTCCTTAGGACCCTGGGAGGATGATGCAATGAAGATGGCTCAAGAGGGTGATGAGGATCTACGGCACATCATCGTGTGGAAGAAAAGAGGAGACGCCAGACCAACATGGAGTGAGGTTGAACCTATGAGCGTTATCACTAAGGCATACTGGGCACAGTGGAGCAGTCTTACTCTACAAAATGGAATACTCTACCGAAAATGGGAAAAGACTAACGGTAGGGAGTTCCATCTTCAGGTAGTCGTTCCGAGAGCCAAGGTACCCGATGTCCTACGTGAAGTGCATGACGGAGTTTCGGGAGGTCATCTTGGCGTCAAGAAGACACTAACGAAAGTACGGGAGAGGTTTTACTGGCTCCATTGTCGGGAGGATGTGCAGGACTGGTGCCGTAAACGTACCATTTGCGCTGCCGTGAAGGGACCGCAGACAAGGAGTAGAGGTAACCTGCAGCTGTACAATGTTGGTGCACCCTGGGAACGTATAGCTATTGATGTAGCCGGACCATTCCCTGTGACTGAATCAGGGAACAAATACTTCATGGTTGTTATGGACTACTTCACTAAGTGGCCGGAAGTATTCGCGATACCTAACCAGGAAGCTACAACTGTTGCAACTAAGCTCGTTGAGGAGGTTATATGTCGCTTTGGTGTACCATTGGAAATCCACTCAGACCAAGGAAGGAACTTTGAATCGCAAGTGTTTCAGGAAGTATGCAAAATTTTAGGTCTGCATAAGACACGCACAACTGCATACCACCCGCAGTCTGACGGAATGGTTGAAAGATTCAATCAGACGCTTGAAAGGCATTTGGCAAAGTTGGTTGACGCCCACCAAAGAGACTGGGACAGGTACATTCCACTGTTTCTCCTCGCCTACAGGACTGCAGAGCATGAGAGCATAAAGGCGACTCCGGCGTTAGTCAATTATGGCAGGGAACTACGGTTACCAGTAGACTTATTGATGGGAGGGACACCGGATGAACCTTGCACCGTACAAGACTACGTCGCCAATCTGAGAGAGAAAATGCGAGAAATACATGCTACAGTCAGGGAAAACGGATTGCAATCAAGTGAGAACATGAAAACCAGATACGACCGGAAATCGAACACGAGCGGATTCGAGGAAGGCGCCTTAGTCTGGCTGCATAATCCGACTCGTCGAAAAGGGAAATCTCCAAAATTGCAAACCAGATGGGAGGGTCCATACAAAGTGGTTACCCGTATTAACGACGTCACGTATAGGATTCAACGTCAACCAAGGGGAAAATTTAAGGTTGTGCACATCGACCGCTTGGCAAAACATTACGGAAGCAACAGTGATGCTCGGGACGAGCATCGCTAAGAGGGGGGCAGTGTTACGAATGAACCTTATTTCTAGAGCAATAAGGTTCATAATTGCTCGTCACCTAATAAATACCTAATCACCCATCGATGTAAACAAACAACAACGAGACCTTTCCCGAATAAACATCGATAGGGGTGGAACTTTCTAGAAAACACTTAGTCACGCGGTAACGGGTATATAAAGGGACCGGCGAGCTGACGCGGGCAGTTCAGTTCTGAGAGCCGAGCGAAATACAAGCGAAGGAAGCGATCGGAAGTGAAGAGGATTGGAAGCGAACAAGCGTGAAGAGGAAGTCTACAAGAAGATCAGGAGTACCAAGTGGAATACGGAAGTGCGGAATAAAGTCTGATCAAGGGTCACCAGGTGTTTTATTCCAAATCTTCGAACCCCAGCACGTAACAATACCTTCTCGTTGAGTTTCCAATGTAAAATCTGCAATCCAGATTCCTACAGATATTATTTGCCCCTTTTTTACTATTTAAATATGAAAGCGTAAGACAATGAGCCCGGTCGGACGGTTCCGAGTAAAACGTTTTCCCGATCCACCGAAAGTTATTTGCATGCTCGAGAATTCTCGAATGCCCGTCGTTCTGAGTGACGGACATTTATAACTTTCCCGGGAAAATAAAGAGGGAGCATTGTATGATTTTTTTTCCAAGCGTGTTTTGGCCTAGTTCTGATATAGCAATCATCACTACATATATAACTGATGAATTATAAATTAAAAATTTAAAAAAACCAATAAAAAGATTCACCATTTTGTGGTGACGACCATCTTAGATTTGAAATTTATCATAGTGTAAATAGTATCCAAACAAAAACATTTCATGTGAATAATAAGGCCAACTTCCTATCAAAAAGTTTCGGCCATTAAAAGTACTGATATCAAAAATTATGACCAAGTCCTTTGCTAGGCTCGATAAATAAAACCATACAGTTTTAGAAGGTATATCTTCTTCGATCACCCTCAAGCTGTCATACCATTCCTAATGATCCTGTTAAAATATTTTTAAATAATTTATGTCTTACTAATAACACTATAATATGAAGCTCATTTGGGACTGAGAATAGTTTTATTGTTTTCAACTTGACAACATTTTTGTACTCCTTTGAATTTATTTAATTTAAAAAATGTTGCCAAGTTGAAAACAATAAAACTATTCTCAGTCCCAAATGAGCTTCATATTATAGTGTTATTAGTAAGACATAAATTATTTAAAAATATTTTAACAGGATCATTAGGAATGGTATGACAGCTTGAGGGTGATCGAAGAAGATATACCTTCTAAAACTGTATGGTTTCATTTATCGAGCCTAGCAAAGGACTTGGTCATAATTTTTGATATCAGTACTTTTAATGGCCGAAACTTTTTGATAGGAAGTTGGCCTTATTATTCACATGAAATGTTTTTGTTTGGATCTCACTCCTTTTTTCTAAGTAATTCAAAGTTAATGCAATAAGTATAATGAAGTTGTGATGGCTTATAATCGAGTCTTTTTTCTCTCTTACGCTTCAGTATAATTAGGAATAGAACCCTATCACATTTTACGGTCTGATTAGATGTGGTTTAATCTTCAATACATAGTACAAAACAAAGTCGCTTTCTCTGTTCTAATTGGGTGAATTTTTATTTTGTTCGTCTGTCTGTCAAAATCACAGATAACAGAAACTCCACTCCAGAGTATTTCCACTCAGTGGTCAGTTTCAGAACTTAGAACCATACGGCTTAACTAAGAGAAGATTTTGAGTATTTGACTCTCATTAAGTTTAATGAATAGTATTAGATATTAGTGATACCTAGTAGCCGGAATCAACAGGACACCAAAGTCTCCTCCAAACCTCCAAAGTCGGCCACCCATCCATTTCCTGACTTGGGTCAAGGTTGCTTATCAAAATTATTAAGAAAATCGCGCTTCTGGTTTTATTGGCAAAGACGAATCTCAAACTACTGGAAGGAACGGGCTTAGGCACACAGATAGCTATTAATGTGGCGTACGACATCCGCAAAGAAAGGATTTTTGAAAATTCAACCCCTTAGGGGGTAATATAGGGGTTTGAAATTTGTGTAGTCCACGCCGACGAAGTCGCGCCCGCGACTTCGATAAAAAAATATACCTCTTGGCGTTTTATTATTTACCTACACTTTACTTTTTATTAGAACTCAAGACCAGTAAGATTGACCCCTTGCTAGAAAACTTAAAAAGTCACATCTCTCTAAATAGTGCACCGATTTCGATGAAACAAGAACCATATATAGCTTCGAATAAAGTAAAATACATTTATTAAAACAAAATGAAAATTTGTTCAGTATTTTTTGTGTGATGTGGGAACAGACAGATTTTTATATATCTTTGAATTGGTCAGTGTCTGATGCAACTTTTGGACATTTTTCGATTTTTTCCTTCATATACACACTAAGACTCATCTTCTTACCAAATTTCAACATTCCACATACACGGGAAGTGCGTCATAATTTTGATCAGTCAGTGAGTAGGTCTTGTTTTATGTGATTTTCAAACCTCTGTATCTCAGAAACGGTTCAACTTGAAAATTTGAAACTTTCAATTTATCATCACATCCACGAGTTTAACTTATATTTCAAATTTCGTAGGATTACTACCCCGCGAACCAGAGTTATGAGGGGGCTCAAAACAGCTCGAAATGGATCGTGTAAATAACACACTCATGCGACAAGGCCGGAGGAACTTGGCCTGGCGCACTTCGTGCGCCTAGATTGTACTAGTCAAACTTATTAACTTATTAACTTTCATTTGATACCCTTGTTAAGGGAATTGTGAAATATATGTAATCCGTCATTTTGTGGCGGCGGCCATCTTGGTCCGATTTTCATCAAACATAGCTAAGAACACTCCCTACTAATTCAAATCAAAATCGGTTCATCCTTTCGGGAACTACAATGCCACAGACAGACACACACTCACACACCCACATACACACACATACACACACACATACACACACACGCGCGCGCACATAGGTATACATCAAACTTTTAACACCCCGTCGTTTTTGCGTCGGGGGTTAAAAACAAAGTACCGCTTCTGTCTGTCTGTTCGCGATAAACTCCTGAACAGATTTTCATGCGGATTTCACCAATAGACAAAGATATTCATAAGAAAGGTTCAATTGTACAATTTGTTCAGGTTTTGTGTAAATTGGTTGAAATATAATTATAATTGTTGAAAAAACTCACGATATCTGGGAGCTTTCATCGAAAACGCGGCCTAAAACCGTTTGAGATTTAATAAATCAATGTATAGGTGGTATTATGAAATAAATAAAAACAAATCTGAATTTAATCCTGAGTACTTTTAGACGATAGCAATACTAACTTAATGCTTTTAGACAAACTAAACTAAAAATATAGCTGCGTCAGATCGTTAAAAGATTAGCAAACCTTTATTACCACCATTTAGCCGCGTAACCCCATTGTCTCTTACAAATAAACGTAAATGCAAAGGTAAACGCATTTCCTGTATCATATTGGATATTAGCGGAAGAATATAACAAATAGTCGGAGAGTCAATGGAAAACTTTGATGATGTGCTTAACTTTTTTACACGGTAGCGTTTTTTCATTTCTTAAGATTGGACTACTAAAAGGACGACAGCCACCATTATAGCCCTTTAACGTCCCACTGCTGGACACAGGTCTCTTTTCTTTTAGAAGAGAGGGATGTAGAGCTTAGACCCACCACGCTGCTCTAATACGGGTTGGTGGATTCCACAACCATAAAGATACCATATTTTAGGTAATTAACCTACTGAACTTACTCAACTTATAATCTACTTTTCCTTAGCTGTCTTAAATGGTAATCAAGTCCCTTCTCACAGAAACGCGACTCGCTGTGCATGGTGCATAGGACGTTTTTACTGCGAAGTAACAATGATGGTATGATTTAATTAAGTGAAAATTCAAATACAAGAACTTCTAAAGACCGGGGAAAGAGCGTCACTTAAGCAATTCTCTGAGTAGTTTTTTATGATTTGTTTACCTTTTAAAACAACTAATGAACAAGCTATTGTAAAGTTAGGAAAAATTAAACCGATGTCGGTCCAGCGATTGCAGAGAAATTGGTGTACTAGTCTAAAATATTACTGACATATGGATACATTTATGCGTGTAACTTCGTACATAAGAATGATAACTAGGTGTGTTATACTAAAACCTTCCTGAAAGTATGTGAATTACGATAATGAAAAAGTCATCAAAATCGATTCATTGGTTTTTGAAATAATCGCGAACTTACATACATACATACATACGGGTCGAATACAGAACCTCCTTTTTTGAAATCGATTAAAATATATTGTACTTCTTAAAATTTGCCATCTGCTCTGTGCACCATTGGTACATACGTGATGCGTGAGGGCGTTATCGAATTTGAGTGGAGACAAGAAAATTGTGTCGATACGAAATGTTGCCAAATGAAATTTTCCATTTCTCGAACGAAAACTATTCCCAGGTAAATGGGACGCTTTTGACGCGATATAACAAAATAACTTTAGTGAATTTTTGTATGAGTTTTACTTTCCACTTTTTCAAGCAAACACTATTTTTACATAACTTTTTTTTTTTCATAAAAAATGGACTATCTACATACTAATCTATTATTATATATACTTTAATATGATCTGATTGAAATTATAAAATTTAATTATTTTTAAAATTACCTACATCATAATTATGTAAATCTTATTAATTTCTTGTGAGGAATTGTGAGGAAACCTGCATGCCTGAGAGTTTTCCATAATGTTCTCAAAGGCGTGTGAAGTCTATCAATCTGCACTTAACCAGCGTGGTGGGCTGCGGCTTTAATCGTTCTCATTCTGAGAGGAGACCCGTGCCATGCAGTGGGCCGGTAATGGGTTGATAATGATGATGATGATGATTGTAACAAGCTTTTTTTTAAGAAAACTTAAACCGACTTCGGTCGAATCTCAGGGAAACTTCGTACATAAGAAAAATAACTAGGTGTGTTATATACTTAATCTTTTCTGAAACTATGTAAATTTAAAATGACGATAAAGAATAAGTCATAAAAATTGGTTTATTGGTTTCTGAAATAATCGCGAACATACATACATACATACTTACGAGTCTAATACAGGATTTCCTTTTTCGAAGACTGTTAATAATCCCTATTAGAGAGAAAAGTGGCCAAAACTTATTTTTTTATGCAATTCGTCGTTTCTTCCTCTCTGTTACTAATGTAGCGGTATAATATCTTTCTACAGGCCAAATTCATGCAAATGCGTCGAGAGCCAATGCTGCCAAATGGGACGGGCTAATGTGCGGAACCCAGGCCGTGATAAATGAACCCTATTCCCCACGGGGTTTTTTATTTACCCATAAAATTATGACGCCCGCTGCGTACGATATTGAATAATTTTCTTTAAGTTAATGGAAAATGTATGATACTTTTTATAGGGTTCGTGGCTCTAATATCTCGCCTACTTTTTTTTATTGCACAATTACATTTATGACAAAAATATAAATGGAACCTAATAAAATAATAATAATAATGTCCTCCCGACCGAGTTTCGGCCACGGCGTCCAATCTCAACCGAGGCAGAGACTAGCCATCTACGCAGGAGATATTATAGTGCACAAGTGTGTGCGCATACACAGGTGCACTCTCTATTCCCTCACTATCATAGTCCGATGGGACGCCAATGCAACACGAACGGAGAGAGATCAGGCGCAGGACCGACGGCTTTACGTGCTCTCCGAGGCACGGGGGTGCATCTAACACCGCCAACTTCCAACTCCGGGCTGGCACTGAGAATTTCTTGTCAGAAAAACACAATACTTACCTTATTTTTTTTGGCCCGATCCGGGAATCGAACCCAGGACCTCGTGATCCACAGTCGAACGTGCTAACCGCTAGACCAACGAGGCAGTTAATAAAATAATAATGTCCCCCTGACTAACATTCGACCACAGCGGCCAATCTCAAAGGAGACGGAAACATACCGAGGAGACGCAAAAGATGTTATAGTGCACAAGTGGTGCGAAAGCAAGAGTCATAACACATTCCATCTCCAAGCTAGATACCTGTGACAGACGGGCAAATAGACAACAGATTAACAACAATAGAGCTCCATTTTACTTATTAGGGTTCCGTAATAAACAAGGAACCCTTATAGTTTCGCCATGTCCGTCCGTCTGTCCGTCTGTCCGTCTGTCCGTCTGTCCGTCCGTCCTCGGTTAATCTCAGAGACTATTAGTGCTAGAAATCCGTAATTTGGCATGAGTATACATATTAATCTCGCCGACAAAGTGGTGAAATAAAATTTTGATAAATATTTTTTTAGGGTAGCTCCCCTATATGTAAAGTGGGGATGAATATTTTTTTCCTTGTCTACCCCATAGTGTGGGGTATCGTTAAATAGGTCTTTTAAAAATACTGTGGGTGTGGGAACATCATTTTTCGATTTCTAGATCCGTTTGTAAAATATGTTTTAAAGTGCAAATTTTTATTAGAGTCAAGTGTCCCCCCCCTCTATAAGCCAAATGGCAGTATATAGGAACTTGAAAAAATTCACAGCAGTAGGGTATACCTATAATCAATTTTAAAGGAAAACTATCACGGCTATGTAGGGTTCACAGGTTAAGGAGTTATATCTGTTTTTCGAGGATTGTGACTACGGAACCCTACACTGCGCGTGGCCTGCCACGCACTTGGCCGGTTTTAGTTTTTTGTTCTGTGGTTTTACCATTTGGGTACGGAACCCTAAAAACGCAAGGGGTCATGACCTTCAACAATTTAGGTTCACAAGGCAAAGAAAACTGCTTATTAAAATATTCCAAAAAGAAAGTTTTACTTTGTGGTTTTCCAACGAGACATATCAAGCTTTTTTATTTATATGTGACATCGCAAAAATTTCAGAACGCGACGCGAAGTAAGAATATAATGTGCTTTGACATGAAAATTGTTGGGAAATATTAAGTTAGGTATTTTTAATAGCGAAACTAGAACCCACTAACGTTATAAGTAACGGGATGATAGAGCGACTTTGCTCTGAAAATAATAAATGAAATGAAAAAATAATGAAAACCTTACTACTAGCTTCTGCCCGCGGCTTCGGATGTCGGAATTTCGGTTTTTCACAAATTCTGAGGGAATTGTGGATTTTCGGTTCCCGTTCCCGCTCCCTTTTCCAACCTTTATATCTACTTTCAAGGAAGTTTGCTATAGTAATCTACCTATAGCTATAGATTTCTAGCATATTATACTATATATAGCTCAATTACCACTCACTCACTCACTCATTGACATAATTGTTCTCCTAGAAAGAGACAGAAAACGATACATTAATGTATGGGAGATATGTTCAGGTGCGGGAGTCGAGTAGGGAAAAATTATGACATTTCAGAAAAACAAGATGGCGGCCGACGTAATTTTTGTAACTTTTTTGTTTTTCAACCGATTTCGTTAAAACTCACAGGTTTTTAAGAAATTAGTAAATGAATATTAGAAAAAGTGGAAAAAATTGGAAAAACAAGATGGCGGCCGAGATTTAGATTTTTAAAATTTTTGATTTTTCGACCCCAAATCGCGGCACCACAGCTCCGAAACGGGGTAATTGACGATAATATTTTTTTCCTGTTTCCGCCCACAATTACCCTTAATTTTGACAAAACGGGTGTGGTTTTCAAAAATTCAAGATGGCGGCTGTCGTGGCGGCCATTCTGTTTGAGGTACGAAAAAACGCAATTTTAAAATTCAGATTTCTCACAGTTGGCAACATCGGAACGTTTCGACTTCTATGAAGCGATTGTTTGCATAGACTAGAGGTATAAATTGGTGGTAAAAAAAATACCCCACTTTTGGGGAAATTTCAAGATTTACCCCAAAAATTAAAAAATCGAAATACGGACTTTTTGCAAAATTTGAGTATGAGCAACCATTTGTTTTACTTGTACCAATGACATTTGAGTATTTTTGTCCTCATGGACTGGCAACACTGGAATTTATCAAAGAAAAAGTGATTTTCGCGACATGGTCTTTTTTCAGGGGCAATCATTTCGCCTGGGTGCGAGTGAGATGGAACATGTAAAAGTCATCAGGAGCGGTATATCCGGTACTTATTGAAAAAATTATAAAACTATGTGAATTGTTTCTATAAAACGAGTTGGCGGCCATTTTGTATTGTTGTTGGGTGTTTTTGAAAATTTTGATCATGTTTTTGAGGCAGTAGGCAACATTTTAGAAAGTTGACATGTATGAAGCGATTGTGCAACTCGACCGGCAGTATCAAGGTATGTACACAGTGTTGCCACATTTAGGGTAGTTTTTGAGATTTCCCCAAAAATTTCCTCCTGTAAAATTTTGTATGAAAATTTTTTTTTTCACTTATGGTTTCACAAAGAAGACAAAACTTTATTCCGAAAAAAAATATGGAGAGAGCTGATGATTGAGGGTTTCGGAGACGGGTGAAGGGCACGCTGAAAGTATTGAAGATAGGTGGGGGGTGCTCGAGCAAATGTCATTCGAATCGTCGTCCAATTGGGAGTGAACTGAAAAAAAATTCAAAATGGCGTAAAAAAGATGGCCGCCATACAAATTTCATTGTTATCCATCTCGGAGCGTATAAAAGATGGAAGAGTGGTTTCTTAGCAAAAGATGATCAAAATCCGAAGGTCTACTTGATGAATGGAAAAAAAATTCAAAATGGCGGAATTCATTTTTTCATAGAAAATGTATGGTGAATATTGAATTGCCTTTGATGCGGTTCTTCAGAGAATTCTCACAGAAAAATATGGGAAGACATGATGATTGAGGGTTAGTAAGATGGTTAGGGAGCCCGGGAAGGGTATTGTAGATAGAAAAGGGCTGCTCAAACAAAAACAAGATGGCGGCCGACGTGATATTTGTAACATTTTTGTTTTCCTACCGATTTCGTTAAAACTCGCAATTCTAGAAGAAATTAGGAAACTATTAATAGAAAAAGTAGAAAAAATTTAAAAAACAAGATGGCGGCTTAGCTGTAGTCTTTCAAATTTTCGATTTTTCAACAACGAACCGCGGCACCACAGCACCGAAACGGGGCAATTGACGATAATATTTTTTTCTGTTTCCGCCCAAAATTACCCTTAATTTTGACAGAACGTGAGTGGTTTTTAAATATTCAAGATGGCGGCTGTCGTGGCGGCCATTAAGTTTGAGGTACGAAAAAACGCAATTTTAAAATTCAAATTACTCACAGTTGACAACATCGGAGCGTTTCTACTTTTATGAAGCTATTGTATGTACAGACTTGAAGTATATATTGGTGAAAAAAATACCCCATTTTTGGGGAAATTTCAAGATCTACCCCAAAAATTAAAAAATCGAAATACGAACTTTTTGCAAAATCCGAGTATGAGCAACTACATTTTTTACCTGTACAAACGAAATTTGGATATTTTTATCGCCTGGGACTGAAAATTATCAAAGAAAAAGTTGTTTTCGCGATACGGTCTTTTTTCAGGGGTGATCATTTCGCCTGTGTGCGAGCGAGATGAAAACTTGAAACGTCATCAGGAGCGGTATCTCCTGTACTTAATGGAAAAATTATTCAACTTTCTAAAATAAATCAGTAAAATGAGTTGACGGCAATTTTGTATTTTATTTGTTTTGGAATTGATTTTGAACATGTTTTTGAGGCAGTTGGCAACATTTCGGAAAGTTGAAATGTATGAATCGACTGTGTAACTTAACCGGCAGTATCGATAAATGTAAACAGTGTTGCCACTTTCGGGGTAGTTTACGAGATTTTCCCCAAAAATTTTCTCCTGTAAAAATTTGTATGATTTTTTTTTTTTCACAAATGGTTTCACAAAAAAGACAAAAATGTATTCAGAAAAAAATATGGATAGAGCTGATGATTGAGGAACTCGGAGACGGGTGAAGGGCACGCTTAAGGTATTGAAGATAGGTGGGAGGTGCTCGAGCAAATGTCACTCGAAACGGCTTCCAATTGGCAGTGAGCTGGAAAAATATTCAAAATGGCGGAAAAAAGATGGCCGCCATACAAATTTCATCAGTGTCCATCTCAAAAAGTATAAAAGTTGGAAGAGTGGTTTCTTATCAAAAGATGATCAGGACCTTCGGACCCTGATCACTAGAAAAAAAAATTCAAAATGGAGGAATTTATTTCGGACCGACTAGGGACCGACTAGGGACCGACTAGGGTCCAACTGCGGACCGACTAGAGACCGCCTACGGAACGACTACGGACCGACTAGGGACCGACTAGGGACCGACTAGGAACCGACTAGGAACCGACTAGGGACCGACTAGGGACCGACTAGGGACCGACTAGGGACCGACTAGGGACCGACTAGAGACCGACTACGGACCGACTACGGCCGACTAGGGTAGACCGACTAGGGACCGACTACGGACCGACTAGAGAACGACTACGGACCGACTAGGGACCGACTAGGGACCGACTAGGGACCGACTACGGACCGACTAGAGACCGACTAGGGACCGACTATGGACCGACTATGGACCGACTAAGGACCGACTAGGGACTGACTAGGGACCGACTAGGGACCGACTACGGACCAACTAGGGACCGACTACGGACCGACTACGGACCGACTACTGACCGACTACGGACCGACAAGGGACCGACTAGGGACCGACTACGGACCGACTACGGACCGATTAGGGACCGACTAGGGACCGACTACGGATCGACTAGGGACCGACTAGGGATTGACTACGAACCGACTAGAGACCGACTAGGGACCGACTACGGACCGACTAGGGTAGACCGACTACGGACCGACTACGGACCGACTAGGGACCGACTACGGACCGACTAGGGACCGACTACGGACCGACTACGGACCGACTACGGACCGACTACGGTCCGACTACGGACTGACTGCGGACTGACTACGGACCGACTACGGGCCGACTACGGACCGACTACAGACCGACTGGGACCGACTACGGACCGACTAGGGACCGACTAGGGACCGACTAGGAACCGACTAGGGACCGACTAGGGACCGACTAGGGACCGACCAGGGACCGACTAGGGACCGACTAGGGACCAACTACGGACCGACTAGGGACCGACTAGGGACCGACTACGGACCGACTAGAGACCGACTACGGACCGACTACGGCCCACTAGGGTAGACCGACTAGGGACCGACTACGGACCGACTAGAGACCGACTACGGACCGACTAGGGACCAACTACGGACCGACTAGAGACCGACTAGGGACCGACTATGGACCGACTAGGGACCGACTAAGGACCGACTAGGGACCGACTAGGGACCGACTAGGGACCGACTAGGGACCGACTAGGGACCGACTACGGACCTACTAGGGACCGACTAGGGACCGATTACGGACCGACTAGGGACCGACTACGGACTGACAACGGACCAACTACAGACCGACTACGGACCGACTATGGACCGACTACGGACCGACTACGGACCGACTAGGGACCGACTAGGGACCGACTAGGGACCGACTACGGACCGACTAGAGACCGACTAGGGACCGACTATGGACCGACTAGGGACCGACTAAGGACCGACTAGGGACCGACTAGGGACCGACTAGGGACCGACTAGGGACCGACTAGGGACCGACTACGGACCTACTAGGGACCGACTAGGGACCGATTACGGACCGACTAGGGACCGACTACGGACCGACAAGAGACCGACTATGGACCGACTAGGGACCGACTACGGACTGACTAGGGACTGACTAGGGACCGACTAGGGACCGACTACGGACCGACTAGGGACCGACTACGGACCGACTATGGACCGACTAGGGACCGACTACGGACCGACTAGGGACCGACTAGGGACCAACTACGGACCGACTAGGGACCGACTACGGACCGCCTATGGACCGACTACGGACCGACTAGGGACCGACTAGGGACCGACTAGCGACCGACTAGGGACCGATTAAGGACCGACCGGGGACTTTTCGAGATTTCCCCAAAAATTTCCTCCTGTAAAATTTTATATGATTTTTTTTTTCACAAATGGTTTCACAGATAAGACAAAAATTCATTCGGTGAAAAAATATGGCGAGAGCTGATGATTGAGGATTTTGGAGACAAGTGAAGGATACAGAAGGGTAGAGTGCAGCCCCATGTTGTTGGTACTCCTTCTTATCTTCGTCTTTATGCTCACGTGGTCAGATTTTTAAAAGCTTATATCCGAAACTATATGGTGAAGCCCCATGTAGTTGGTACTCAAACTTCTTATTTTCGCGATGTCTGTGTGCTTACGTGGTCAGATTTTTAAAAGCTTATATCTCCAAAACTATAGGGTGCAGCTCCATGTTGTTGGTACTCAAACTTCTTATTTTCGCGATGTCTGTATGCTTACGTGGTCAGATTTTTAAAAGCTTATATCTCCAAAACTATAGGGTGCAGTCCCATGTTGTTGGTACGCAAAATTCTTATTTTCACGATGTCTGTGTGTTTACGTGGTCAGATTTTAAAAGCTTATATCTACGGAACTATAGGGTCGAGCCCCATGTTGTTGGTACTCAAACTTACTTTCACGATGTCTAGATGTTCACGTGATCAGATTTTTAAAATAATCAAATAAACTTTATTCAAAATTGGTACACTGTACACTTTTTGAACGTCAATTTAGGTACAGGCAATGGTGATAATTATTTACGGAAACTTAAAACTAAAACTACGAGGGTTCCAAACGCGCCCTGGTCTGAGAAGAGCCCACAACAAACTCAGCCGGGTTTATTTTTTTTTATTATCACCATCTTACAATATGGTATAATAGCCATAAAAATGATTTGAACTGTTGGCTTTTAGAGCAATCTATGTCCATGGATTTTTGTCATTAAAAAAATCTTTTAAGCTATAGTAAGACTTTTCAATTAATTTGCGTTTAATAAAACCTTTGAACTTATTGAGAGACATATCCAAAATGTTCTCTGGCAACATATTATAAAAAAGTACAGAATTACCAACAAATGATTTTCCAACTTTTCGCAGCCTAGTAGTGGGCAACACAAGTTTATCTTTATTTCTAAGATTAATGTTATGACAGTCACTTTTTTTCTTAAATTTATCGATATTTTTGTGTACATATATTAAATTTTCAAGAATATATTGGTTATAAACTGTCATAATTTTAACTTCCTTAAACTTATTTCTCAGTGACTCTCTGGGTCCCATATTATATATGGCACGAACAGCCCTCTTCTGCAGCACGAAAATGGAATTAATATCAGCAGCATTACCCCATAAAAGTATGCCATATGACATAATGCTGTGAAAGTAACTAAAATAAACTAACCTTGCAGTTTCAATATCAGTTAGTTGGCGAATCTTTTTAACCGCATATGCAGCAGAACTAAGTCTGTTCGATAAGTTATTTACATGAGGGCCCCATTGGAGTTTAGCATCTAACGTTATCCCCAGGAAAACAGCCGTATCCACTAGATCTAATTCCTCATTATTAAGCTGTACAGTGTTTTCAACTTGTTTAACATTAGGTAAAGTGAATTTAACACACTTAGTTTTTTTCCCATTAAGTAATAAGTTATTTGCTTCAAACCACTGTACCACTTTTGTGAGAGAATTGTTTACTTCGTCAGGTATTCTTTGGTATCTATCAATTTTAAACAAAAGTGATGTATCATCAGCAAACAATACTATCCCGTGACTATCCTTAGCGAGATAAGGAAGGTCATTAATATAAATAAGGAATAGAAAGGGCCCAAGAATAGAACCCTGTGGAACTCCTATTTTTACAGCTGATCCGGTAGACCGCTTTCCGTTCACATCTACTTTTTGTGTTCTATCATTAAGGTAAGAATTCATTAAATCCAAAGCTGCACCTTTAAAAGCTTATATCTCCGAAACTATAGGGTGCAACCCCATGTTATTATTACTCAAACTTCTTATTTTTGCGATGTCTATGTACTCACGTGATCAATTTTTAAATGCTTATATCCTTGAAATTATAGGGTGCAGCCCCATGTTATGTAACGTAGAACGTCCCCGCGAGCTGCTTTAGCAGCTCGCGCACCGAGCAACTAGTTATAATATATATAGCTCAATTACCACTCACTGACTGACTCATTGACATAATTGTTCTCCTAGAAAGAGACAGAAAACGATATAATCATGTATGAGAGATGTGTTCGGATGGGGGAGTCGAGTAGGGAAAAATTATGACATTTCAGAAAAACAAGATGGCGGCCGATGTGATTTTTGTAACTTTTTTGTTTTCCAACCGATTTCTTTCAAACTCGCAACAATTGAAAAAATTAGTAAACAATTAATAGAAAAAGTAAAAAAAATTGGAAAAACAAGATGGCGGCCGAGATTTAGATTTTTAAAAGTTTTGATTTTTCGACCCCAAACCGCGGCACCACAGCTCCGAAACGAGGTAATTTACGATAATAGTTTTTTCTGTTTCCGCCCACAATTACCCTTAATTTTTACAGAACGAGAGTGGTTTTAAAAAATTCAAGATGGCGGCTGTCGTGGCGGCCATTCGGTTTGAGGTACGAAAAAACCCAATTTTAAAATTCAAATTTCTCACAGTTGGCAACATCGGAGCGTTTCGACTTCTATGAAGCGATTGTATGCAAAGACTCGAAATATAGATTGGTGATAAAAAAAATACCCCACTTTTGGGGAAATTTCAAGATTTACCCAAAAAATAAAAAAATCTAAATACGGGTATTTTGCAAAATTCGAGTATGAGCAACTACGTGTTTTACTTGTACAAATGACATTTGGGTATCTTTGTCGCCAGAGACTGGCAACACTGGAATTTATCGAAGAAAAAGTGATTTTCGCGACATGCTCTTTTTTCAGGGGGTGTCATTTCGTCTGGGTGCAAGTGAGACGAAAAATTTAAACTTCATCAGAAGCGGTATATCCTATACTTAATGAAAATATTATAAGAGTATCTGAAATGTTTCTGTAAAACGAGTTGTCGGCCATTTTGTATTGTTGTTGGATGTTTTTGAAAATTTTGATCATGTTTTTAAGGCAGTTGGCAACATTTTGGAAAGTTGACATGTATGAATCGATTGTGTAACTTGACCGGCAGTATCGAGGATTGTAAACAGTGTTGCCATATTTGGGGTGGTTTTCGAGATTTCCCCAAAAATTTCCTTCTGTAAAATTTTGTATGAAAATATTTTTTTTCGCAAATGGTGTCACATAGAAGATAAAAAATTATTTTACGAAAAATATGGAGAGAGCTAATGATTGAGGGTTTCGGAGACGGGTGAAGGGCACGCTGAAGGTATTGAAGATAGGTGGGGGGTGCTCGAGCAAATGTCATTCAAAACATGGTCCAATTGGGAATGAGCTGAAAAAAAATTCAAAATGGCGAAAAAAAGATGGCCGCCATACAAATTTCGTCGGTGTCCATCTCGAAGGGTATAAAAGATGGAAGAGTGGTTTCTTAGCTAAAGTTGATCAGGATTCGAAGGTCTACTCGATGAATAGAAAAAAAATTCAAAATGGCGGAATTTATTTTTGCATAGAAAATGTATGGCGAATATTGAGTATGCAAGGCTTTGATTCTTTGGAGAACTCTTAAGTAAAATATGGGAAGACATGTTAAGTTTAAGTGCGGGAGTAGGAAAAAATTATGATATTTCAGAAAAACAAGATGGCGGCTGACGTGATTTTTGTAACTTTTTTGTTTTTCAACCGATTTCGTTACAACTCTCAACTATTGAAGAAATTAGTAGACAATTCATAGAAAATGTGGAAAAAAATTGAAAAAACAAGATGGCGGCCGCCGTGATTTTTGTAACTTTTTTGTTTTCCAACCGATTTCGTTACAACTCGCAACTATTGAAGAAATTAGTAGACGATTCATAGAAAATGTGGAAAAAAATTAAAATTCAAGATGGCGGCTGTCGTTGCGGCCATTCGCTTTGAGGTACGAAGAAACCCAATTTTAAAATTCAAATTTCTTACAGTTGCCGACATCGGAGGGTTTTGACTTTTATGAAGCGACTGTATGTATAGATTCGAAGTATAGATTGGTGCAAAAAATACCCCATTTTTGGGGAAATTTCAAGATTTACCCCAAAAATTAAAAAATCGAAATACGGACTTTTTGCAAAATCCGAGTATGAGCGAACACGTATTTTACTTGTACAAATGAATTTGGGTATTTTTGTCGTTGAGGACTGGCAACACTGGAATTTATCAAAGAAAAAGAGATTTTCTTGACATGGTCTTTCTCAGGGGAAATCATTTCGCCTGGATGCGAGCGAGATGTAAAATTGAAACGTCATAAGTAACGGTATATCCTAATTAATGGTAAAATTATAAAACTTTCTACTATGTGTCTGTAAAACGAGTTGACAGGCATTTTGTATTTTTTGTGTTTTTGAATTGATTTTGATCATGTTTTCGAGGCAGTTGGCAACATTTTGGAAAGTTGACATGTATGAATCGATTGTGTAACTTGACTGGCAATGTCGAGTAATGTAAACAGTGTTGCCACATTTGTAGTAGTTTTCGAGATTTTCCCTACAAATTTCCTCCTGTAAAATTTTGTAAGATTTTTTTTTTCACAAATGGTTTCACATAGAAGATAAAATTTATTCGGAGAAAAAATATATTGAGAGCGGATGATTGAGGATTTCGGACACGGGTGAATATCTCCCAAACTAAAGGGTGCAGCTGCATGTTGTTGGTACTCAAACTTCTTATTTTCGCGATGTCTGTGTGTTTACGTAGTCAGGTTTTTAAAAGCTTATATCTCCAAAACTATAGGGTGCAGCCCCATGTTGTTGGTATTCAAACTTCTTATTTTCGCGTTGTCTGTTTGCTTACGTGGTCAGATTTTTTCAAAGCTGATATCTCCGAAACTATAGGCTGCAGCCCCATGTTGTTGGTACTTAAACTTCTTATTTTTGCGATGTCTGTTTGCTTACGTGGTCAGATTTTTCAAAGCTGATATCTCCGTAACTATAGGCTGCAGCCCCATGTTGTTGGTACTTAAACTTCTTATTTTCGCGATGTCTATATGCTCACGTGGTCAGATTTTTAAAAGCTTATATCTCCAAAACTGTAGGGTGCAGCCCCATGTTGTTGGTACTCAAACTTCTTATTTTCGCGATGTCTGTTTGCTTACGTGGTCAGATTTTTCAAAGCTGATATCTCCGAAACTATAGGCTGTAGCCCCATGTTGTTGGTACTTAAACTTCTTATTTTCGCGATGTCTATATGCTCACGTGGTCAGATTTTTAAAATCTTATGTCTCCAAAATTATAGGGTGCAGCCCCATGTTGTTGGTACTCAAACTTCTTATTTTTGCGATGTCTGTTTGCTTACGTGGTCAGATTTTTCAAAGCTGATATCTCCGTAACTATAGGCTGCAGCCCCATGTTGTTGGTACTTAAACTTCTTATTTTCGCGATGTCTATATGCTCACGTGGTCAGATTTTTAAAAGCTTATATCTCCAAAACTGTAGGGTGCAGCCCCATGTTGTTGGTACTCAAACTTCTTATTTTCGCGATGTCTGTTTGCTTACGTGGTCAGATTTTTCAAAGCTGATATCTCCGAAACTATAGGCTGTAGCCCCATGTTGTTGGTACTTAAACTTCTTATTTTCGCGATGTCTATATGCTCACGTGGTCAGATTTTTAAAATCTTATGTCTCCAAAATTATAGGGTGCAGCCCCATGTTGTTGGTACTCAAACTTCTTATTTTCGCGATGTCTGTTTGCTTACGTGGTCAGATTTTTGAAAGCTTATAAATCTCCAAAACTATAGGGTACAGCCCCATGTTTTTGGTGCTCAAACTTCTTATTTTTGCGATGTCTGTTTGCTTACGTGGTCAGATTTTTGAAAGCTTATATCTCCAAAACTATAGGGACAGCCCCATGTTGTTGGTGCTCAAACTTATTATTTTTGCGATGTCTGTTTGCTTAAGTGGTCAGATTTTTCAAAGCTTATATCTCCGAAACTATAGGGTGCAGCCTCATGTTGTTGGTGCTTAAACTTCTTATTTTTGCGATGGCTGTGTGATTACGCAGTCAGAGTTTTAAAAGCTATAGGGTGCAGTTCCATGTTGTTGGTACTCAAACTTCTTATTTTCGTGATGTCTGTTTGCTTACGTGGTCAGATTTTTCAAAGCTGATATCTCCGAAACTGTAAGGTGCAGCCCCATGTTGTTGGTACTCAAACTTCTTATTTTCGCGATGTCTATATGCTCACGTGGTCAGATTTTTAAAATCTTATGTCTCCAAAATTATAGGGTGCAGCCCCATGTTGTTGGTACTCAAACTTCTTATTTTCGCGATGTCTATATGCTCACGTGGTCAGATTTTTAAAATCTTGTCTACAAAATTATAGGGTGCAGCCCCATGTTGTTGGTACTCAAACTTCTTATTTTCGCGATGTCTGTTTGCTTACGTGGTCAGATTTTTGAAAGCTGATATCTCCGAAACTATAGGCTGTAGCCCCATGTTGTTGGTACTTAAACTTCTTATTTTCGCGATGTCTATATGCTCACGTGGTCAGATTTTTAAAATCTTATGTCTCCAAAATTATAGGGTGCAGCCCCATGTTGTTGGTACTCAAACTTCTTATTTTCGCGATGTCTGTTTGCTTACGTGGTCAGATTTTTGAAAGCTTATAAATCTCCAAAACTATAGGGTACAGCCCCATGTTTTTGGTGCTCAAACTTCTTATTTTTGCGATGTCTGTTTGCTTACGTGGTCAGATTTTTGAAAGCTTATATCTCCAAAACTATAGGGACAGCCCCATGTTGTTGGTGCTCAAACTTATTATTTTTGCGATGTCTGTTTGCTTAAGTGGTCAGATTTTTCAAAGCTTATATCTCCGAAACTATAGGGTGCAGCCTCATGTTGTTGGTGCTTAAACTTCTTATTTTTGCGATGGCTGTGTGATTACGCAGTCAGAGTTTTAAAAGCTATAGGGTGCAGTTCCATGTTGTTGGTACTCAAACTTCTTATTTTCGTGATGTCTGTTTGCTTACGTGGTCAGATTTTTCAAAGCTGATATCTCCGAAACTGTAAGGTGCAGCCCCATGTTGTTGGTACTCAAACTTCTTATTTTCGCGATGTCTATATGCTCACGTGGTCAGATTTTTAAAATCTTATGTCTCCAAAATTATAGGGTGCAGCCCCATGTTGTTGGTACTCAAACTTCTTATTTTCGCGATGTCTATATGCTCACGTGGTCAGATTTTTAAAATCTTGTCTACAAAATTATAGGGTGCAGCCCCATGTTGTTGGTACTCAAACTTCTTATTTTCGCGATGTCTGTTTGCTTACGTGGTCAGATTTTTGAAAGCTTATATCTCCGAAACTATAGGGTACAGCCCCATGTTGTTGGTACTCAAACTTCTTATTTTCGCGATGTCTGTTTGCTTACGTGGTCAGATTTTTGAAAGCTTATATCTCAGAAACTATAGGGTAGAGCCCCATGTTGTTGGTGCTCAAACTTCTTATTTTCGCGATGTCTATATGCTCACGTGGTCAGATTTTTAAAAGCTTATATCTCAGAAACTATAGGGTACAAACAACTATAGGGTATAAAATTTTTTTCACTAATAGTTTCGTATAGAAGACAAAAATTCATTCGGAACAAAAATATGGAGAGAGCTGATGATTGAGGATTTCAGAGACGAGCGAATGGCACGTTTAAGGTATTGAAGATAGGTGGGGGGTGCTCGAGCAAATGTCACTCAAAACGTAATTTCTTAATTAAAGATGATCAGGATCCGAAGGTCTACTCGACGAATATAAAAAAAATCAAAATGGCGGAATTGAGTTTTCCATAGAAAATGTATGGCGAATATTGACTATGCAAGGCTTTGATGCGGTTCTTTGGAGAACTCTCAATTAAAATATGGGCAGATATGATGATTGAGGGTTTGGAAGATGAATATCAAATGGCGAATGTCCCCGCGAGCTGCTTTAGCAGCTCGCGCACCGAGCAACTAGTTAATATATATATAGCTGCTCGTGCTGATTGGGTCACTGACTGACTCATTGATCACCTCTCCTGTAAAATTTTGTATGAAAATATTTTTTTTTACTAATGGTTTCGTATAGAAGACAAAAATTCATTCGGAGGAAAAATATGGAGAGAGCTGATGATTGAGGATTTCAGAGACGAGCGAATGGCACGCTTAAGGTATTGAAGATAGGTGGGGGGTGCTCGAGCAAATGTCACTCTAAACGTCATCCAATTGGCAGTGAGTTGAAAAAAAATTCAAAATGGCGAAAAAAAGATGGCCGCCATACAAATTTCGTCGGTCTCCATCTCGGAGGATATAAAAGATGGAAGAGTGGTTTCTTTGCGAAAGATGATCAGAATCGGAAGGTCTACTTGATGAATAGAAAAAAATTCAAAATGGCGGAATTTATTTTTCCATAGAAAATGTATGGCGAATATTGAGAGACAGAAGTTGTGAACTATGCAAGGCTTTGATGCGGTTCTTTGGAGAAATCTCAAAGAAAACTATGGGAACACATGATGATTGAGGGTTTGGAAGATGGTTGATAAGCCCGGGCAGGGTATTGTAGATAGGTCGGAGGTGCTCAAACAAATATTACTCGAAACCTCATCCAATTGGCACTGAGCTGAAAAAAAACCCAAAATGACGGATTCAAGATGGCGGCTATACAAATTTCGTCGGTGTCTATCTCACCAAGTATAAAAGATGGAAGAGTGATTTCTTGGCAAAAGATGATCAAGAACTAAAGATCTACAATTTGATGAACAGAAAAAAATCAAGATGGCAAAATTTATTTTTTTCACACAAAATATACAATGGCGAATATTGAAGAGAATTTAAGTTGGGAAACTATACAAGACTTTGTTTTAATAAGATATAAGAACTCTCCTTCTGGAAAATGACTCGGAGAAAAAAATTTGGAGAGTGATGATGATCGAGGGTTTGGAAGATGGATGAGGAGCACGGCCAGGGTTAAAGATGCTGAAAATGATAGAAGGTGGAGGCTGCTAAAACAAAAATAATACTGAAATCCCCGCGGTCCGCTTTAGCGGGCCGCGCAGCCAAGCGCCCTACTAGTATAGATATATAGCTTTAGATTTCGGTTTTTTCAAAATCCCGTGGTAACTGTGCATTTTTCCATAGCCTAAGTGTTAAGTCAGGGCATAATCTATATCCATTCAAAATTTCAGCCAAATCAGTTCAGTAGTTGCACCGTTATAGAGTAACAAACATACACACACACACACACACACACACACACACACACACACACACACACACACACACACACACACACACACAACGTTTGCCTTTATAATATTAGTGCAATCGATACTTACAGATTAAAAATATCCTAATATCCAAACTCTGTCTTTGATTTAATACTTAAATATGTATAATGTATATACTTGATTATAAATAGCACGGCAAGCTCTTAGGTAGTCTTACGTGAAAATTGGCGCGATTATTTACATCCAAAATCACTTTGTAATCCCGAAGAAGGAGCTATAAATTTTAGCCCTCTCATTTGAATAATAAATGGGCATTAAGTATGTATAATTAATTCGTCTTAATCGCCCAGATCACGGCGGCAAAGAGCGTATCGCCCGGGATTACCGCCCAAAGAGGATCGATGCCGCAATTTGGGGCTCTAAGCGTATCATTTATCCGCTTAAATTCGCTCACGGCTGACGGTCCCAACAGTCAAGGTAAATAGCCGATTATGAGCGACCACTCGTATATCCGCTTATGACTAACGATGCTCCGAATACAAATAGTGCAAATGAAATCTTTGTCCATTGACGATCGTCATGATCATCATGATCAACCCATTACCGGCTCACTACAGAGCACGGGTCTCCTTCTCAGAGTGAGAAGGGTTTTGGCCATAGTCTACCACGCTGGCCAAGCGGATTGGCAAACTTCACACACCTTTGAGAAAATTATGGAGAACTCTCAGGCATGCAGGTTTCCTCACGATGTTTTCCTTCACCGTTAAAGCAAGTGATATTTAAATACTTAAAACGCACATAACACCGAAAAGTTAGAGGTGCGTGCCCCGGGATCGAACCCACGACCTTCGATTAGAAGTCGGTCGTTCTAACCACTAGGCTATCACAGCTAGGCTATCACACCATTGAAGATGTTAAAACGAAATCTACTGTACGAGTATTTATCTTATACGTAAATCTACTGAACGGATTTTCACGCGGTTTTCACCAAATACCAATACGCAGAGTGATTCATGAGGAAGGTTATGGTGTATACACCTATATTTGTTAATGTTTTCTCTAAATTGTTTGAAAAGTGACGATAATATTCTTTCTAACAGTTAAAGATCTGTTAATAGTTTCAAATAGGAATCCAGAGATTTTCAATTAATAAAGAGTGAATAAGCTTCTAGATGAAGCTGCATCAGCACTCGCCATCAACTAGTGTTATTGCAGTCAAAAGCTAGTAAAATAAACATCGGAAGGTCTAAGAAACCATGGTGACGATTTCAGAAAATAAATTTATTTATTTTGGCAACCAAAACAGATTACAATATGTTATAATTCTAACCTAAGAGCGCTTGTCCACCGCCACCGTCACCGGGACGTCACCGAGAACGAGATTATTTCTGTATGAGAACAAGTTGACGTGACGGGCGTGCGGTGGACACACGGCCGTAGTAAATGTATGTATCACTAAATCGGCGCCGTCATCTCGTTGTCGGTGACGTCCCGGTGACGGTGGCGGTGGTCAAACGCTCTTAGTCTTAGGCCTAGGCCGCATTGCGAAATTTATTCGCGCGAATTTTTCCGCAAAATTCTGTGACATATGGGAATGTATGAAGCTGCACGCACATGCGATTTAAAATTCGCGAGAAAAATATATTAAAATGCGGAATATAAACCGCGCGAATTTTATTCGCGCAGTTTATATTCCGCATAATATTCCGAATAATTTTCGCAGTGCGGCCCCGCTCTTAAGGTGGTACGTTTTATATACCTACTAATTTATTATTACCATTTAAGAACGAATGGATTATATATTTACACTGAAATTACATCGCACAGCCTTAATTTAATGTTTAATTTGCGGAAAATTTTATTTACATAAAGAAAACATTACATAAACAGCTAAAGGTGAAGTAAAGCCATCTCGGTCAGCTAGGAAAAACAGCGTTTAATAGATGGCTATTATAATAATTAAGCTGTCTATGTAATGTTTTCTTTATGTAAATATAATTTCGCTCAAATTAAAAATTATATTAAGGCTGTGCGATGTAATTTCAGTGTAAATATATAATCCATTCGCTCTTGAATGGTAACATGAAGTTAGTATGGAAAACGTAACACCTTAAATCGCTACATTTTGTTCATATATACGTAGCATTTTGTAGTAGCAGTTTGTAGTGAACGATGAAATCAAACCCTCTTTCAATTGCGAAAACATGCCATGCTACGTTAACTAGTACAAAATTAGTGCGAAATCGCATGTCTTAATTACCAAAAAAAAAAAAAACTAGATTTTTGTGACGCGGAAAATGCCGAAATGGCGGGAAACCCTTCCAAAAATTAATTATCCCCGAACACAAAATATCGTTTCCTCTCGGAGTCGTCGCTCTCAGTAAATCACGACGTATGAAGCCGGTACATTGAAGGCTGGAGATTAAACCCGAGTTATTAATCCCCACTAGGACGCTTTTCATACCTGGATGTCTAGCATATAGTCAAAGAGACGGCTTCTAGATTCTAGAAAAAAAAAATGCAGTCAGCATTTTTTTTTTCAAAACCGACTTCGAATGCCACAGCAAAGTATATAATTAAAATAGTCTTTATTTGTACACGTTTCTTGGAAGTTGGGTGAGCGTCAAGCGTCGGTTTCGGAGTTTATTTTTATGCTCTTTTTACCCGACTACGGCAAAGCCAAAAGGAAGGGTTATGATTTTAACAGTCTATGTATGTATGTATATATGTATGTATGTTTGTGGCCGATTTTCGTATGAGATTCTGTGTGTACCACCGTAGCGCCTAAACTACTGGCCCGATTTTGATGAATGACTTTTGATGGGTGACATTATTAAGTAGTCTTAGTCGTACCCGTAGTCGGGTTTTAGTTTACGAACTTTATACTTGTTATATGAGTTGAGAACCTAATGATTATTTAGAAATCGGTTAGGTATCAATGCAATTTTTTTAATAGCTACCTGACCTAATCTACTATGTCCACGTGAAACTGTACAAGGTATGTCCAGGTGGAACGCTTTTAAGAAACATAATGACTGCATTGCATTGAACAGCCAGGATGATTCTTTGGACAAAAATAACCCCAAGTTTCTGTCACCAGAAGAGGCAATTGATCGTGCTTAAATAACTTGTAAGTTTCTCCAAGCTCCAGGGAGAGGCAAACTTGCGCCACTTACCGAATCCAGCCATTTAAGCTGCGACTCCCGGTCCTGATGATGATTTCATAGAGACAATGTATCAAAGCACGTTGCATCTTTAAACCAGCGAATCATACCCGGTCCTCATCTAGTCACTTAACACACTAATATCTAAAAAAATATATATATTTTTACCGTAAAAGAAAAGTCATTACGTACGGGAGCCTCTTGACATGTTTTATATCATTCATTAAAAACACAAGCTAGGAGACTGTTGGTAAATAATGACAAAAATATATAGTATACCAGCGAGTGAATAAAACGTTACTATGTTCAAGCAAAATTATAGGCGTTCATTAAACGATTGGTTCTGCATTAGTCAACTTCATTAATTAAAATGAGTGATGAATGATTGATGGAGGACAGGATTTTTCAGTTATTTGTCATGAAAATATCATTCATGGTAGGTTTTTCATCTGTCATGACAGCATATATATACTTTGTTGTGAGTTATTCTAATTATTGTATGTTTCAAATACCTAGGAGCGGGTTCCATTAGATTGTAAGATTTGCTTAACGTAAGTTAAGTTTTAAGTTTTGCCAAGGTCACTGTTGCAACCGAAGAATAGTTATAGAGACCATAGATATTGTCTCAGAGGCGTATTTCATATTTGGCAATATGCACTGTTCGAAGATTTTATTCTTCTGGCACTGAACATATAGGATACTTTTTATCCCGAAATTCAGCACGGTTCCCTTGGGAGAGGGGATGAAATTCAAGATGTGTACTTAGCTGTAATTCATTAACGCGTGGTCCGATTTCATTCATTCTTTTTTTTTAGAAAGGAAATACTTTAAAAATTACTGGCTAATCTCACAAAAGGCTGGATCGATTTTGATGGGACTTTCACTGGCGGATGTTTACATTTTGATCTACCTAAACATCCGCCAGTGAACTTTTAACAGTTTTTAGCAAGGTATGAGCTCAAAGGAGCTTAGGAAAGACAAAATGATTCCCACGGGATGTTTAAAAACCAATATCCACGCGAACGAAGTCGCGGGTTTCCGCTTGTTAATTAATAATTTCTTAGTATGTTCATCACTCCTTTACGAACATTACCTCAAATTGTTTACGCAATTCACTTAAGACATTTAGCAAAACTTCTGAATCTCAAGACATAGCTTACAAGTTTCCAAAGATCAATTATTATTAAGAGCAGCATCACTCGATCATCGGGTAGGTACGAATTGAGATTTTACAGTACCAACATGGCGCTTAGGTTAATTGAGGAACGCTTAATAGATTATTTCCTTATTGAATATTCAGATTGTGATAATTTTGCTTTTGAAGAGAGAATTTTAAATGATTAATAATCGAATTATGAAGCAGTTATGTGAATTCATTTAGGTAAGTTTAGGTAAGCTTTCTAGTGCAAGGTTTCTCTAAGTGGGTAACGCGTCCTTTTAAGGATCCGCCAGTTGATGGTAGGGGGTTTGCGGGTTACCTTATCCGGATTAATACGAAACCAGTTTTGGATGCCAGTTCTACTGGCAGCCAGTGCTAGCTTTAAGTCGAGTTTATGCGAAGGCAATGCACTGTCAGACTTACAAGCCAGTGCTGGCAAAAACAGACGGATGCTCTATTCAAGCCAGAACTGGCTTAAAAAATATATACAAGATAACGCTGGCTGCCAGTGGAACTGGCACTTAAAGCTAGCTTCGTGTAATTGTAGCTTCGTATAATTCCGGCTTTATATTTTTTTTTAATTTTTTTTTTTTTTTATATACACACATACACACACGGTCGGCTGTTCCTAAAGTAGGCAACTTAATGCCTGTGTTATTGGTAACAACCGACTGATATACATATTTACATATATTACACACATAAATATTTAATAAATGTATATAAATACATAATACATACTTATATACTTACATAAATACACCCAGACTCGGGACGGGAATCGAACCCGCGACCCGGGAGAGGTAGGCAGGATCACTGCCAACCGCGCCAACGGGCCAGCCTTTCGCTGTATTGGCTTCGTGTAAACATTTTTCCAGCTCAGCCAATCTGCAAGCTAACAAACCAGTGCAGCGTTGGCTTGCAGATTTGCTTCGCATAAACCCGGCTTTAGGGCGACTGACCAGTTTTTAAACCTGTACCCTTAGTACATGTGTGAACTTTTCGACAACTTGATACATTTCGAGGATCAAAACACTAGGTATAGATATCAGACTAAAAATTATTTAAAGTAGTGTTCATTTAAATTATTTTAAAGTTAAGTCTTCAATTCATCACATTTTCCATAATCAAGCTTCTAAAGAAGTCTGATAGACGTTAACGAAGTCTAGTTTTAATTTAAAACCTGAAGAAAATAATATTTTTTCATGGCTGGCAGGTATCAAGGTAAATTAAACAAATTTAATACTTTCCCGTCTAGCTTTCCTTTAATACTAGCTTGGCAACGTTGAAATGGAGTCAGATAATAAGTAAAATTCTCGCGAAAAAATTCAAATGCCATTTTCAGGAATGTTGGCCAAAATGAAAAGTACTCGAAAGAAAATTACGTAGAACCTCCACTAACAGTTGGTGCGACTTTGAGAACTTGTTTAATCTAACTTGTGGCATTGCCATTTTTGGCTATCATGCAACTCGAGTTTGTGCAATGGCTAAAGGGTCCCACAGACTCACAGTCCGTCGGTAAATAATTTTATACTATATCAAGAACCAAATTTTATATCAAGTATCAATTACTTTCTGAATCAAGTAATACATTTATTACAATGATCCAGAAAGTATACTGCATCAAAGATTTCGTCGAAAGAGATCGTTGTTCGTTTAAACAATTTATTTATTTTAATATATTTTTCCTTTATGGCGCTTCATATAATAATAATATGTACAATTATACATTTATTTATTGCAAGTGTATACATTTATGTACGTCCCCATATTGGTACAAGGATATCTCATTCGCAACTCGTCCAGTGTACACACTCATGGGAAATCTAGCCACTGTTGATTCAATAGAATTTTTTGCTTTTCATCCTTTTGTGTGTAAACAAACAGTGAACATACATGCCCACGGACATTCATCTGTAAAACAGAACGGCTCTTGAGAACTCTGTTGCGCGGAAAATTTGAATTTTTATTTAGATCTTTGCCTCAATTTACTGTAGTAGAAAAGGCAATGGAATTTACTTTTTCACTATTATGGTTAATGTCTGACTTTTGTGTAGTGTTGATGTCTTTAGCATACGTCCGCGACAAAACTATGGCTGCAGAATGATAAAAATAGAGAATATAGTCAAATTTTTGCATTAGAACGGAGAGTTTCACTACGGTTTTGTTACTAGAACATTCTAGACTGTATAAATCTCATATAAATAAAATTCATTTGTTCCCCAGGGTTATCTCTTATCTATAATTGGGGGTATCTTATGAAAACTAACGCATACCTGACGACCTAGGCCTTAGAGCGCTTGTCCACCGCCACCGTCACCGGGACGTCACCGAGAACGAGATTATTTTTGATCGAGAACAAGTTGACGTGACGGGCGTGCGGTGGACACACGGCCGTAGTAAATGTATGTATCACTAAATCGGCGCCGTCATCTTTTTGTCGGTGACGTCCCGGTGACGGTGGCGGTGGACAATCGCCCTTACTGTTAGACTAGGTAATTTGTTTAGCATTCTTAACACTACAAACAAACATCAACATAGTGCATAATCCAGCCTATTGTTTTTGCTATTTTTACTATCTGTTACTGATATTATTTTGTAAATATCTTTGGTTGGGCCCAATTTGCAAGCACGGATGTACCAGTGTCACGATCTCTGTATAAATAAATAACAATTCACACTTTATTTCTGTGGGTATTCATTTTGACAGGTGTCGTAAACATATGCGGAAATTCATGGGAAATTCCTTATTTCAAAATTAAATTTAAAAAAAATACTTACAGATAGTTTAACTTCGCATACGCGACTGCTTTTGATATCTAGTATAATTATTTAGGTGCACAATTTTACATAAATTAATCAAAATTGTGACATACACACATCAACACCCTCTAGGGATATTCTGATTTACTCAATTTATTCAAAATTGGTTATAACTAACATACAACATATGTATGTATATTTTTGTAAAGCCTATTTATCAGACTATCCTTTAGAATAAAACAAAATTAGTTTTTTTGTGTAAATAATTTTTTATTGAAATAAAGACAAAGAGTGAAATGATGGTAAACTTAAGGATGAATATCTTTTTAAGAAAAAAATATAATTTTAGCAAAATTATCAGGTTTTTTAGCAGTTACGCAAAAAATTATTTAAAATTAGTAGTCAGTAAAACCACCCATGACGTTAACCAAGGTCCTACAACGGTTTTTCATGCTTTGAATCAAGTTATCAAAGTCTTGCTGTGGGATATTGTCCCAGGTCCTGCTAAGATGCAAAAAAAGTTGCTCTGCAGTCGCATTGTTCGGAGGAAAACTTCTCAAAGCCCTTCCTTGGAGCATGTCCTATGCCTGCTCTATGGGGTTTAGGTCTGGTGATTGAGCGGGCCAGTCTAAGATCGACACATAGTGTTCTTGTAGCTAGCTGGTCACCACTCGCACAGTGTGCGAACGGGCGTTGTCGTGCATGAGCGCGAAAACTTGGCCCATTTGCAGTTGATGGGGATAGATTATTGGTGCTAGCACCTGATTACGGTATTTTTCAGAAGTCATGGTGTTTCTGATTCAAACGAGATCTGTTCTTCCACCGATACGAACTCCCGCCCAAACCATAATTGTTTTGCCGTGGTATGACTGGACTTCCTGAGGGTGTCGCAGATGGTTCTCACGACCAGGAGTTCACCATACATGTACTCTTCAGGATGAAATCCGAATCGGAGCTCATCGGTAAACAGCACTACAGACCACTAGTTATCTTCCTAGAGCAAATGTTCGCGAGCCCACTATAATCTTCGTCCACGATTTCCTCTTCGTAGTGCTGGAGTACGAAGCGGTTTGCGAGCATGAAGGTTAGCCTCCTGCAGTCTTCTCCTCACAGTTTTGTCACTGACAAGCAAATGGTGGTCTGACTACAGCCTTTAAACCAATTGCATGGCTGTAGCATTTGGTTGTCTTCTCGCGGTCATTTGCAAAAATCGGTCCTATCTTTGGGTGTTTATGCGCTTCTCGCCTGGGCGCCTTTCAGCCACTTCACCAGTGGTGCGATAACGTGACCAAAACCTTTTTTCTTGTTTCAATCGCCTCGGCAATACTTCGTTGAGGAGCCCCAACTTGGAGCATACCTACTGCCCTTAACATTTCGTCTCTTGTTAAATGGCGCCTTTGCATGATGCATACAGTTGCATAAATTAGAAATTAACCAATAATTTTCATTAAAACATTCATTTGATACAAAAATATACCAAAAACTGGGTTAGGTCAATTGAAACCTTCAAACTTCGCTACAATTATGCCGCACAAATCATTTGTTTTTAATTTATTTTTTCAAATTCAAATTTAGAATCATTCAATATGGCCTACAAAATAAGCTTTCATTAAAATAATTTTAAACCGGTTAATATTTTTCGAGTTTCAGAACTTTATACAAAATATCCCTAGACGGTGTTGATGTGCATAGTTGAATGAAATTATTTTACTTAGGTTATTAATTGTATTCAATATAATAAGTAATATACTGGCTTCTGCCCGCGGATGCGCCCGCGTGAATTACGGTTTTTCACAATTCCCGAGGGAATCGTGGATTTCCGGTTCCCGTTCCCGCTCACTTTTCCAACCTTTATACCTACTTTCAAGAAAGTTTGCTATAGTGATCTATTTATTGCTGTAGTTATATATTTCGGTTTTTTCAAAATCCCGTGGGAACTGTGGATTTTTCCAGGATAAAAAGTAAAAGTAGCCTATGTGTTAAGTCAGGGCATAATCTACATTTAAAATTTCAGCCAAATCGGTTCAGTAGTAGTCACACACACACACACACACACACACACACACACACACACACACACACACACACAAACTTTCGCCTTTAAAATATTAGTGTGATATAATATTTTTCATAAGAGCATAAAAAGAGAAAAAATTAAAAATTACAGATATATTTTTTATTCTTTTCTTATTCCACATGAGAACTTAGGTTCCTTCAGGACCCATTTCAATCTTCATGAAAACTAAGTTTAGAGAACTTGTTTTTATTATATATTTTTTGTTGTTGATTAAGTTAAACAGTTTCTACTTTCAGCCAGATATTATTTTGGTTATGTTAATGGACTTTAAAAGTTCGTAGCCGTTTCGTTCTCAAAAATTGCAGATAGGTATGTTTAAATTTGCATGTCTGGCCCAACGCCAAGGTTTTGTATCGCTCACTTCGCTTCACATTTTCAATTCGCGACAAGACTAAAGTTGACACTGATATAGAAAATCAAAGACATACATACAGCCTCGAATGTAGAAGTGACCATAGTAAGTACTAATGGGCCAACTCTAATTTACGAAATTCCAAGATACGCACCAAGATGTTGAGCCACCAAAGTAAAAAATAAATAAAGGCTGTTCTTTTTTCTGACTCAACATTTTACGTCAGAGTGACGCCAAGACATCAATTTTATTTTTTTGTGCTATTTATCTATGTTTTAAGTAAAACAGACAGTTGACAGCACAACAATAGAAAGTCCTATGCGAAACATATATATACAAATGATTTACAGCTTGAGAGAGCTATAAGCCTTCTAAATACAATGATAGGTACCCCATTGAATGGTTTGACGCCAATACAACGGCATTCCATATATAACTGAAGGCAGACGAAGCAAACCGAAGACTTCATGTTTTTGACCAAGTGCCAGCAAACAGGTTGACGCCTGCATGCGAAAAAGTCACGATGTATCTTTATGGTGTTTATATCAACGGCAGTTGGTATTGCGTTTGACACAAACATTTGCATACAGTTCTCTACGGGCGTATGTGATTTATTGGTTTACTTTTAAGAGTATTAATTGTTGTTTTTAATTGTTCCAGACAGCGCAGTTTCAGTTTAATAATTGGCCTTAAACGTCGGTTTTGATTTATGATGAACGCTATTAGAATTTATTTGTGATATACAATAATATTTCATATCTGTCAATTTTATGAGTAACTCCTCGTTTCTGATTTGATCACGTAGAAAAACTCCATCGGCGCTTATTGACTCAGCTTTCTTATGAGGCCAAATAATTGGCAACCATGTATCAGAACCATATGTCACATTCATTGGCAACAGGCACTTCGAAAAGACTTTTGTTTTCAGGCAATTATGCATAGGCTTTGGAATGAGAAGACAATATACAACCTCCATCACCCACTTACCTATTGACTCAACTTTCTTATGAGGCCAAAATAAATTACTGGCGTCCATGTACCAGAAACATATATGTCACATTAACTGGCAACACGCACTGTTCGAAGACTTTTCTCTTATGGCACATTTTGTACGTAAAGACAGAAAATCTTTCCGAAATTAGCTAACATCTATCTATATTATATATAACACAAAGTCGTGTTAGTTCGAACACTTATAACTCGAGAACGGCTGGAGGGGTTTTCATGGTTTTTGATTTGTTGTGTATGTCTCCGTCCAGAATAGCATAATAACTATTAAAAACATTAGAAAATTAACAAAAAAATAAAATAAGAGGAAAAACATTTTCCCATACAAAATGTTCACGGGTTTCGTAACTGTCAAACATCCCGGCGCGTGGATACAGTAAACTCTTTCACCCGTACCTATATTATAATTCTTCCATACGTGTGTTTGTCACCTAACTCCTCCTAAACGGCTGGACCGATTTGGATGAAATTTTGTGTGTATAATTCAATCCTGGATGGTTTGAAAACACAATTACCGGGTAGGTACAGATAACCTGCCAGGTCTCAGTAAGTGGCGCCGATGTCGGTATGTCACCGGGCAGGACGAAGTCTGCCGGGTCCACTAGTAAGGATATATTTTGTTAACTTGTTACATGTTGTAAATGCTATAAATAATAATCTATACATAGTATAAAACAAAGTCGCTCCCATCGCTTGTTCAACGGATTTTAATGCGGTTTTTAGCAATAGATATACTTAGAGTGATTCAAGAGGAAGGTTTATAAGTAGAGAAAAGCCGAGAAATTCAAAAATTTGTAATGTGATGTCGTAACAAACATATTTTTTTTGGCTTTTATTCTATTCTACAATGTATGGTGGGATAGTATCGGATAATTACTACCCGTGCGAAGCTCGGAGCGGGTCGCTAGTTGGTACAAGTCACGGCAAATAAGTCGAACGGTGACCTTCAATGCGCAGAAGTCGAAAATGAGGTATCTCGGGGTGTGAGGGGGTCGCGGAGAGGGCGTGGGGGTCGTTCGTAAGCACTGATTAGCTCTCGCGGATCCCTCGTAAGCGCTGATTGGCTCTCCAATCGTACTGTGTCCCGCTCACTCGTACGACGCTGCGCGCACTTGAAGGTCACCTCTCGATTTACGTACCGAGGGTTATATATTACAAATAATTATTTTCAGATCCCGTTATTTAAACGTCACCAAGTCGTTTAACAGCTGGATGAAGGCTTCCATTCCGCCTCCTTACAGAACAAAAGGCTAAATAACAATGGACCGCCGCCATTGTGAGCGGACATCTCATTCTGAGACCTGTGCTGGGCAATTACCGGCGGAATTCGCCTTAAATATCTGGTTCTTTATAGCGAGTGGATTATGTGGACATGAAAATAAAGACTTCATGCGCAAGGCTCATCAGTGGAGTGCTCCACCTTCCATATATTCGGCTATTTGAACTAAACTTGATTTCTTCAACCCTAGATTACTAAACTATCCTACGAGTGCGTTGTTACTAAACATTCGTAAAAATTACGACAGAAATGGAACGAGAATAAATAAGATAATCAAAAACTTTAATTATTTATTTTAGAATTAATAGGAACATTCTTTGGGTTTAAGAGATCACGTAATAATGAAAAAAAAAATTAAAAAATATTTTACACAGTTGGACACAAATGTTCATGTTACGGGCCCTATGCACGGCTCATTTACATTTCATATAAAAGTTTGTTGTCATTTTTCTTGACTTGCTACTTCTTACTGCTTCAGGAACAGATTCAAAGGGTAAAGATAATTTTTATTAGCTCTTTGGAAAACACAATGTCGGCAGAGTCCCACTGGTGGATTTGACATGCAGAGGAATCGCTCGGAACTATTGGATATAAGTGGCGCAATACTGCGGTATATGGAAGTGCCTACAAGTCTTCTATGTCTAACTGTAGACGTCTATCAGTTGACGACGACGACAACCGAATTAGCACCAGCACCAGACATTTTCAAGCTAAAGCCAACGCCAACACGCAATCCTCAGCGGCATACGCCATGCAAATGTTACAGTGGAACATTTTCTCGCGTGTACCGTTCCTAGGTAGGGGAAATCTAATTTAATTTAAAAGCGTAGCATTCCAGTCTGATTGCCGGTGTTATTCTTGATAAGAATCAATTTACTTACTGTGTAATTACTCGTTAGTGCTTGTTAAAAGTCTAAACATGAATAATTATTCTCCACAAAGTATTTAAAACTTTGACTTAGACCAAATAATAGAAAAAAAATTGGTTATCTGTAAAGTCGATTTACGGACGATAATAATTAGTGATAACATCTTAAGAAATCAAAGCACGCTACGTGCTACGTTCCGCGTTACGTGTTACGTGCTACGCGCTACGTTCCGCGTTACGTGCTACGTGCTACGCCCTACGTTCCGTGCTACGTGCTACGTGCTACGTGCTACGGGCTACGTTCCGCGGTGAGTGAAAATGAGTCATGATTTTTTACCATGTAGCCGGCGTTCATCAATTTATAAGACGTAATCACGTCAAAAAAATTACGATAAAGTGAATAAATAATTATTGAAGTATTAGTAGTGAATAAGTTTTGAAAGAAACAAACCTCATATCATCAAGATTCATAGAGTCGCAAAGCTGAAGTGGCAATGGGCGGGCACATAGCTCGAAGAACTGATGGATATTGGAGTCCCAAGGTACTTGAAAAGTGACCTCGCTCTTACTATGGAGGTAAAAATACTGATGCAAAATAAACTATAATTCATTTAACTGCTTGACGGGATACTGTCGATCGTTTTAAAATGATATCTACAGTGTGAGGATCGCATTCACCGCTAACTGGAGACACACTTAAAATGCATTGTTGTAGTATGAGTATAAGAATTCAGCCAACCACCACAATTAAAATTGTAGCAATGATTGATGCACTTTTTAGAAAATAAACCTAGCTCTTAGTTTGGGTGAGTGACACTGACTAATTTACGAACGTCAAAATGTTTACTTTGGAATCAATCCCATAAAAAAATTTTGGCACAACATTTTAATTATATTATCCACTTTATAGTAATTCTTTTTTTATAAGAAACAAACCACTCAAATCAACAAGCAAAAGCTGTGACCCTTTGCCAACCCCTGGCCCAGTTTCAAATTTTCAATCCGCAACAAGACAAAGTTGGTTTTTCGTTCGACAGGATACATTTGCATACAGTGTGCTTAGTCTAAAGCGGAGCACATTCAGCATTGTTCGAATGCTGAATGTATTGGCAAACTCAAACCTTAATACAAGCCATTTTAGGTCTATTTTACTCTGAAATCGATCAATAGTTTTCGAGTTCGTTTTCGAGTGCTCCGCTTTAGACTAAGCACACAGGCCGCGGCGGATGTGTGATTAATGTGTTTACTTTCCAGCGCACGTATTGATTGCCGCGGCCGATTGATTGATACGAGGCTCCGTGGGCCTTTGAATGGAAAACATTTTATTAATGAACGGTTATTGAATTTTAAATGAACCGCCGCCGCCGGGCGGTGAACGAGCCGCCGATAAATAAAGCGGCTCCAGAAAAGTTAATTTCTGAAAAAGAAGTCTATTTAGGTGCTTTACAGCTTGAATGATTGCGCGACGCAAAGCTATCCGTCGGGCCATGACACAACAGATTGGTATTTTTTAATGTGTAGAATTAAGTTAAAGGTAAGGTAAGGTTTTTGACGACCTATACCTGGCGCAATGGTGAGTTCTGTGTTCCTATAAGTGGGATGTTCCGTGTTGGATTGCCGGCAAGGCAATTGGGGAATTTATTATTTCTAGTTTATTTGGTCTGATGGGAGGCCTAAGCGGTGTCTAGTTACCACCCTATCGGCAAAGCCGTGCCAAGCCATTTCCAGTACGATACCGTTTAGAAACCGATCAGAGATATGGGTTTAATAAAGGCTCGTCCACGTTAACCCGCTTCCATCTTAGACTGCATCGTTACTTAACATCAGATCGGCTAATTGTAGATGCGCAAAAAAAAATATCCAAGCCGTTAAAATCGTTAAGTCCATGGCTGTTACTGTCAAGAACATTATATGTCCGCATTAAGATGGACTTCCATGGGTTGTGATGCAACAGACCGCAGTGTGACTCATGTAAGTCCACCTTAAGTAAAGAACCCTAATCTCATCCCGATAAGCTAATCAGCAAGGCTAATTTCGTTCAAAACACGATTATGTTCAGAAACATTTTTCAGAATACTTCAAACCCGGTATAAATACAAGTTCCTTACCCTTTCCGTCTCACTCTCTCAGGTTGCAAAGTCACAAAATACCGCAAGTTAGATTAAACAAGTTTTCAAAGTCGTGCAAACTGTTAGGGACCTTTCAGATGGACCGGCGCGGAGAGGAGAGCAAATTTTAATCGCATTTAAAATAGAAGCTTAAGACATTGAAATAAGCTTTATTTTTACATTTTATCTCTTTTATGATAAGAGGATGCTCGAGGATGCTCCCAATACGCTCAGTGTGAAATATTAAGAGCAGCCGCTCGGCTGCTCGTCGAGCCGGTCGGCTGCTCCATGCTCGTGCTCTTTCGCGCTCGAGCATCCGACCGGCTCCATTCGCGTGCTCTTTCATGCTCGCGCAGCCGACCGTAGGCGGAATTGCTCTGCCGTCCGGCCCAAGAGCGTACACTCGGCTCCGAACGCATCCGCGTGTCCGTTCACACAGACCGGCGCTGAGAGCAGAGCAAATTTGAACGGCCGGTCTGTGTGAAAAAAGAAATGCTCTCCGATGCTCTCCGTGCCGGTCTATCTGAACGGTCCCTTAAAGGTTCTACGTAATTTTCTGGAGTACTTTTCGTTTCGGTCAACATTCTTGAAACGTGAATTCTTCCTGAGAATTTTACTATAAAAACGAATTGTATTTATTAGGCTTGGCTGAATCTTTGGGATGGTTATTAGCAGTCTATGTTACTAGTTACTATGTTCTTTTTATTTGGTTTCATCGTAACTAACAAACTACTTATATTATACCTACCTACATTTTTTTGTAGAAGCTATCAAAATATTATATAAATTAAAATAAAAGCAGACTCAAATTAAAGTATTAATTATTCAATGATATACTTAAACAAAACATGAAATAAATATAATTCAAACACCCACGACAAACTAGTGCTAGTGGCCTATAACAATCCTAAAACGTATCTAAGAACCTCATCTAAAATGATACCTTTGTAACTTAAAAACCACATCGAATTCGGGCCAGTATTTTTCAGGAAAACAATAACATACAAAAAATAATGATGCGACTATTTATAGGTCTTTTGTTGTCTATAGCAATAAAACATGAATTAAGAACCTGCCTAGAAGTGCAAAAAATCACTTTATATTCAGACAAGTAGTATTCAGTAAAATGGTAATAAAATAACATACTCTAATGCCGAATACATAATATACCTATATTTAATAGTATGTATAGTTTTTATTATATTATATTAACTATTAGTTTTAATTTGTAAAGTTTGTATTTTAACAACATTTTAACTTATTAAATAAAATTTATATTAGTATATAAATGAAATAGTGATGATGCACATATTGCACCTAGTTCACGATATTATCTCATTCAAGTTGCTTGTTTTCCTCTACATAATTATATCCACCACATATTTATATGGCATATAGGAGTCGGTTAACATACGGCCGGCTAGTCGTTGTGCTCGTGGGAAATCTAGCCATTGTTGATTCAACATTATTTTTTGCTTGCCTATCCTTCTGTGGCCGGGCAGTAAAAACATTAAGATAATTTTTATAACCCGGGGGAATACTTGTTAAACTTAGAATTGGATAAAAATATTTTCAAAGTAAATATTTCAGACTTCACTAATAATATAAGTACAAAGGTGTACAAAGTAAGTACAAAATCATTTTTGTTTTTAAACGCATGTTGTAGACGGGCAAGCGTCGCGCATAGGCTTCGTCGATTCTTTTTATGCCCGCCCATAGTACAACAAACGTGGACAAACAATAGTACCTACATTATATTGTGGTACAAGGGTTTTTACAAACGAGTTAAACTATCTAGACCTGAACCGAAGACGAGAGTCTACCATTATGATTGGCACGAGTTTTTGATTCCCTCCTGTAGAAACCCTCGCCTGCGGATCGGGATAATTTCCGTCCCGTAGGTGAGTGTTTAAAATTGCACCTCGACTATATTTTCAACTTACCGCGCTCACATAATAATAACTATAATTTTTATTATATTGATTCTAATCATTAGGCACATAAAATCAGATCGAGGTGCTAATAGAGAAGCCGTTAGTTTATTTTTGGAAGTAATATCTCGGTTGAGGTTTCAGAATGAGATGTACCTACCCACTATTCACAATGCTCTCCATTGTTGTTAAGCCTTTTGTTCCGCGAGTGGGTGAAATAAAACACTTCGGTCCTCAAGGCGTCCTGATTATACGTAAAAGCCTTTCAGGGGGATCTTTATGGTAATAAGGTAAGTAATGCTTTGAACCACGATTACTAGTGATTACCTACTATAGTGGATACCTGCTTAATTTTACGCAGACTTTATGCTAGTTTCATAGCTGCAGGGAGACCCGTACGGTAGAGCCCGCAGCTCTGAAAGGAATGTTCAGTACGGATACAGTTGCTAGCGTTGTTCGGGCTCTACGCGGAGTGGGTCCCGTACGGAATAATCCGCGTCGTTGTGAAACTATGTTCTAACTTCTCACGTGTACGGGGAGCCCGTACGGGTAACCCGTACAGGTCTCCCATACAGCTTCTAGGTACCAGTCTTAAGGTAGACTTGCAATCATCGGGTCAATCACCCGCAACAGTGACGAAGCGTCAGTATACCGAGCTTACCTGTGCGAGGTCGACACTCCAGCAACTTGGGACCACAAAATCAATCTATTAGTTCTTTAAACTATAAAACAAGTTCATCATCATCATTATCAAACCATTACCGCCCCACTACAGGGCACCAGTCTCCTCTCCGAATAAGAAGGGCTTAGGCCATAGCTCACCACGCTGGCCATGCGTTGATTGGGAAACTTCACACGCTAGAACAAAACAAGTTACTTCCATGTATTACCATATAATTTATATTAAGTATATACCCTCAATGTTTAAGAAGAGTTGTAAAGCGGCTGAAACAAGCAAGCAAACTGTGTGGTTACAATAAGTGCTCCCATGAGGTTTTAGAGGAAATTACATGGTATACCTATTCAAGTTGAAGTTATTTGCTTTGTATGTGCTTAACCTTGTAATTCGTGATTTGCTTTTATATGTAATGAACCCTATCTTTATTGTTATACTAGCCGACCCCCGCGACTTCGTCCGCCTGGATATAGGTTTTATATAGGATCGGATTGGATCCCATAATCCTTTTTTGTACCTAAACTAAATGTAGCCTAAGTTATTCCTTATAACATCACCAGAAAGTTCCATCAAAATCGATCCAGCCGTTTCGGAAATTAGCTGGAACAAATAGACAGATCGACAAACATAAATTTAAACGCACACCAGTTTAAAATAAGCCGTACGTTCAAAGATCCGGGTCCCAAGTTATTTGAACCCAATAAATGCCTGTCATTTCTGAACTAAAAAACCTATGACCTTGAAATATTTATGGAACAATATATAAAGTACTATCTTTCTAACAAAAAAAGAATGAGTAAAATCGAACAACGCGTTAATGAATTACAGCTAAATACACGTTTTAACTTTCATCCCCTCTCCCAAGGGAACCGTGCTGAATTTCGGGATAAAAAGTATCCTATAACCTACCTCGGAGTACAAACTCAAATCGTACCAAGTTTCATTCGAATCCATTCAGTAGTTTCGGCGTGATGCGCGGCCAAGATACAGACAGACAGACAGACAGACAGACAGACAGACAGACAGACAGACAGACAGACAAAAATGAAAAAAATTGCAGTTTTGGATTCAGTATCGATTACAGAGTGCCCTCCAATAAAAATTTTCAAAATATCTTCAATGTACAGAATTGGATCTGTTACAGTTTTATTATATTATAGATGATTGTTATATGTGAGTTGAGTTTGTCTTTTAAAGATACTCTAGTATCGAAGTGAAACTTAAACATCTGTAGGGTATGATTTGTAAGTATGTGGCAAGCACAGACGAAAAGATAAAACGTGAAATAATTTACAATAATTGATAATAATTTTCATCAAATAGTCTGTTTCAATCAACTGTATGTACCTATACCTATCTGGAATTTAAACTCATTAATAAAATATTATTACTGACATAAGTCAGTGAGAAACTCTGGTTTATATTCATTTTAAGTATTTTATTGCAATTATAATTTGGATCCGCAGCCTTGTATTAAAAAAAACTACTTATCCCTATCCCTTATTCATACCATCGGCTTACGCAAAAATGCTGAACACAAAAATAATTCATATTCTAGGAATATCGGGAAAGTGGACGCTCCGTGACTACAATAATTCCAACGTTAAAAGAGAGGGAAAAGTCAGGAATAAAAAATTCACATTCAAGTGAAATTTGCTTATCTGCCCTTATCTGGCCCGAATTGGGAAACCATTTGCACTTTTAGGGGGTGGATTCGATTTCGATCTTCCTAATTTAGGACACCGTAATATCAGCCAAGCGGATTTACTTTTAGGGTACCATAGTGAACATTTGCAAAGATCAACCGAGGAGAGATTAGAAAATATTTTCTTTTCTAGAATACGATAATTTCCAAGCATATGATTTTAGTACCTACTGTTGAATAAAATAATATTTGTGATTTGAAGTTTTAATAATAACTGACTGACTACTGGGTGTAAAGAAATGTAGAAGTACCAGATGACAGAAAACTGTCAAAGGCAAAAGGTACGATAAAATCGACACTCATTCTTCCCGCCATTTTATCATCGCCCACCTTCGCCTCCAACATAGAAGTACGCCTAGCAGTACGTACGTTACGTATATCTTTGTTCTTTTCAGTAATAGTACTAGGTAATTAAATCAGTTCACTCGTATGAAGTGTCGGGGGTGAGCCATAAAGAAGGTCATATCAAACATGAGCCACAATTCCCAGTAATAAAGAGATGACTCAAAGAGGAGGTAGAATTAATATACCATTAAACTCTAGCTCACTAAGAATTTACTTGCATATTTCGGTCACATTGCCCGTAGACGACCTGACAACCTAGATAAGTTTAGTGGGCAAAGTCGAAGGAAATATACCCCGCGGCCGATCGCCTAGCCGTTGGTGTGACCAAGTAACGGCTCTCACTGGTATCGCGATAACAACTGCGCTAAGAGAAGCTGAAAACCGAGCGAGATGGAAAGACAGAACCACCCATGCATCGCGGGACTTTCAAGGACACGACCTTCAGTAGTTAAGAGAATGACCAAGAATTAACTTTGATTTCATTAAACAAAATATTTTCAATTCTGGGAGGAATCATCCACACAGTCGGCTGCTCAACCTTTACCGCTTTCACTTTCAAGCTTATCCCGCGGCACAGTTCCCTCCTTCATTAATCAACGTCCAAAGCTTCGGGGCCCCTCAAAAATTCGACATTCCTGAGCATTGTTCGGGATTTCTCCTCCGTCCGTTTGTCACGGTACAACCAAAACAGAGTGAGAAGTTTTGCGGACAAAATAAATTCTTTTACTAACCGATTTCAAAACAGGAAGTGTATTGATGAGATTTTATAATAGGTAATGACTTTTAATGCCATACCTTTTCCACGTTAGCCCGCTTTCATCTTGGACTGCATCGTTAACTGGACTTGACGTGGACGTGGACTGCAACAGGAGAGATCACAGTCAAGGACTAACTTGTAGATGAACAAAGAAAAAATCAATTTGTATTTGTTCCAGCAGTGCACGAGACAGCATTTCAATCATGTACATAAACTGTTGTATTGTTATTTTTAACCCCCGACGCAAAAACGACGGGGTGTTATAAGTTTGACGTGTCTGTGTGTGTGTGTGTGTGTGTGTATCAAATGAAAGGGCTTGACTAGTAGAATAGCACTATTGCAAATTCAAGATGGCCGCCGCCACTAAATGGCGAATGTCGGGGGTTTTTTAAATTTTCAATTTACACTTGTTAAAAAGAGCAACCGCCGAGTTTCTTATTGGTTCTTCTCGGTTGGAACGGCATTCCGAACCAGTGGTAGATTCAATTGACGATTCAAATGTATTTGTAAAAGTTTATTTGAATGAAAAACTTTTCTATTCTATTCTATTCTATTCAATTCAGCCAGCTATCAGTAACCTTAACGTTCCCCTGCGCATTTTTTCGTTTCATCAAACTTAGGTCATTGAACAACTTATATGAGTTTTGTATAACATAATATTAACTATTGGTACTTGTATGTGACTCTGTTTTGTGCCACAAAATATTATGTTTGACATAACAATACAAGCTTTTCTCAAGCTTTAAGCTTTTCTTTTGCTACTATTTCAAATCTGCTTTACTTTTGAAAAGATTTCTCAAACACAATGCTTAAAATTGTACGCTAAGCACTTTGTAATTTATCACGTTCAACGATGAAATTTGTAGTCGGATTCCGAATATCTTAAAGTATGGATGCCTGCCAAATTGCAATAAGGCATCGCCCGCGATCAGTTTCAAATCATCACCGGGATGAAGTGAGTAAAAGAGCTTCACAAGAGCTTTAAAAGAGCTTTAGACACATATAGAAAAGTACGTAGAGCAGAAAAATCTGTTCATTCAATGGCCCAGTGTGCGGGGGCTGTATGTCTACATACTGTGTGACTTGTGAAGAGGCTTTGCCGCGTCTCCACCAGCCGTCACTTCTGTATAAACCGTGTCTTATTTAACATCAAATAGATATCAAAGTTTAAATAAATAAATAAATACTCACACATACACACACGGTCGTCTGTTCCTAAAGTAGGCAACTTAATGCCTGTGTTATAGGTAACAGCCGACTGATAGACATATTTACATATATTACATATACATTATACATATAGATATATATAGATATATATTAATAAATGTATAAATACATAATACATACTTATATACTTACATAAATACACCCAGACTCGGGGCGGGAATCGAACCCGCGACCCCGGAGAGGTAGGCAGGGTTACTGCCAACCGCGCCAACGGGCCAGTCTAGTGCTATTATTTGTAAGTATCCTAGCGAAAGCTGTGATAGCTGTGATAGCCTAGTGGTTAGGACGACCGACTTCTAATCTGAGGTCGTGGGTTCAATCCCGGGCACGCACCTCTAACTTTTCGGAGTTATGTGCGTTTTAAGTATTTAAATATCACTTGCTTTAACGGTGAAGGAAAACATCGTGAGGAAACCTGCATGCCTGAGAGTTCTCCATAACGTTCTCAAAGGTGTGTGATGTCTGCCAATCCGCTTGGCCAGCGTGGTAGACTATGGCCAAAACCCTTCTCACTCGGAGAGGAGACCCGTGCTCTGTAGTGAGCCGGTAATGGGTTGATCATGATGATGATGATGATTCTAGCGAATTCACCAAGTATGACATTCAGAATAATGCTTTCTTGCAAATGCTTGGCTTCTGCAAAGTTAAAACGAAATGACAAAAATGTAAGAACAAAGCGTGTAATTTGTCCCGCAGACAAATACTGCGGTCATCCAATAAATTCGGAATCCCCGTATTGTTTCGAGATGCCCCCCATTTCTCTGCCATTAATCATTTTTATGTTGTAATTAATATAAAGATTGTAACGACGAAGGGGATGGCGGGATATTATTGCGTTGAGATATCGGCGCTGATCTGGATCATTCATTTACCGGTAAATGTACTATTATGTATCATTGATATACGATATATCTTTTGTGTTCAACGACGATGTTTTCTGTTATTGCACTGTCAATTTATGATTTAAAAAAAAATTTGGAGAGTAGGTAAGTGTCTATATTATAAGTAATTCAGTTGCACAATCTCCGTCGAGTTAAATCATTCCTCAACATCGAGGTATCAAGCAACTCTTCCTCTGGCTTTGACGATCGGTATTATTACGTTATAGCAAAGCGAATTTATATTTGTGTCTGTTATTGTCTGGTAGCGTCAGTATAAAGATATCGTATTTTTTATAGAAAGAAAATTAAATAGAATTTAATTGATAATAATCTATGTTGATCATCCATTAATTACTGGTAAACGTAACACCTTATTTTTTTTCAGATTCAAACATATTTTACCCACATAAACGTCTGCCTAACGTGCAAAAACACCCTGGTAGGCTGAGCTGATTTATGACCTACTTTTGCACACCTTGTTTGTCACACCACTGCACAGTGTGATATTGATCCGAGCGAAAGTGTTAGTTTCTATGTAAAACTAATCACTGGACTAGTGTTTGTTTTGCATGTTTTAGATTGGTCATTTTCCCATGCATTGGACATTACACGATTACTCAAGTTAAGTAGAGTTTTTATCACACTCATACATTCTATCACTCATTTTATCACACTCTCGTGTGTGTGTGTGTGTGTGTGCGTGTTTGCGTGAGTGTTTTGTGTTGTGTATGTTGTGTATGTTATTTGTGTTGAGTATGTTATGTGAACAGATTTGGCTGAAATTTTGAATGGAGATAGATTATGTCCTGACTTAACACATAGGCTATTTTTATCCCGGAAAAAGTGTTCTTGTGGGAGTTAAATAGATATAGACATCTAAAAATGCGATAAATGGCGCTGATTCTTCTTAGGTAACACATTAGTGCAATAGTTTGCTGTCGTTGCATGCCTTTGTATGCGTTTGCATAAATTTATTGTCATTCTCTTTGCTAAGTTACTGTTACAAGATTCTGTTCAAATATTTTTATGTATACAAACTTATTAACCGCGGGTATCAAATATTTTTATGTGTACAAACTTATTAACCGCGGGTATTTCCGCGGCGCGCAGCTAGTTATTAATTTTGTAATATTATATTATAACATATTGAAATTTCAAAATACAGTCTCCAAAGTCAAATTTCTCTTTTTTCTTTTAATGCTTGTAGATTCCATAAGCATTCATCGCTTGTTTACTTATCACTTAGTCGAAGAATCGTAGCCAAATATTTTTCATAACGTTATCCACAGCTACTATTAGTTTATCTGTGTCCATTTCCTTTGATATGTTTATTTGGCGATTTCGTTATTTTTACTGACGAATGTTTATTGGCTTATGAATAATGTGAGCAATTTATTATTATTTATTTGGACAACTGGGAATTCGGGACATCTTGTTTCCTATTTTTTCTAGGCACAGGTTCGTTTTAATTTCACGCGGTAGTTTCTAATGTCCATTTTCAAAAATTGCAAAACCTTTCAATACGTCTCTTATGACCTCTAATGGATTGTGCTGTTTTCTACAATCATGCTGCTGGACAAACATTCTGGCAAATAATCCTATATTCTCGCAATTAATCCGAATTTTTTTATTTGTAAAAAAATATTGTTGAATTTTTCTTCTCATAGTTAATTTATTTTTGAATTAAGCCTGATATTTTTTCCATACAAAAAGTAATACAAACACAGAAATTCCAAGTGAGTTAAGGTCGATAGTGACTTTAAATCCAGGCGCCCAGTGGGTCGGAAAATTGAGAAGTGGATTAGGCAAATCACTTTTCATTCCGTCCCGTGCCCGACGGAGTTTGCCCTTTTAAATTTTATTATCTAGAAATTCGTATCCATTGCCCGTCCGTCTTTTTAATTTAGACGGATCCTATAATAATAATCTAATCCTGCTTAGTCACTAATAAACAATTAATAAAACATCTAAGTGAAAACTTGTTTCTATTAATTATCGTTAAATAATTAATGTACCTATCACAAATGTAGATTCATACTATTTATTTCCTATACCTACTTGTGACTCTTATAGAAAGAGAAAATATTCAAGACTCAATCACCTTTTCTGAAAGCAGATTCTGCTGAGATGATCCAACAAGAAACTCAGACAGTTATTCTTTTCAAAACTCAGGTATAAGTAACAATATTTAGCTAAACATTAAAATCTATCTATAATATAATAAGACTGTAACAGATCCAATTCTGTACATTGAAGATATTTTGAAAATTTTTATCGGAGGGCACTCTATAATCGATACCGAATCCAAAACTGCAATTTTTTTCATTTTTGTCTGTCTGTCTATCTGTCTGTCTGTCTGTCTGTCTGTCTGTCTGTCTGTCTGTCTGTCTGTATCTTGGCCGCGCATCACGCCGAAACTACTGAATGGATTCGAATGAAACTTGGTACGATTTGAGTTTATACTCCGAGGTAGGACATAGGATACTTTTTATCCCGAAATTCAGCACGGTTCCCTTGGGAGAGGGGAAGAAAGTTAAAACGTGTATTAGCTGTAATTCATTAACGCGTTGTTCGATTTAACTCATTCTTTTTTTGATAGAAAGGCAGTACTTTAAGTATTGTCCCGTAAATATTTCAAGGTCATAGGTTTCTTAGTTCAGAAATGACATACATTTATTTGGTTCAAATAACTTGGGACCCGGATCTTTGAACGTACGGCTTATTTTAAAGTGGTGTGCGTTTAGAGTTATGTTTGTCGATCTTTTTATTTGTTCCAGCTAATTTCCAAAACGGCTGGATCGATTTTGATGGAACTTTCAATGGCAGATAGGTGATGTTATATGGAATAACTTAGGCTACGTTTAGTTTAGGTACACAAAAGGATTATGGGATCCAATCCGATCCTATATAAAAACCTATATAACCACGTGGACGAAGTCGCGGGGGTCAGCTAGTATAATATAATAAAACTGTAACAGATCCAATTCTGTACATTGAAGATATTTTGAAAATTTTTATTGGAGGGCACTCTATAATCGATACTGAAGCCAAAACTGCAATTTGTTTCATTTTTGTCTGTCTGTCTGTCTGTCTGTCTGTCTGTCTGTCTGTCTGTCTGTCTGTCTGTCTGTCTGTCTGTATCTTGGCCGCGCATCACGCCGAAACTACTGAATGGATTCAAATGAAACTTGGTACGATTTGAGTTTATACTCCGAGGTAGGACATAGGATACTTTTTATCCCGAAATTCAGCACGGTTCCCTTGGGAGAGGGGATGAAAGTTAAAATGTGTATTTAGCTGTAACTCATTAACGCGTTGTTCGATTTCACTCATTCTTTTTTTGTTAGAAAGGGAGTACTTTATTTATTGTTCCGTAAATATTTCAAGGTCATAGGTTTTTTAGTTCAGAAATGACTGACATTACAATCCTCGGTATTGGGTTCAAATAACTTGGGACCCGGATCTTTGAACGTACGGCTTATTTTAAACTGGTGCGCGTTTAAATTTATGTTTGTCGTTCTGTCTATTTATCTCCGAAACGGCTGGATCGATTTTAATGGAACTTTCAATGTTATAAGGAGTAACAGGCTACATTTAGTTTAGATACATAAAAGAATTATGGGATCCAATCCGATCCTATATAAAACCTATAAACACGCGAACGAAGTTGCGGGGGTCAGCTAGTCATTACAATAAAATAATTTATACTGGTAATCATAATATAAAAATCATATAAGATTATAATAAACATTTCCAGTTTTTATTGGAAATGTCGACTCAAAATTGATTTAAAAAAAACTTAACTATAACGTTAAGACGTGTTCTTTAATTTTAATTTTATTTTTGAAACGTTTTCTCTTAAGGAATTTCTTAAGAGACAATGTGAACGCATTATTTTCCTTCACCGAGACCATACCCAGTTTTATGTGAAAATGAATTTCATTGCCATCGAGAGAGAAGGACAACTTTGAGCCTACAAAAGAGTTTATCGTCGCAAATTTCATCATTTGTATTTTTAAAGTTTTGGATAACTTGAGCTGGCTTTTCGTTTGTTTTAAATTTTCTTCCCCTCAATAAACTTTATTTAAATTTTCCTTTTTAATTCCAGTTGATGTTTTGATCCCACTCGCTTAGAGTTTGAATTGTAAGTATGTGTAGGTAGTAATTGAACTTCAATACTTTATAAAGAGTAATTCAGAGGAACGCAGCATGCCGGGTCATATACCCTCGTCTGTGCCTGAGGTTAATAAATATAATATCAGATAGTAATTATATAATCAGTTAAAATTCTTTGTTATCTATGTGTGTGTAAGTGATTTAGATTTAGTTTTCGTCGATCCAATGATTTGTTTTTGTAACACCACTTTGCTTTCTCTGTTTGCTTGAATGGTCATCTCTGAGTTTGTTCACAAGACTTTGGTGTGTCACAAACTTTCATTTCTGAAAGTCCTGAGGTTAAATTCTCAAGGGACTTGGATTTTGACAGTGACCTATTTTTTTTTTAAGTGAAAACTTCTTTAGGCGCGTTGTGCGTTTTTGGGTGAACAAAAATCATGGAACCCCCGTCATTGTCACCGAATGCTTTCCATCATCATCATCATCATCATGATGAACCCATTACCGGCTCACTACAGAGCACGGGTCTCCTCTCAGAGTGAGAAGGGTTTTGGCCATAGTCTACCACGCTGGCCAAGCGGATTGGCAGACTTCACACACCTTTGAGAACGTTAAGGAGAACTCTCAGGCATGCAGGTTTCCTCACGATATTTTCCTTCACCGTTGAAGCAAGTGATATTTAAATACTTAAAACGCACATAACTCCGAAAAGTTAGAGGTGCGTGCCCCGGGATCGAACCCACGACCTCCGATTAGAAGTCGGTTGTCCTAACCACTAGGCTATCACAAGCTATATGTATACTGTATATATATTTGTGTACTTTTTGGGTGAACAAAAAGCGTGAAACTCGCGTCATGGTCACCGAACGCTTTCCATGAGCTATATATATATACTATTTTAATTTTAATCCTTGATCACGTCTATCGGCAGTCCCCACAAAGACTGCCTCGCATTTTTTTAATAAGAATCCTTGTGCTCCACTTTTCACATCGGTACAAAAGGGCCAATTGCTACTACCACATACATTTATTGGTAGGAATATTCTGAAAGCGACCTCATCGCTCGTACATTAAGCCTTTCCTGTCAATAATCATTCCGGTCGTGTGACACGCACAGAGATGGGACACCTAGCCGTCAATTTATCACACCTTGACGGGCGGTTCATTACGGAATGAACCCTTTACGAATTCGGACCGTGTAATTTATGGAGGCCTCAGGCCAAAAAGAGGACTCGACAAGAAAAAACGCGTGGAAATATGAAACGCGAAATGATATTTGACCCTTGTCAAAAGGGGATCGGTCCCGACGATGTTATTTGCGAATAAATAGTGAATTTACATGGGATAGCGTTAAAACTTTTATGAATATCGACGTGCTTATTATTGCCGAGACGTACCTATGTATATATGTAGATGTACTTAGTATGGCTTTTGTCAAGGCCCGAGTTCATCCATTCATCTACAAACAGTAGAAATAAAAATCACTAGTACTGAATTTGTGACTCCAAAATAAGGATCTTTAAGTCTGATTTACGCTGATGTTATAATGTATCGATGTTTCGATACAATCCTGTGCCTGTGCACATGTTTGTATGGAAACATTCATACATTCAAGTCCTATTAAGCATAATGATGATGCCAGTGCGACTTCGTCCGCGCGGGTTTAGGTATTTACCTGTTCTTAATTTAAAAATTACATAGTGTGCAGATTGATAGTTATGTGTACTAGTTAACTGCCTCGTTGATCTAGTGGTTAGAATATTCGACCGCAGATCACGAGGTACCAGGTTCAATTCCTGGGTTTAGCAAATAATTGTTAGGTATTGGATTTTTCTGTCAAGAAATTCTCAGTGCCAGCCCGGAGTTGGAAGCCGGCGGTGCTTCACCCCCGTGCCTCGGAGAACACGTTAAGTAGTTGGTCCCTGTTATTATATGTGACTATAGTTGTTAAAGCCCGCCAACCCGCATTGAAGCAACGTGGCGGGTTCTGCAGTTCTATGTAATTCAGCTTTAGCTTGTGAAAAATTACTTATTTATTTTTTTGTCTCGTGCACGAGCCTAAATAAATAATCTTTGTACAAATTTGTGAGAACTAGTGTCAGATTATTATTGTTGAAAATCAATTAGAATTTTTAGTAATACCATCTAGATTACGTTGTGTGGTATCAGGCACAACGACCCGTAAAGGGGACTGAGAGTGTCAGGGCCTCGTTAGCATATTGGCAGGGTGCACCGCGCGCAGGTGAGGTTGACTTTGGCCACATAGGTGGAATTTGAACCACTTACACCCCAAAGTAGGTAGGTACAAAGATATCATTTTTAAAGAGTTTTTCGCCTGATAACACAAGCGTGAAAGTGAATTGGTGTTACGATACAGAAAGTATCGTCTGTGGCGTGTGCGGGCACAATAACCCGGACCCGGATCGTAAACATCTGGAATAGTTGCTATAAAGATATTAGTGGTGGCGTTCGAGGTTGCGAGAATGTCTACCGGCTATTTGGCCACGATGGGGATAAATTTCAATAAATCCGAAATATATCTAATAATATCTGTTATAAGATAAGCCTTAGAGATTCTACTAATATGATAAATGTGAAAGTGTGGATGTTTGGATGTTTGTTACTCTAGAACGCCGCAACTACTGAACCAACTGAAATTTTGAATGGAGATAGATTATGCCCTGACTTAACACATAGACTACTTTTTATCCTCGAAAAATCCACAGTTCCCACGGAATTTCGAAATTACCGATATCTATAGCTACAGCTATAGGTAGATTACTATAGCAAACTTCCTTGAAAATAGGTATAAAAGTTGGAAAAGGGAGCGGGAACGGGAACTGGAAATCCACGAATCCCTCGGGATTTGTGTAAAACCGAAATTCACGCGGGCGAAGCCGCGGGCAGAAGTTAGATTATAATATGTAGGCAGATGGTCTCCGATACCTGTTTTTTACTGTCTGATAGACTTACGCTTGGCGACAATCGCTGGAATGAATAATGATGTGGTCTAAGTTGGAATGCGCTTGCCTATTCACTCTTGTCTTGAAGGTAAATCGTACGAGGCGGGAAACACGGATGCCGGAAAGGCGTTCCATACCCTAGATTTCACGATTTACCCTAGACCCACGAACCGTCGTATCAGAAACGTTGGCCGAAAGTGTTTCGTGCGAATACCTAGACTGGATGTCAACCACATAGCCAACGCAAATGCTCACGACTTCTCACAGTTCTGTGGTTAGTGTTTACCTACTTTATTGTTGGTTAAAATATTAGTAGACATTATACTGAGCATAGTGTTTTTAAAACAAGTATAAATTAGAAATTTAAAAAACCACCGACATTCGCCATTTTGTGGCGGGGGCCATCTTGGATCGATTTTCATCAAACATAGCTAACAACACTCTCGACTAATTCACCTTTCAAACAAAAAAAACGCATTCAAATCGGTCGGTCCACCCGTTTGAGCGCTACAGGGGAACAGACAGACAGACACACACACACACGTCAAACTTATAACACCCCGTCGTTTTTGCGTCGGGGGTTAAAAAACAGTCGTACAGATTACTCATTTATGAAGATACCCAATTAAATATTGAAAAGCAAGTAAAATAAACTTAACTAAAATAATTCACCCCTTTGCCTGTCAGGGAGTAGAGCTTTTGATATTTTGATTGATCCGATTCATCGTTTTATCTTAATTGAAATCGTGAAGTTCCCCTAAAAAGGTGCACAACTCAACGTAACGTAGGATCGTAAAAATGGTCTCCTATTTTATATTTTTGATAAGCAGACTGTTTTATCGAGGCTTTATGGGGTGAATTTTTAGAGGCCCTCGTAATATTGCAGCTTCACTAGTCATTCATAGTTTACTGAAATCAATAAAAGCGGTTTCACTCAAAAAAAATCTATGACACTCAAAAAGATAATACGTCTTCGAGCAGTTGTAAAAAATGTGCATTTTTTTTTTTGGGAAAACGTAATATTTACAACGAAATCTAAAATAAATATATCTTTTACTAGATTCTGCCCGCGGCTTCGCCCGCGTGAATTTCGGTTTTTCACAAATCCCAAGGGAATCGTGGATTTCCGGCTTCCGTTCCCGCTCCCTTTTCCAAACTTTATACCTACTTTCAAGGAAGTTTGCTATAGTAATCTACCTATAGCTGTAGCTATAGATTTCGGTTTTTTCAAAATCCCGTGGGAACTGTGAATTTTTCCAAGATAAAAAGTAGCCTATGTTGTAAGTCAGAGCACAATCTATCTCCATTTCAAATTTCAGCCAAATCGGTTCAGTAGTTGCGGCGTGATTGAGTAACAAACATCCATCCACACTTTCACATTTATAATATTAGTAGGATGTCTCGTATATGAAACAAAAACTTCGCAACAAATAAAACAAATATAATTGTGTTTTATTTGTTGCAAAATTTCTGTTCATTTCAATTATTCGCTTAGAGTTTACTCGGATCGACGCGGCTGCATCACACACACTTGCAGTTGCTTTCAGTATTGTAAAATGCGTTGCGTGTTCGTCTCGCGGCTCCGGCGGATCTTGCGGCTCTCATAGTATACTGTCACCGTTACTATTGTCGCGGTGTGTGACCTTTTCCGTGTAGCTGGCTGCGCGCGCCTGAAAAAGGCGAACTGTCAATTGGAACAAATACAAATTCGAATTGTCCTGCTCGCCACGAAAACAAAGACGAGCGTACCATTCTTCTCAAGACAGTCCTGAAGATCTATCGTTTTGTTCCACCCCGCGACCTGTAGGTCACGGCTGGTCAAATTGTATCATATATTATATTGTGTAAATAATTTGTTTATAGTTCAGAAGGCAAGACCACTCCACTACCATACTCCATGAGAGAATAACGTTGAGGCCCGGGCCAGCCATATTAAATTATATCAAAGTGCAAAGTTCAAAGTGCTTGTAATGATTATTTGTTATGAGAATATAAAAACATTATACACAGATGTAGCAGTGTTCTTTTATTTAGCTACACTATCGCGTCATTTCAATATTCTTTGTACAAAGGACGTACCATTAAAAATGGCTCATTTACTTCCGTCGCGAAACAGCGCACTTCAAACGAATTTATTAAGAGTCATCAAACAGGGATTCGAAACTTTGAAAGCCCAGCCTTTTGACGCTCAGAGAAATGAACAATCCTTTTAAATTTGACTCCGCTCTTTGTCCAAACAATAGGCTTCGTCAAGAACAACAGGGGCCTAAAACGAAATAGGCCATTGGCCAACTTCAAGATTGACGATTAGTGCCTGTTTTTCACTTTGAATTTATGATTTTACTAACTCAAGCCTGACGTCCTCTTGTCCACGTTTAGGATTTAGGTTCTTAAAAACCCCGTAGGTATACCACGAGATTTTTAAGAACCTAAATCCTAAATGTGTAACCCGGACCATAACAACGAATCAATAGACACCTCATTCATCAAAATCGGTCCAATAGTTTAGACGCTACGGTGGTACACACAGAATCTCATACAAAAATCGGACACAAACATACATACATACATACATAGACGTCTAAATTCATAACCCTTCCTTTTGGCTTTGCTGTAGTTGGGTAAAAAGAAAAAATATACACAGCCCTTCAATAAATAAAATAGAAAGTGGATTTCAAATGAATAACAGCTGAATATAGAAATGCTTAATGCTAAACCTAAGTCTTTCTTAAAGAAAGACTTAGGTACTGTCTGATTTACTTCTCTGAAATTTTGATCTCTCAAAGGAATCTAATGGACACTCGGAGAACTAGGTTGATATAGTACTTAATGAATTGAAATCGAAAGTAGAAAGGAATTTCTCTCAAAGTACGGCTGACCCAAATATTGGACCATATGTGGTAAAATAGACAACAAGTATAAATTAAAAATTAAAAAAAACCCCCGACATTCGCCATTTTGTGGCAGCGGCTATCTTGGATTTGCATAGTGATATTCTACTAGTCAAGCCCTTTCATTTTTGATACCCATATTAAGGGAGTTGTGAAAAAATATGTAATCTGCCATTTTGTAGCGGCGGCCATCTTGGATCGATTTTCACCAAACATAGCTAACAACATACCTTTCGGACTTTTGTATGACAAATAAGAAAAAGAAGAATAAAAATGGCGGCCATATCATTATTAGTGATCTCTGCCAAGGAATCTCGAGATCAGCAAAAATTGAGGAATTTGAACAGCGGGTTGTGCGATGTTATAAACATACATTAAAATGCAATGAACGCTGCATGCAAATGGGATAAAAATAAATACAGCTAGCCAACAAAGTTTTGACAAATGGTTGTCGGCGCGGAAGCCGCCGCTTAGGTGTATTTAAACACACCGCCATCAGCCGCAGAAATTAACTGGTGTTAGTTTAGCGAATTTTGCATTTAAGTAGGTCGGATGCAAAACACAACTAAATTAGGTAACAAAATGTTAAGGAAATAAGGTTCAGTAATATTGAAATTCAAATTTAAAATTGAATTTGCCACCACTACCACTACAGCCTTTTAACATCCCACTGCTGGGCACAGGCCAACTGTATTGTCCCATTAGTTCAACTTTTAAAAAAACTAGATGCAGTTGAACTAATGGTACAAAAAAGTCTCACTAGTTCAACAGTTGAACTACTCAGTTGAACTAGTGGGAACTACCCGCTTTAACGACTATTGTCACATGGTAGTGATAATAACCGGGACCGACTGCTTAACGTGCTGTCCGAGACACGGTGGTGGACATGACCAACTACCAACTCCGGGCTGGCACAGAGAATTTCTCGACAAAAAACCCAATATCTAACAAATTGACCCGGGAATTGAACCCGGGACCTCGGGATCTTCAGTCGAATATGCTAACCACTAAACCAACAAGACAGTTGATGTTTAATGCTCATAAAACAAATCAAGACTCTACTATCTACGAGAAGAGTAGACAAGAAACTCAGCAGTTGCTCTTTTAAAAAAAATCAGACATGATTTTTTTGCTTAAATATTTATTTTATTTTATTCTAGTTTTAGTATTTGTTGTTATAGCGGCAACAGAAATACATCATCTGTGAAAATTTCAACTGTCTAACTATCACGGTTCATGAGATACAGCCTGGTGACCGACGGGTGGACGGACGAACGGACAGACAGACAGACAGACAGACAGTCTTAGTAATAGGGTCTTGTTTGACCCTTTGGTTACGGGACCTTAAAAATGACACCTATAGCGTCAAGGTCCATCCAAGTTTTGGGATGCTTCGAAGGTATAAACAATCCCAAATACATACCCAGATACGATACGTACGTGTGAAAAACATAACCCTGTCTTTGCTGTCGCGTAGTCAGCTAAAATAAAATGCGCGCTAAGTCAGGGTTCTTACAACCACAGTCTGTAATTGCAGAGTCTCATTAAGAACGATCTAGCTTTAGATCCTCGGGTGCCGGTTCTTAATGACTTCACTTATTTGCAATGATAATTAATTTGCACAGACTTTTAACCTAGAAACACCCAGGTACACTTGTTCATTTATAAACGCAGGTCAATTTTTCTACTTTTTTAAAATAAATCATTTGTTATTCGGAGTCGCGTTTTCGTAATAATTTTGTGATATTTAAAGAAGTTATGTGTCTTTTAAGAAGAACTACGTATTTAGTAACAAGTATTGATACAGATACTGTGATGTCTCGAAATTATGCGTTTGTGAGTGTTTATGTACACGTTGTATTTTTTTTATTCAATTACAAGTTAGCCCTTGACTGCAATCTCACCTGATGGTATGTGATGATGCAGTCAGTCTAAGTTGGAAGCGGGCTAACTTGGAAGAGGTATGCATACCCCTGATCGGTTTCTATACGGCATCGTAGCGGAACGCTAAATCGCTTGGTGGCACGGCTTTGCCGGTAGGGTGGTCACCAGCCACGGCTGAAGCCTCCCACCAGACCAGACCAGAGACAATTTAGAAATTATAAAATCCCAAATTGCTCCTGCCGGGAATTGAACCCGGGACCTCCCACTTATAAGACCACAGCGCTCACCACTGCGCCAAGCAGGTGGCCAAAGGTTGTCAAAAATTAATTGATATCATCAAAATGGCTGATCGGCCGCAATATAGGAAGTTCTTAAAGTGCTACACGGGTCCGGTTACCAGTGGCGATGCGCCGGTCCAAACCGTCACCACCAATTTATTATATGCAGTCGTCATCGCCTTGTATGGGTATAATATTATCGAACTAGTGGTCTGCCCCGGCTTCGCCCGTGGTACATAATATATAGCCTAGAGTACTCAGGGATCACGTACATATCCAACGGTGAAAGAATTTTTTTAATCGGTCCAGTAGTTCCTGAGATTAGCGCGTTCAAACAAACAAACTCGGAAGAGTTTATTATATTAGTATAGATAAATAAAATGGTAAAATATCCATTAAACAATTAAATAATTATTTTGTAATAGGTATACAAGTGCATAATTGTGAATGAAATATTATAGACCAAGATCCCAGAACGATAAGACATAACTTATTTTCTGAAAGATGTGTCTCTCTCTCTCTGTAGTGTCTCATGTGCTTTGAATACGTGCGTACTTGTGGAGTTCGTACCTGTGACAGCTGGGCAGATTGCTTAGTCTCAGTTTGGAGCGCTCCAAAACTTTTTAGTATACTATAAGTATACTATTGATCGAATCACCATGACTTCAGAGTAAAATGGACCTAATATAAGAGTCTTTGGGTTCATTTTGCTCTGAAGTCATTTGTGATTCAATCAATAGTATACTTCTAGTATACTGTTAGTTTTGGAGCGCTTCAAACTTAGACTAAGCACTCAGATATCAAGTGAGAAAGGTAACTAAAAATAAGAGTAACTTAACTTACATTCACATGGCTGATTTTTATACCACTACCAATAGTATCACATTCCATATACACTTTCCATGGACCAGAATTTTTATCAGACGCTTTAAAGCTCCATTAATATTGTCATGAATTATATATGTCATTTGAACACTCCTTTTTAATACTAATAATAATCAGAAGCTGTATAATCAGAAGTTTAATCAGGAGCTATATGAGAGTAGATGAATGTCGATTTGAAAATGATAAAGCAGACCACAGAGAGTCCACTCTAAAGTATCATTTTGTACCTTCTCTTAAGCCGGTACGTGAAGCTACGCTAAATTATAAAAAGGGGATGAAAAACCTCCCGAGTTTATTTGTACGCTCGAAATAAATCTCTGAGATTCATTTGTACAATTTTGTTTTTTTCAGATTGCCGTAAATGCGCGCTACAAATACGATATGAAAGAAACATTACAATTCTCATGAAGATTGATGGAGGTTTTGTTTCAAGCTTGTTAAATGTGTTTACTCTTGAGACTTGTTGTACGAGTATAATGAAATAGTTTTTTTACTTACTGAGTGATTGAAAATGAAGGGAATAAAATGATGACCACGTTTGAAACAAGTATAAATTAAAAATTTTAAAAACCCCCGACATTTGCCATTTTGTGTCGACGGCCATCTTGGATTTGCAATAGTGCTATTCTAAATAATCAAGCCCTTTCATTTGATACCAATATTAAGGGAGTTGTGAAAAATATGTAATCCGCCATTTTGTAGCGGCGGCCATCTTGGATCGATTTTCATCAAACATAGCTAACAACACTCTCGACTAATTCACCTTTCAAACAAAAAAAACGCATTCAAATCAGTCCGCCCGTTTGAGCGCTACAGAGGCTGTTCCCCTCACACACACACACAGACACGTCAAACTTATAACACCCCGTCGTTTTTGCGTCGGGGGTTAAAAAGTGAGCCTGGGCAAGGCAAATTTCATGAATGTAGGTATGCTAGTTGCTGAAATCGTGACCCCGCACCGAAAAGCGCAGCGTTGGGAGACCCCCTAATAGATGGACTGACTATCTAAAATGAGCCGATTTGGGGCATCTGGATGCGAACAGCAAAAGAAGATATTCTTTAGGAATTCTTGCAAGAGATCCGTAGTCGTAGTTGAGGAATCACTAGTCTATTTTAAATTTCTTATTTTATATACGTACTAGCGGTCCGCCCCGGATTCGCCAGTGGTACATAATATTTATAGCCTATAGCACTCAGCAAAAAGCTGTGATAGCCTAGTGGTTAGGACGACCGACTTCTAATCGGAGGTTGTGGGTTCGATCCCGGGCACGCACCTCAACTTTTCGGAGTTATGTGCGTTTTAAGTATTTAAATATCACTTGCTTTAACGGTGAAGGAAAACATCGTGAGGAAACCTGCATGCCTGAGAGTTCTCCATAACGTTCTCAAAGGTGTGTGAAGTCTGCCAATCCGCTTAGCCAGCGTGGTAGACTATGGCCAAAACCCTTCTCACTCTGAGAGGAGACCCGTGCTCTGTAGTGAGCTGGTAATGGGTTGATCATGATGATGATGATGATGATGATAGCACTCAGGGATCACGTACATATCCAACGGTGAAAGAATTTTTGAAATCGGTCCAGTAGTTCCTGAGATTAGCGCGTTCAAACAAACAAACTTTTCCGCTTTATTATATTAGTATAGATATAAACACAAGTACTTTTGAATCCTCGATTATATACTACCACTAGTTGGGAATGCCGTTCCTATCGAGAAGAACCAGCAAGAAACTCGGCGGTTTCTCTTTTTTAAAATAACAGTTTTATGTTAAGTACATGATTGAATTGCCGTTTCGCGCATTGCTGGAACGAGTCAAATCCACGCTTTTTATCATTTGCTAGCTTCTGCCCGCGGCTTCGCCCGCGTGAATTTCGGTTTTTCACAAACCCCAGGGAATCGCGGAGTTCCGGTTCCCGTTCCCGCTCCCTTTTCCAACCTTTATACCTAATTTCAAGGAAGTTTGCTATAGTATTCTACCAATATCTGTAGCTATAGATTTTGGTTTTGTCAAAATCCCGTGGAAACTGTGGATTTTTCCAGGATATAAAGTAGCCTATGTGTCAGGGCATAATCTATCTTAATTTTAAATTTCAACCAAATGGGTTCAGTAGTTACGGCATTAAAGAGTAACAAACATACGTACACACACACACAAACTTTCAACTTTATAATGTTAGTGTGATATTATCTTCAATTGTATAATATGCTTCATGACAACTTTACCTCGCTTTTACCTCACTAAAGACGAAACTATCCGATTATGGAATCCTGCCCGGAATGAAGATGGAGGGCCCGGAGTTGATATAATGGCTCGATTCTGACTTCATAATGCGCTTCATTCATCGACTCCTCCGAAAGTACAGGCTTATTTCCCATCCCCGGCGTTTGTCCCCTTCCGAGAGATGTATTCTCGGATGCGACAATGTTTATCTCAACTCAACGAGACACATTGTTGGAATAAACTGGAAACAACTTGTTTAATTTAACTTTTCATAATTTTTATATTTTCATTTTTATTTCGTAATATAACTTTTCATAATACATAGGTATTTTGATAAAAATTTAGAAATTAATAGAGTGCCAGATAAATATCCTATTCGAATTCAAAATATTCAGAAAAGTAAAGTTTGAACTTTTAATTAAGTCATTAGGTAAATCATCAGTGTGCTTAGTCTAAGATCGGAGCACTCGAAAACGAACTCGAAAACTATTGATCGAATCACAAGTGAATTCAGAGCAAAATGAACTCAAATACTCGTATTTTAAAGTCGTAATTCCATAGTTGGAATATGTATTTTACAACATTTCTGCTTGGGGCGCTCGTTGTGTTCGAATGCTGAATGTATTGGCGAACTCAAACCTTAATACAAGCCATTTTAGGTCTATTTTACTCTGAAATCGATCAATAGTTTTCGAGTTCGTTTTCGAGTGCTCCGATCTTAGACTAAGCACTCAGGTAGGTGAAGTAGGTACTGAAACTGTAGTTTAAGTTTTTTTTTTACAAAAGAAAACAAAATTATTGATAACTATCAATAATTTTGTTTTCTTTTGTAAAAAAAAAGCTTTCAGAAAACAGTGCTTTATTTATTAATTATATTAAAATTGTATGACCACCACCACACCAATCATAGTTCTTCAACGTCCCATTGCTGGGCATAGGCCTTCTCTTTTAGGCGGAATTTACAGTTTAGATGCTGCTCCAATGCAGCATCTAAACTCTCAGATAGAGATGAGATCAGATGCTGCACAAGGGAGGTCTTAATATTGTACAAGATATTCCATTCCCAAGAAACTTTACTTTCCAACGGAATATTACTCGGAAAATTGCGTGACAAACTTTACGTTCGTGTGTGTCATGAGTTACGAATTGTCAGAGCTGACGGTAATCTGTTTTTATTGTAGCGCCTCTAATGGCGTCATTTTTAAGTGCCAACCTGTATTATTATGTTTGGTAATGAATATTAAACATTATACGTCTCGGCATCAAGACTGTAATAAGAAACAAACTTTTGGGAGAGGAAATAAAATACATAACATTTTCTTTAAACTTTCCTAAAGTTTGAAATATTTTGTGACAGCGTAAATCCGGAATAAGCCAGTTACGCGACTAAAGCTGGTTTCACACTTTCTTAGTGATTGTTTTTTGGTCTTAATGTTGGCTATAGTAAGTCTCAACGTGTAGATGTGGAAATTGGTGCGTATTTTCTTAGATGAACTAGCTGTTTGGGCAAACACATATCGGTCAACTTTCAACTTGGCACGAATGTTGGTGCTATTTTTATTTTGTTGTCTACCTATCTATCTACAGCCTTTGAACTGCTGGGTACAGGCCTCCTTTTTCATAGGAGAGAGGGATTTAGAGCTTAGAACCTAAGCTCTTATTTTATTGATCTACATGTTATTCCAACATGATTGGGGCCAGTCATGTTTGCTTCAACATATTAAAGAGCCAGGGTCAAATCCAGCAGAAAATCGCTTGTGGAAATTTTCTTCGACGTTTTCTTTGTTGTAAGTTTCCTCTTAGATTATTATGGGTAGCTTAAGTTGCAGCTGATAGTACTAAGGTATTGAGTGCTTTCAATGAAACTTCCAAATTAAAGATACATATTATATTCAGCAATAAGAAAAATATTTCCAAAACTTTATAATAAAAGATAAGCTTTACAAGTGTACGCCATACTTGTAACAACTGTTTACTACATAATGTCGTACTGATACGATAGGCGCGTGTCTTTCGTATCAGTACGACAATGATTAGTCAACTTTGTGCCAATTATTTGCACAAAGCGCGTACCTGCTGTCCACCACAATATTCCCCCTTTACAAAAAAAATTGCATAAACTTTCATCAAAATTGTTTCAACAAATACGGAACAATTATTAAATTGCACAATAAATAACCATTACAAGTATCTGTTACTATAACTTAATATTAACTACTTGATAATAATATCTACTCATGTTTTCACAACAGATTCAAAATTCCATATGATATAGCTCGTCCCTTGTATATTTTAATACCTATGCTACCCATTTTACCTCATATACCTGCGATGAGAAGAAGAAATTTTGTAAATTAAAGTCTTTCATGTTATTTTGTCAATATGATCATAAATGGTCCGCAGTTGCTCTACAAACTTTCTATCTGTGTGTATCATGAGCTAGGTATATGAGTTAGGGGTGGCGATAATCTGTTTTTATTGTCGCGCCTCTAATGGCGTCATTTTTAAATGCCAACCCATAATTATTATGTGGTTACAATTTGTGAAACTACACATTGAATTTTATTCAGTCCCTAGTTTTCACAATTTCACATCATAAAAACAAATACCTAATAGTAGAAAAGAAACTTTTTACGAGAGTTCTAATATCTGTATCATCACTATTTATAACAATACCATTGATGTTTCTTGTTTCAATACCATGTATCTATACCATCATTTTTTATATCATTCATTATTATATCACTACTACTTACTTTAAACTGAACCAATTTTGATGAAAAAGCAAATAAAATAAAATGATAATAACTACGTATCTGATTTGAAACGATATGAACGATCAGATGGGTGGTTGCGAAACTGCATGGACACATCTAGAGGAATATAGCGTGCAGAAATTCTCTTCGGTATTTCTCCGCGTAGTTTGGCGCGACCTTAATATTTCATTATGTTACATTGGAGCGCTCTATTGTCTGCTAGCTTTCGATGGTCTTAAAAGCCACATATAAAGTTAATTGTAAAACCAATTTTCAACCCAAAATCAAACCCTGTAATGGCGGAGTAAATCAGCTAATTCACAAAATTAACTCCAATGAGACAAACGATCGGTATTGAAATGTTTCACAGCTCTTAGCCATCTGTTTCTGAACTCCGAAATAATTTTGACTGCCAAACTCCCGTAGTCAGAGAAGTACATGAAGAAAATACCTTTAGCTGTGACCTACAAAGATCCTCGAAGACACCGAAAGGTTTATTTATTTACATATTTATTACTAACTAGATGATGCCTGTGACTTCATCCGCGTGGATTTACGTTTCTTAAAATCCTGTGGGATGGGATATAAGCTACCTCTGTATAGAATTTCATCAAAATCGGTTAACCGGATTATGCATTATAAATTTTCCGTCTGTCCGTGGGAATATGTTATTTGTCCGGGATAAAAGCAGCCTATGTCCTTCCCCTGGATGTAAGCTACTTCTGTACCAAATTTCAGCAAAATCGGTTGTTGGGCCGTTAAAGGCTAGCAGACAGACAGACAGACACACAGACAGACAGACAGACAGAGAGACAGACACACTTTCCCATTTATAATATAAGTATGGATTTTATTTCATAATTCAAAAATTCAAAATTCAAAACTCGTTTATTCAAAGTAGGTACACTGTACACTTTTTGAACGTCAATATATAAAGTACATGAAAGTGATGCATAGGTGGCACTTGCCCAAACACCAGGTTAATCACACCTCGATGTGAGAGCCCATCTTGTTTATATTTCCCCTCGCTGAGCATTCTCAAAAACTCACCCCGTGTAAGCGGTCGCAGTGAGCTTATTCTCTATGTATAACGTAAATAAAATGTTATATAACTAACTACGCTTTCGGTTAACTGAATTAGTTTGTTTCTTTATTCTGGCTAACACGATTTTCTACTCGACTTATTTAAAATAACGCAAATGTTTTGATTATACGCTACAGTTGCTGGTCTCTGAATAGGTATTTTCTTTATTTCTACGTATTTTCTTGCGAGTGAAGGTAGAGTTTTGACATTGTAAGAGGTCATAACTTTGGTAACGATCTTCAAAATGATTGATTTTCTGTTGAACGGGCATTGCTGTATTTGCACCGAATTTTTTGTCGGTTTTTACATAATACACATGCGTACAGTTTCACTACCAGTTAATAGTTAGTTACCAATCCTTTCTATACCAGCATTAAACATTTCACAGAGATTGGGATGACTTATTTATTACAAGGAAAGCATAGAACATTGAACATAATAATACAATGGTAAATTAATCTTTCATTTTACCACCTGAATAATTCATTACATTAAATAAATAATATGAAAATAATTATCAACATGTCCATTTCCAGCTCGAGATAGCCGCAAACACCAGATGGTCCGTAGTTCTGACAGGTGAGTCCTCGGAAGCGAACAAATGATTCAAGGCATGATAAATGAAGGAACGGAGGGATCGAAGTTACGGTGACAGGTGGCCGAGCGGCGAGAGCAGATGTCTGAATACCAATCGTTTGTTATGCTCTCCTGGTAATTAATTTTGTTTTCTTTGTTATATAACTAACCATTTTCGTTAGCATAGCGTGCGTAAGATATGCGAACAACTGGTGATGTACCAAGATAAGGACTGCACTTACCAGACAGGTCATAAAGTTCAAATATTATATGCTCTCTTACAAGAGTGGTCCGTTATTTTGACGGAAAGCAGAAACAAATTATATGCAGCATAGTAAAGAAGGAACCTGTTACGAGTTACGGTAACAGTTACGGTGACAGGTGGCCGAATGGCGAGCTCGCAGATGTTTGAATACCAATCGTTTGTTATGCTCTCCTGGTAATTAATTTTGTTTTCTTTATAATATAACTAACCGTTTTCATTGACATAGCGTGCGAAAAATTTCAATTGATGATATACCAAAATAAATTGTTCGTTTGAAAGACCGCATTTACCAGACCGATACTAAAGTTGTATTATAATTTGACATACTCTCCTGGTACAAAGAATGGTACCTACCACATTACAATATCTTAGGTACCTACATTCTTTTGACGGGTCCTCGAAAGCAGAAGCAAATTATTTGCGGCATAATAAATGAAGAAGCCGAGGGATCGAAGTTATGGTGAAAGGTGGTCGAGCAGCAAACTTGCAGATGTCTGAACACCAATGATCATTTGTTATGTTCTCCTGGTAGTTAATTGTGTTTTATTTGTAATATAACTAGATATTTTTGTCGGTAATCCCGTCGTAGGCATCTGTGTATGATTTCAAATGATGATAAAGACTGATGATAATAATTAATTAATGATTTCAAATCGATGGTGAAGAAGGAACGCTCTTACCAGGTACGTCCTAAAGTGTAAACGTTTAGTGTTTCCAATACTTTCCTGGTACCAACAGTCACCCGTTACTTTGTTCTCGGAAGTAAACATATTATGATGATCCTTGATTTCAAAAGTGACAGAGCTGAGAAATAGAAGTTATATTAAGTTATATTATTATAATGACTGGTATCTTCGCGTCAGACTTTAAAATTCTATATACCATTCGTCTCAGTTGTCGTAGTAATTAATTATATATTTTTTAGTTTCCTATACGCTAGTAGTTACTGTAAAAATTTGTGCTTGATTAAACTCTAGAATGTATATAACTTACTACCTACAAGTAGGTAATTTTCCCTCACACTGGATCACCGTAGTGGACTCTCTATCCCTCTCTACTTTGAGTGAGAGGGCCTTTGTTCAGCTGTAGGATATCATTAGTCTGTAGCTTTACTGCCTCATCTAACTATGTACCTGTACAATATAGCTAAGCTAGTTGCACTATTCTCCAATAATAAAGGCAGCAATGAAACAGTTTTAGGCCGTGTCCCCATTAGGCGAACAGTGAATGGCTGACTGTCCACTGGTTGACTCTGATGCCTAATGGAGACACGGCCATACTATGTATATCTGCACAGAAATCGTAATAATATAAAGTACTAAAAGGGCGGCATACGCATGACCTTGTCGCTGTGCTGAGGACGCGGACGTCGCCAGTGCAACGATGTGTGAGGTAAGCGAACAGATATAATGATATGTGAGATTAGCGAGCGATGTGACGCATTTGCAACCTTAACGCGCTAATCCTACGGCTTAATTCTCTCTGCAAACATTGACCGTAAAAGTGTTTGCGTAATTGCGTAGAACTGTTTATGTATGTAGCAAGACGAAAACATGCGTTTTGTATAGTACACAGCACTTCTAATGCCTTATATTATTAGGATTTTTGTGTATATCTGTTACCTTGCTATATAAAATTGCGTGTGACATAAGAATCAAGAATCCGCACAAGTTCACATGTCTTTGCCTAAGCCAATTAGTTGGTACATTCCTGAAATTTTATACCGATGCCTTGGGGAGACGTGTGACCTAGTTGTAAAACTTTACAGACAGCTGTTCCTAAGGGTGATATTCAGAAGTAGGCGAGACGAGTATCATCTCGACTAGCCTAAACAAATATACTTTTAACAAAATCATTCCTGTCTATATACATTTGTGTGTATAATAGAAGTTATTCATCTAATAGTTATAGCTATTATCGCTAACTTATTTAACGATTTGTCATTATTTTATCAGGCTGGCCTTACACATGTAGTCTTACGCTAGTACCTTATGTAATATTGCAAAAATGCAAACACCTTCATACAAAGCACACCTAGCCAATTTTTTCTGCTTAAATGGTAGATCGGAAAGAATTTATAATTTTTTTAAACTTCAGTAGGGAAATTTAGAGGAAAAATATAAATAAAACAAACTTATGCCCGTCATAAAAACCATCAATATATTTACACTGTTATTTACATATTTACACAACGCCAAATAAAGTTTACATTAATTATTATAATATAATAATTGATTTATTTTATTTACATTCGCAAAATGACACAAAAAATTAAAATGCATAGATTGTGTGTTAAACATGTTATTAAACTTTTGTTGCATAAAAATCACGTCCATATTATTTAATATTGTTATATAACGTGTGACAACACTATTAAAATTATTATAAAAATCATGTTATGTTATAATACAGTCTGAACGCATATATTATTACCCTTAAAACTACAGCAGTGCTTAGAGACATACTATAATATTAAAATAACATTCATTAATCATCACAGAACATATTAATATTATGGTCAAAAACGGGCTATGAAAATTTTCAAACTTTAAATTTGGATAAAGAAACCAAATTGAATCGCGTGTAACGTAAAATTGAATCATTTAAATTAATTGTGCAATTGCGTTGAAAAAATTAAGTTACCTCAATGTTTTCACATTCACCGTTTTAACAACTAAAGTGAATCAATGGTATTGAATCATTTAATATGTTACGAAAAATTATATCCAATCTGACGTTTATTTGCCTTAAACCTTTCACATAGTACCTGCCGCAATAATAATTAAAATACCATCTAAATAATTATGTTCTCTATAGAGTGATGAAAATCGATCCCCCAATATTATCCCTTCTCATATGTGGTTTAAAATAGAACACCGAATGCGCTTCCAATCAACGAATGCAAATGAGGTTTAATTCAATAAGAAAAAAAATCTTCCCCATCTCAAACAATTCATTGGGAAATAAAATTAGGAAAAAAACCTCCATAAAGTTGGCCACCACCATAATTCATGAGACCTTCGATCGTTAGTCAAAGTCGCTAACATGAAGTTTCAACATTAGTAATCAGTGAAGAAAATATTACTATCGCCTCTTATACTTGCTTTTACTTCCATTCATTTTCATCGAACTTGGTTTGTTTTGTCAAGTTAATTACTGTGATTAGAGATTGATTAGTTATTTAGTAATAATGTTATATCAATGTAATATAAATTAATAACCGATTTCATAAAAAGGTTTAGTTTCTCAATGCGAGGCGTATTTTCTTAAGTAGGTATAATACCGTATAATCAACATTTTTCCGAAATGTTTGGCGGATCAACCTTACGGATATGAGAATCTTACATAAGCTTACGGAGTTTCAACCAACAACACGGAAATAATATATAAAAAAATTGCTTCATAAGAAGCTACTAAAAAGTGCAAAAAAATATAGTTTGGTAATTTTTTGACTGGCCCGTCGCGTTGGCGCGGTTGGCAGTGACGCTCCGGGGTCGCGGGTTCGATTCCCGCCCCGAGTCTGGGTGTATTTATAATATTATGAATGTACGTATACCTTTATTAAAATATATATGTAATTATAACATGTAAATATGTCTATCAGTCGGCTGTTACCTATAACACAGGCATTAAGTTGCCTACTTTAGGAACAGACGACCGTGTATGTGTGAGTATTTATTATAAAAAAAAAAAAATTGAACTTAAGTTAATTTTAAAGTTGCCCAACTGTAGCTCTACTGTATTCGTAATCCCACTAAAAACATACGGCGTGTTAAATACAAATTCCATCACATTAATTTTCATTATCCATGAAACTGTTTACTCTTTACAATTTTACGCGTTATATTCATTTGGGTAATGCGAGCTCTGAATAACCAATCTTTTAAATTTAATCAACGCTATCATAAAATAAAATAAATTCTGTACCTAATAAAATACGCAATTAGTGATAATTTTATACAGATAATATTACACCTAACTGTTTAAATTAAATAAAATTGATGATGAAAACTCAGAATACAAATAACTCAGTAAATTTTATTACTATTATGTTCAGCATCCCACTTTCAACAAAATTTAATATTTTGCGTAGGTACTATAATATTATTTTAAATAAATTTCACCATTGACAGTTCCTAAATGTTTGCTAAACTGTTTAATAAGTATCCTACAGCATCAGGATCGAAGAATTGAGACCGTGAGTTGAATAAGAAACTCTATACTGGTATTTATTTATAATATGAATTCACAAGCGACAGTTCCTAAGGCCGTGTCCCTAAGGCAAACAGTGAGTGGCTAACTGTTTGCTTTCATTTAGCAGTTAGCTCTCTATATAATTTTAAATGAAGTCTCAAAACAGTGCATAATGTTCGCAGTTGGGGGCGGAGAACTTATTCAGTGAGTTCAGTGAGCGGCTGATTCGTCATCAAATACCTCCAAAACTATGAGAGGTCTAGACAATATACGAGTTAGCGACTGTTACGCCGCTCATCTAGTCAGAAAGCGAACATTTAAAAAAAATGGGGACACGGTTTATATCACCACAGTAGCCCACATATGTGGGCAGCTCACAGCACCTTTGGGGTTGAAGAGATTGAGGTGTTGTAACCAGAAATTTTGATGGAGCCGTGAGAATCTCCTCCGGTTTTGAAGTTGGTAAATAGAAATAAAAACTAGCACTTCAAAAAATTCAAACAACAGTCTCAATGTCTATCACTGCCGTCGGCGCAATCTTCCTATCAAAAATTAAATAACTTTGGATACAGTGAATCCTGCTTATGGGTTCAATTTTTTTCACTACCTAGGAAGTACGGAATCCTTAAAAGCATACGCCCTACAATCTTTACTGTTGCCTTTTAAAATGCAATCTACTGTGGCGGGAGGTAATATTAAATTTTTACATCCCTTTTTATATTCATCCAACTCGGAACATAATTAAAAAGCTAATGAAATATTTCATAACAAATTTTACGGCTGCTCGCGCTTACTTAATGATGTTTTCCGTTTTGGTTATTATATTAATGCGAAAATAGAGTTATAAAATATGGAAAATTTTATAAATACTACTTTCACATATTATTATAAATTCTTAGTAATACTGTACCTATAATATTATGTCTGTCAACTTCTTAGTATAGACTTGACATTTCATAGCTCAACCACAGAACCAATCTTAATGAAAGGCAAAAAGTATGCATTCTAGAGATATGGGACCTCTTCCAAATATGTAGTGAATAGAAGCAGGCATTACTATGCGGAATTCCATGATATACAATGATCACAAAATTACTTGACTATAATCCGCTAACAGTGGCTTTGTAGGCACAACACCAGTATAGTATATATGGTAGTATATTTTGTATTTATTTTTATTATTATATATTTATTTTATTTACTTATTATTTATATATATATATATATATATATATATATATATATATATATATGTCTAATATGTATGTATATGTCATGTATTCTCGTATGTACTGTTATTTCCTCTTTAATTTGCGTACACCCTCAATTCGTTCTCACTGATTATTATATCCTCCTCATCATGATGGTTGCCTGGAAGAGATCGCTCCTAAGCGATAAGGCCGCCATTTGTACCTTTTTTAATATTCATGTCTTTAATTTAATGATGTAGTTCTTGGTGTACAATAAAGTATATTTTCATTTCATTTCATTTCATTTCATTTCACCACACAAATTCGATGATCGAGGAGATGTCGACTTCACAACGGACGATTTGCAATCGTCCGTTGTGAAGTCGACATCTCCTGAAGATGCTCCGGTGTCGGAGCGAAACGATCGTCAAGTTAAATTTGTGGTGAATCTGTGTGGTGTTGTGCCTACAAAGTCATTGTTAGCGGATTATAGCAAAGTAATTTTGTGATCATTGTAAATATGTAGGTACTTAATATATAAAAAAAACGTGCTGAAAATAACGTAGTGATAAAGAAGTGATAAATTAGATTCATCTCCGTAATATTAAGTATTTTTCTTAAAGTTTCCAACGTTTTTGAACATAACATTTTATATGGAACCATTTTTAATGATTTATGATTAATAATTTAATAATGAATTGATTAATATCACAAATTAAAAATGAAGTCATATTTTTTTAAGATAACCTATAACATGAAGTTATATTAAACAACAACAATAATTAAAATAATACAATAATGATACTCTTAATAAATGAAGTTTACAGGCGTGAGATCAGTAAGATAATAATATCTCGATACAATACAATTTACAACTTTATAAAGTTTTGTTTTGATTTTGTTAAGCAAAATAGTTTATAATACTTCATTTTATAGTACTCAATTTACATTATATGGTCAGTGAAAACCTATATATATACCAAAAACATTTATGGCCTCAAGGAAACCGATGTTTTACATTATAATAAACGTATTTTACGACTGAAATCTAAAATGCGTATATATATTATGATGAACGATGCACGATACAATATTTGCTATGGCACAGTGTATGTGAACGATGAACGGTCGGTGTTTAGACGGTTGATTTTCGATGATTCATCGATGAAGCCTCGAAAACTAAAGCAAAAATCTCGAAAAATTAACCGTCTAATTTGGGCTTTAAAAAGTGTATAATAAATATACTAACATGCGTGCACTGGCATATTGTCGACCCCGTTTATAGCTGTTATAATAACAGCAGAATGTAGACTATACTTTGTTTGAGGTTTAGAGAATATAATATGCGCATGCATAATACAAGAAACGACTTTTAGTCAAAGGTATTTAAACGAAAAATATAGATAAATCTTATTTGCTTAGATTACTCTGAATGATTATGAACTGATAAATAAATTTTTATGATTATGAACTTATAAAATATAAATATTTTATCAATTCATAAAAACATACAAATTTTATTTTTCAAAATTTTGCACAGCACCTCAGATTTAAGTCGCAACGTACGTCGAATAAATTGTACCTATAGAAACTTCTACATATCAGTCTGCAGTGTAAAATTTATTCTAATTGTATTCACTTAAAGTTTAAATTGCTATGTTGGTTCTTCATTCGCATTAATGTGGTCGGGTCCATTCGGCTGCACCCTCAAAGCGGTGTTTGTTGATAGACTCGCTGTGGTGAAATCTTCGTCTATTGAGTTCAGTTGGGAGTAAACCGTTCTTGGGAAAGGCGTTAGGTGCTTACGTCGTTTTGATCTTAACTGGAAACAAAATAAACGAATAAGAATCCATACTAATATTATAAATGCGAAAGGAACTCTGTCTGTGTGTTACGCTTTTACGCCTAAACTGCTGAACAGATTTTGATGAAATTTGGCACGTAAATAGACTAAACCTTGAAGACGGATATAGGCTACTTTGTATCCTGAAAAATCATAGAGTTCCTAAGGGATTTTTAAAAACCTAAATCCAAGCGGATGAAGTCGTGGCAATCAGCTAGTTATAATATATAAATAAGGAAAAACGTCAAAGAAAAGATCAGAGACAATGGATTTGCAAAGTATTTTGATGGCTAGAACTCACAAATTCCTACTTTTTTATCTTACTTACTCAGTGAACTCACAAATTCCTACTTTTTAACCCCCGACGCAAAAACGACGGGGTGTTATAAGTTTGACGTGTCTGTGTGTGTGTGTGTGTGTGTGTGTGTGTGTGTGTGTGTGTGTGTGTGTCTGTCTGTTCCCCTGTGGCGCTCAAACGGGTGGACCGATTTGAATGCGGTTTTTTTTGTTTGAAAGGTGAATTAGTCGAGAGTGTTCTTAGCTATGTTTGATGAAAATCGGTCCAAGATGGCCGCCGCTACAAAATGGCGGATGATATATTTTTTCACAACTCCCTTGATATGGGTATCAAATGAAAGGGCTTGACTAGTAGAATAGCACTATTGCAAATTCAAGATGGCCGCCGCCACTAAATGGCGAATGTCGGGGGTTTTTTAAATTTTCAATTTACACTTGTTAAATTACTTACTACTTAAGTGCTATGAGAAATGTATTTTGTAGAAAGAAACGCAACTACAAACATCTGAAAGTTATTGATAATTTATGTACTAAAGAAGTTTTTCATCGATTAATAATCCTGCGATTATATTTTTATAGAGCAAATAATAAAACAGAACATTTAACGATCAATAAAGGTCGCGTAAGCACTCCCGAGCGCACCCCATACAAGCGAAGTTTGATTTCAATTTTAATATTAACTCATTAAAATCAATGAGATTTAATAGACACTCATACATTTTAGAGTTGTTGAGCCATGTCTCAAAGACTTGTACGTAAATCTTTTAGCCCACATACATAACTTTGAAACTACATATTTATATGAAAACCTACCAAATAAGTGATCACTAGAGCGAGTCTACAAAATTCAATTGAGTTTGATTAAGTAGTTAATATTTAAAAAATAATTAATCAAACTTCGTGTCTATGCGGAATCGCATGTGATAAACTCCGCTTTAGAGGTCGTAGCATACTAAACATACGAACTACAATTGTCTTGTGTCTAAAAACTAAAAAAAATATTTTTCTCAGTGGTCACTTCGATATTAGTATCATATTATTCATTTTTAGTTAGGTACCTTTTTTTTAATTGTATATCAGTATAGTACCTATACTTCGACTTTTAATTGTGTGCACTAAAGTGAAGTTTCATGGGTTGTCACTTTTTAATGAAATTAAAATAGGGATGGGGTACAAGTGATTGATTTGAATCATTCAATTATTTTATTTAAATTAAAGTTTATATTTTAAGTAATTATTATATTTTATATACAAAGTTTACCTATATATATGTATATATGTATATCTTTAATATTGGTTACGCCAGAATTCATGTATATTTTTAGTTATTTTTAATTTCACGAAAATTCGAATGCGTTCCTTAAATTCCTATCCATTCTATACCCGAACACAGCACTGAATTGCTGCGATACGAAGACGAGCGAGTGGAGCCGAGTTGGTTTTTGGAACTTCAATGTTTGATTCAGATGATTTCACTTCAAACACATATTTGTAAACGTTTCTAATCCAAAGTTTCTCATTGGTACTTAGATTCTTACGCGGTTTTTTTTATTAGGAGGTAAAAATGTATCCTCAGCATGCGATGTGCTTGGCTGAGCATTCATTTCTTTGTTTTATTATGCTTAACAAAACGAAATGGCAAATTTAACAAAAATAGATAATGAAAACCAAACACAACGTTACAAAAACTTAACAATTGGTAACAAATACAACGCGCAGTAGGCAAAATAGAAATATTCATACACTCAGAACTAAAAATGAAAATAGACAGTGAAAATGAAAATGTCGAATGACAAAGGAAGCAAAATGACGACAAATATTCGCCAAGTAGTCAACAGCGTCAACAGTAGCCTGAAAAAGCGTAACCTCGGTCATCGGTATTTAAAAGAAACATAAAGAACCTTTTTAAAGGACTGCCTGAAAAAAAGGAGTATATTGTTTTCAGGGTTCATGTATGTTTGTATGTTGTACCATAACTTCTATATGCCGGAACCAATTTTGATGAATAAAGTATCGTTAGAATTTTATTTCTTATTCTAGGTGGCATGAGGCTAATTTTATTTATAAAATTTAAAAAAATGATGGAAAAAAAATAATCAAAAATCAGATTATGTTCATAATCATTATCTATTTTTTGTATTCAACTACAAGTTAGCCCTTGACTGCAATCATTATACTTCTTACTTTTTTTTTCAATTAAAGCTCTAATTATTATTAATTGTACCAATAGGATGCGTTTGCCGCAAAAAAGCCAAGATGACAAAATTGTTAATTTGGCTTTTATACGTAGGAGCCATTGATTTACTTAGTAGATAATAGTAGTTTATGAAACGGTTGCATAATAGAAGTTGTTAAAACACGAGTGTTAGTTTAAAAAACGAGCCGCAGGTGAGTTTTTAATAGTATTACACGAGTGTTTTAATACCTAATTATGTAGAGTTTCATACACTACTTTATCTAAACTCATATCTTAAAATCCAAACCATAAAATCTTGGTAATATTTGTCGTGAGTTTTCCTTGATTTTGCTGGCAAAAGATTGTTGGTCGGTGGTCAGGTGGAGTTAAATTCTCTTCAGTATCACTGCTAGACATTTTTCCGCGCAACAAAAATCACTTGCAAAGGTTTGGGTTACAAAAACAATAAATAATAAATTAAAAATTTAAATAAAAAACAATACGATTTCCCGCCATAGCTGAAAAAACCAGAACCCAGAGTCGTGACTCGACATGGGGGGTTATTCTGTAACTTAGTTAGCAACTGAAAATAGTTGCCAACGAATTATTTCGATATACATTGCTGCTTTACTGTGTAAAATTATGAAAACACTTTATATTTCCCACAGTAAAGCAGCAATGTATATCAAACTAATTCGTTGGCAACTATTTTCAGTTGCTAACTAAGTTACAGAATAACCCAGCTGACCTGTCAATAATGAAATAAAGTATAATGCATTAGTAGTAATAGGGAAACTTTGATAGCGGGATAATAATTGTAAGTAACAAAACTAAACACCCGCCATGGCTCAAAAATACCAGAACCCAGTGCCTGTACTATAATGTAGAAAAAATTATTTTATAACATTACTTTTCTATTTCCTAACAAAGTAGTGTTATAATGAACTTTTTTAATTTTTTTTTAAATATTGTAGATGTATGTGAATAAAGTAGTCCAATATATGACACATTTTGATTTCTTAATCGGGATTTTAAGATAATATGAGAGTAGATAAATAAAATTATGATGATAATGAAAGAGTAACTTTGAACGAAACTTTTGTGCATCAAATTGAATGAATTGAACGTATCACATCACTATAGAAATATGGTTGGCAACATTATTTAACGGAATGACATTAGGAGACGTCAGATTACTGCAGATAATTAAAAGTCGAACTATAGGTATATATAAAAATCAATGCCACTTTTCGTTGTATTTTTATAACTGAAGAACGGGCTCACCTATCCAAACCAAATGTTCAGGCTTTGTTCGGACTATTTAGTAGATGGTTTATGCGAAGTTTGCACAAAATCGGTCGAGCGGTTCTTCATTTATCACATTTTTTAAACCCACGCGGACGAAGTCGCGGGCATCAGCTAAGTAGTTGAATATATATTGAAATCTAATTAATTACGTTTTAATACGACCTTTAGTTTCAACGGAATTAACGGTACTTCAATCCGAAGTTCAGTCCGCCTTTATGCCGTAAAACTTTCGTTTCTCGATTTGGTATAAAGTTTTTCAGACGACAAAAAGAATTATATCGTAGAGGTTTTATGCGAGAGAGTAAATAAAAGTGAGGAATAATTTCTCTGAGTGCCCGCCTCTGACGCTTATATCAAATTTATGGTTTATTGCGAAACAAAAAAACTGGCATTTTACAAAAGAAATCGTGTATAGCAATTTCTATCCAATAAGACGCGCCAAAAAGATGTAATAGGTATCTATACTCTGATTTTTAATTCGGTGGAATTCTGACAGCTGTCATTGTCATTTACAGACGAGTTATTTGTATGGAAATCAGGGTTAACATCTACGAAGTACGATTTTACCCCAAACTACTTTAATTCCCTGTCAACATAAAAAGCCATAAGCCGCGTAAAATAATATTAGTCGTTTCACCCTAAAATAGAAATCGCTAAGAGTGGAAACTTGAAAGTACATACTAACAGCAATAGAAAGCAAAAGAAGCACATTGAAAACAAGTATAAATTAGAAATTTAAAAAACTCCCGACATTCGCCATTTTGTGGCGGCATCCATCTGGATTTGCATAGTTTCACCATTCTACTAGTCAAGGCCTTTCATTTGATACCCATATATTTGATACGCAAGCACGCACGCACGCACGCACGCACGCACGCACGCACGCACGCACGCACGCACGCACGCACGCACGCACGCACGCACACACACACACACACATACACACACACACACACACATACACACACACACACACACACACACACACACACACACACACACACACACACAGACACGTGAAACTTATAACACCCCGTCGTTTTGCGTCGGGGGTTAAAAATGTATTCAAAAATTGAAGTCAAATGACATTATCGCCATGAAGTGTCTATCAGGCATTTGTCATATCTACATGCGGCAGTAGATTTTAATTTACATATTATGTTTTGAATTTTTTATCTTTTTTGTGGGAATTGTTTTATCTCTGGTAACATTACGAAACATCAGAATTCTACGGAATCAAAAATCAGAGTAGGTATAGTCGTTTCACCGTGATCATTGAAATTCGAAAGATAGTTTGGTTTGCAGCCCACCCTGAGGACTTTTATCGTAACTATTCCTTCCTATTTTATTCGTAGTAAGTATACGGATATTATGTATTTTATATTTTGAATAAGGCCCTCTCTCCACGTAGGCCACTACGATGGCTACAACATACTTCTACGTGTGAATGTATTGCAAATATTGGCGCAAGTTAGCGCTTGTTTTCTTTGAAAAACCCAATCCACAACTAACAAACTCCCAACGTTAGTGCAATCTTAGGATTCTATTTTGTCCACCCACATGTTGGACGGCGAGTATCGGGGAGAAAGTTGAGCAAAATGTAGAGCTGGGTTAAAAAAAATAAGTCTCTTATTATTAAAAAAAAAAATACAGGGAAGCTTTAAGGTTGTTCCCTAAAATATTTTTTTCATTCAACACTAACACGCTCTTATTGCTAAGTTCGCGAGAAAAGTTTAAACTTTATATCCTAAAATACCTTTTATTGTGCTTATTAAAGTTTAAAAAAAGCTGAACAACTCTAAAGTAGCTGCCCTAGAAAGGAAACTTTCTTAGTAGGTACATTAACTAAGCTATCTTTTCCACCTCCTTACACAATAAAGATTGAGCAATCCATATCGATGGATACCGTTGAACTGTCGCGCTGCCACTCAATAGAAACAATAAATCACGGTCCCAGATATTCTGTGTGTCTTGCATAGTTGTCATAAAACTGTACCTTAACTAAGGCCGTGCCCACATTAGGGACCGTTCAGATAGACCGGCGCGGAGAGCGTCGGAAAGCATTTTTATTTTTCACACAGACCGGCCGTTCAAATTTGCTCTGCTTTCCACACCGGTCTGTGTGAACGGACACGCGGATGCATTCGGAGCCGAGCGTATGCTCTTGGGCCGTATTGTAGGTACTCAGGTCTCAGAGCAACTCGGCCTACGGTCAGCTGCGCGAGCATGAAAGAGCACGCGAACGGAGCCGGTCGGATGTTCGAGCGCGAAAGAGCACGAGCATGGAGCAGCCGAGCGGCTGCTCTTAATATTTCACACCGAATGTATTGGGAGCATCCTCGAGCATCCTCTTATTATAAAAGAGTTAAAATGTAAAAATAAAGCTTATTTCAATGTCTTAAGATTCTATTTTAAATGCGATTAAGATTTGCTCTGCTCTCCGCGCCGGTTTATCTGAACGGTCCCTTAGGTAAACAGTAAGCGGGTAACTGTTTGCTACCAGTTAGCTTCCGTATAGTTTTTAAGTGCATTTGGATGCGCCATTCAGAGTCAGCCGCTCAGTGTTCGCCCAATGAAGACACGGCCTAAGATAATAGGCGAATGATAAGTTAGAACACTAGTGGCCTATTAAACTTTAGTCTGCCTTTTAAGTTACTGCGACCTGTGTACTAAGTACGACTTCGAACATCTCGATTACGTTGATACACTTCGAGTGTCGAATCATTATAACGTCTAAATATCCTGATCTCAAGTAATATCTATATTCATACTCAAGCTTATAATTGTTTAGTTAAGAGTGAAAAAAGAATATTTTATTGTTAAAAATCTTGCTTACTAAGTAGGTTACAATAGTAACTAAAGCAGTCTAAAGTAGCTGTCCTAATAAATTAAAAATTTAAAAAACCCCCGACATTCGCCATTTTGTGGCGGCGGCCATCTTGGACCGATTTTCATCAAACATAGCTAACAACACTCTCGACTAATTCACCTTCCCAACAAAAAAAACCGTACTTAAATCGGTCCACCCGTTTGAGCGCCACAGGGGAACAGACAGACACACACACACACACACACACACACACACACACACACACACACACACACACACACACACACACACACACACACACACACACACACACACACACACACACACACACACACACACACACACAGACACGTCAAACTTATAACAACCCGTCGTTTTTGCGTCGGGGGTTAAAAAAGAATATTTTATAGTTAAAAATCTTGCTTAGTTACAATAGTACTTAACTAAAGCAGTCCAAAGTAGCTGTCCTAAAAAGGGAACTTGCCACATACATTAACCCAGCTATCTTTTCCACGTCCTTGCACAATAAAGACTCACCGTCAGCACTATCACAGCTACGGATATCACCACAACCGTCGCGCCGACACCCGCTAACATCAATAAATCACGGTCCCAGATATTCTTGGGGTCCGTCGCGTTGTCGACGAAGAACGACGCCGTCATGCGCGTGCCTATGTTGTCTGCTATGCGTCGCTTGCCGGCCGAGGAACCGTTGAGACAACCACCTGCAGAGCAAGTGAAAAGTTATCTACATATAAGCCGCGGCACGTAACTCGAGCGCTGACCTTCAAGTGCGCGCAGCGTCGTACGAGTGAGCGGGACACAGTACGATTGGAGAGCCAATCAGCGCTTACGAGGGATCCGCGAGAGCTAATCAGTGCTTACGAACGATCCCAACGCCCTCCCCGCGACGCACTCACCACCCGAGATACCTCATTTTCGACTTCTGCGCATTGAAGGTCAGCGCTCGAGTTTCGTGCCGCTGTTTATACTACTTGCTTTGGAGACTTAGAGCAAAGCCTCAGAGTTGCGTTGCGGCGCCAAAATATTAGGTCAAATATATCAGAATGGCATATTATACAGTTACCTACACGAATTAAGTGCTGTCAACCAAATGGATTTAGGTAATTATCGCCAAAACGTTTCACGAGCACATTTATATCGTTAGGAAAAAACAAGCGCACGGTAATTGCAGGGTAATTAGTGGCTTTAAAACGGGTATGCGAGGAGCGTATGCTCTCCCTTTACGAGGGACTTTAAATTGCCCGTGATCAAAAGCGATCATTTAGCTACGGCTACAATAGGACAAGTCGCAAGAGGCTCACGAAACGTATCCTACTGATAATGCGTGTCGGCATAATAACCAGCAAGCAACGGCAACAAGATACGACCGCATCAGAATTGAAGAAACAGTGATGACATCAGCAGAGGTCGGCACCGACTCGATCTTCGCTCATGCATTTTTAGGCTCGCCCGATGCTATTGACGCGAGTTGGAGAAGCGTTTATACGGTTGCACTTAATGTGCTTTTAAAACGGAAATAGAAGATACCTCATTAACCTACTACCTCTCTGATGAATAATAATCAGTGTAATGGCAGACTGACATATTTGACATTGTAGAGTTGCTCTTTTCCTGTGAATCCGGAATCGGAGATTTTCGGAGATGTACCTTTGTTATTACCTCTTAGAGTACCTATCTGTATGTTTAGTCACACTTTGCAGAGCTCGAAAACTTTACTAAATACTATAAAATGGCCTATATTAAGATTTGAGTTCACCAATACATTCAGCATTCGAAAACAGCCAGTGCGAGAAATGTTGTAAAATAAATATTCGAACTATTGAATTACGACTTTAAAATAAGAGTCTTTGGGTTAATTTTGCCCTGAAATCATTGTGTGTCGATACTCGAATTTCGATCATCGTTGCCACTATGTACAAAGTCGGCATAAGGTCTCTGTTGCTACGAGTAGTTAGAAATATTTAAATTCACTCACCCACATCTCTATCACAATGGCAACAGTCCGACGACTGGTTAGTAGTTAAATAGAATGAGACCATGTTTTCTGTGCAACACGGCAGGCATTTGTGATTCACTCTGCGAAAAAAAAAATACGTTTCAGCGAAACACCGAAAGACTCGAGTCATTGAGGCTAAAACTTTTCCCCTCCATAGAAGCGAAAGAATTCATAATATAGCTCGCGAACAGAACAATAATAACGGATGTAACGAAAATATGTCAATGATTTAAAATGCTATGAATGATGCTGTGATTTAAAATTTTAATATCTCATATCCGTTTAAACTAATTAATAAATTCAACGAATTCGTCGAGTGCATCATTATTCATGAAATGTATTTAAAGTTTTTGATGAATTAATTAATTTTTTATGTGACTGATAATTAATTTTAAAATATAAAACTCAAACGTTTTAACGTGGTGTTTCTCATTGCTGAGGGTTGTGAACCATTTCCATTAATCACATAATGGTTTTTGGGGCCATATTGTGGTGTGTTCCCAAACTCTTTCACATACGTATGTATGACTCAGCTAAATAAGGTTTGACGACTATTATCAGTTAGATAATAGCTTGAAGAACCGATAGATGTTGGGGTCATTGGGACCCCGGGCCGGCGAACGCAGCGTTGCATGGGAAGATCCAAAAGACTTGGTCTGATAAGTGGATAGACAATCTCAGAGAGTCACTCGAAACCATTGAATACAAGCGGCACATGATCGTGTTCTGTGACGATCCTCACAAGAGACCTATGTCCAAGAATGGACGTCTATTAGGAAAAGAGGAAATAGTACTTTCTTACCTATCTAAACGTAAAGGATGAGCGCAAGTTACACAACTAGTAGGCCCAGATCCCGAGCAAGACCTGCAGGAATCGTGACATGGACGGCAAGTCCTCGTTCTAGGCTCATAATACTGCGAGCTAAGGCACTCCACACATAACCCACTCTCCAGAGAGAAGTGCTGCGGACACGACGTGCACCGTTGTGGACCGGCACCGTGGCAGTCCTGGCAATAATGGTGACACCTCCGACAGCTGTCGCCCCAAGTGAAAAAGTTCTGCGGGCACTCCGGCCTACATTCTCCCGCTGCCAGCCTCCAATCCGGAGGGCAGGACGCGCATTGATCTCTCCTTGGCCCGGTGCAAGTCTCACAGGACAAGTAGCATTTCGAACAAATCCCCTCATCCGGGTAGTAGCCCGACGCACAAGTCGCCCGACAAGTCCCGGACTGCAACCTCAAAGATGCAGCGCAAGATGTACAGTTCAGTCTTGATACGCAGTTCGTGCAAGTGTGAGGACATTGGGAACATCTACCCGCAGTTTGATAATACCCTTGTCCACATTCCGCAACGCACCTAAAACGAAACGTCTGTTAGTGGAATTCCCGACGCGGGTATAGAAGGGTCCGCCTTAATAAAGTGCCCTCACCTCGATCCCTGCAATAACAACGGGCTCGAACAAGATAAACAGTCCCACTCATTCGATCCGCTACATTTCTCGCAAGTGGAATGACAGTTTTTGCAACGTCCTCCTTCGTAATATTCGTCTGTAAATATAGAGTTTTTTAAACAAAGGGCTGTGACGGCGCGACGTATAAAAGCTTCGGTATGTTAAATTGACATTTTTCAACCCTGAGTTCGCGTTTGTATAGAAATGCTTTGTGTGGCTTTGTATCGTGTTTCATACTGTTTCTTGCAAAATGTGAAAGAGATATTGTCACAACGCAATTCCGGAACGTTGATGTGTTTAAACGAATTTAATATTTTAGTTTTAATGCTCCGTTGTGTTTATACCACTGGTAGTAACATCAGAAATGTGAAATGTATATTATGTATTTGATATGTTAGGATATATCTTTTCAATATTTTTATTTTTTTCAATATTTTTTCAATTCAATGAATAGATAACAGATCCAGATAACCCTATTTAAATAAAGTTAGTGAAAATACTCACTAGCATCACATTTTTCATTCCCGTCCGGCTGACAATTTCCCCTTTTATCCAAAATCCATTTCTCTTGGCAAACGGAACACACTGAATATGTGCAAAATGAACATCCAATCGGGCACCTAAAAAGACATAAACATATATCTTTCACAATGGCAACTGCTGGCAATAAGACAAGTATAAATCTGGGTTAGTACTTACTGTATACATTCTCTTTTTTGTACGTCCGCGTAACTCCCGGTGGGGCATTTAGATACACAGCGACCCTTGAATGCATAATCGCCGATCCGACACGAAACACATCCTGTTTCACTTGGCCCGCTACACGATTCGCAAGATTCATGGCACTGCATACAACCTAAATCGTCTTCTTGAAACGTGCCAGGTGGGCACGTCGCTAAACACGATCCGTTGTAGAGAACGTAGCTGTGGGCACAAGACGAGCACATATCAGCTTTTTCCGAGCACGTGTCACAATGTTCCGCGCATGGGAAACATGCGTTCGCATCTTGATCTTCATAGTAACCGTCGGGGCATTGTTGTAAGCACACAGCTAAATCCACGACAAGCAGGTGGGCCGGAGCACACGTGAGGCAAGAATCTTGTCCCGCTCCAGCGCAAGTTTCACAAGACTCGTGACACGGCCAACAAACTCCACCCTGATTGACAAAACTCCTCGGCGGACATCTGGACACGCAAGAGTTGTCTAAGCGATAATGTTTACAGGCGACACACTGTGTCGGCCCTTTTCCGTAACAACCCTGAGAATCGCACTCTGGGTCGCACATCCTTTGCACTTGCTTATCGTTAGCGTCGGCCAAAACATTTTTCCTCTGTGCCGATGGAATATTTTTCTGATAACTACGCCTATCTGAAATGCCGAGCTCGATTTCATTGAGAAATTGGGAATATTCCGATGCGTCATATACATCGTTAACGTGATACGGCTTCTCTTGTTGAGCGTTATTCGAGTTGAAATAACTTTTATTTCGCAATCGTATTGGATCCGTGGCTGTACCGTAGAAAATAAGCTGCCATTTTTTCAACACTCCTGGCTGGGTGACGTGATTATTACCCGCGTTTATTATTTGAAGTGTCCATCGTCCCTCCGCATTTTCACCCCAGAAGTGTACACTTAAGAACGGCCAATCGTCGAAGTTCGAACTGGTGGCGTCGTGCGTCCTTTCCAACAAAAGGGTCGACGTAGTGCCCATCGGTGACGTAAGCAGTATCCGTAAGTTTCCTCTAGGAAAAAAACTCAGTGAGATTTTACATTGAACATGTTCCAAAAATCTGACCTCGTTCATCGTACCACTACAGCCATTTACGTCCATGTGAACGGATATCGTGTAGCCGAAGGAAGTTTCGATCGACCTGTCTTCGTTTATTTCTTGAGACTTGCATATGTGTTGCGGTGGCACATTAATCCACTGTTCGGCCAGGGAAACCATTTGACCAGCGTCCATGAGTCCGTAACCAAATTTATGACTCACTTTTCGTTTGACACCATTAACTATCCACCCTTCCTCTTTATCCAACGGCTGTGACCTAGACGTCATCACGATGAGATGTTGCATATCTCTCCATGTTAATAATGAATTTGCTTCTAATGCCAAAGCGCAGATTCCAGCCGCTAGTGGCGCCGACGCTGATGTGCCCGTATGATCGACTGTACAAATATGATCCGCCCGCAACTGTACATCCATGTCAACAGTGGCAACGCTTTTATCTCTACCGGGAGTACCCGAACTATACGTCGAAGCTAAAGTGGAGGAACATTCTTCTAAATACCAAGGCTTATAACCACCCTGGGTGGCGCTAGAAATTGATATAGTAAAAATGCTATTCGCATAGCCATCACAGTTACAGGAATCGGTGTGCCTCCCGCCGTTTCCCGATGCCCATATAAAAATGGACCCTTTCCCTCCTCTCCCGTTTGTTACGCCGTTTATAAAGGCCCTGAAACAAAAAAGCTGTTTTTTAATGAGCTCGCCGGCAGCCATCTCTTTTAATAGTATTTAGACAATACCTTCTAGCTAAGGGGCCGGGTCCGTCGACGGTTTTCCCGTCGTCCTCGGGCCCCCAGGAAGCGCTATAGATGTCTATGTGGTGTGTATTGAAGCCGAGCGCTTTAGCTTCCACTGCGTCGTTAACTAGGCCATCTAGCATTCTAATGCCACCTATGCTGGCATTGTACGCGATGCCCACGCCGCAGTATTTGTTGTAGGCGACCGCGGCGACTTCGCCCGCACACCGGGTGCCGTGTTTATTATCACCATTGTCCTGGGGCGTCGGGTCCGTATCGTTTCCGTTTATGTCCGTTGATGCTGCCGGGTCCTAAACGATATTACGTGAAAATTTATATTTTGAAAGATTACCGTTACCGAATAAAATGAATAATACGTAATACAAGTACGAGTAGTGCGACACTGGTAGTAACAATAGGTATTTGTTTTTTTTTTATGAGCGTTGTTTTTTTTATAATAATATTGTGATTTTATTTTACGAATAGCTTTATGTGTTGAGGTCACTTTTACATTTTACATTTTTATTACTCAGATTTTTCGTTTTTTGTTGTGCCATATCTTCAGTTTTTTTTTATTAAAACCATGGTTCATTTATGGTATTTCGTATTCGGTACAATCATACAGAATTTCAACTACATCAATATTTATGAACGCCATATAAATTTTTGTGATGGAACCTCGGGTAACAGGTTTTTATTTATTTTTATCTCTACAAAAATAAAAAGTTAAATAAAACAAGCCTGTAACGTTAAACAAAGTTGCTTCAGTTGTTTATTTTAAAGAATTTCATATTTGACTACTTCCTGTTTAATTAGTTCCTGGGCAATGGAATTTCATTTTCTACGTTAAAAGCATTTTTATGATTTTTTAAAAGTAATTTCTTAACAATAATTAATTATTGATAAATTAATAATAAGCAGTATAATATACTTTTAATCATAAATAAAACTGTAGAAATAAATCTTTTTTATATTTTTTTTCCCGAAAAGTTATATGGACACATTTATTTACCAATGTTAAATGAAATATTTATTTGCATGATTAAGAGATAATAATATTTATATTTATCCCGAATATCTGCCCGGGATTTGAACCGATGCCTAAGTTTATCTATTTACAAAGTAAACTAATACCCTCATCATATTCGTAAGATGTAGCCCGACCCCATTTGTTCAAATACAAATATCAATTGAAGACAAACAATAACCAGACATAATAATCTTAGATTGTAATAGATATTGAAACCGCAAATGTATCTAGAAGTCCCTTGAAGGCAATGAAACTTAAGTACTGAGTGGGTTAGAGTTAAGAGGGGTAAGGGGTAAGAGAGGTAAGGGGTAAGAGAGGTAAGGGGTAAGAGGGGTGCAATAACCCAACCCGCGAACGTAGTATGAAGAAGCCACTGGATAGGCGACGCTTATTGCTTGAGCGTACTATCACATAAGCGACAAATATGTCGCAAGACAAAATGTTGCTTATCAATAAGTACAACTTTAAGGCACTAAGGGCCTTTTTCACAACCTTCCATAACAACCTTGATAAGTGTTAGATATCTTATTCACAACTTTTGTCTTTGTCACTTGACATAAGTAAGAAAGAGACAAAACTTACGTTTAGGCTAACTGACACTTATCAGAAGGAGGTGAAACAGGCCCTTATTCTTTCCACTAGAGATGTGTAAAGTAGCTAAGCGGTGAGCGACATCAAAGATAAGCTACAAAACTGTATTTATATCCATCAAAGCAAAGCGGTATAGCTGGGTGAGGAGTATGTCATCTGCTAAGCTTTGCTCCAGACTACACCACTTGCGCTCCAATTTTTAGCTCGCATCATTTCAATAAGTATGAAACTTGGCTTTTTTGAGCCCTATTCTACAAGAAAAAAATTGAGGTATGAACTTTAGGTATCAAACTATTATAATATCAAACCTACTTTCTACGCACTTCAAAGTCATATTAATTGCGCCAATATGTTTGCAGGAAGACGAATAACAAAAGTTTCGAAACAAAAAGTCGATAGTGTGATCTTACAAATCCGAGTAGCACGCTACCTATGCGATAAAATTGGTTTTATCTTTCAGAAGCTGTGGAAATTCGGAACAAAAATTACTCTACTAAACTTGACGTTCTCGAATAAGCAGTTTTTTGTAACTTTTCATTTTTGAATAGTGGATTTTTCAATTTGCATAATATACATACAATATACACGAAGCGTTCCTCTGTATGTCTGTCCGTAAAATACTCATATCCTAAAGCTCGCGTTACAAGCTGGAAAAGCCATAGCAAGTGAACTACAGATGATGCAGGAGTGTATTATTATTTTATTACTAGCTGACCCCCGCGACTTCGTTCGCGTGTTTTTCTTTGCTATAAATCTCACGGAGCCCGAAACCTTTCCAACGAATGCAAAACCGTGGAAATCGGTTCGTGCGTTCTGGAGTTATAGCGTCAGGAAGGAAAACCCGACATATTTTTATATAGTAGATTTACTGGCGGACCCACTAGACAGACTTTGTCCTGCCACATTGATTGGAAAAATAAAAAATAAATCTGGATGTTGACAACAACGCCACCTCCCCGATCCAACTATAGATAATAATCATCCATCATCAATCAAGAAGTGAGGAATCAAAAAATAACCATCAATGTCGGTCAAGCCTTTAGGAAAAGAATTAAGATCGAGAGGAATTATATGACGACCTCCCTAGCGCAGTGGTGAGCACTGTGGTTCTATAAGTGGGAGGTCCCGGGTTCGGTTCCCGGCAGGGGTAATTTGGGATTTTGCAATTCCTAATTTGTCTCTGGTCTGGTCTGGCTTTAGCCGTGACAGCTGGTAACCGGCAAAGCCATGCCGCCAAGTGATTTAGCGTTCCGGTACGATGCCGTGTAGAAACCGATCAGGGGTATGCGTACCTCTTCCAAGTTAGCCCGCTTCCATCTCAGACTCTATCATCACTTACCATCAATGAGATTGCAGTCAAGGAATAACTTGTAGTTGAATAAAAAAAATTGAAGTTCCACAAGAATCAGTTCAGTATAAGCCGTCATAACATTTGAAATAGATATAGGTACAAAAGTATAGCTAAATATGTGTAAAGTGTATGTAAAAAAAGACAATATTTAACATACGTAATTCTGCAACAGATCCGGATGGTTGGGCTGTATCCCGTCATCCAGTATGGTTATAACCACCCCTTTCCCCGTGTACCCCTTCCTCCAGGCCAATCCAACGTTCATGTCCAGCCCATCTGCCGCCCCGCCGTTCTGCGAAGTATTCTCTATTAGCTATTTGCTGGGCATCTATACTATCTATTCTAATAAATAAAATTGAAGTGTCTGTCTGTAATTTCGAAATAACTACCACATATTAAGGACCGGCACACCTAAATCGGGTTAAACAAGGTCTAGCATTTTAAGTTTTTACAATAGTAAATATTTAAATTTCTAAACATAATAAATATTATGCACTACTCTATAAAATGAAGTATAAGATCATTAAAAAAAATAGTCATAAAGTCTTATATTAATAATAGAAAAAAAATCGAGAAATTCATAGAAAACTTTAAAATAGCGTTGCCGCATTTGAAGTCTCCTGAATTAGTTTGAGACATAAAAACAACAAAAATTGTCTTAAATTAATGGTAAAAGACCAAGGAACACGATAAATAAATTTGTTTTTCAATACAACTTTAAGTTTTTTTGCAATTGGGTAGCAAACATACCACATTTTTATCCACGATTTCTTCATACAAATTACTATGGCGTGCACCGCTGCAAAATTCAACCTATATATTCCCGGAACGCGAAGCTTGCGTTTCAATCGCCCGCGGGCTGTCAAGGTGGAAGGTGCGCTCGTCGCTTCAAAAATCCTGTCGCGATCTCTGCTCGTGTACAAACACAAAAACTCGCTGGAGCGGTACCATTGGACAAAAGCACGTGACTAAATACCTACCATGACGAGAAGCTCCGCTGTGAGGGGCTGCTACCTACGTAGTTCGCGCGAGATTATAATATTTTTCTATAAATTAGGATTTTTTTAACCTTTGTTTAGTTATCTTCAGTAAATGATAAAATTAAAAAAATGTAAAATATACCAAATTCTTGCACTATGTGTATGTGAAATTCCAAAATTTATTATTTTAGAGAAATTATTATTTTTTTCCTGTCAACCCCATAATTTTTGAACTCTAACTTTTGTTATATCTGTATAATTATTAAGTCAGTCGTCATCATTTCATCAATCATTTTTGAAAGCTTTTATCGCCGAAACTATGACTCATAGCCCCATGGTGTTGGTGTTAATTTTTTTTTGACGTGATAAAGTCTTATAAATCGATGAACGCCGGCTGCACGCACAAAAAAGCATGACACTTGATCCGAGCGTGCAAGCGAGAGCGCGGAACAAGCTATAGAGAGGCACGATCTTCCTAAGTGTTTGGTTTCATCAATGTTTTCTCGTTATGTTGTCACGTAAAATTATATTCCGTAAACCGATTTTTCAGACAACCAATTTTTTTTTGTGATGTTTGTATGATCGCGTAGTCAGATTTTTGAAAGTTTTTACTTCCAAAACCATGGTCTATAGGTCCCTTAATGTTACTCAACCTTCTTATTTACGTGATGTCTATATTGCTCACGTGGTTAGATTTTTAAAGGCTTATATCTCCGAAACTATAGGGTGCAGCCCAATGTTGTTGGTACTCAAACTTCTTATTTTCGGGATGTCTATGTGCTCACATGGTCAGATTTTTTTGTCATATTTAAAATTGGTCATATTTTAAAACTTATATCTCCGAAACTATATGGTGCAGCTAAATGACTACACTTCTTATTTTCACGATGTCTATGTGCTCACGTAGTCAGATTTTTAAAAGTTTATATCTCCGAAACTATAGGGTGCAGCCCCATGTTGTTGGTACTCAAACTTCTTATTTTCGCGATATCTATGTGCTCACGTGGTCAGATTTTTAAAAGCTTATATCTCCGAAACTATAGGGTGCAGCCCCATGTTGTTGGTACTCAAACTTCTTATTTTCGCGATATCTATGTGCTCACATAGTCAGATTTTTAAAAGTTTATATCTCCGAAACTATAGGGTGCAGCCCCATGTTGTTGGTACTCAAACTTCTTATTTTCGCGATATCTATGTGCTCACGTGGTCAGATTTTTTAAACATTACATATCCGAAACTATAGGGTGCAGCCCCATGTTGTTCGTACTCAAACTTTTTATTTTCGCGATTTCTATGTGCTCACGTAGTCAGATTTTTAAAAGCTTATATCTCCGAAACTATAGGGTGCAGCCCCATGTTGTTGGTACTCAAACTTCTTATTTTTGCGATATCTATGTGCTCACATAGTCAGATTTTAAAAGCTTATATCTCCGAAACTATAGGGTGCAGCCCTATGTTGTTGGTACTCAAACTTCTTATTTTTGCGATATCTATGTGCTCACGTGGTCAGATTTTTAAAACCTTACATATCCGAAATTATAGGGTGCAGCCCCATGTTGTTGGTACTCAATCTTTTTATTTTCGTGATGTCTGTATGATCGCGTGGTCAGTCGAGATCAACCATTATTTTTGAAAGCTTATATCTCCAAAACTATGGTCCACAACCCCATGTTGCTTGAAAGTACTTGATACTCAATCTTTAAATTCGTGGAATTATGACGCAGTGTCGAAGAAGCTAGTACTCATAAAAGGCAAAGGCTACCTATAAAATTTCCACTTTAAAAATAAATAAAGATCTGAATTTCATTTACTAAACCATACCTAAATGGCCTAAAGAAATACCTATTTACCTAATACCTAAACCCATAGAAAAAATAGAGTTTACAATCGACGTTTTATGTATTAATGCGCAAAAAATACTTTATGCTAAATTAAAATACCTACACTGCCATCTCATCTCATCATCATCTGCCAAAATACGACTTAATCAATACAAATAATTCACGCACACTTCAGTAAATTCACGTTGATCATTGATCATGAAAGTGTGGCAGACATTTCAGTTGCAAAAGCCGTGTCTATTATTTAGATTTATTTTTAATCTAACGCCTACGCCCATGATGATTAGAAACAAATAGGTTATTAATAATAATATTAACATTTTGTACACGGACGTGAGAGTAAGATACATCTATACTATCTATACTAATAAATAAAATTGAAGTGTCTGTCTGTAATATCGAAATAACTACCTCATATTAAGCTCATATGGTTATTTGAACGCTACCATAACCGAATCACACGTTTTTAAAATTTTTGTCTGTCTGTCTGTCTGTCTGTCTGTCTGTCTGTCTGTCTGTCTGTCTGTTTGAACGGGCTAATCTTCGGAACGGCTGAACTGATTTTGACGGGACCTTCACATACAAGTAGAGAATTAACCAGGGAGTAACATAGGCTACTTTTTTAACCGACTTTCAAAAAAGGAGGAGTTGTGTTTTTCTACCTATGTACACCGATATCTCCGAGATTTCTGAACCGATTTGCGTAATTTTTTTTTTTAATCGATAGAGAAACATTGCGACCCTGTTCTATAAAAAATTTGGATTCCAACTCCTCAATCCTGATGCTGTAGGGGACCTAATCCCCAAAACTAATGGGTTTGAGAAACTTTCGGTTATTTAAATTGATATTGGGGGTACCAATTAAAGACTTTATCGTTGAATGAACTCGAGTAGGTACATATCCAACTCCTCAACCCTGATGCTGTAAGGAATTGTATTCCGAAATCGTGGGGATCCCACGGGATTTTTCCGTTTTGGGGACGGGTTTCTACAGATAAGCTACTTTTTGTTCTGGAAAATCAAAAGTTCCCACGGGATTTTTAAAAACCTAAATCCACACGGGCGAAGCCGTGGGCATCAGCTAGTAAAAAATAATATTAATAAGTCAGTAAAGTAGTAGTAGCTGTTATTTTATTACACGGTAGGTATAATATCGACAAACATCTCGATAATAAGATAGCTAAGTATGCCTAGGTGAGGAACTCGCTCGCACATCGCCTGCCGTGAATCGAGTGCGCGCACCCGTAGTACCGCTGCTGAATGTATCTATGTGTGCGTGCGCCGACGGTGGCTCTGTGTGTAGCGTTATATGCCTAGTTTTGACTACGCGCTCAAGGTATGCCGGCCCTTAAGCTCATATGGTTATTTGAACGATACCATAACCGAATCACACGTTTTTAAGTAGATTTCTGGTGCACCCGCCCCCCGCCGCGCGGCGGCGTACCGCGGTACCGCGTACGGCGGGCGCAGGGCGCAGGGGCGCGCGGCGCGGGGAGTTCCGATCAGCGCGAGCGTCGGCCGTCGCGCGCAGCGAAAATACCTATCAGGGCGTTTTTTAACATAGGTACTTACCGATTTCAACACAACTCCTTTTTTGAAAGTCGGTTAAAAAAATAGCCTATGTTACTCCTTGGTTAATCCTCTACTTGTCTGTGAAAGTCCCGTCAAAATCGGTTCAGGCGTTTCGAAGATTAGCCCGTTCAAACAGACAGACAGACAGACAAAAATTTTAAAAACGTGTGATTCGGTTATGGTATCGTCCAAATAACCATATGAGCTTAATATGTGGTAGTTATTTCGAAATTACAGACAGACACTTCAATTTTATTTATTAGTATAGATAATATGTATATATGTATGTATGTATGTATGTATGTATGTATGTATGTATGTATGTATGTATGTATGTATGTATGTATGTACGTATGTTACGTATGTATGCTATGTATGTTTGTGACTATTTCGAAAACCTATTTCGATGATTTCACTATCGTAATCTACATACTGTCAGAAAAGTTTAAGTATATTATAACACAGGTCTAGTTATCATTCTTATGTCCATTTCTTATACCCCATTTATATACCCATACCCATATTATATCACTAATGTTTTTGATTGATACACCGATTTATCTGAGATTGCTGGATGATTTGCATAATTTTTTTGTAAATAAGTATATTGAAGTCGGTTCGATTTTTCCTAAAATATAGCTCGTAAAACACTCACTAAATACCACTGCTCTTTGAACAGTGGGTCGGGAAACGACGGGGCGCTGGACTGCCGCATGACCTGCCGAGGGCTGTGCTCCCGTTTCGTCCTTCTTAGCTCCCTCTGCTGCATCACCCATCTCACCTACGACAAACACCTTCATCAAACTATTTTTTTAAAGTCAAATTTTTAGCAAAAAAAAAAACAGAAATATTTAACATTCAGTTAAGTAGTTTTACAACCTTTGATATTTATACTATCAGTTAGAGAACACACACAAAAAAAATTACTTGAGTTTTACGTCGATTCCGCGTCGATAGTTATGGGGAGAGGACATTTTATACTTCAGAGTTACGAAAAAAAACAAATTTTGACTCGAGTTTTAAGTCGACTCCGCATCGATGGATATATGGGGAGAGTTAGTTTGTTTGAAATGTCACAGTTTGTTTGAACGGCCCAACCATAAACCATTCTAGACGATGCATAGCTTGCCCTCTTGCGTATCAATAGTATATTTTTCTCTCTTTGCGTTGTATTCCTCTTTGCGGGGGGGCGTAACCATTTTCCACACATAATGATAGTGGCTTTCTAGGATGGGTTTTCAGATCATTCCGCATACGACTCAACTGTACTGAGTGCTTAGTCTCAGTTTGGAGCGCTCCAAAACTTTTTAGTATACTATAAGTATACTATTGATTGAATCACCATGACTTCAGAGTAAAATGGACCTAAAACAAGAGTCTTTGGGTTCATTTTGCTCTGAAGTCATTTGTGATTCGATCAATAGTATACTTTTAGTATACTTTTAGTTTTGGAGCGTTTCAAACTTAGACTAAGCACTCTGGATTTCAACTAATATGTTTAATAAATACTATCAGACATTAGTGATGATAACGACGACTGCTTAACGAGCTAATGCACCTCAGAATCAGTCGTACAACCAGTTCCCGACATGGTTTTAATGAAATAATTTTCAGTCAACATTGAACTTCCGAGTATTATTCCTCTCCTAACTGACGTAAATTTTAACACCGAAATGCACAAAGTCAGTAATGTATACTATAGTTAAAGTTGTTTAGTTGTTTCAAAGACTTCCGCTTCCTACTGTAATGTAAATAGCCTTAATAATATGCAGTTGCAATCGCAAGAGCCCCGATTTGCATAAACACTCGATTGGAAGTGAATCGATAAGAGCAATATTGCGAAACTTATGCACCATGTGGAGTTTAGTTGTTCGTTTTACTGATAAAAATAAAAAAGAACAGTGCCTTTTACCACAGAATATAATATAATAGTACTACGTACTTTTACTAAGTAAACTTTTAATAATCTATACATATAATAAAATCGTAGATTTGCCGTATTTATACATTGAAGATTTTTGCAAAATAATAACTGGTAGGATGTTAGGGATAAGTAATAGAACGTAAAAAAGCTGTTTTTGAAATTTTTGTCTGTTTGTCTGTATATCTGTTTGTCTGTATGTTTGTGCGCGCATCACGCAAAAACTACTGAATGGATTGAAACGAAACTTGGTACGATTTAAGTTCATACTACGGAGTAACATATGAGATACTTTTTATCCCGAAATTCAGCACGGTTCTCTAGGGAGAGGGGATGAAAGTCAAAACGTGTATTTAGCTGTAATTCAATAACGCGTGGACCGATTTCATTCATTCTTTTTTTGTTAGAAAGTAGATACTTTAAAGATTGCCGGCTAATCTCTAAAAGGCTGGATTGATTTTGATGGGACTTTCACTAGCGGATGTTTACATTTTGATCTACTTAAACATACGCCAGTGAACTTTTAACAGTTTTTAGCATGATATGAGCTCAAAGGAGCTTAGGAAAAACAAAATGATTCCTACGGGATTTTTAAAAAATTATATATATCCGCGCAAACGAAGTCGCGGGTGTCCGCTTGTAAATAATAATAGGATGCGATCTTTTGCCACAGTAGCAGCGTCAGGAAATTCGCGTGATGCGATACTCGACAACCGTAGCGTTGGCAAACCCGCGGGTAATAGATATAAATAGTGTGAATTTTTGGTCAACATTATTTAGTGCATTATTTTCGTGAATTATGTTATTTTGCGAATATGTGTAAAATTAAAAAAATAAAGGGAGTAAATAGTTATTACGAGTGGCATTGAAAAATTAGACTTGAATTTTAATATATTAATAATTTTATATATTATAAGCAAAATACTTAATACGATTTCTACCAAAACTTTAGTATACAAATCTTTTTGCAGGTTTGTTTAACTAATACAGCCCTGTAAAACAAAGTTATCTTCAAGTAGCTTGTAAAATATCTGACACATTCCATGACATTTGTCTCCAGCATGTTAATAAAATGGTGTAAGTATTCTTGAGAATCGAAAAAATTATTATTAATTTTATTAAATTACTAGGTAGGTATTCGGTGAGTACTCAACTAGGTAAACATAAAATATTACTCAAACTAAAGTAATTCAATTATTAAGTCTTAACTAAAGTGTAACTAAACTTATAGAGCATAGTGCATAAATATCAAATACCTAGTAGTAGGTACAATACGTACTAACCGACAAAAGTTAAGTTCGCAACTCGAACGGTGCACTATTACTATGTTAATGTGGCACTACTATTGCACTATTTATTTGATGTGTTTCGAGTCACGTGACTTCGGAAACTACCGGTTTTAGTTCGAGACTAAATTTCGTACATTTGATTGTATGTATAAATTACTGAACTAAAATTGTACTTTAAACGTTAACAAACATTCCGAATGCCCGAATAGGTACTAACTACTTAAATTAAATTGCATCATTTGAAATTGTACTCATACAGTAGTAAAACTTCCAAATGCTCAAATCAAATTATTCAAAGAATAGAAATAAGAAAGGCAACAATTTTTTTGTGTGAAGAAAGCTTATGAATATGTCCAACGATGAACGAAATAAAGGACCAAAGAAGATAGGTCGAAAAAGACATGCCGTTTCTGAAAAGGCTTGTCTAAGTCAAAAAAGATAGAAAAACAGTCTAAGTCTCAGTTAGCCTGCGTGATAAGACTCAAGCGTCAGTCCGTCTTACATCCGAGGAGTAAAAAGTTTACCAAACAGTCTTGCCATTTCAGTTGACATACCCGTGAAAGCAACTCACATAAGATCGAGCAGAAATAAATACAAGAGATAAAGTTCGTAAACTAAAACCCGACTATGCTTAGTAATTTAATCTTCTTCTTCTTTATTAACCCTGGTGTTATAAGTTTGACGTGTCTGTGTGTGTGTGTGGTGTGTGTGTGTGTGTGTGTGTGTGTGTGTGTGTGTGTGTGTGTCTGTTCCCCTGTGGCGCTCAAACGGGTGGACCGATTTGAATGCGGTTTTTTTTGTTTGAAAGGTGAATTAGTCGAGAGTGTTCTTAGCTATGTTTGATGAAAATCGGTCCAAGATGGCCGCCGCTACAAAATGGCGGATGATATATTTTTTCACAACTCCCTTGATATGGGTATCAAATGAAAGGGCTTGACTAGTAGAATAGCACTATTGCAAATTCAAGATGGCCGCCGCCACTAAATGGCGAATGTCGGGGGTTTTTTAAATTTTCAATTTACACTTGTATAATTATAATAAAACTGTAATAGATCCAATTCTGTACATTGAAGATATTTTGAAAATTTCTTTTGGAGGCTACTCTACAATCGATACTGAAGCCAAAACTGTAATTTTTTTCATTTTTGTCTGTCTGTCTGTATCTTGGCCGCGCATCACGCCGAAGCTACTGAATGGATTCAAATGAAACTTGGTACGATTTAAGTTTATACTCCGAGGACATAGGATACTTTTTATCCCGAAATTCAGCACGGTTCCCTTGGGAGAGGGGAAGAAAGTTAAAACGTGTATTTAGCTGTAATTCATTAACGCGTAGTTATATTTAACTCATTATTTTTTTGTTAGAAAGATAGTACTTTAAGTGTTGTCTCGTAAATATTTCAAGGTCATAGGTTTTTTAGTTCAGAAATGACAGACATTTATTGGGTTCAAATAACTTGGGACCCGGATCTTTGATCGTACTGCTTATTTTAAACTGGTGTGCGTTTAAATTTATGTTTGTCGATCTGTCTATTTGTTCCAGCTAATTTCCAAAACGGCTGGATCGATTTTGACGGAACTTTCAATGGCAGATAGGTGATGTTATAAGGAGTTACTTAGGCTACATTTAGTTTAGGTACCTACAAAAAGGATTATGGGATCTAATCCGATCCTAGCTATATCCGATATAAAAAGCTATATCTACGCAGACGAAGTCGCGGGGATCAGCTAGTTTAATATAAAATAATAATTTAGTGTGCAGAAAGCGCGGGGCAAACAGCTAGTGGTGTCATCTATTATGTATATCCGAAACTAAATAATATTTATTTTAACCTCTCGGACATCGCTTCTCGATTTTTTTCGTAAATAAAATGTAGCTTATGTCAGCCGAACTATAACAACAAATCAATTGACACCTCATTCATCAAAATCGGCCTCGTACTTTAGGCGCTACGGTGCAACACACAGAATATCATACAAAAATCGGCCACAAACATACATCATAACCCTTCTTTTTGCCGTAGTCGGGTAAAAAAGCAAAGTGCAAGGAACCCTCAAGCACGACATGAGTGTTTGTGCTTACATCAGTGTTTTCGATCGAAGCAAGCGCTAAAGCGAGCATTCAACTCTAGAATATGTAATATCTAGCTTGTCGAAACGAGAAGATATCAAGTAAACGCTTAGATCTAAATTGAAGTGTTTGATTGAATTTTGAAGACGTAATAATGATGTTTTTATTAATAATATATTCGCTAGCTCACTTGCTCCAGATTTCTATACTATATATATTAATAAAACGCTATATTAATAAATCAATATTACATGACTGGTTGGTTGACTGGATGTTTTTACTCTGTTACGGTTCTTTGCTGCAAACATTCAGAATTTAGAATAGAATAGAATAGAAAATCTTTATTTGTAGTAGAGCACTTGTACAAAACTTTAAATAAGATACGTATAACAATTAAAATATAATTATTAGTGTAATATTTGTCTTGTATAGCAGTGCAATGCCACAAACAGGTAAGTCACTCAGCTTGTGTTGGAGCACAGGGCCTCATTTCATTTCATTAGTTTATTTTAATACATTAGAGAAGAACTTTTAATCATAACTTCACGATATTTTAATTATAACATCATTTATCTAATGATATAATATTAATTACATGTCATTTACCCAAACTGTATTTAAGTGGCAATCTATATTGACCCAATGACCTGTTTAATTCAAGAAAAGGGAAATTAATTGAATTGAATATTATAAATGCGACACTGTGTCTGTGTGTCTGCTACCTTTTACGGCTCAAATGGTGAACCAATCTTGAAGTTTGGCACAGAGATAGTTTGGCATACTGACGATAGACATAGGATAATACTTAGACCGGAAAATCGATGAAGGATTTTTAACAAGTATAAATTGAAAATTAAAAAACCCCCGACATTCGCCATTTTGTGGCGGCGGCCATCTTGGATCCGCATAGTGCTATTCTACTAGTCAAGCCCTTTCATTTGATATCCATATTAAGGGAGTTGTGAAAAAATATGTAATCCGCCATTTTGTAGCGGCGGCCATATTGGACCAATTTTCATCAAACATAGCTAACAACACTCTCGACTAATTCACCTTTCAAACAAAAAAACCGCATTCAAATTGGTCCACCCGTTTGAGCGCTACAGGGGAACAGACAGACACACACACACACACACAGACACGTCAAACTTATAACACCCCGTCGTTTTTGCGTCGAGGGTTAAAAACTAGTATTGTATAAAAACTACGTACATGTCACAATAGTGATTTACGTAGATTTGAGAATAAAATGATTTTGTCCAGTGTAATTTGCTGAATGATCCGCAAAAATAAAAACATGAGAAACAACGCCAAGCAAACACGATCTATTTATAAAACAAGTGGGACAAAATACAATAAAATAAATTGAATAATCTACTCAAGTTGTAATATTGTAGTTTATTATTATCGAAAATAGTTAAATAATCAACATCAGTTTATATTGTATGTCAATGTTGAAAAAATAATCAACATCGGTCAATAAATCGCAAAGTAAATATTAGCAACCGCTTTTGAAATATTTTATTCTCTGTCTTCACGCCAAACGGATATTTGTATCGAATTTCAGGGAAGTAGGCAACTTGTGACGTCATAATTTCATACCTCTGTCCCTCTCTAGTGGCCATTCTAATAATTTCTATAGCTTCGTTACTTGTAAAGATATTTGAATTCTGTTTTCCGGCTCATTATATTTCCAAAGTGTAGTTTTGAAAAAAAAAATAGTCGAATACTACTAGTATATTATAGGTATTTTTTAAACGAATCGAAGTAGACTTTATACTTTTCAGTAATAAAAAATAATCAAAATTAAATTACTAGGTAATTATAATACTTTTTATTGATCAAACTAATATTGTTTACAAATTTAAAGTATATCAGAGTGTAACCTACTTATCAAAAAATTAAATTGAATTATGTATTTAAGTAGGCGTATTTTATGTCAATATTTGCCAATAAAAAAGTTTTCAAGGACTTCGCTATACGCAAATAATTAATTATTTGTTAAATTGAGAAAGTTCACCCTCGAAGAAAATTATTCTGAAATCTGAACTCTAATTAGGCGAAGTATCCTACAATAAAGAGGATTGTTATTTATTACTGAACGATTTTGTTCTAATTTTTAACTGACTTCTATTACGGAGGTTCTGAATTCGATCCGTAATTATGTATGTATGTATGTACTATGTATGTATGTATGTATGTATGTATGTATGTATGTATGTATGTATGTATGTATGTATGTATGTATGTATGTATGTATGTATGTATGTATGTATGTATGTATGTTTGCGATTATTTTAAAAACCAAAGAACCAATTTTGATGATTTATTTAATTATCGTACTCTACATACTTTCAGCTGTTTTTATTAATAAGTTAGCGATTTTTGGTAAGCCCTAACATGAAAAATATAAAGACAATCTCTTTTATAGATATTTTAACTAGCGGTCCGCCCCGGCTTCGCCCGTGGTACATAATATATGGCCTATAGCACTCAGGGATCACGTAGGTATCCAACGGTGAAAGAATTTTTGAAATCGGTCCAGTAGTTTCCGAGATTAGCGCGTTCAAACAAACAAACTCTTCCGCTTTATTATATTACTAGCTTTTGCCCGCGGCTTCGCCCGCGTGAATTTCGATTTTTCAGCGGTTCGATTCGGCGGCGTACCGCGGTACCGCGTACGGCGAGCGCAGGGCGCAGGGGCGCGGCGCAGCGCGGGGAGCGCGAGCGTCGGCCGTCGCGATCGCGCGCAGCGAAAATACCTATCAGGGCGTTTTTAACATCTGTATTTACCGATTTCAACACAACTCCTTTTTTGAAAGTCGGTTAAAAAAGTAGCCTATGTTACTCCTTGGTTAATCTTCTACTTGTCTGTGAAAGTCCCGTCAAAATCGGTTCAGCCGTTCCGAAGATTAGCCCGTTCAAACAGACAGACAGACAGACAAAAATTTTAAAAACGTGTGATTCGGTTATGGTATCGTTCAAATAACCATATGAGCTTAATATGTGGTAGTTATTTCGAAATTACAGACAGACACTTCAATTTTATTTATTAGTATAGATATAGTATAGATAATAAGATACATGCTTGAAATGAAATGAAAATATAATATTGTACACCAAGAACTACATACATACATAGAACTACAACAATAAACAAGTATAAATTAAAAATTAAAAAACCCCCGACATTCGCCATTTTGTGGCAGCGGCCATCTTGGATTTGCAATAGTGCTATTTTACTAGTCAAGCCCTTTCATTTGATACCCATATTAAGGGAGTTGTGAAAAATATGTAATCCGCCATTTTGTAGCGGCGGCCATCTTGGACCAATTTTCTTCAAACATAGCTAACAACACTCTCGCCTAATTCACCTTTCAAACCAAAAAAACCGCTTTCAAATCGGTCCAGCCGTTTGAATCGAAGTTGAAGCTTAGAAATGAAATAAAATGAAATGTAAATATAATATCGTACACCAAGAACTACATACATACATAGAACTACAACAATAAACAAGTATAAATTAAAAATTTAAAAAACCCCCGACATTCGCCATTTTGTGGCAGCGGCCATCTTGGATTTGCAATAGTGCTATTCTACTAGTCAAGCCGTTTCATTTGATACCCATATTAAGGGAGTTGTGAAAAATATGTAATCCGCTATTTTGTAGCGGCGGCCATCTTGGACCGATTTTCTTCAAACATAGCTAACAACAATCTCGACTAATTCACCTTTCAAACCAAGAAAACCGCTTTCAAATCGGTCCAGCCGTTTGAAGCGAAGTTGAAGCTTAGAAGCGACCTCTTCCAGGAAACCACGATGAGAAGGATATGATGATCAGTGAGAAAGGTTTGAGGCTGTACGCAAGTATGTGAGTAAATTTCTTACGCAAGTATGCTTTTTTGGGTCTTGAATCTAAATTCTCTCGAGAATAGGAAAACGAATGGAAACAATAATTTTCTCGATGCAAAGTTTTCTTCTAGTTTTATTTGGAGATGGTTATTAATTCTTATGTATTTTTTACTTATATAAGAAGATTATAACAATTTACAAAATCATAATATTGATTGTTTTGTTAATTTTCATATCATTTGAGTTTTTGTTAATTTTGCGGCTAAATTGCATTATTCGCATCTCTTTCGATACACGTCAATGAATAAAATCCTTCTCACACTTTTGATGAAAAATCAAAAGGGCTTTGAAAAAGGGAAGTTATGATACTCTAAGTTAAGAGTTCTACAATACAGGTTTAATCAATGCGATAGCTTGAATCTCTACACACACAAAAGCACGACACTGTCAGAAAGTTTCAACGCAAAGCAGTGGAGCTAAAGCGCAGCGTCTTTTAATGATATTTACTCAAATTCAACTTTATTTCTTTTGACATACGGTTGCATTTGTTTTACCTATTGAAAACAAAATATACTTTCGCTTTCATTCCCCGCTGTAATGGTAATTCGAGGCTTGTATTTTAAGCATCTAATTCGATCTAAATTCAAATGACGAATCGTTAATTAATACTCCATTTTACATGTTTGTAAAGTATAATGTAGATTTACATATACTGTGTGCTTAGTCTAAATCGGAGCACTCGAAAACGAACTCGAAAACTATTGATCGATTTCAGAGTAAAATAGACCTAAAATGGCTTGTTTTAAGGTTTGAGTTCGCCAATACATTCAGCATTGTTCGAACGCTGAATGTATTGGCGAACTCAAACCTTAATACAAGCCATTTTAGGTCTATTTTACTCTGAAATCGATCAATAGTTTTCGAGTTCGTTTTCGAGTGCTCCGATTTAGACTAAGCACACAGTTATAATATGACGTAGTTTAAAATAGACGATTTTAGCGATACTAACCATGATCGTAGCGTCTGACGTCCACAAAATATTATGACGTAGGTAGTCGTAGACCGTAGCATTATTGTAGAGTACCTACACCATCAAGAGCTACGAAGTCAATTTCATGTTGTAAATTCGTAGCTGGCGTAGACTTTCACAAAGGTGAAAAATCACCGTCAGCAAGCGAAAATAAATAAATATACCTACATAGGAATATACGTACATAGGTCCGTGTAACTTACGCGCTTAATGATAACGTTACTATGTACCTATCAAAAGCAAACAAGCGTAAGTTGTTTTTGTATAATCAGTGTTCCGTAGCATTTTTTACCGTGAAACCATAACTAACTAAAAAAAAATTAAATGATATACCGGTTCACGCGAGTAGTCGCTTATTACCATAGATAAAATAAACTAACACCTGCTATTTATTACTGAATCATTCTCTTCGCCCATCTTCGATGCAATTGCAAATAATATATAGTTAATATGGTAATGGAGCCCATGATGCTAAATGTGGATTTACTCGAACGTCGTCGGAACCTATTAGATTTTGTAGATTAGTTGACAGGAAGAATAAAAGGTTAAAATATAAGGTTTCCCATTTCAGTGGTGGGGAAAGCTTCTAGCTGCACGCTCTCATCTTCAATAGACGATTTTTATTACTTCGGCTTGTGGAAATCGGCAGATTATATTTTTTTGTTATTTTTGCATCATTTCCTTTAAAATATAAAAAATTCAACCGCGCTCGAGATTCGAGAATGTCAAGATAACGTTTGTTTTTGTTTGTAGCTTTGTAACCCTCCCACTCTCGTACGTTACGTTCAAATGGTCTGATTTTCTAAATATATTTTTTTTAGGTCGTAATTAACCCACTAGGTATAGTACCTTAATCTGACGGGCCGCGTATTTCTGACCATCGTTTTTTTTACGCGCGGCCCTATAAATATGGTAGAGGGTACTCAGCAGGTTGCAAGATGCCTCCCATATGTTAATCTGACGTGCTTGAATAAATAATAATACACTTTTTAATGAGCATAGCATTAATAGATTTCTTTTACATATTTGTATAGGCAAGCCTTAAAGTGTGTGTAGAAGGTCATGCCTAATATTACATTTACTGTATAGAATAGGTAATTTCTGGCACCTCGACCAGTACCTATTACATGTTCTATTTTCTTTCTATTCTATTCCAATATTACATAAAATATAGTGTTTTTCAGCAACCTAGTCCACGTGAATTAAGGTCTTTTAAGATCTCGCAGGAGCTTCTTAATATCGTTTCGTAGTGAGGGTTTATAATGTTGTAGAAAACCCAAGTAGATACCTACATGAAAAATCTCAAGTTTGAAGACCCTGCGGTTTTAGGTCTACGTTGATGCCCGCGACTTCGTTCGCGTGTGTTTAGGTTTTTAAAATTCCCTTAGGAATTACAATTTTCCGGGATAAAAAGTAGCCCATGTCCTTTTCCAAGGTCTAGTCTACAGAGGTAGACTAGACCTTGGAAAAGGTCCTTGGAAAGGTAATTTCTTCAAAAGTTTATCAGTTAGGCGTGAAAGTATGACAAACAAACAAATTCACTTTCTCATATATAATATTAAGTTAGGTTTAGGATGTTACCGATAGATTGATACAATCATTAACACACACATTCACTCAATCACCAGCTGATAAATAATAATTCACTCTGTAAGTGTTTCACCAAATAAAATTGGCGGGCGGCGGCATCGCTCCGCAAATCATCTATTATATTATATTTGCGAAGATTTACTTATTCAAATGAAATTACCCCGAAGTCCTGATAAATTGAGTATTTCCTCATTGTCGAAGCCTTTGGCATCAAACGCTTGACGATTTGTTTATTCGATTGTGTTCGAGAACGTACAATACGCAATTGGGCGAAAAAATAATTATTATTTATGGGAAGTTATCTTCCAGCGGACTCCATACAAACGAAGTTTGATTTTTACTCGAATATTATCCAATTAATCTCAATGAAACATAGTATTCAGTAAGTAACCAACTAACACTACTAACTACATGCTATTCTTACCCATATTAAGGGAGTTGCGAAAATATGTAATTCGTCATTTTGTAGCGGCGGCCATCTTGGATCGATTTTCATCAAACATAGCTAACAACATTTCGACTAATTCACCTTTCAAACAAAAAAAACCGCATTCAAATCGGTTCACCCGTTTGAGTGAACACACACACACACAGACACGTCAAACTTATAACACCCCATCTTTTTTGCGTCGGGGGTTAAAAAACTAGGGCACAACGAAACATTATTCGGAGTGTTAGAAAATGAAATTTCCTCTTATAATATTTACAATGCAAAAAATAACATAACCTTCAGAGCCCTTGCGCTCAGTGCCGATGTAAAAAAACATTTCGCCTCACATCCAAACCGAGTTACATGACAATAAAAACGTAACGAGGCTCAAAACATAATATATTATGTACGTTTCTTTACAGGCTTCTGTATTTATTTTTCGTTTTACGATTCAGACACGTAGGTAACATTGTACACCAAGATACCACATGGACAGACTCTATTCCCTCACTCTCATAACAAAGATGTGACACTGCCAACTTCCCAACTCCGGACTACTACAGAGAATTTCTTGACAGAACAACCCGATAACGTTTTTGCATGATATGAAATCTCACAATTCGCAGCTTAATAACCCAACACCTAAACTAAATTTGAAAATTTACTATGAGGGCTTATAGCTATTTTACGCAAGCAAAAATTTTACGGTAGGTGGCGCTGATGTTGGTATGTCACCGGGAAGGACGAAGGGACGTCTGTCAGGCCCGCTAGTCTAACTATAAATATCTCATGTCTCAGAAAGAATAAATTGAATAAAGTAAAATTTTATTTGGTTCTTAAAAAAACTTAGGCCCTGTAAGTGAAAGTAATAGATCAAAGGACTCGCTCGTAATATCCCAAAAAGTTTCAATAACGTCTTCGTCCAGTAATAATATTTTACAACTTGGAGCTGTAAACATTTATGAGGTTCTTATTTTCGGGCGTCGCGCTATAAAAAAAGCGAAACATCAAGTATTGTTTCGTATAAAAAGTTAGAACTGAAATTCAATTAACAATTTGACTTGGGGAACAATATTTAGATAACGAAAACTGGACGCTTTTTATTTCTCTTCTGTTTTGCCTCTCTTTATACTCGGAGACATTTCTTTAATTGTGTCCAATTAATGAATCATTAACCAATTAACATTTAATCTCTTAAAGAGCTGTCATTTTAGCTGGATCTACTAATGAAGCGTTAACTGACTCGGAGAGTGAACTTTTTAAAATCTATACTAAGAGGAGTTACTTAAGGTAACATAATGGCGACTCGGAGTGTGGCCGTAAAGGCACCCCCGACACTTCATACAAGCGATCTAATTTTATACCTACTACTACTCAAACTCAGCTTTATTTAGGTATATTGTGAATTAGAATAGGGTTGAAAGTAAAATAACGAGTAATAAAGTCCGTAAACTAATACCGGACTACGCTTAATAATTTAATTTAATGTAAAATAATAATAATTTAGTGTGGAGAAAGTCCGGGAAAGGAAGCTAGTGGTGCCATCTATTATGTCTATCCGATACTAATTTAATAATCTAGAAAGCCGCGCGAAGGTCACTTCAATTTTTTCGTATACGTATATAAAATGTAGCCTATGTCACCCGGACTAACAACGAATCAATAGACACCTCATTCATCAAAATCAGTCCAGTAGTTTAGGCGCTACGGTGATATTCACAGAATTTCCTACAAAATTCCGATACAAACATACATGCATACATAATATATACAATATACATAGATATCTAAAATCATAACCCTTCCTTTTGACTTTGCCGTAGTCGGGTAAAAGTAAGACAAAAGAGGCCGCCGCTAAAATATATAAACAGGAGTTCGAGTTGTTATCAAAAAAAGTTACTCCTGAGATCTACTATTCCATTGGTTAAATCTAACAAAGCAATTTTGAACTATATGCCTATTTATAAACATTAAATAATAACACTCACCTGGGGATCATTTTTAAGACGATTGTGATATTCTCTACTTGCATTTACAGATCTCTTACTTAAGTGTGGATGAGAAAATAAATAGTAATGTTTCAAGTCTCCAATCTGTAACAATAAAAAAATAAACATGTTAATTACAATCATACTTATTTATTTCCCAACAAAACACAGATCATTTTACAATATTGAATTGTGACATTAATGATTGATTTTTGCTCGTGTTGAATTTTTTTTTTGTCTAAGCCATGCCCCCATGGCTTATTATGCTTATATATGGGATTTAATGTTCTGACATACCTACATGGTAAGTCTAGACCTATTATAAAATTATACATTCATGCAAACTTTTCGTAACTAATTGATTTCAAGTATAAAAAGTACAAAATAAGTTTAATAATCCTAATAATCCCGTATCAGTCTTCAGGATGCAAGCTATCTTTGTGTATTTCATCTAAATTACTTCAGCGGTTGTGCCGTGAAAAGTAACAGACAGACAAATATACTTTCATATTTATAATATTAGTATGGAAAAAATAATACTAAAACATTTTTATCAAATAATTTCCGTGTGAAAAAGAATTTAGAGAAAAATACGCTATTTTATTTGGTATAATAATTACCGGCTAAAAGCCGACATAATAGCCCAGCCATTTATTTTGGTTTAGACGTTTTAATTCAAGCCGTATGTAGTAAACAGAAGCTGTTTTGGCACGGAACACGGCATTTTTGGCTCGACTGTAGCATTCAATATTAACAAGCCCGCATAGCAAGTTTTGTGAAATTGTCTAAATGGCGAATTGCAATCAAGGGGCAATTGCAATTTGTCAAAACGTGTGCGCGTTTAAAGAAACGAAATGGGCTGAGTGGAATTTTTGAGCACAGTAAGCCATTTGGAGCTATTTTGTAGAACGGAGCTAACGATAACTAAGTTGTATGGGGCACTTTATTGGCTGTAATGTAGACTGTAGTTATTAGAAATCCAGGTACCTACTTTGTTTCGTGTAATAGGTATAGTTAGCTAGATGAGATAAAGTTCGCAAACTAAAACCCGACTACTAATTATTTAGTGTGCATAACAACGTGTATTCAACTGCGTACTAATGAGAATTCGATGGGAAGAAAGCGCGGGGCAAGCAGCTAGTGGCGCCATCTGTTATGTATATCCGAAACTAACTTTATATTCAATTTTAAACCGTGAAGGTCACTTCTCAATTTTTTTCGTATATAAAATGTAGCCTATCTCACCCGGACCATAACAACGAATCAATTGATACATCATTCATCAAAACTGGCCCAGTAGTTTAGACGCTACGGTGGAACACACAGAATCGGATACAAACAAAAATTATAACCCTTCCTTTTGGCTTTCCCGTAGTCGAGTAAAAATTAATGTAAATCTTTATATTAGAAACTTTAAACTGAGCAGTTACAAGTACCAACTAAATAAGCCAGCAATAGTTTAGTTTTATTTAGTATATATAAAGTAGTATACTTAATAATAGTTTAGCTTTATTTATTTTATTATGTTTAATGTAAAATCGTCTGAATGACGAATTACAATCGTGGGGAAATTGCATTATCTCAAAACGTGTTCGCGTATAAAAAAAACTGGGACGGGCTTAGGAAGTTTTTGAGTAGATAAAGCCAATTTAAGCAATTTCGCAGAATTGAGATAACTGTTATATAGCACTCACCGTTATGTACCATAACTTGGTTTTGTTTCATGTGGCAAGCTAATTTAATCGAACAGAAAATCGAGACAGATTTTTGGCTTTTATATAAATAATTTTGAGCAAAATAAGCCAATCTTAAAGGAATATTTCAATTTATATTTCACCAGTGAGGTGCCCGCAATATAGTCCGCGTGAATTTAAGTCTTTTGAAATCACTCCTTTATGTATAGAATTTCCCTAATACTCTAAATCCCTAATTCCCTAGGGTGCTCAAGGAATATTTCCTCGTAATTTCAAATCTCTGTGACGTTATTTAATCAACACACGCACCCTAAGATAGAACTAACGACACGTCCTCCTTAATCGAATTCCAATGAGTGGTTTGGCAATTATGAGGAAATCCATAAAAACACACATACATGCAAATACACAGGCAGCTGAACGCATATCCTTAAACGGGTAAAAGTAGCTAAGTATAATCTTATCATAACATTGTAGCGACGTCTCGAACCGTAATGTAAATATTTGATATCGTTCAGCTGTTTCATCTCGTCTTTTGTTGTCTTAAAGATAAAAAAAAGTTTATTTCTTCAAGAGCTCTCCAATTTGGATATTATCACATTTTACTTTATTGTTAACTAGCGGACCCGGCAGACGTCGTCCTGCCCGCTATTAGCGCCACCTACCGGGTCCAATTTTTCTACTTAAAAACCTTCCTCTTGAATCACTCTATCTATTAAAAGAAACCGCATCAAAATCCGTTGCGTATAGTTTTAAAGATTTAAGCATACATAAGGACATAGGGACATAGGGATATAAGGACATAGGGACATAGGGACAGAGAAAGCGACTTTGTTTTATACTATGTAGTGATAGCCTTCTAAAGGATCTAAAACTCAAAGATAAACTGTTTTATACGTTCTAGAAATCGATGAATGCATGAAACGCATACCTGTGGAATTTTAGTATAGAGACTTCACATTCGTTCCCACAAATTACTTTTGGACTTTCTTGAGGTGTAGATGAGAATCAGGATCCTGTTTTAATTTTTTATTGCCTGTCGATAATAAATAGAAATAATAAAGTATCAAATACTAAAATTGAAATAACACTAATCACACTAATATTTTAAAAGCAAAAGTTTGTATGTGTGTGTGTGTGTTTGTTAGGTACTCTTTAACGCCGCAACTACTAAACCAATTTGGCTGAAATTTTAAATAGAATGGATAGATTATGCCCGGTCTTAATACACAGGCCACTTTTTATCTTGGAAAAATCCACAGGTTCCACGGATTTTGAAAAAACCAAAATCTATAGCTACAGCTATAGGTAGATTTCTATAGCCAACTTCCTATGAAAGTAAATATAAAAGTTGGAAAAGGGGGCGAGAACGGGAACCGAAAATCCACGTTTCCCTCTGGATTTGTGAAAAACCGAAATTCACGTGAGCGAATTCGTGGGCAAAAGCTAATTTGCTTCATGGTGATAATGTCATTCGACATCCATTTTTGAATATTTTTTTTCAATGTGCTTCTTTTGTTTTCTATTGCTGTTAGTGAGCACTTTCTAGTTTCCACTCTTGGTGTTTTCTATTATATTTTAAGGCGAAACGAGTAATATTATTACGCGGCATATGGCATTATGATGACAGGGAATTAAAGTAGTTTGGGGTAAAATCGTACTTCGTAGATGTTAACCCTTTTTTTTTTTTTATACAGTAGGGGAAATCCTCAATGGACACCCAGTGGGTAGTGCCGGACTCTTACCGGCTAAAACCCCTACTGTCTCTCTGTTAGCCGTGTACCCGCCGCTGTAGCCTGCAACACGGCAACCCTATTGCCTTTTTATTTCTATAATTCATTCCTTTTTTTTTCTTAATTTCTCCTCTTCCTCCTTTTCCTTCATGATGTATTCGATGTAATTTGCTATATCTAGCCAATGTTTCTCTTTTTCCATCATTTTATGTACTAGGTTCTCAGTGCATATTGTGTCCCCTAGTTTACATTCCAGTTCCTGTCTCTTTTCTTCCCATTTTTTGTATGCAAATATGGTGTGCATTGCATCGTCGGTTTCGCTGCAGTACATGCATCTAGCATTCGGTGTTTTACCAATCCCTGTAAGAAAGTCCATAAAAACTCCATCCCCGGTCAGGCATTGCGTCAGTCGGTAGGATAATCGACCATGTTTTCTGGTGGTCCATTTTTGGAGATTCGGGATTAACCGATATGTCCATCTGCCTTTGGTTGAGCAGTCCCACTCTTTTTGCCACCTTTCAAGAGTTTTTTTCTTGGCAGCTTTTGTAACTTCTGGACTCTTTACCTTGTGTAACTCGGATCTTTCCAAGGCTAACAGGTGGATAGGCGTCAAGTTAGCCAGTACTAGTGCTGCATCCGTGGAAACGGTCTTATAGGCAGAACACACCCGGAGGGCTAACAAGCGTTGCGCTTTAAGGACTCGTCTTTTGTGCAAATCAAAGTACATTGCAGGTTCCCATATAGGAGCCGCATACAAAATTACTGACTGATTTGCCATAGCCAGTGTCCGTCTTTTCCTGTCACTAGAGCCTTTTGTGTTCAGTAGAAGTTGAGATGTTAACCCTGTTCTCCATACAAATAACTCATCTGTAAATGACAATGACAGCTGTCAGAATTCCACGGAATTAGTAATTCGGGTATATGTGTTAATGAAAAATAAATTTGACGGCACAGATAAATGAAAATATTCAGAGGTGATAAGTATATTTGGTATCACGTGAAATAAATGAATACAATACCTATGCCATCAAACATTCAATAATTTTACATTGGTAAGCACCTATACAAAATTGTAAATGAACATTAAACAATAGATAGGTGCTTGGCGAAATTACAAGCGAGCGATGAGGCAAATAAAATGTACAAAGAACACCTTTCATAGAACCCACGCGTGACAATACATTAACATGAGAGAATTAATTTAACGGCACAGATAAATGAAAATATTCAGAGGCGACAATGGAGCCCTGAAGTGTGAAAACAAAAGCGGGAAATTGAAACCCCGCTCCCGAGCGCGTTCTTAATTAATGCGATGCATGCTTTATATTCCTTTCAAGGCGGATAAGGCGTGCAAAACGATGTAATTTCAGATGATTTTGATGGAATTGTACGCTCTCTTTAGTGGTTAATCTTCGTTTGATACGAAGATTAATTAAGGTAGTCTCAGTGCCAGCCTGGAGTTGGAAGTTGGCGGTGTTAGATACACCCCCGTGCCTCGGAGAGCACGTAAAGCCGTCGGTCCTGCGCCTAATCTCTCTCCGGTCGTGTCGCATTGGCGTCCCATCGGACTATGAGAGTGAGGGAATAGAGAGTGCACCTGTGTATGCACACACACTTGTGCACTATAATATCTCCTGCGCAGATGGCTAGTCTCTGCCTCGGTTGAGATTGGCCGCCGTGGCCGAAATTCGGTCAGGAGGACATTATTAGATTTTTTCTCCCACTAAGCTTAAAGCTAGCTTTAGTGTTATAGATATCTACTTAATAATTTTATGTGATTGTGATTTGTCTGCAACCTTTTATTGTATCTGGGCTATTTTAAAAGGAATGCAGTGTTCAGACAAGCCGTCAAGCATTTAGGAGCACGAAGACCCCATAACTATGTTCAAAAACTTTGTTATTAAATAAAATTAAAAACAAATACTTAGTTACGTCAATAAGCTCGAGGCTTTGACATTATATATGACTTCGTTTACAGCCAGTGGTTTTGTTTATCGTTTCAACTAAGGGACATTCACTGCTGGATATAAGCATCTTGCTAGGATCTGCACAGAAAATGAACTTGTCTCGCTTATATTCAACGGCTCCCAGCAAACTAGCAAGTTACTTCAGATAATCCCTACCACTCAGGACTGTCCTAATACTAGGTCGCAAAACGTCCTTACAAACTAAAATATTATGTAATATCTTCATGTATTATAACTACAATTTGGTTGCTCAAAATTGAGTAGTTTTCAGAACACCGCTCGGCGCGCATTGGCGCGCAGTATATCTTGCGCCACGTCGCTTGAACATACTCATAATTGAGTCACTGACGGGTTCAAAACTAGTCGAGCTTATTCAACCGGACATCACGTGAGACCAGCCGTATATTATTTAGTTATAATGGATATCACTCACGATAGTTTAAATGCTAAAAAGTATTTGAAATAGCATACACTGCCTACGCATTTCAATCTAAACAACAATTCATAAGCCATTTCATTTTCCATTACCATAAATCTTGTTGCAAGGGCAAAAATAATAGTTATTTCCGTGAAAAGTTTTCAACAATTGCTTCTATTAAAGTTACTGTTCTACTAAGCACCCATTGTGAGACCGTGGCCAAGTTTCTTGGTAAATTCGCCATAATTGTAGCGTAGGTATACGGGGCCTTTAGTGATGTGGGGCTTTTTTTATTTTAACGGAGCGTTCATTCAGATGTGGGGCTTCAACACTACTTGATTATAAATTTTATATTATTATTTGACTCAACGATTGTCGGAAAAGTTTGATGAAATCATATAAATCGGACGTGATATCCTCTGAAATTATTTCGGATAACCTCAAAGTAAACCAAGTTTGAATTTTTATAGAACGCAAAAAAATCTAATATTGCTCGAAGCAATTATACGAGTCTTCGAATTGCTTCGACTAGAGTCAAAGTGATGCAAAGTGGTAGTTATAGGTTAATATAGGATATATATTAAATTTAACTTCAATTTACTATGTAGTTAATACTTTCTGTAAAGCACGATATAAAGGAGTCATGAATAGGTACATGAATCTATGTACGGCGGTTGGCGATTTATTTTTGTTTTGTTGAATTCGTTTTCCACAAATATTTAGAATTACATAGTGAAATTAACGATCAATTTATTTTAAAGCATATTGGAATTGACGCTTTTACTCTACTGCAGTATGTATACCTACTTTGAATCTAACAAGAAAATGATTTTGTACCTATCTAAATTATTCTAAATACTGACTTTAAATACGTACCCATTATATTTTAAACAGGTTCTTGCGTGTGGTACTCGCCACGAGTAGATACCTGATTAAAGCTTATTCTTTATTTTTTTCGATGCATTTGAACAATTTTAGTCTAATTTTTAACTAAGTATAAAATTAGGCTACAACTTTTAACAAAATATTCACATCACTACAGCATTCGTGACTCACTAAAATTAGGCCGTTACATATTGTAAAAGTGGGCTGACTCTGTTTTACTGAAATTGAACCCGGCAGGGTTGATTCTTTTACTCACAAATAATAATCTTAAGTGTACTTTATGATCTAATAAAATAATATAATAGTTTCCTCTTGTAATAAGTTTCATAGTTAATTTTCTTTTTTCAATTTTTCGTAGCCATAACAATGAAAAGTATACACAAAAACTGGTAAATGCTTGCTGTCCCTGACCTTGCTTGCCTGTTGTTTAACAAGCCTGTAATTTAAGTAAGAAATAATCCATCAAAAAATTGTGTAGTCAAATTATGGGCCATCGACACAAATTGAGGCCCGTAGCAGACCTATACGATTCATCACTGTTCAAATTGGAGTATTTGTGTTTAAACGGGTTATCGGAATACGAAAATAGTTTCTTTGTATTGCCAACGACCTTTACACGCCCACCCACAGTATCTTAATAATATTTCTCCCTAATATCGTATCTATCTAATTCACAATCGATTTACTGTATCTATAAAATATGCGAACTATACAACTAATATTCGCTTTTTAAAAAAAGGTAAAAGGCGACGTGTGGTTGTCGACATAAAAAGAGCTGCCATTTCAGCACCCAGGTCACGTCTCTGAAAGCGTTTTCGATAAAGATTTGTAAGAGGTTCAGGCATTCACCATACGCTTGTAAATGAACAAAGCGCTACCTACTTTGAGGCCGTTTTCTTTATTTTATGACTTGGGTATAAAAATAAGTATTTAATACAAGCGGACGCCCGCGAGTAGTTTTTGCGTGATGCGCGCACAAACAAACAGACAAACAGACAAACAGAAAAACAGACAAACAGACAAAAATTTCAAAAATAGCTTTTTTACGTTCTATTACTTATCCCTAACATCCCCCAGTTATTATTTTGCAAAAATCTTCAATGTACAGATACGGCAATTATACGATTTTATTATATGTATAGATATAGAAGATTTGTCGTTGCAGGTCTAGGCTACTTTATTGCTATTTATTGATTTCATTGTTGTGTAATTTGCGGCTTTTATAAATTCTACAGCGAAGAGCTGGCAAGAAACTCAGCAGTAACTCTTTTGAAAAGGCTAAATTATGTTAAAGTAGCTAAATCCCGTAGTAGCTGCACAAATCCAAAACAAGCAATCATTAACAGAATTGCTTCCACGCAACTTTGTTAACTTAGTTTTTTGTGAAATGGCAAACCTAAAAATTGGATAGAAATCTAACAAGTGTAAATTGAAAATTTAAAAAACCCCCGACATTCGCCATTTAGTGGCGGCGGCCATCTTGAATTTGCAATAGTGCTATTCTACTAGTCAAGCCCTTTCATTTGATACCCATATCAAGGGAGTTGTGAAAAAATATATCATCCGCCATTTTGTAGCCGCGGCCATCTTGGACCGATTTTCATCAAACATAGCTAAGAACACTCTCGACTAAATCACCTTTCATACAAAAAAAACCGCATTCAAATCGGTCCACCCGTTTGAGCGCCACAGGGGAACAGACAGACACACACACACACACACACACACACACACACACACACACACACAGACACGTCAAACTTATAACACCCCGTCGTTTTTGCGTCGGGGGTTAAAAATACAAATAAATAAAATTTAAGTGAATATGTATGGTTTCGAAAATAACTTCCTCTTAACGTATTCTCATATCATTATTTGTACGTAAGTCTTCAAGATGCAAGCTTCCTATTCCTTCAAGTATTCCTTCAAGTATATTACTTATGTATCGTGTAAAAGCATTGAGGTAAGTAGTATACTATAGTAGCAGTAGGAGGTATTATACTATACTAGCTTTGATCTAATACTCGCCGAAGGCGGAGCGTTTGCATCTTCTTACGTAAACGCAGCAGCAACGGTAAATAAAACTCTGTCGTGACAAAGAAAATAAAGTCATGTTGCATACAAATGTTTTATTAGTTCCGTAGTGAAACAAAAAACCGGCCAAGTGCGTGGCGGGCCACGCGCAGTGTAGGGTTCCGTAGTCACAATCCTCGAAAAACAGATATAACTCCTTAACCTGTGAACCCTACTTAGCCATGATAGTTTTCCTTTAAAATTGATTATATATACTACTGCTGTGAATTTTTTCAAGTTCCTATATACTGCCATTTGGCTGATAGAGGGGGGGATACTTAACTCTAATAAAAAAGAGCACTTTAAAACATCATATTTTACAAACGGATCTAGAAATCGAAAAATGATGTTCCCACACCCACAGTATTTTTAAAAGACCTATTCAACAATACCCCACACTATGGAATAGACGAGAAAAAAATATTCATCCCCACTTTACATGTAGGGGAGCTACCCTAAAAAAAAATATTTATCAAAATTTTATTTTCACCACTTTGTCGGCGTGATTATTATTTGTACTCATGCCAAACTACAGATTTCTAGCACTAGTCTCTGAGATTAACCGAGGACGGACGGACGGATGGACAGACGGACGGACATGGCGAAACTATAAGGGTTCCTTGTTTACTACGGAACCCTAAAAATGTCCTTTTGGACATGTTGACATTTACGAGCGGAACGTCTACGTTGTGAGCTTTCATAAAGCACTTTTGTATCATCACGATTTCAGTCTATGGACGCCAAATGTTGGATATAGGGCCTTTAATATTGAACGCCACTGCACCCGGTTCTGACAGCTCTTTATATAAGGTCCCCTCATATAAAATGATGATGCAGTCTAAGATGGAAGCGGGCTAACTTGGAAAAGGTATGCATACCCCTGATCGGTTTCTACATGGCATCGTACCGGAACGCTAAATCGCTTGGCGGCACGGCTTTGCCGGTAGGGTGGTAACCAGCAACGGCTAAAACCTCCCATCAGACCATACCAGAGACAATTTAAAAATTATATAATCCCAAATTGCCGCTCTCGGGATCCAATCCGGAACCTCCCACTTATAAGACCACAGCGCTCACTGCGCAGGGAGGTCATCAAAATACGTACAGCGTACTTAAAATGTAAACCACTCCATCCTCGCTGAAACGCGTAAACGACGCGTTTTGCGCGGCGCATATTACCTACGTTCGCACTGCGAACTAATTTAAGTGAAAATTCAAATACAAGAACGTCTCAAGCGCCGTGGAAAGAGCGTCACTTACGCGTTTCTCTGAGAAGATTTTTGCAATATGTTTGCCTTTTTAAGACAGCAAAGGAAAAACAAACTGTATGTCGGTCCATCTTGCATCGGATCCCTACATCGAATCTTGCATCGGATCCATCGGCATCCCTACGCTTAGTCTCGGTCTCCACTCTAGGACTTTTCGGTACCAACGGCCATCGCTCCTACAAAATAGAATAGAATAGAATAGAAAAGTTTTTTATTCAAATAAACTTTTACAAGTACTTTTGAATCGTCAATTTGAATCTACCACAGGTTCGGAATGCAGTTCCAGCCGAGAAGAACCTGTAAGAACGTCGGCGGTTGCTCTTTTTTAAAAAAAATAACAATATAACAATTATTTATGTACATGATTGAAATGCCGTCTCGCGCATTGCTGGAACGAGCTAAGTCCATGCTTTTTTATCGTTTATATAATCTTCAATTGTATAATAAGCTTTTTTTATGAGCATACTTTTAACAGAGTTCTTAAACTTGTGTAAAGACAAATCTAAGATTGCTTGTGGAATTTTGTTAGAGAACATTACACCCATTCCCACAAACGACTTTCGGACCTTTACAAGTGCTTACGAATCGACAAATGAATCTACCACTGGTTCGGAATGGTGCTTACAATTCTACACATGTGAAGAAGGGCAGACAAAAGTAGCCCCATTTCCGACGGTGGCACCCGTTCACGAGCATGACGCATGATCCAGCCATTGCTTCGCTCAACCATATTCGAGGGAACGTAACCGTAAAAAGCATGGCCTGCCCACTACCACTTTCAACTGGTACTGATAGTTTGAGCTATGTCAGATGTCAGTGATGTTGTTCTCCTGCAGATGTTTTCATTTCGATACTCAACTTTCGGGGAAACTCCTTACATTTATTTTACATCCTTATTTACATTACATTGCCCTCTCCTAAGCTCGCTGAACGACTTTGTGAATGCATCCAGCTGTTTGTCGGTGTTAGTATCAAGCGCTATTAATTAAGATCGAAGGCCACACTAATCGAAAACTTTCGTGAAGTTGTTTTAGTACTTATCTTTATTTATTCTAACAGTGGCTTCTATACAATATATATATGACAAGTATTACGAGCTATTTCTAATTGATATAATAAATTAAACTCCCACAAAACTACCACTTAGGTACTTATAACTACACGTACGTATAACTGCGAACTAAAAATAACTTGTTTTTCTATTTTTCACATTATTTATTTAAAAGTTAAATAGAATTTTTGATTTTGAACAGTCAAAAGAATCTAGCATCTACAAAAAAGGTTATTTATCACAACACGAATACTACTTAACATTTTCCCTTCCACTGAAGTGCTGCTGCCGTGTTAACGTTTCCGTCCCGCGTTATTCAAAAACAATATTCCGCAAAAACTCCTGCCCAATTTTATCTCCTTGTCACTGGATTTATTGTGGTTGGGAATAAATTATTCTTTAATAAAAAATGCTCGTTCGCGAAATCCACCTGCAGCCGCGGGCTCTGCATTGCGGGCTGGCTGATAAATAATAACATCCCAAAATGTGTGAGAAATTAAAAGTGGTTTCGGGACGACGGGAATTCTGGAGCCTGGACTCATTTTCTAATGGATGATTATAATATGAGATACTAGCGACCCACCCCAGTTTCACACGCGTAGTTACCCACTACTACCGCACCATATGTTGTTTTGTTATTAAAATAAAGGGATAGCGTTTTCTATGAAAGCTCCCACCAGGCTGCTTGTTTTTTCTAATATTAAATACAGGGTATAAGGAGACCGCTTCCGAAAACTTAGCGCTATTATATATACTACCTAAACACAATCTTATAGGGTAGGTATCGGCGTCGGTGCGAGCTCGGTTTCGTAGGTACCTAACGATACGTAAATAGGTCACACAAAGTTCGTTGACCTCCAGCGTCAGCTGAGTTTATTTTAATTACGCAAGAATTACGTAACGAACTTTTAGAAAATACAGCAAATAAGTTTTTTGCAATTACAGTTCTGTTACAAAACGGATATTTAATAAAAAGTGCAATTTTTTTTTTGTAAAAATGAAAAAAAAAATTTTTTTTTTATGTTTTTTAATGATATTAGTAATCATCAGTACTATCACCTGTCTTCGTTACCGAGAGCGGTCCCCTGACACCCTGTATATGTCATCAAATCATATTTCAACCAATTTACACAAATCCTTAACGAATTATACACTTATCTTCCTCATGATTCCTCATTCTGTCTATAAATGAAAACGGTCTGAAAACCCGTTTACTTAGTATTTCTTTTTATTTGTCGCAAACAGACAGACGGACGCGGCAGGGGACTACTTTTTATAATATGTATGTATTGATGATTTCCTGTCGATTAAGATTATAGACAAAACTATTCGAACTCAATTTACGCATATTCCCTATTCGCAAATTACCTATGTGCAAACTTATAACAATTTTATTTACTCCACTCTTACAACTTATTCGTAAAAACCGACGGGGAATTGCTCCTAACGACCTACTCGCATTATCCAGATGGCATTTGAAACAAAGAGGAATGCGAAGAAGCCGCGATCATCTCTCCCTCTTAATATTAGGTTCGAGTTGCAATCATTAATTATTTTTTCCTATTTCTCATTTTCTCGTTCTCTCCCACTGTCGAGAAACAAAAATCCAAGCTCCGAAATATAAAAATAAAACAGTGTGGCTACTTCTCTTGTACACAATCTTTAACCTAAACTAAAATGACAGGAGTAAGGACTAAATATATTCCTATCTCTTTCACAATGCTCCCTATGGCTAGCAGTGGGCTAGCACTATTTTTAAACTCATCAATTTAGTTTAAATTTAGAGATTGTATACAACCAAGATGGTTAAAGTATAAAAACTGGAAAATGAAACGCAAACAAAACGTTGAAGCAAACAAATATGGCCTTGTATGGGTCTCTGTTGTTTTTTGTCTCGTTCTCACCTACTTAAATACAGTGTGTGAGGTATAGAAAAACATCATTAAGGTAAATGACCTTGTCTTCACTATAATGTTTTAGGCGCAGTCTCCAGTGTCTATAGAATATACTTAGTTATAACCTTCTTGTATACAACAGAATTAGACACAGTGTCATTTTTTGTTATGGGTATAAAAATAGATATAGTTTCTATGGTGAAGGGTGAAGTAAAGTTGGGTATAAGTTTTTAAGTTAACGTTGACTGTGCGTACATCCGTCATTAAATATGGATATTAGCTTTTGCAGAAACATCATTTTGATATCTCCATGCTAAGGACCAGTTGCATGATAGGCGGTTGATGTAGAGTTATTCTATATCAATGGTACTTAACCTTACTTTAAAACCATGACCCGGGCTACTTGAAAAACTTATGTGGAGTTGACTTGAAAATTTATACTCGAGCTTCCGAAGAGTGGGCAGAAAACCACCAATGCTAATTTCTCAATTTAAATGTGTAAATATTGATGAAAACCGTATTACATTATGCAGCTTAGAGGTTATAAACGAATAAAAAAACAAACGCGGAATAAATAGGTGACTCGTTACTTAGAGAAGAGATGACAATAGTATTAAGTTAACTAAGTTAAAGGCTTCATGCAATAAATGTGCGTGCTAGTTCAGCTTAAGTCTAAATTGTATAAAGCCTATTATAGGTTAAGTATATTAGGCATTTAGCTCACCTCTATATTATGTGGATAAATAAATAAAATGTTTGATCTTCTCTTGACCACAGACAATATTATACAGTAGATTGGTGATCATCACTGTTTACTAAGAATTCGCACGTGCCAGAATAAATACTGTGTGATAGGAAATACCTCCTTTTTTGCAATTTATTTCTAACTTATGTGTTTACAGTTTTAAATAAATAAAATTAGCACTTTCACGGTTATTGTTGCGCACTACAAGTATAAATTAAAAATAAAAAAAACCCCGACATTCACCATTTTGTGGTGGCGGCCATCTTAGATTTGCATAGTGCTATTTTACTAGTCAAGCCCTTTCATTTGATACCCATATTGAGAGATTTGTAAAAAAGTATGTAATCCGCCATTTTGTAGCGGTGGTCATCTTAAACCGATTTTCATCAAACATAGCTAAGAACACTCCCGACTAATTAACCTTTCAACCAAAAAAAAAATCGCATTCAAATCGGTTCACACGTTTGAGCGCTACGTTGGAACAGACAGACACATACACACACACACACACACACACAGAGACACGTCAAAATTATAACACCCCGTCGTTTTTGCGTCGGGAGTTAAAAACAAATAAATTAAGTCGAAATCTCGTACGAGTGTGATTTTGGAAATTTGTGCACAACTGTGCCTCAATTTGGCACGCGTTTTCCTCCCACTTTCTATCCTTGATAATACTTATGTATATTTTTATGAACTTGATATACATAGATTTTGTCTGCTTGGCAGTTTTAACGCTCACAGCCTGTTGTCACGGCAAGAGACAATATATTATAAAACAAGTCTAATAAAAACGGCAGATGATTTTCACGAAAGTCAAAAGAAAATATCTACCCGTCAGTATTAAAACCTAATCTGTCGTTAGCATAGCCAAAACGCGGCAAAAGTAACCTCAATTTCTATTAATCTGTGCCTCCTGTGACAGGTGATACAAGTCAAAAATCACCATTTTACAGGAGAGCAAAAACAAGATTAAAAAAATTCTAGTTCGCGATCTAATTGGGCTAGGTTAAACTTGAGTGCTTTCTTTTGTAGATAAAAACATTCACTTTCACTGTGTATTTAAATTTTTGCGGTAAATATTATAGTTTTAAAGTAATTCTTGAAAAACCTGTGAGTTGTACCATTTTTAAATTCTAATCGATGCTAAAATTACGTGATAAATGATACAAGTACAGTTAAATTACGTTACACCTATATATTGTCTTCGTGTAAATTGATATACATAAAGTAAAAATATCTAATAACTCATTAGAATATATTCCCAACCCAATGGTGCTCAAACAAAGGATAAATGTAATATCTCAAAGATGAGATTTTTTTACTTATCAGTCCCCTATTTTAACAATTTAGCTGAATTGTATCAGTTTGCTAAAATTTTGGTCTTCTGAAAAATGTGTTAAATAATACAACTCATGTTATACCCTTACTAAAATGCATTTTTATGGTGCAAATAAATACAAGTTTTACAAAAATAAATCAACGTTTGTGAAACTTCTTCTAAACCAATAATTCACTAATAAAATACTAGCTGATGCCCACAACTTCATTTCGGGTGTATTCTTAGGAGTATCTTATATCGATTTCCAGGATGTAAACTGCAAAAATATAAAGGTTTTTATCTTCAATATGATGGACTCCCACACAAAGATTTAACCCCTAATTCAACCCCTTCAAGCCTTTATTTCGCAACAAATGATAACTTATGTTGGTCTCCAAAGTCTAATTTATCTCTGTTCCAAATTTCATCAAAATCGGTTTTGCGGTTTAGGCGTGAAAGCATAATATACAGAGTTACATTCGCATTTATAATATTAGTATGGATTAAGTCCTTACATATTATGAAACTGGCGTTTTATTGAACTGGCTACTATGATCTCATATATCTTGGCGTATTCCAAATTAAATTTATTTCAAAATTTGTTTTTTGAATCTAGTGATTCATTTGTTTTCACTCAATTTGATTTTTCTTTGACATCGATCTGTTCAAAAAATGGAAAACTTATCGCATTATTTACGAATACGAGTTCCACAGTAGCACCAGTAAGTACTGCAAAAACAATTCGAAGGATTAATGATGAGTATGGGGAAACCCTTACTGTAAAAGAAAGCATGGTACGATATTTGCTCCAACGTTTTTGTTCTGGAAATTTTGACCTAAAAACAAACCACGTGGACGGCTGGAAACCCTAGTTGACAATGAAGAAATAAAGATGATTGTGGTAGCGGATCTATCGCAAACTATGTTAGAGTTAGTGGCAGGCTTCGGTGTGAGTGATATAATAATATTAATTCACTTAAAACAAATTTGAAAAGTGAAAAACTCGAGAAATAGGTACCTACCGCATGAATTGAGTGGAGCACACTAACAAACACGCATTAAATGCTGCGTTACATTACTTAATTGTCACAATAATGACGGAATTTTGAATCGTATTGTTATCAGTGAGGATAATGGTGTACGACAGTCGGAAATGCTCATCACAGTGGTTGAATCCAAGAGAACTGGCGAAACCCAACTGGTGAAACTGTCTCAAACGAAAGTTGACTCAGAAAAAACTACTGGTGTGTGTTTGGTGGACCAGTGCTGGTATCATACACTATGGCTTCTTAAGATCTGGCCAGACAATAAAGATAGATCAACAATTTAAAACCATGATGGAAACGTCACCAGTTAAACAACCGAAACTGGTCATTTCTCTTGCTCAATGCTGTTAACTTAGACCAACGCTAGACCTCATACTTCACAACAGACAGTCGCTAAATTAAAGGTGCTGCGATTGAAATATCTCCAACACCCATCACTCTCCCCGGGAGTTTCCTTCAACAGATTACTACTTTTTTCGGAATTTAGTCAATTTCTTGCAAGGAAAACAATTCAATAACAAAGTCCTAATATTTTAAAACTCTGTAAAACTCATGATCGCGCTCCTGAATAAAGCATAGCAAAACAGATATTACTTCTTATCGGTTAAAACAGTAATCTTGAAGTGGTAGGCTATTGGTACTGTCTTTATTGTAATCGTAATAGCGTAAGCTTTACCTCGTTTCAAACAATCCATAGTCTTGTATTCATCATCCTTGAATTCATTTTGTGTAAGAAAAACAGGGAATATTTTCTTTGGTATGCAAAACAGATCGAACATCACACCACATCAACTTTCCAATGCAAGAGTAAGAAATTGCTTGAAAACATGTTGAATCACAAGTCGTTTAGATAACAGTACTTACCTAAACTTTGCTGTTTTGTTTGAAGCTGTACGCACTAGTTGGTACCAATCTCTTTGCAAATGAATAACCATACTCATGTGCTTCTTCTTACGCTCAATTAACGCATGGTTGGTGTCAATCTCCATAACAGTATGACTTGACGATTTCACTTGTATCATTTAGCACGTCTCCTTCTTCATACATTTTTTCTAGATTTGGTTTGAGTTTTAGATACAATTCAATTTATATTCGTTTACACAGATAATGTTGATTTGTACACAATGATGCAAGTCGAGATGTATCACTGATCACAAATTAGGCATAAATTTAGATTGTGATTATTAGGTATATGTATAATTGTACCTTAATCAGTTTTGAAAAAAATCTGTTCAAAGTGATATAACTCTAATTATATCAATATTCACGATAAATATACTAAAAATAAAATGTGAAAATTAATATAATCGCACTTATACCACGAAGCACGAAAAATAATGCATGCAGAAAATTACTTATTGAGGTTACAACTTGAAATATATCTATATGCACGATATTTTTGCAAAAATGCTGCCACTTATATCACTTTGCACAAAATTATCTCCGAAACTATAATAGTTAGAAGAACGTGGGTTAGACCAAAAAAAAGCTAATTTTTTTCTGATCATTTCTATGTAAAAATCTCAAAAAGGGTACAACTCGACTTAGATCACTCATCACAGGAGGCACAGATTTGATAGGTAATATCTACGCAATCGAGCCCCGCTCGCCGCTCAAAGAGATTTTCCTCCAAGATAGGACCAATCGATAATACACCTATGTACTATAGGGGTATGCCTAGTTTGCATATTGCGACAACAATGATCGAATTCGAGTATCGAAACTCAATGTGACTTCAGAGTGAAATGTATCTAAACTGGCTTGTTTTAAGGTTTGAGTTTTAGAAATTTTGCAAAATTATAAATCGGAAGTATTAAATGTACGACTAAATACGTACGAATATTTATTATCTACGAAAATAAGAGTCTTTAGTTCCATTTTACTACGATATTATAGTTTTTCGATATTCGAAATCTTGTAACGTTGTTCGAATGTGCAAACTCGGCATATTACATTATTATATTATATTACACAACATAGAAAATATATTTAATTTTTATAATTTCAACCTTATAATTTTATATGCAAAAAAAGTACTAAAAAATACCTACTATATAATCTAATTAATTGTGTACACATTTTTATAGCAATGTGAGCTTTATTTACAAAGGTTTAAGGACTTTTATACATACAAGGCTATTGTTATCATATCCCCTGTTATAAGAAATTCCGGAGATTATGCGAGTCAGCCGTGGAAAAGGTTTCCACTTTGCGTAATGTAATTAAAAAGTTCTTTTAATATTGGAATGCTTTTACAAATATGAATGGTATTGCAAAGTTTCACAGAGTTGAAAGAGGGGTTTGAAGTGGGTCTGTATTTTTTTCATAATTAATTTTTAATCTGTTCTAAATTTAATATGTATGTATGAACTGAAAAAAAACGATATATCTATCTATCTATCTATAATAATATAAAGTAGCTTGTCCTGACTGACTGACTGATCATCAACACACAGCCTTAAACCACTAAAGCTAGAGACTTGAAATTTTCAGAGTAACTTCTTTTTATGACGTAGGCGCACACTAAGAAAGGATTATTGGAAATTCCACCCTTAAGGGGTCAAATAAGGTATTTAAGTTTGTATGAAAGTCTGTCATTTTTCAAGTTATACCGATGAAAATTGGTATTTAGGCTTTCGATAAAAAATAAAAAAATATATCTTTCAGGATTTTTGAAAATTCTACCCCCAAGTGGGTTAAATAGGGGATAAAAGTTTGTATGAAAGTCCATCATTTTTAAAGTTAATATCAATCAATATTAATATCAAGTAAATATCAATGAAAATCGATATTTGTATTGTCGGTTAAAAATAAAGAATTAAATGTTTCTGGAATTTTGGTAATTCTACCCCCAAGTGGGTTAAATAGGGGATGAGATTTATAAGAATCCAAGCGGACGAAGTCGCTGGCATCAGCTAGTATTATTACCTACTCTATACTAATATTATATTTCACAAGGAGGAAGTAATTTAGTCTAACTCGCTGGAATTTTCTAAAAACATCAACATCAAAAAAGGTCAGAGAAACCGAGGGCATAATTTAATCCAATTAATTTCTGTCCGGGACTCGCTTCCCAAGTTAATCTTAAGTTTAAATTAAGTTAACTGTACTGCAACCATCGGGACTATGTGTGCCTAAGGAATAATTATTATTAGGGTACAAGACGCCGAAATTAAAGGGCTGACATCTCTTAATACTGAAGAGCATGTTGGATATTTGTATTGTAATAGTAGTGACAAGTTTTCGGCATTCTAAGCATTTTAAGCTAGATCAAATTGTCAAGAAACTTGGTCACTTAAAATTTAATCTCTTCATTGTTAAGAGATGTGTAGCTACATCGGTAACACTGGTTCTTCTAAGGACTTTTTGTTTTTGATTTTAAACTCTTTGTTCATTGTTGTAAACTGGAAAAAATTATAAAATTTCACAAACGTCTTAATATCTTAATAATACTTAGATATGCGTAGATGATAGAATTAAAAAAACTGCTCTTTTTAAGACTAAGTAATTGTAATTTAATTAGGGTCTGGCATAATCTTATCTCAATGACAGGAGATACAAAGACCCTTAAAAATTTAAAGTAAGAAAAATAAAATCAGAATCGGGCCTTGCTCTATAAAACAAATGACTAAATAAAAATGATAGAAAGTAAAATAATTTAGTGGAATTTTCAATTCAATATTCAGTTTTGAGTTAACATTTTACACCGAATATCCAATTCCAGATCTCAGGTTCATTACGATTTTCATACAGGTGGATAGACAGACAGACAGAAAAGTGACATCAATAGAGCTTCGTTTTGCCTTTTGTGTGAGGAACCCTAAAAACTATACTTACACAAAACTTGCAGACGTCGATGAATAAGCTTTAGAGGGTACAAACCGAATTTCTCTCCCTAAGTTAAATAGCTATCTACACACACTAGCGGGTTGTAAAAATCCTTTTTTCAAATAAATCTCATACTATGATTAGAAGTAGGAGTTTGCTCAACCCTTTTTATGCGATACCCGTGAATTTAAAAAAAAGGTAAAGAAAGGCTTAGCAACCCGAGATAGACGTAAAACGTACATATGTTATCGACGAATAACTTTCTTCTAATAATATAGGATCCCACCATACAACGACCTTCACCGAGATGCTTATTTGATGAAATGTATTTTATATTTAATTTAATACGTCAATAAATATATTGCATATGGGTTGCCTAACAAATTCCAGTCCAGGATATGATTAATTAATAATTGAAAAAAAAATGTTTTTTAAACATTTCACTGCTTTGATTATTAGACAAATTCATAATGATATCATCTTTATTTTCATTTAATTTTAATTCAATAATCAGACCGGTGCAAAATGCTAGTATCGATTTACACCTGGCTACCCGAGAGTTGTGACCGGAAAAGAATAACCAACCTAACGTTTGCATATTCTATGGGCATCACACTTTCGATTGGTATAGAATTTGTGTAATAATCAAACCGGTGAAATGTTGAAAAAAAATAAAATATTTTTTATTTATTAATTAATCATATCCTGGACTGAAATTTGATAGGCAACCCATATGCAATATATTTATTGACATGTTAAATTAAATATAAAATAGGTTTCATCAAATAAACATCTCGGTGAAGGTCGTTGTATAGCGGGATCTTAGACCATAAATATATCTTAAAGTTTTTGCTATACTAGATAGGTATAGGACGGATTATAGTTATGTTTTTTATAGTTTAAATATAAGAGATCTATATATATAAAAATCAATGGCACTTTTCGTTGTAATTTTATAACTCAAGAACGGGCTCACCTATCCAAACAAAATGCAAAATTAAATTAGGCTTTGTTCGGACTTTTTAGTAGATGGTTTATGTAAAGTTTGCACAAAATCGGTCGAGCGGTTCTTCATTTATCACATTTTTTTGTAAATAAAAATCAATACCACTTTTCGTTGTAATTTTGTAACTCTTATAATTATAATTCTTCTGTACATGTATTTGTCACCATACTTCTCCTAAACGGCTGGACCGATTAGGATGAAATTTTTTGTGTATATTTTAATGGGTTCTTGGATGGTTTGAAAACAATTACCGAGTAGGTACAGGTAACCTACCGGGTCTCCGTAGGTGGCGCTGATGTTAGTATGTCATCGGGAAGGACGACATCTGCCGGGTCCGCTAGTTATAATATAAAACATTGGAACTATTTTAAGCTAGCTAGGTAGTCAATTTAAGATCCAAAGTATCAGAAACCAATATACTTACCTACTCATTAAGAGCTAAGAAAGTAAGTGTGAAAGGCCAAGTGAAAAGGGGTCAATAGTACTACTGTCAGGGCGCCCTCGATTTTTAGATCGAAGACACACAGGGCAGAGGCTGTAAGGCATATTGATTTACTATTTTGAGATTCGCGCGGGATGACTGGGTGCTACTCTATATTGTATATTTTTACTTTTGATTATTTATATTTTACCAACCTCCCTGGCGCAGTTGTGAGCGCTGTCCAAGTAATAGGTCCAGGGTTCGATTCCCGGCAAGGGTAATTTGGGTTTTTATCTAACTTAGAAAGAGATCAATTTTAAATTAACTCTCGTCTAGTCTGGTGGGTGGCTTCCCCCGTGTCTGGTTACTATCCCATCGGCAAAGACGTGCCTCCAAGCGACTTAGCGTTCCAGTATGATGATGGCTGCATAAAATCTATTAGGTAGGTTTAATAGAAGTTTAATAGAGTAGGGTTTAATAAAAAATAGCATTCCTCTACCAAGCGAGTAGTCTGCTTTCATTTTATAATGTATCGTTACCATAGTCATAACTTACCCCCAAGTGAGATGGCAGTCAAGGATTATTTTTAGATGAAAATAACTGAATTCCATGATCATAGACTCGCGCTACTTACCAAGTTAAATAACACAATATTTTTCAACCACCAGATCAAGTTTTTGTTGATCTTTTTGAAACATTCTTCCAGAATATCCGGTACGTAAAGTTTTACTAACTAGAATGCAAGATTTGCGAATATATGAGTACATCTATATTCTATATCCTAAAATTTAAATCTAGATATTTCCGTGAAAAATATTCCAAAAAAATAAATTTTTATCACATTCACCAGAAATTACATTCCCGGTATATGAATATGAACGGACTTTTGCGTTCAAAGAAAAAGTTTTAGAACAAATTCACGATGCATCCCAGTTGGCGGTTAATTTGCGTAGAAACTGGAAACTTTGCAACCGGGCTGCGATTGAGATTCGTTGACAGTCTGGTTGCAAAGTTAGAAAAAATCACATTTCACAGGAAATACAAGTAGTTTAAAAATCGCGCAGGAAAATTCTACATTGTTCTTACTAAAGAACTATGTAGAATTTTCCTTTTTCGCGAGTAGCTACAAGTATTTTATGACAAGTCTTAGGTTCAATTTTTTATTCAATCTAATAAAATTAGTTGGTTATTAGATCTTGTATAAAGATTTGAACTTGTTGTGAGATATCTCCAAAACGTCTTCTGGTAGTTCATTATAAGTCATACATTTTTAGTCCAATGAATATATAACCTAAACCGTGCAAAGCCTTACTCATATGTTACGTTGGTATCAAACGTAACTCGTCTATCTGTCATCCTCAAATATTCAACTCTCACGGGGCGAATAACAAATTGAGAGTAGTTCCCGAGGATTCCCGATACGTACGTAACCTATAAATTTCTTAAACTACGACCAAGGCAAAGTTCGGTAGTGAAACGTTTGGTGTAAATAAAGAAATCGCTTGTTTATTGCCTAGAAGGACCCTTTCTGTTTTGGCAGCCAATTCATGGAAGTATCAGACAATGGATGACTTAAAATGCGTACCTCTTCCAAGGTAGCCCGCTTCCATCTTAGACTGCATCGTCACCCATCAGGTGAGATTGCATTCACATTGTATAGCAGGATAGTAATTTAAAATTCTCATCAAACATTTTTTTATAACCGACTTTAGTATGAAATTGATTTGTGTTTCTAAAGTCTCAGAGTATAAAATCATATTATAATCCCATGCAACATTTTCATCATAGTAACTGTTAAATCATAATTTAATTAACCTGATCATATAGATACTGATATAATGGCAATATCTAGACTAGAAAATGTTAAGGCTATTACTATGCGCAGTCAAATTTCCCAAGAGCACACGCGAGCGTCACAGTGTTCAGCTGAGTTGACGTCATTTCTTATCAACTACATTATTCAGATCGCGTTTTCTAATTTGGTGGATCGATACATAATCAATTATTATGTATGTGAATGAGTTGGTTTGCATTCTCAAAAGAATTTGCACATGGCAAGATGGCGTCTCCTATTCATATTATTATGATATATATAGCGCCTAATATGAAGCTAAAATTTATAATTTGTGCAAACTACATAATAAAAAACCGGCCAAGTGCGTGGCGGGCCACGCTCAGTGTAGGGTTCCGTAGTCACAATTCTCGAAAAACAGATATAGCTTCTTAACCTGAGAACCCTACTTAGCCATGATAATTTTCCTTTAAAATTGATTATATATACTACTGCTGTGAATTTTTTCAAGTTCCTATATACTGCCATTTGGCTGATAGAGGGGAGAGACACTTGACTCTAATAAAAATTAGCACTTTAAAACATTATATTTTACAAACGGATCTAGAAATCGAAAAATGATGTTCCCACACCCATAGTATTTTTAAAAGACCTATTCAACGATAGTCCACACTATGGGGTAGACGAGAAAAAAAATATTCATCCCCACTTTACATGTAGGGGAGCTACCCTAAAAAAAATTATTTATCAAAATTTTATTTCACCACTTTGTTGGCGTAATTAATATTTATACCCATGCCAAATTACAGATTTCTAGCTCTAATAGTCTCTGAGATTAACCGAGGACGGACAGACAGACAGACAGACGGACTGACATGGCGAAACTATAAGGGTTCCTTGTTTACTACGGCACCCTAAAAAGCATGAGTTGTAAAATAATATGTATAACGTATAAAGTATACGACGAACGATGAAGATTTTGAATTTGTTTTAATTAGAGATCATAAACATTATGGCGCTCAATAAGGGACTAAAATTTTCTGTATTTTGTACAGTAAATTTTATAAGAAGAATTTTATAACAATGTAAATAATTATTCTATGAGTTGTTATCGTATGAGTAAAAACAAAATAATAATAATAAAATAGGATAAAATCAAAGATGATAAATATTAATGTTAATGTGGTGCCTAATATGGGACTAAACTTAATGCAGCCAACTTGTATAGTAATTTAAGATTTTGTAAGAATAGTAGAGCGTGTAATAGAAAAAAACAATGTAATATAACGAAGTTGTACGTGATATTGAAGTCAATGTGGTGCAGCGGCGGATGTTCTTTAGAAGCCGAAAAGCCCGGCTTACGTATAAATATTCGATGCAGCTTATAAGTCATAATTAACTCATACACAAAAATAAAATCAATCATATTAACACACTAATAAAATTATTCTATCAAGTTCAAATTCCGCGCGTCTGCGATGTCATATTTCGCTTAAAGGTCATTGACGCGATCACCGACGCGCGAGTCGCCCCATCTCGCTCTGATTTATTGGCTTTATATGGGGCTTTTTCTGCGCTCCTCTACTACTGGTAATTATTTCTGTTTGACATCTATGTATATAAATAATAGTATAGCGTTTTGTTTAGAATAATAAGCCCGGCTTCTAACTTTAATGGATCGCTATTGGTTGATCATACAGTGCACGGCATTGGATATAATCTAGTACTTACTACTTAGCAGTTGTTTGTTTTGTTTAATGTTTTGGTTAGCGTGAGTGTAAATATAGGTTACTTGTAAAATAATCGCAAAATGTACAAAATGAGTGTTGATTTAATAAAATATGTTGTTTCTTGTGACAATTTAAAGTGGGTACAAAGATTGATGGCCGAAAACAAGGTAGGTAATTGCTGTTTTTTGTCTCAAAATACAATTTAGCAGGTCTGCGTAAAAAACTCAATATGAGTTCTGTTATTTCTTTTCATAATTTCGGTAAACAAGTTAACTGTTAAAGAAACTTCTTTGTAGTGTTTTTCAGAAGTTAATTGATATTGTTTGTCATTTATCACAGCAAAAACTGTCTTCTTATCTTCGAGAACGGCTGGAGCGATTTTCATGGTTTTTGATTTGTTGTACCTATTTGCTGCCTCGTTGGTCTAGTGGTTAGCATATTCGACTGCAGATCACGAGGTCCCGGGACGATTCCCAGATCGGGCAAATAATTGTTAGGTATTGGGTTTTTCTGTCAAGAAATTCTCAGTGCCAGCCGGGAGTTGGAAGTTGGCGGTGTTTCACCCCCGTGCCTCGGAGAGCACGTTAAGCAGTCGGTGCCGGTTATTATCACTATCATATTGTGGCAATAGTCGTTAAAGCCCGCCAACCCGCATTGGAGCAGCGTGACGGGTCTAAGCTCTAAATCCCTCTCTCCAATGAGAGGAGACCTGTGCCCAGCAGTGGGACGATAAAAGGCTGTAGTGGTGGTGGTAGTGGTACCTATTTGTCGGCATGCATGGATAATAAGCTCTAGGAACGCCACTGATGTGGTGCCCACTATGAGACTAAAATTATCTAAACCGCTAAGTATCGAATAATATGAATAAAAACAACACAGATAACTTATTTATTTGGCGCCCAATGTGGGACTACATGTCACCCAATTTGGGGTTACTGTACAAACTAGTTAAGAAACTACTGTTTGAGTTGTGGACTGTTATACATTGTAAAATGATATAAAGAAATTAATTTATAGATGATGCCCGCGACGAATGATGACGTCCGCGTGGATTTAGGTTTCTTAAAATCCTGAGGGAACTATTTGCTTTTCCGGGATAAAAGTTGCCTATGTCAATTTCAGGGACGAAAGCTACCTCTGTACCAAATTTCGTATAAATCCATTACACGAATGAATCCCGTGGGAACTTTTTAATTTTCTGGGATAGTAGACTATGTACCAAATAGACTATGTACCAAACATCAAAATTGGTTAAACCGATTATGTATTTCTAATTTTTTGTCTTCCCGTGGAAATATGTTATTTTTCCGGGATAAAAGTAGCCTATGTCCTTCCTCGGGATGTAAGCTACCTCTGTAGTAAATTTCATCAAAATCGGTTACACGGTTTTTGCCGTGAAAGGCTAGCAGACAGACAGACAGACAGACAGACAGACACACTTTCGCATTTACAATATTGAGTACCTATGGATTATAAAAGATGTAATGTGATACTCAACTTGGGACTAAACTTTATTTTAAAATTAGGTATGAACCTAAATAGTTTTATGGCTTGTAGAGCATTGTGTGATAAACTTAAATAAAAGTTATGTGAAAAAAACAAACATGTACAAAATAGTAAGAGATACCTAATAATTTTGATTTGATGAACAATATTATAGTCCGTACAAACTAGTAAAGAACATCAATTTTTGTACGAGTTTTAGACTAGATAATGTGTTTAATATAAAATAACGATATGAAAAAACGAAAATTTTGAAATGATAATGTAACGTGGCGCCCAATAATTCAAGATACTCCATAATTCTTACGTTAGATTTCTATTTTATACCTACCATAGTTTTAAACTTTCTTTTAATTATGTATATTTTTGGGACCTCTATCTTACATTGATTTTAATCTCAATCATTAATTCCTAAATTACGATAAGTTTTATTGGAATGCAGCTAAAATATCTAATCGGATTTTACTGCTTAATAAGAAATTCTCAACTAAGTAGGTATAGATTTGAACCATTCTTACTGTCGGTTAGCAAAGAAGGCTCACAAAGCATCTATCCCGCGATTTGTAATCTGTTTTACTCTACAATAATATACTTAACAATTCCCAACATTGTTCCCGCCTGTCCGAATTTTCTAAGAGTATTAGAGCCTACGTCTAACCGCTAACATCACGATGTTTGTTGTTTTAAAACTTACTTGTCCATGATTGACAAAGCCGTGCCTGTGGGCGAGCTCATCTGCACGGCCATCGGGCACGAGCAGCGCAAACTGATCGTGGTACAGCGGCACACACAAGTCCAGCACTGCCAATAACACGACCAAAAGAATAGCTGGCATCACGCACGTCGCTCATTGCATTACCGCTTACGAACTCTCATTCCGATCCCCATTACGTAATTTTTTTAATTCGCACTCGCGTAATTTATTCCCCGTTTCGAGGGACACGTCTGAACCATGTGACGTTCGCGGGTCGACTGGATCCGCGTGAGTGGTGGTCTTCCCTCTATTCGGTGGATTGGTGGGCGCATGCGCTGTGCTTGGCGCCCTTTCTGGACTTAAGTTGTGCGTTTTATGAGTGGCACCAATTGACTTGAATACGAAATTAGATCGAGTGTATACATACCTGACTATTGGCAATTGCAGCTGCAATTAAAATGGCAACATTAGAACACCATCTTCTTATGTTTTCAAGCAAGTTCTGGGATTTAATAAGGTCTATAATAAGCAGTTAGGGTATAGCCACTGTCGTCTGAACGCCACGAATGTTAAAGATAAACAAGTAGATACCTACGAAGCCAAGTTAGATCCACCTTAGTGACGATAACCTGGATCAATGTAGCAGACATGCCGTCTCTGGGAAGCTTCTACTTGTCTGAACCATCAACAGGGAGTTTTCTTCGAGAGGCAATTGAGGATCCAGGCCTTGAGACATGACCTCTGGCTACGATGTCGAGAAAAATCGCTTCCCCCTGTGGTTGGTTTAAGCCGGTTTTTCACTGGCTTTATCTTTTCGGCTTGGGACCTCCTGATAGATACTTGTCATGTCTGTGTCTTCTATGCTCTCAGTTGAAACGTGTTCTGGCTTATCAACAGCATCTCGCCGGACTCACAAGGCTGTTCTGAGTGTGGATCTTGCTCACCTACAGTCCTTTAACATTATTGCTAGGCACAGGCCTCCTCTCTCATAAGAAAAATAGCTAAAAACATTTCTTGCACACATACATACTGCAAGAAACTATATAAATAGGTTCAAAACAAGTTTCGAGTTGCAAATCTATATAACTTCAGTTTTTACCATCACTACTTAAAGCTGAAAAGTTCTAGAACAAATAAGGCATTTGAATATCTCAACTCGTAAACTTTATTTGCGGTTAAAAATGGCTCCGCGGCCTCCTTTTAGATTCATTTGCTTGAATAACATTTTAAAGTGGCAGATTTAAACTTATCAACGCGATCTTTAACGAACGTAAAATGTGCAAACTTATTCAATTTTTAAAGTTTGTAAGCTTTTAAGTTTGTAAGCAAAGAAGCAATATTTGATAGGCGGTGTAAAATAGAAGAAATAATAATTAAAAATTAGGTTTTTTTACGTATGAAATGGGGTGGTGTTGCAACAACACAGTAATTGATAACAACAATGATAATGTTAAAGCCTTACTTAGTAATAGCTACCATTTCCTTAACTAAGTATATTAATATGATTCATAAAGTTTATTCTGGTTAAGTATATATCGTAGTTATATAATTTGATAAAGTGAATTATATTAGATTCACAATTAAATAATCAATCAATGCTAAATATACAATTGGTGACGTCAATAAAGTAAGTATCACGTGTAACTTATCAAATTGTAAATTTAACGGGAAAATACCAACTTTTATACTAGCCGATCATCAGATAGAAAGGATGTTGTCTAATAAACGAATGATGACAAAGTGTACCGGATTACTTCACTTCAATTCATTCATGAACTTTTTGTCTATCTTTATAAATAAATAAAATATACTTATCTTTTAGTTCAACGTTGATTTAGCAATTTTACAATTTCGTTCTGAGAATAATATGACATTTTACGAAGAGTAAATGTTAAAAGAAATATGGCCATCTATTTAAAAAAACTTCTCTATCTTAGCGTTGAGGTGTGTATTAGTATTTTTTTGCAGAGATATAGAAAGGCGCGGTGTTTTCTTAGATGTGCTTGGTGTTGAAACGGTGGTAGTGATTGACGTTGTGGCTGCCCTGGTAGTCGTTTTTGTAGTTGGCTCTTCCGTAATAGTAGTTGTTGTAGACGGTACTTCCGTAGTGGTAGTTTTTAGAGTTGTTGATAAAGTTGTCGAAGTAATTGGCAATTCCGTAGTAGTAGTTGTTGTAGACGGTACTTCCGTAGTGGTAGTTTTTAGAGTTGTTGATAAAGTTGTCGAAGTAATTGGCAATTCCGTAGTAGTAGTTGTTGTAGGCGGTACTTCCGTAGTGGTAGTTTTTAGAGTTGTTGATAAAGTTGTCGAAGTAATTGGCAATTCCGTAGTAGTAGTTGTTGTAGACGGTACTTCCGTAGTGGTAGTTTTTAGAGTTGTTGATAAAGTTGTCGAAGTAATTGGCAATTCCGTAGTAGTAGTTGTTGTAGACGGTACTTCCGTAGTGGTAGTTTTTAGAGTTGTTGATAAAGTTGTCGAAGTAATTGGCAATTCCGTAGTAGTAGTTGTTGTAGGCGGTACTTCCGTAGTGGTAGTTTTTAGAGTTGTTGATAAAGTTGTCGAAGTAATTGGCAATTCCGTAGTAGTAGTTGTTGTAGACGGTACTTCCGTAGTGGTAGTTTTTAGAGTTGTTGATAAAGTTGTCGAAGTAATTGGCAATTCCGTAGTAGTAGTTGTTGTAGGCGGTACTTCCGTAGTGGTAGTTTTTGGAGTTGTTGATAAAGTTGTAGTTGTAGTTGGCAATTCCGTAGTAGTAGTTGTTGTTGGTGCTTTAGTGGTTGTTGTAGTGTTTTCATCTTTATATATCACGCATGAATTCTTATCGAACGATGGTGGAATATATCGAAACGAGTCCACTAATACAATTGAACTTGAAGTAGTAGCGGTTCCCCGAAAAGTTATCTGAAACGAGATGAATAACATTAACTTTCAAAAATAAAGAATAAATATAATAATTATTACTGCTGCTAATACACTTAAATAGAAGGCAGAATTTGTTTGTATAGTAATTTATCAAGTAATTGTTGTTCCCGCACCTCAGGAATATTTGCAATTCAAGGAATGGAATAAAAAACCCGAGATGCAACACGAAGTTTTCAAGCTTATTATATTATGCTACTAGCTCTTCCCGCTATGTGTTGCAATACTACTTAAAGTATGAGTTAGGAATGCATAGACGACAAACACACAAATATTCATTTTTATATAGATTTTTTTGGCCAGAAGCCTTCGCGGGAGTACACAGAAGAACCCAAAAAAGTTTCACCACAATCAGTTCAATAGTTTAGCACCGATGTATTACTAATTTTTAGCAGCGATTGATTTTTAATTATATAGATAAGTTTATAGAATTTTTCACAATAAACTAAGGAAGCGGTTAGCAATGACACTTACGTAGCCTTCAAATCTCTCCGATCCGGGGATATGAATTCTCAAGGTTTGCCATCCCGGGACAAAGCCAGCTTCCGCCGGCTGGACGTGCCTACCAGTAATGTAACGATCGTTCCCTCCAACAACGTACTGGTGAACTACAACCGACATTGAATCTGAGTTATTCACTGGCATGATGAATCTATTGATTTCTAAAGTCGCACCTCCGGTTATTATGAATCTAAATGATGTCATGCACGTCCACCTCGATTGCACAGTGACAAAACTGGTACTACTTGGATGACGACTTGTCATATTCAAAGACGAGTACTGCTCAATTTTCCACATGGGCATCCCGATGCATACTCCATAGGTATTAGTGAAGTTGCCTCCGAATCCATTTTCGAAATCCTCAGTCACACACTCGTCACAGACCACACTGTTGCAAAAAAGAAGCAACAAAAACGAATAATAATACATTGTAAAAAATACAGTAAAGCTTACTTTTCCGATTCTGATGATGATGATTTTCTGAGCATGCGACTAGCACTAAGTATCGTTTATTTAAATCACATCATTTATATCTCAGCTAAAATATTAAATGAGCTGGTGGCAATACATTTTCAATGATTGCACCGCTCGCTTGACAGATTGCGTAAATTTAAACGCTGTTATAATAAAATTATTAAAACTAATAATATAAACCATACTATAATATTTAATAGGTATACCATCTTGTTCTAAGAAAGTTGAAAATTATTGAAAATAACGATTGTGCAAAATTAAAGAATTAAAATAATAGTACCATTAGTACCTAGAAATAATGATGATTTTTCAAAGGTAGGCTGTTTTTTTAAATTTCTTGATCAAGTGTATCGAGATTTTTCAATACAGATCTAGAAGATATCTTCAATACAGACTTAGAATCAAAAACTATACCAATTTACGACGCTAAATTAATCAATTAAACTACCATCACCTCCTTAGCTCTAATATTGTTCAAAATTTTATCATGAATAGATCTCTTCCGTTTATTGATAAAGTGAATTATATTGGATTAGCAATGTTACGATCAATCAGTCCTGTTAATACTTTTAATACAGGTGCCTGATCCTCTCTTTCCCCAGCTCTTAATAGCTAGTATCATAACTGCGCATTCATTTTGTGACTCATATACCTTTTTCAAACAAGAATAGTCAAATCGAGTTTTCAAATTGCTGATACAGCAAGCTGCTGATTAGGTTTAGAATGTGCCAACAAATAAAGAGAAGGATTGGGAATGAAATATAGAAAATATTAATATCTATATCTCTTGAAATATTTTTCAAACTAAAGGATGCCCGCGAATTCATGGATGAATTCGTGGATTTAAGTTCTTAAAATCCCGCGGGACTCATTGTTTTTCCTAAGCTCCTTTGAGCTCATACTATTACAAGTATAAATTGAAAATTTAAAAAACCCCCGACACTCGCCATTTTATGCCAGCGGCCATCTTGGATTTGCATAGTGTTATTCTACTAGTCAAGCCCTTTCATTTGATATCCATATCGAGGGAGTTGTGATAAAATATGTAATCTGTCATTTTTTAGCGGCGGCCATCTTGGATCGATTTTCATCAAACATAGCTAACAACACTCTCGACTAATTCACCTTTCAAACAAAAAAAACCGCATTCAAATCGGTTCACCCGTTTGAAATGGAACTACAGTAATGAGCATTCATTTTTTCATAGCTTTTTCCCATCACTAAAGTTTTTCCAATGAAAGTCCCATCAAAATTGGTCCAGCATTTCGGAGACAAACATAAATTTTAATGCACCCTAGAATCTAGATGATAATCCGTAAATTAAGAGGTTCCTGTGCTATCCGGGTTCCAAGTTATTTGGAATAGAAATTATTACCTACCTTAATTTTTGGTGTTCTGACAAACAGTTATTTTAAAGGAATTAACACGTACATTTATTTTAGGTGTAAGGCTAAAAAAACTAAGCGTTTACTATAATATATAACTTTTCATTGTCCGACTTTAACGGAAAAATACAAACTTTCATTTATTGGCCAATCATTAGAAAGGATGTGTCTAATAAATAATCGGCTGATGACAAAGTATACCAGATTACTTCGGTTCAATTATCATACACGAACTATCAATTATTGATCTTTTTATTTATCTTTATCACACTATCACACTAATATTATAAAGGCGAAAGTTTGTGTGTATGTTTGTTCCTCTTCTCCGCCGCAACTACTGAACCGATTTGGCTTTAATTTTGAAATAGGAGCTATTCTTAAATGGAGATAGCGTATGCCCTGACACATAGGCTACTTTTTATCCTGGATAAATGCACGGGATTTTGAAAAACCCGAAATCTATAGCTACAGCTATAGGTAGATTACTATAGCAAACTTCCTGAATAGTAAATATTAAGGTTGGAAAATGGAGCGGGAACGGGAAACGGAAATCCACGATTCCCTCGGGATTTGTTCAAAACCGAAATTCACGCAGGCGGAGCCGCGGGCAGAAACTAATTCATTATACTTTTAAACGTATATCTTTTTAGGATTTATCTTTACACTATGTGCGCTCTATATATTTTATAATAAACAACAAGCTATAATTTAAAAATTAAAAAACCCGACTGCCATGCTAAAAAACGAACTAAAAAATTAATAAACTACCACCGTACCACTTACAGTGTAGTTGTTATTTATTTTGTTTTTCATGATTTGTCACTCCAAATTGATTTAAAACATATAAATTGTATACATTTTCGTACTCGCCTTTTAAAGCCCTTTATTTTGATACCCCACTCGAGGGTCTTGAAGAAAAAAATTTTTTTCAGCTTGCACATTAAAGTGCATAACATTCGCCATTCTGATTTTTTATGAATTTTATGTACCCAATAACATTTGCGCCGTCAAGACAAATCTAATGACGTATCATTTATCAAAATAGGTTGAGCCGTTAAGTAGTTACGAACTGACATAGGAAACGGTCATTTTCTACGATTTATCACTCCAAATTGTTTCCAAATATATAAATTTATACATTTTCGTATTTGCCTTTTGAATCCCTTTATTTTGATACCCCACTCGAGGGTCTTGAGGAAAAAATTTTTTTTCAGCTCGCACATTAAAGCGCATAAAGTCCGCCATTTTGATTTTTTTTTTTAATTTAGGTACCCTATAACACTCGCGTCATTGAGACAAATATAATGACGTATCATTTATCAAAATCCGTTGAGCCGTTGATTAGTTACACGCGGACATAGGAATGGACATACATACACACAGGTGAAACACATATACCCAGTCGGGTAAATAAAAAATAAATGAAAAAGAAATAAATATAGGTATATACAGTTTCCCTATATTTATTGCTTTATGAAAACGAAAAAATACATACAAGTTATAAATAAAAAAATATACTTATCTTTTTATTCAACGTTTATTTAGCAGTTTTACAATTTCGTTCTAAGAATAATATGACATTTTACAAAAAGGTAAAAGTTAAAAGAAATATTACCCACGCAAACTACTTAAAAAACTTCTCTATTTTAGCGTTTAGCTGTGTATTAGTTTTTTTTTCCAGAGATATAGAGAGGCGCGGTGTTTTGGAAGGTGTTTCTGGCGTTGCTGTAGTTGTTGTTGTTGTGGTCGGTGGCGCTTTAGTAGTTGTAGAAGTTGTAGAAGTCGTTGTAGTAGTAGTAGTAGTAGAATTAAGGTCTCCTTTATATATCACGCACAAATCCTTGTCGAAAGATGGTGCAATGTGTCTGAATGAATCAATCCACATGAACGATTCTGAATAAGCTCTTCCCCAAAATCTGAACTGAAACGTAGCAAAATAATATATTTATATAACAAAATATATACTACGACAAGCACTCGCGCGAACGCTGACCATAAGAGGCCTAATATGAATTATTTCTATAGAAAAGTTATATAATTTAAGAAGGCGTTTAAAAACTCCTCGACGACACATATACATCTACATATTATTTAGGGTTAATTAACAAATTGCAAAAGGATGACAAAACAGTATAACTAGTTAGTATTTAAAATTATTTTTAATCTGTTAGTTCTAATTAGACTTAGAGTTGGTAGTGTTAAATTCTTATCATGCCATCGGTTTTTCGCTGGCTCACTTATAACTTAGCTCAGTAGTCTAGCGGTTGACATGGTCGACTGCTGATCACGAGGTCCTGAGTTCGATTCCTAGCTCGGACTGATTAAAATGATGATGTTTTGGGTTTTTTGTCAATAAATTCTCAGTGATAGCCCAGAAATGGAAGTTGGTGATATTAGATAAGTACATCCTCATGCCTCGCGAAGCATCTAAACGTAACGTCTTTTTTCGGTCGTGTCGCATGGGCGTTCCATCGGACTATGAGAGTGAAGGAATAGAGAGTTCTTCAGTGTATGCGCTCACATTTGTGCACTTTATAGTCTGATGCGTAGTTGGCTAATCTCCGCCTCGGTTGAGATTGCCCACCGTGAGATCATTAGTGAGATCACTAGCAGCTAGCTATATCGGCGTAAAGCCGGGTCTCCACCAAAGAAAAATTGCCAACTTTTGTGTTGACAACTTTTTTTTGCGTTTTTTTTTTGGTGGAAACCCACTTTAACAAATTGTTAATAATAAACACACTTACGTAGCCTTGAAATCTGCCAGATCCAGGGATGAGGATACTTAATGTTTGCCAACCATTAGTAATGTTTGATTGCATTGGCCCGAATGCCGAAGTAACAACGGGAGTATTAGGATTTCCGTATTGGAAAACGTCAACATGCAATATATCCGTTAGATTTTCCCACTGGATAAAACTGTTGACTTCTAAAACACCGCCTCTACTTAATGTGAATGTTGGAGATGCCATGCATCTATACCTTGAATCTGACGGCACAAAGGCAAAAATATTACTCTCTGGATGAGGACTATCCACAATATTCATAGATGAATACCGCTGGATTGACCAGATATCGTTCCTGCAAAATACTCTCGTATGGTTAATGTAGAAGTGTAGACCATATTCAAAATCCTCAGTCAAACAATCTTGACCAAGAACTACGTTGCAAACGAGTAGCAACAAAAAACAATAACGGTACATGATCAAAAAATACTGGCAAACTTCCGTACTATTGTGGTGAGCACTGAATATCTTTTAATCCAATTTCGGTATTTATATCTTTACCAAGTACGAAGAGCTGGTGGCATTAAATTTTAATTATTTTTATTAGGCATTAATTTCATTGTGAGGCAGACTTCGTAAATCAGATATTTAAGATCGTGGCCGTCATCCTCACGATAAGGTCATTTTCCATTTGTGCAGTTATTCCGGAAGCAATTTGAGCAGGCGTTGTATCCTGTTGGTGGAGATGATTTGGTGATACTTCCTCTCTTCTGTACGATCTTCCTCGCCCTGGCATAGATGACGGCGAGAGTCATCTATGAACATGCTAAAGAGCACCTTAAGCCTCGCACCTCGCACCTAAAACCTCGCAACTCATACCTCACACCTCACACTTCAAGTAAACATCGAAGTGAACTGCAATGTATCGCAGTGTGGTATATTTCGGCATGTTCGTGCTTAGTACATTTGCATACATTTCCCTCAATATGGGTATCAAATGAAAGGGCTTGACTAGTAGAAAGCACTATGTAAACCCAAGATAGCTGCCACTACAAAATGGCGAGTGTCGGGGGTTTTTAAAATTTTTAATTTATACTTGTAAACGGAGGTAACATCGATGTAGCGTGATAAAACGTAACCGCGAAGTATTGCAGTGAGGTATCTTCGGCATGTTTTTACTCGGATACCGTTACAACCGCGTAAAGACATGGAGACAGGCAGCTGCCCTGTGACGAAGAAGTACCTGCTCTTTGCACAAATAGAAAGTATTCTGTTCATCTACGTAGAAACGTCATATCTCATTCGAATTTGCTCTTGTTGCATATTTCATGTAAACGGATACCTATCTTAAATAATTCAATTCTAGGTACTAAAAATAAGTTTAAAATGTTTTATGAGGGCCTATTTTTTAATAAAAACAGCATTAATCAAAAATTTGAAATTTCCACCAGTTCTTTGGTTATATTACAGGTAACTCAAAATAAATAACATGGATTAGCGTGAAACATTTATCGGAAAAGTGGATTATTTTGGATTAAGAATGTCTAGCGATCTCTCATCTTTACTAATGCTGGATTCTTTGAATCTATTTGAATCATAATTACGCACGAAATTCGTCTTATCTTTCGATGTGTTACCGCAAGAGTAGGTATGGAATTCGTTAATATCGACATTAATTTATTTGAGATTGCGGTTTTGATACGTTAAAGTGCAACATTTTATTATTACATTTTTAGTTGTGGGCCACAACAGTTCTAGCAAATGCACCATATTATATTATTAATACAACAGCATATTTTCCTGCAAAAAAGCGGCTATCAGTAATGGCCCCGGCATACCTACGTACTACCTACAGATTTTTGGTTGTCCGAATTTAGAAAAGATTAAAAGAGAATACACAATTACACACTTTTCTATAAACTGTTTATAAAGTACAATAATTTCCATCAATGGGAATAACAAATGCAGGCCTGCCAATTCAATGCATGATAGATCAAATTATTGTAAATTGATTTGAAAAACTTTGACTTTGAGATTTGAAAAATTTTCACTGCCTTGTTGGTCTAATAATTGTTAAGTATTTGGGTTTCCTGTCAAGAAAAAGTCCGCTTTTTACATACTACAGTCAAAATCTGTTACAATGACATCGAAGGCACTACTCATATTTAGTCGTAAAAACCGATAGTTATAACAACCGGTTCCACCATACATCACCATATTCTTTTGCCAAGGCTTTGTTTGGAACTCTGCTCTTAAGCTTTGAAATAATACGCGATTTTTCTTCGATATTAATTTGCATTCATTTTGTTCCCGACATGTTAAAAGTTTCACAATTAATTCAACTATGTTTTGGTGCGACTTGTGGACAGATAAGTAAGAAACTGAATGAATAAATTTGAAGAACCGGGCAATGACTCTACGGCATGCAGGTGTTTTGTTTCTAAGAATTACAAAAGACCCTAAACTCGACACGTGTTACGATACTACGAGTAATAGTTTTATGCGTCGAGTAATAGTTTCACGATGATAGCCATTGACCATTATACTGTGCCTATTTAAATTGTTTACAGCTAAGCTGGACGTTCTTCAGATACAATTCTCCGAAAACATTTTCAAATGTGGTTGCTTAGTGCGGTATGTCGAAGTAAGCAATGTCGTAAAAAGCAATGTTTTTGATACGACAGTCATATAGCATTCAGCCCTTTGATTACGGTTAGTATAACCGGTATGTTGTTCTAAACGATGTCGCCATAAACGTTTTAACTGTATTTTAAGAAAAAAAAGAGGACAAATTCTCTACAGGAGTGGTCGATGATTAGAAGGTTATTTGGATCCTTTCAATCACTTTGTTTACACTGTTTTTATATCTCCGACCCTTATATCTGTTAGTTTATCATAAGTGACCGACTTAGACCGGCACGGCACCGACCGGCTTACTAGAGACGGTCCTCTCACACAACGTTCACTGGAACTTGTATCTGTACACCGCGACGTGAAAACTTCCGATAGCGCGATGCAGGATTTTTCACTATAATTTCTGAAATATTAAGAGCCCTCTCCCAGTTTGACGCTATGGAAGTTTAGGTATCTAACGGCAGGTAGGCGGGCGGCTGGTTGCACGGACGACCACTTGGATATAGCGCGACTATGAATATACTTTTGGTACTTGTATAATACTTGTATAAAATATTAATTTATAACTTAAACTCTTAAACTTTTCTTTTTTTTACGCTATAAAACTATTTAAATTATTAAAAATATTAATTTATATATGGGTGGATTTCCCAACAGCAAAATTCGCACGGCATGGGTGAAATCGGTACTGTCCAACGTTAGTATAAAGATCTAATATTTTTTTCTAGGTAGAATAGAAGCTGATAGGTGTCTAACCTATGCGAGACAATAAATATTTATTGATTAGGACTGCAGTTTAGGAAATAAAAAATTTTTAAAGCCCCGAATTTATCATTTCGGTAGCTGTCCTCACAACCTTTTTCAATGTAATTTCCCTCATAAATCAAAAAGTATTGCTTAGTTAGGTATATGGTTACTTTTATTTAAATTGTGAATAGTGACAGTATAGTTATAAAATAATTTTATGATAATATCTACTTAGTTTAATAACTGGTAAGTAAAAATGCTTGTGTCCCAGAAAGTCCTCTCATCTCGGTGTTTTTTTTTTAATCGATTGTAGTTTTGCATAGGACAACTCTAGCTCTCCCCTCGTGCGCTTAAAATGTACGTAACAGTGTGGTCTATGTGCTTATCGTGAGAGGAAATGCGCCACTTGCCTGCGTGTTCCCGCAAAAAAAGTAAGTAGTTCAATTCGGTGGCATGTGACAAACTTCTTATCATTTCCGTGTACAGGTATAACTTGTCTTGCAATTAGTTAATACACATAAAATACTATTCAACAGTGCGTAATGGCAATACGTTTATTTGTGTAATATTCATATCATCTTATAATAAATGGTCTTCTTGTAATGCAAATTTTTGTCCGTATTTCTAATTTCGGTGTTATCATTTCGGTGGATTCGGTGGGGTAAATTGTCAACCGAAATGACAAAAAACTCACCGAAATGATAGAAATTCTCATTTCGGTTTTTTTTAAATCTTAATTATCTCATTTCGGTGGATTGCTATATCATTTCGGTGTTTAATTGTCTCATTTCGGTGGATTGCTTTATTCTTTTGGTAGATTATTATTTGTTTTGATGAAAATTCAGGCCAGCAGGTAATTTTTTAACTAAACCACTTCAAAAAAAGTTTATGTATTTGACCCGTATGTATGTATGTATGTATGTATGTATGTATGTATGTATGTATGTATGTATGTATGTATGTATGTATGTATGTATGTATGTATGTATGTATGTATGTATGTATGTATGTATGGCCGCAATTATCTCTAAGACTAATGAACCGATTTTGATAATTTTTTCGCTATCGTAATTAACATACTTTCAGGGAGCTTTTAGTTACTATATTATACCTACGTTCATATAATTCATATGTACAAATTAACATAAGTGTACACTTACTTATGTCATCAAAATATTGAACCTGTACACCGATTTTCCCCATATTTGGTTCTACACTAATTTTTTTTTACTCAATAGAGAAAGTTTATAAAATGGTCGCAAAAAGAATACATGAACTGTTAGTAGGTAGAAGGTAGGTGGTCAAAAACACTGAAAAATAAACGAAAACCAAATCAAAAAGGAAAAATTCTAGTAGATAACGAGGTTAGCACCGATGTATATTAAAATATAATTAGTTATGATTTTTTTGGTCATCAGATTTTGTAAAATCATCATGATCAACCCATTACCGGCTCACTACTGCAGAGCACGGGTCTCCTCTCAGAGTGAGAAGGGTTTTGGCCATAGTCTACCACGCTGGCCAAGCGGATTGGCAGGCTTCACACACCTTTGAGAACGTTACGAATGCGTGCCCGGGATTGAACCCACGACCTCCGATTAGAAGTCGGTCGTCCTAACCACTAGGCTATCACAGCTTATCTTGTAAAATGGTTAAACAAAATTTACTCCATTTCAATATTTTGACCACGGTTAACTTTTTTAAAGTTTCATGCAAATCTTTGCATGCATTATTTAACTAATGTGTTTCCAATACCTGTACTTTTATGCAATATGTTGTGAATTGAAACAAACTATAACGAGATATGATTAAATATAATCTAATTAATTTATTTTAAAGTGTCAGGTGAATTCAAAGTTGAAATGTAATCTACTAATCTACTAACTATCATTGACGTATTTTTTTTAGAATGCCGAGACGAACATTGACCAAAGATGAGAGAAAGGAAAAAAGAAGATTATACGAACAGAAAAGAAAACAACGAATTAAAAGCGATCGAGAAGAGTTTCTTAGAAAAGATAGAGAGAGATATGCAAGAAGAAAAGCTACAGGATTAATTTTTTCGAGGAGTGCATTAAATTCTCACAAGCTCCGAAATCTAAGCAAAAAAAACGCAGCCAGTTCGAAAGCATAATATTATTATAAGAAAAAAAAAATACAAAATTCAGACAACTCGACAAACCTTAGTAGCACACTCAATTATCAATGATGATTTAGAATCTAATGGAACTTCAAATATACAGTCAAATAATGCAACTGCTTTATCTACACGTTATCATATTCTTGGTTGGTCACAGACTTTCAAACTGTATACTTTATTAGTCACTGTATGCATCATAATATTGATTTTTTTTCTCTTCATTTAACGACAACTCTGAAATCTCAATAACTCCATAAAATTAGAAGCCCCTTAAGTGTCGCAATATAGAGTTTACACTGTATTTAAGTGAGTGCGAAATTATTAAAATAGTAGAAATTAAAAGACTGATTATTGCTAAGCTAAGATTAAAATCGTTAATTAAAATTCTTCTTCTTTGTCTTTTCATTTAATTTTATTATATTCCTTTTATTGTAGGTAGGTGCATTTTTTTGTGTGAAATCCAGAGAAATATCTAAAATTAAGTAGAACATACGTAACTAGGTTAACAAATTGTCACTCATGATAGTATACAACCTTTCACACTTGCTAAGAGTGCTGCTTGCTAACAAGCTGTGATAGCCTAGTGGTTAGGACGACCGACTTCTAATCGGAGGTCGTGGGTTCGATCCCGGGCACGCACCTCTAACTTTTCTGAGTTATGTGCGTTTTAAGTATTTAAATATCACTAGCTTTAACGGTGAAGGAAAACATCGTGAGGAAACCTGCATGCCTGAGAGTTCTCCATAACGTTCTCAAAGGTGTGTGAAGTCTGCCAATCCGCTTGGCCAGCGTGGTAGACTATGGCCAAAACCCTTCTCACTCTGAGAGGAGACCCGTGCTCTGCAGTGAGCCGGTAATGGGTTGTACATGATGATGATGACATGATGAAGAGTGCATCTATTTGTTTAAAGTATCAGTCAGTGAATTTTAATTTCGGTGGACAATTTCTATCATTTCGGTGGCTACTTATATCATTTCGGTGGTCAGTAATTTTTGAGGTTATGGCGAACAACAAGACGGCGGGGGACTTTGTTGTGGGGAAAACAAGAAAATACACACAAGATAGTTGAAAAAAAATATACTTATCTGTTTATTCAATGTTTGTTTAGCAGTTTTACAATTTCGTTCTAAGAATAATATGACATTTTACACAAAGTAAAATTTAAAAGAACCCACGCAAACTACTTAAAAAACTTCTCTATTTTAGCGTTTAGCTGTGTATTAGTTTTCTTTTGCAGAGATATAGAGAGACGCGGTGTTTTGGAAGGTGTTTCTGGCGTAATTGTTGTTGTTGTGGTCGGTGGCGCTTTAGTAGTTGTAGAAGTTGTAGAAGTCGTTGTAGTACTAGTAGTAGTAGTAGTAGAATTAAGGTCTCCTTTATATATCACGCACAAATCCTCGTCGAAAGATGGTGCAACGTGTCTGAATGAATCGATCAACATGATCGATGCTGACGAAGCTCTTCCCCGAAATCTGAACTGAAACGTAGTAAAATAATATATTTATATAACAAAATATAAATATATTATTTTTCAAAATACGAAAAGCGCTCGCGCGAACGCTGACAATAAGAGGCCCAATATGAATTATTTCTATAGAAAAGTTATGTAACTTAAAAGGCGTTTAAAAACTCCTCGACGACACATATTTAGGGTTCTACGTATTTAGGGTTAGTTAACAAAGTGAAAAAAAGATGACAAAATAAGTAGGTAATATATTTAAAATTCTTTTTAATCTGTTGGCGGTGATTAGACTTAGAGTTGACGGTAGACGGCATTTCAATCATGTACATTAATAATAATAATTGTTATAATGTTATTTTTAAAAAAGAGCAACCGCCGAGTTTCTTGCAGGTTCTTCTCGGCTGGAACTGCATTCCGAACCTGAGGTAGATTCAATTGACGATTCAAAAGTACTTGTAAAAGTTTATTTGAATAAAAAACTTTTCTATTCTATTCTATTCTATTCTATTCTATTGTTGGTAGTGTTAAATTCTTCTCATGCCATCGGTTTTCCGCTGGCACACTTGGCGCAGTAGTCTAGCGGTTGACGTGGTCGACTGATCACAAGATCCTGAGTTCGATTCCTAGTTCGGATTGATTAAAATGATGATGTTTTGGATTTTTTGTCAATAAATTATCAGTAATAGCCCAGAAATGGAAGTTGGTGATGTTAGATGTCATCCTCATGACTCGGTAAGCACGTAAAGGTGTCGGTCTTGCGACTGATCTCTTTTCAGTCGTATCGCATTGGTGCCATTGGACTATGAAAGTGAAGGAATAGAGAGTTCTTCAGTGTATGCGCTCACATTTGTGCACTATAAAGTCTGATGCGTAGTCGGTTAGTCTCCGCCTCGGTTGAGATTGTCCACCGTGAGATCATTATAGCTAGTAGCTAGCAGCTCAAAGCTAGCAGCTAGCTACATCGGCGTAAAGCCGGGTCTCCACCAAAGAAAAATTGCCAACTTTTGTGTTGACAACTTTTGCATTTTCTTTGGTCTCCACCAAACCGCCTTAACAAACTGTTAATAGTAAATACACTTACGTAGCCTTGAAATCTGCCAGATCCAGGGATGAGGATACTTAATGTTTGCCAACCATTAGTAATGTTTAATTGCATTGGCCCGAATGCGGTAGTAACAACGGGAGTATTAGGATTTCCGTATTGGAAAACATCAACATGCAATACATCGGTATTATATGCCCACTGGATATAACTGTTGACTTCTAAAATACCGCCTCTACTTAATGTGAATGTTGGAGATGCCATGCATCTCCAACTTGAAGTTGAAGGCACAAAGGCAAAAATATTACTCTCTGGATGAGGACTATCCACAATATTCATAGATGAATACCGCTGGATTGACCAGATATTGTTCGTGCAAAACACTGTCGTATGGTTAATGTAGAAGTGTAAACCATTTTCGAAATTCTCAGTCACACAATCTTGACTGAACACCACGTTGCAAACGAGTAGCAACAAAAAACAATAACGGTACATGATCAAAATATACTTCTGTCAAACTTCCGTATTATTGTGGTAAGTACTGAATATCTGTTATTTCAACTTCGGTATTTATATCTTTAACATTAAGTTCGAAGAGCTGGTGGCGTTAAATTTTAATTATTTTTATATGGCATTAATTTCATTGTGAGTCAGACTTCGTTAATCGAATATTTGAGTTCCGTATACGAAACTGGATTGGTCGTCTTCCTCACGTTTACGTCTCTCTCTATTTGTCCAGTTATTCCGAAATCGGGTTGAGCAGGCGTTGCATCCTGTTGGTGGAGACGATTTGGTTATACTTCCTCTCTTCTCTACGATGTTCCTCGCTCTCATGTGATATCGACGTAGCGAAGTAAAGTGCGAGGTGAAGCATCTTTGGCATGTTCGTACCTAGGGTAAAAACATGCCGAAGATGCCTCACTGCGATACCTCGCGGTCGCGGTTTTTCTGGCTACTTCGATGTAAACTCCATTTAGAACAAATGTATGCAAATAGACAAAAGCACGAGCATACCAAAGTATCTATGTAATCATCGAAGTGACCCGCGATGTATCGTGGTATGGCATCTGTCGGCATGTTCGTGCTTTTGTCATCTGTTTGCATACATTTGTTTTAAACGCTAATAACATCGAGGTAGCGTGCTAAAAAGCGACCACGAGGTATCACATTGAGGTGTCTTTGGCATGTTTCACTCGGATGCCGTTTACACCGCGTACAGATATTAAGACAGGCTGCCCTGTGACTAAGAATTACCTGCCCTAAGATTTGTGTTGCACAAATAGAAAGTATTCTGTTCATCTACGTAAGAAACGTCATATCTCATTGAAACTTTCTGTTGTTGCATATTTCATTAAAATGGATATGTACCTAAGTATCTTAAATAATTCAATTCTAGGTACTAAAAATAAGTTTTAAATGAGGGCCTATTTTTTAATAAGAACAGCATTGATCAAAGATTCGAAATTTCCACCAATTCTTTGGTTATATTACAGGTGATTCAAAATTAATAACATGGATTAGCGTGAAACATTTATCGGGAAAATGGATTATTTTGGATTTAGAATGTAGCGATCTCTCATCTTGGTAATTCTACTAATACTGGATTCTTTGAATCTATTTAAATCATAATTACGTTAAAATGCGATTTCTGTTAACATCCGTAATGGATATTTGTTGTCACGTATAAAATAATGTAGTGTATAGGACTATTTCTAAGATACAATAGTAACCACACTTTTTTGCAGGAAAATATGCTATTTTATTAATATAATGCTGCATTTTCTTAGGTCTCTTAATCATAATAACGTGAAAATGTATCTGAAAGAGTGATTTGATTTTTAAGGTGTTTGAATAAATATTTTTTTTAATTTTTTTTTATACTGAATCACAACAGATCCAGAAAATGCATCATATTATTAACAAGCGGACATCCGCGACTTCGTTCGCGTGGATATAAATTGGTTTTTAAAAATCCCGTAGGAATCATTTTGTTTTTCCTAAGCTCCTTTGAGCTCATATCATGCTACAAACTGTTAAAAGTTCACTGGCGGATGTTTCGGTAGATCAAAATGTAAACATGGGCCAGTGAAAGTCGCATCAAAATCGATCCAGCCTTTTAGAGATTATTCGGTAATCTTTAAAGTATCTACTTTCTAACAAAAAAAGAATCAATGAAATCGGACCACGCGTTATTGAATTACAGCTAAATACACGTTTTGACTTTCATCCCCTCTCCCTAGGGAACCGTGCTGAATTTCGGGATAAAAAGTATCCTATATGTTACTCCGTAGTATGAACTTAAATCGTACCAAGTTTCGTTTCAATTCATTCAGTAGTTTTTGCGTAATGCGCGCACAAACATACAGACAAACAGACAAACAGATAAACAGACAAACAGATAAACAGACAAACAGACAAAAATTTCAAAAATAGCTTTTTTACGTTCTATTACTTATCCCTAACATCCCCCAGTTATTATTTTGCAAAAATCTTCAATGTACAGATACGGCAAGTCTACGATTTTATTATACATAATATAATAATATATGTATAGAAGAATAGATAGATGAAACAACATATTTTCCTGCAAAAAGCGGCTATCAGTAATGGCTGCGGCATAGGTACTACCTACAGACTTTTGATGGTATACACACTTTTCTATGAACCGTTTATTGAGTATAATAATTTCAATTAATGGGCTGATGATAAATGCAATCCTGCCAATTTAATGCATAGATCCAATGGATCAAATTACTTCAAATTGATTTGAAAAACTTTGACTTTGAGATTTGAAAAACGTTGACTGCCTTGCTGATCTAGTGATTAGCAAATTCAACCGCAGATCACGAGGTCCTGGGTTCGATTCCCGGGTCGGGCAAATCATTCTTAAGGGTTTTCCTGTCAAGAAATTCGCAGTGCCAGCTCAAGTGAGAAAGCGTCAATCGTTTTACATACTATTTTAAGAAAAAAAGAGAACAAATTCTCTACAGGAGTGGTGGATGGTTAGAAGGTGATTTGGAGCCTTTCAACCAATTTGTTTACACTGTATTTATATCTCCGACCCTTATATATTTTGTTAGTTCATCATAAGTATCTGTGACCGACTTAGACCGGCGCGGCGCTAACCGGCTTACTGTGTAGAGACGGTCCTCTCACCAACGTTCACTGGAACTTGTATCTGTACAACGAGACGTGAAAACTTCCGATAGCGCGATGCAGGATTTTTCGCTATAACTTCTGAAATATTCAACTTTTTCTTTTTTTTTACGCTACAAAACAATTTAAATTATTAAAAATATTATGTTGAATTGAAATTTTGTAAAATAAATTCATAATTACGCTTTCTTTTGTCGATAAACAAAAAGTTGAGGCTTTGCAAACATAGTTAAGTGTTAATTATAGTGAAGTTATAATCATCATTCAATTTAATATACACACCAGAAGCTATTTATATTTATTATTATTATTTATTATTTATCGTTTCTTTTTGTTTTTAATTACCTTTTAAACACAACAAAAAAAAATAACTATATTTCGCGTTACAACATTTCATGTAAATATTATGCTCGACATGGCGGGAGCACTGACGTGCTCCCAGATTATTTCTTGTCATATAAAATTCCCTAGCACTAATTTCACTGGCATAAATGTATATATTGGTACTAATTCAATCGTATCCAATCTCTAAACTAAATTGACAGTTTTACGAATACTGCTATCGTTTTCATAATAAGTACTTCCAATGGAAAAGGGTAGTATTAAATTTGGATATGTGAGCTTGCAGACTGCAGATCACGAGGTCCCGGCTTCAATTCCCGGGCTGGGAAAATAAAATTGTTAGGTATTGGGTTATTCTGTCAAGAAATTCTCAGTGCAGGCAGCCCGGAATTGGTAATTGGCGTTGTTTCACCCCCGTGCCTCGGAGAATACGTAAGCGGTCTGTCCCGGATAACACTATCATGTGACAATAGTCGTTAAAGCCCGCCAACCCGCATTGGAGCAAGCAGGTCTAAGCTCTGAATCCCTCTCTCCTATGAGGGAGGAGGCCTGTGCCCAGCAGTGGGAACGTAAAAAGGCGTAAAAAAGCTGCAGTGGTGGTGGTGGAATAACTAAAAACTATAGTGCAATAGCAATTAAAAATTATCCCTCTACCAGCAACAGTTCGGTTGTTAGACCGGTTCACTGAACTAATGCTACTTTTGAGTTCTAATAGTCTAGTTGATATAAAGCGCCGATCTATTGCTAATTTTAGTAGCGATGGTACTGGTAAAGGTTTTAAAAAATTCTTCTTTTCAAAAAATATTTTGTATAATAATAATTTTGAATAAAGAATTCTTCTTCGACTTGGCAGAAGTATATTATTAAAACTAAACCACATATATATTTTTTTAATCATCGATATACTAGCGACCTGCCCCGGCTTTGCACTGGTAGCGAGCCTATCCCACCAAACATTTTTTTGTTATATTTCAAAGGGTTTCGGTTGCGTTCCCGATGAAAGCTCCTGCCTGCCGTCCTGGTCTGACTTTTCCGACATTTTCAGCTATCGTCATATTTCAACCAATTTAGACATAACTTTCACGAATTGTACACTTAATTCTTTATCTCCTTATCACTCTGTCTGTTGGTGAGAACCTTATGAAATTCTGTTCAGTAGTTCTTGAGTTTATGGCGAACAGACAGACGGCAGGGGACTTTGTTGCGGAGAAAACGAGAAAATACACACAAGATATAAGTAAATAAAGAAAATATACATCTGTTTATTCAACGTTTATTTAGCAATTTTACAATTATGTTCTAAGAGTAATACGATATTTTACGAAGAGTAAAAGTTAAAAGAAATATGGCCGATGACATCTACTTAAAAAACTTCTCTATTTTAGCGTTAAGCTCTGTATTAGTTTTCTTTTGCAGAGATATAAAGAGGCGCGGTGTTTTGGAAGGTGATTCAGGCGACGTCGGTGCTTTAGTAGTTGTAGTCGTTGTAGTATTAGTAATAGTAGAATTATTATTGTCTTTATATATCACGCACGAATCCTTGTCAACTGATGGTGCAATGTGTCTGAATGAATCGATCAACATGATCGATCTTGACCAAGCTCTTCCCCAAAATCTGAACTGAAACGTAGCAAAATAATATATTTAAATAACAAAATATATACGACGAAAAACGCTCTAGTGCATAAAAATTGATAAAAGATGACTAAATATATTTAAAACTAGCTTTTGCCCGCGGCTTCGCCCGCGTGAATTTCGGTTTTTCACAAATCCTGAGGGATAAGTAGATTTCTGGTCCACCCGCCCCCCGCCGCGCGGCGGCGTACCGCGGTACCGCGTACGGCGCGCGGGCGCAGGGCGCAGGGGCGCGCGGCGCGGCGCGGGGAGTTCCGTGCAGCGCGGCGCGAGCGTCGGCCGAGGCACGAAGCGAAAATACCTATCAGGGCGTTTTTTAACATAGATACTTACCGATTTCAACACAACTCCTTTTTTGAAAGTCGGTTCAAAAAGTAGCCTATGTTACTCCTTGGTTAATCCTCTACTTGTTTGTAAAAGTCCCGTCAAAATCGGTTCAGCCGTTCCGAAGATTAGCCCGTTCAAACTGACAGACAGACAAAAATTTTAAAAACGTGTGATTCGGTTATGGTACCGTTCAAATAACCATATGAGCTTAATATGTGGTAGTTATTTCGAAATTACAGACAGACACTTCAATTTTATTTATTAGTATAGATAAATTTTAATCAATTGGGGGTAATTTTGACTTAGGTGGTGTTCAATTCTTATCGTGCCACCGGCTTTACTCGGCTCACTTAAAACTGCCTTAGTGGTCTAGTGGTTGGTGTGGTTGACTGCGGACCAAGGGGCCTCGGGGTTCCATTCCCGGGTGAGGCCATAAATTATGATGTGATGTGTGATGACTGGGTTTTTCTGTTAAGAAATTATCAGTACCAGCCCGGAATTGGAATTTCGCGATGTTAGATAGGTACACCCCCGTGCCTCGGGAAGCACGTATCTAAAGCCGTTGATCCTGCACCTGATCTCTTTCTTGTCGTATCGCATTGGCATCCCGTCGTACTATGAGAGTGAAGGAATAGAGATTACTCGGGTGTATCATTTGAGCACTACAACATCTCCTGCGTTGTTGACTAGTCTCCGCCTCGGTTAAGATTGGCCACGGTGGGATTATTATAACTAGCAGCTTGCTATACCAGTGTAACAAACTGTTCATAATAGGTAAATACACTTACGTAGCCTTGAAATTGGCCAGATCCAGGTATGGAAACTCTCAGTGTTTGCCAACCGCGAATAATGTTCAGTTGCATCGGCCCGAATGCCGTTGTAACGACGGTGATATTAGGGTATTGAACAACATCTACATTCAATACGTCGGTATTATTTTCCGATTGGATAAAACTGTTGACTTCTAAAATACCACCTCTACTTAATGTGAATGTTGGAGATGCCATGCATGACCAAACTGAATCTTCCCGCACAAAGGGAAAAAGAGTACTGTCTGGATGGGGACTATTCACAAAATACTCTGAATATCGCCGGATTAACCAGATATCGTGTTTGCAAAACACTCTCGAATGGTTATAGTAGAAGTATAAGCCATTTTCGAAATTCTCAGACAAACAATCCTGGCCGAGCACCACGTTACAAACGAGTAGCAACAAAAAACAATAACGGTACATGATCAAAATATACTTCTGTCAAACTTCCGTACTATTGTGGTAAGCACTGAATACCTTTTATTCCAACTTCGGTATTTATATCTTTAACATTAAGTCCGAAGAGCTGGTGGTTTAAATTTTAATAATTTTTATATGGCATTAATTTAATTGTGAGGCAGAATTAATAAATTTAATATTTAAGTTCCGTATACGGAACAAGATCGTGGTCATCTTTTACGCTCATTCTTCACTCGTCCAGATAATATTCTGGAAGCGAACTGGTAAAGCGTAGGCCACATTGGAAGCTCATGCCGCTACCTTCGTTTTTTCATACTAAGATTCACACCGCGAACCACAGAGCTGAGCGAAGTCGGCGATGCGGACATAGTGACATGAGTCTAGTGATATGTCTCTCAATGTGGCCTGCGCTTAAAGCGACAACAGCGCACGTCTTTCTCCTCGCGCAGATAACTGCCAAATTAAGGGTAAAGCATGACAAAGATTTGTGTGTACAAATACAAAGTATTTTTAACCGACTTCAAAAAAAGGAGGTTCTGTATTCGACCCATATGTATGATTGTATAAGTATGTTCGTGATTATCTCCGCAACTAATGAACTGATTTTGATGATTGTTATCTACATACTTTCAGGAAGGTTTTAGTATACGTATAACACGTTATCATTCTTACGTACGAAGTTATAAGCATAAATATACACATATGTCACTAATATTTTCTCTGAGATTGCCAGACCTATTGCTGAATAGCTATTCCTCTTGTCTGATATAGCTATTCTGTCCAAACACTTCACTCTGCTACACCTACGTAACATTGACCTTTTGCAAAAACTTTTGGGCCGATATCAGTACAGCTGCATATAGTTGAGTGATTCCTTGGAGTTTGTGCACGGTTAGGTTAGGTTGGGTTAGAACATTATAAAACCCCGTGTGGGGTTGCTGGTCCCCCATCGGGCGCGTCCCCCCGGTGGCGGATGGGGGAACGCCTCCCAGATATGGGAGGTACCGGGGAAACCCGGCGCGGACCAAAACCAGCAGGGGGTTGCCGCTTGGAGGCTCCTGGTACTTCTCTGTTCATCAGAGTGGACTGTGCGGACTCCGGGCGGCGACAATTGGGGGGAGGCTTTCGGGCCGTGAGGAAGAAAACCTCGTTAAAAAATTACCGGAGGGGGTGGAAACGCCCTGCGCGGCGGGTCCGCTGGTCTTTGTGGCCGGTGGGCGCTGGCTTCGGCCACCGTCGGGCAACCCGTAATCCGCACTGAGCGGAACCGGGGGCCCCACGCACTGAGCGAGGGGCCGCGAGGAAGAAAACCTCTATAAAAAATTACACGAGGGGTGAACCTCTTGAGGGTCGCCTGCGGGTGTGGCCCTCTTGAGGGTTGCCTCTGGCGAGGAACTCCGGGTGATGGAATGGCGTATCCGTCGCCCGTTGAGACGCCTCGGGTCGGGAGGCGCACCACTATGTTCCTGGTGCGCCTCAGACGGTGTTAGGGGGCCTTTAGGTCCCCCGGTGGAGGGTCTGCCTCGGCGGACGGCGCCGGCTGGGTCGCGGATGATTGCGCAAGTGTACCCGTAACCCAGCCACCAGGCGACACGGAGGAACATCGCTGGGTTTTAGTGGGTATTCTGGCCACTTCTTGGCCTGCCTGAGTCCCACACTACCTTCCGGAAGCATTGCAGTTCGCTGTAAGGCTTCCGGAGGGTGTGCGTAAATGCATTTCCCAGCGTCACAAAAAAAAAAAAAAAAAAGAACATTATAAAACCATTCACTTAAAGTATGACACATAAAATGTATATGTCACACGATATTTAATGATAATTAATAATATATAGGTCCTACTCTATTTTACATAGTTCTCATTTAAATTATTATTATTATTACCTAATATAAAGAAAACAAATCACTAAAAAGCATAAAATTTTTTTTTTTTCAAAGAAAAATGTACCGACTTCAAACGATTCGACTTTGACTTTGAGTTAGGTAGTTTAATCGTCTATCTAAATGAATACAAATTATTTTTTTTTAGTTCGAATCGGTCGAATCGGTCGATCATTTTTCTTAGAAAAAAATTATGTCAATCTATGTAACAAACGTCGCATCTCATTCGTATTTTTCCTTGTTCATATATTTCATGTAATATGTCTTGAAAATGTCTTGAATAATTCAATTCTAGGTACTAAAAATAAGTGTCAAATGTTCTATGAGGACCTAGTTTTTAAATAAGAACCGTATTTGTTGATCAACGATTCGAAATTGCCACCAGTTCTTTGGTTATATTCCTAGAATAACTCAAAATAAATAACATAGCGATAAACTAGATTATCAGCAAAGTGGATTATTTTGGTTTAGCGATCACTCATTTTTTTAGCTAGCTTAAGCTATTAAGCTATTTAAATCATAATTACGAACGAAATTCGTCTTAGTCCCAAAACCCACTTGCGCGGCTAGTCGTGCGTGGCCAGTCGCCAGTTGTCGCGCGTTTTCTAAGTAAACTCTACATAATATGTACAAGAGATAAAGTTCGTAAACTAAAACCCGACTACGCTTAGTAATTTAATATAAAATAATAATTTAGTGTGCAGAAAGCGCGGGGCAGGCAGCTAGTGGCGCCATCTATTATGTCGAAACTAAATAATATTTTAGATTTGCCGCTCGGACGTCGCTTCTCGATTTTTTTTCGTATATAATATGTAGCCTATGTCACCTCGACCATGACAAAGAATTATTCATCAAAATCAGCCCATTAGTTTAGGCGCTATACGGTGGTACACACAGAATCGTATACAAAAATTAGATACAAACATTCATATTATATACATAGATTGCTAAAATCATAACCCTTTCTTTTGGCTTTGCCGTAGTCGGGTAAAAATCCACGCACAAAACCCAAGAGTATGGAATTTATTAAAGTCAACATTAACTAAATTATTTTGAGACTAAAATGCAAAGTTAATATGCAAGTTTTACTTAAACTTTCGTAATAATTGAATTTAACTAAAAACATCCCATATGTTCCATTAGGGATAATGATACTTATTTCATAGTGTTAATACAAACCGCTCAACAACTCAAAATTGCCATCACCTTTGTAGCTACCTATATCATAAGTCTGTACATCTGTTTGGAAGCAATCAAATGATCAATAATACTTGTTAATCTCTTCCATTATAAAATTGTTAGTTTGTCTAGAATCATAATAATAAATCAGGTTATAATGGGACCAGTCTAGTGGAATCACAGACAGGACGATTCGAAGATTACGTGGTGATGGATGGATTACAGTCCAGGGTTTCGTAACTAAAGGGTTTACCTAAGCCTCCGCTGTTTGTACGTCTGTCTATAATACTATTAGGTATATCATTTTATATTTTTACAGTGCATGGTCGAGTGATAACGAGATGTTAGAAGGGCCGTGAGAGGAGGCAGACAGGGCATAGAAAAGATCATTTTATTGTAAAAATTTTACATTTTGTCCACACAATGCCAATTTTTTTAAAGAGAATTTATTTATTTATATAATGCACACAAAAAAACAGGTTACAACGTAACAACGTTCAAAATAGGAGAATCAGACATTCTGAATATCTGAAATATCAATTAAACAAAATATAAACGTTGCATACTTACTACCTACATTTTTTATTTTTGGAATTTTTTTAATTTAAGTTTTCTGTACTGAATATATTATATTGTGAAATTAAATACTAAAACTATAAATACTTAAAAATAAAAATTACAAATCAAATAAAACATCCAAACCACTATAATGAGGCAAGGTGCCCAGAACGCTGGCTGCGTTACCTCGTTGAATGGCCAGACTAATATGCTGACCGAGGTAACTGCCAGCTTTCCGGTCACCCGTGGACTCCACGAGACGGGATGACAGGTCCTTAAAAAAGGACCTAGCATCCTCGCCCCACGAACCCATGGTCTCCACCCCAAAAGGCACAAATATGAAATTATTTTCTATATTTTCATATTTGCGCCTCTTGGCCCTTTCCGCCTTAGTGGCTGCCGCTCCGGTCGCCACGGAGGTCACCTGTATGTGAGACAGCGCCAGTGCATCCCACGTGGCATCCCATACATGTGACCTCCCTTGCTTCCATGGAACACGAGTCATACCGTCTGATCTCTTGCCATCTACCTAAAATAACTTCGAATTTTAAAATTGATTTCTTTATATATTTTTTGAAAAGATATAGAGAAGCGTGGTTTGTTCGTCGATTCGTCCGGCGTTGTTACCGCGGTAGTAGTCGACGTTGTAGCGGCCGGTGTTGAAGTTGGTATTACGGTACTATTTGTAGTCGTTGTGGAACTAGTACTTGTAGTTATTGTTGTTGGTGCTCTCGTAGTAGTTGTAGTACTTGGTAATTTCGTTGTAGTAGTAGTAGTAGTAGAATTAAAGTATTCTTTATATATCACGCACAAATCCTTGTCGACTGATGGTGCAACGTGTCTGAACGAATCGATCAAGATGATCGATTCTGACGAAGCTCTTCCCCAAAATCTGAACTGAAACGTAGCAAATTAATATATTATGTTTAAATTATAAAATATAGTTTTACGACGAAAAGCGCTCGAGTGAATGCTTTTTTTACGAACTCTGATGATAAGAGATCTAATATGGATGCTTTCTATAGAAAAGTTAGCGAAATTAAAAACACGGTCACGGCTGACTTATAACTGCCTCAGTGGTCTAGTGGTTGATATAGTCGACTGCAGATCACGCGGTCCCGGTTAGATTCCCGGGTCGGGACAAAATAATGATCTTATAGGATTTTTCTGTCAAGAAATGCTCAGTGCCAGCCTGGAATTGGCAGGTGGCAGTGTTGATAAAACCCCGTGCCTCGCGGAGCACGTCGTAAAGCCGTCGGTCTTGCACCTGATCTTGCTCCGGTCGTGTCGCATTGATGTCCCATCGGCCTATGAGAGTGAAGGAATTGAGAGTACTCCAATTGTACATATGTGTTGTGTGTCATTTGTGCACCATAAGATTTTCTACCGATTTCTATAGATTTTCTCCGTCTCAGTTGAGATTGGCCTGGCCACCGTGAGATCAGCTTGCAGCTGGCTATGCCTGCCTAACAAACTGTTAATAAGGAGCAAATACACTTACGTAGCCTTGAAATCTGCCAGATCCATGAATGAAGATTCTCAATGTTTGCCAACCACGAACAATGTTTGATTGCATTGGCCCGTATGTCATAGTAGCAACGCCACTACTTGGATTTCCGTATTGGAAAACGTCAATATGCAATATATCATCATTATTTGTCGATATGATGAAACTGTTGACTTCTAAAATACCGCCTCTACTTAATGTGAATATTGGAGATGCCATGCATGACCAAACTGAATCTGGCCGCAGAACGGGAAAAAGAGTACTTTCTGGATGAGGACTATTCACAATATTCGAAGATGAATATGGCTGAATTAACCAGATATCGCCATTGCAAATCTCTCTCGTATGGTTATAGTAGAAGTATAAGCCATTTTCAAAATTCTCAGTCAAACAATCTTGACCGAACACCACGTTGCAAACGAGTAACAACAAAAAACAATAACGGTACATGATCAAAATGTACCTACTTCTGTCAAACTACCGTACTATTGTGGTGAGCACTGAATATATTTTGTTCCGACTTCAGTATTTATATCTTTAACATTAAGTTCGAAGAGCTGGTGGCCTTAAATCTCTTAATTTTATTTTTTATATGGCATTCAACTTTAATCTTTAATCGGGGATCATGGTCACCCTATTATCTTTTTTTTTATTTTACTAGCATATGTCACCGGGAATAAACTGAGGAATCTAACGATATTTCATTCATCAAAATCGGTTCAGGCGTATAGAAGTTATACAAACTCACATACATACATGAACCCTGAAAACGATATACTCCTTTTTATATACTCAATACTCATATACTCCTCAGGCAGTCGTATAAAAATAAGTTTAAAATGTTCTATCTATCGATACATATAATAAAATCGTAGAATTGCCGTATCTGTACATTGAAGATTTTTGCAAAATAATAACTGGGGGATCTTAGGGGTAAGTAATAAAACGTAAAAAAGCTATTTTTGAAATTTTTTTCTGTTTGTCTGTTTGTCTGTTTGTCTGTTTATCTGTTTGTCTGTTTGTCTATTTGTCTGTTTGTCCGTTTGTCTGTTTGTCTGTTTGTCTGTTTGTCTGATTATCTGTTTGTCTGTTTGTCGGAACGGAACGGATTGAAATGAAACTTGGCATGATTTAAGTTCATACTACGGAGTAACATATAGGATACTTTTTATCCTGAAATTCAGCATGGTTCCCTTGGGAGAGGGGATGAAAGTCAAAATGTGTACTTAGCTGTAATTCATTAACCCGTGGTCTGATTTCATTCATTCTTTTTTTGTTTGTTGTCTCTCTAAATCTGGATTGATTTTGATGGGACTTTCAGTGGTGGATGTTTACATTTTTATCTACCTAAACATCCACCAGTAAACTTTTAACAGTTTTTAGCAAGGTATGAGCTCAAAAGAGCTTAAGAAAAACAAAAAGTTCCCACGGGATTTTTAAAAACAGATATCCACACGAACGAAGTCGCGGGTGTCCGCTTGTATTTTAATAAAAACAGCATTGATCAACGTTTCGAAATTGCCACTAGTTCTTTGGTTTTATTATAGGCCTAACTCAAAATAAATAACACGGATTAAGAAGCTTTAAACGTTTATCAGCAAAGTGGATTATTTTTGATTTGGAATGTAGCGATCACTCATCTTTGTACTTCTACTAATGTAGAATTCTCTGAATCTATTGAAATTGTAATTACGCACAAAATTCATCTAATGGCGTCTTATAGTGGGAGATCCCGTAATAGAAAATCATACCCTCATCTGTTATTTCATTCTGATAGAGATTAGGTATATGCTAGATTATTCATAGATTGATACATTGCACTTTGGTTGCCTGGCTAAATTTGGTGCCTATGATTATATATTCAAACTCATACTCGACCTGCAATTGCCTACTTCCCGGCCTTTGCAATAATGTACTATTTTTGAAGTCGGCACGTAACAACATTCAATTCGTGTAAGTAAAATCAGAGTATCCAGTTTTGAATGCGAGCGTGTGAAGAAGTAGCAGAGTGAAATCTTTTGACGGAATAGCAACGACTTCTGCAGCAGGTCCGGCAATCTCAGATGAATTGGTGTATTAATCAATAAATTACGTAATTAAAAAAACTAAAAACCCGACTGCGTAAAACAAACTAGTTCTGGTAACTGAAAAGCAAAAAACAAGCTTTGTACTTTATAAACTAGAATTTGCTAAGATCATAAACATAATTAATGTTAGAAAATGTATGGCATGCGGGGGCGAACTAATAGTCCTGAGTAGTTGGCTAAGTAATGCCCCCGCCTGCCATACATTTTCTAACATTAATTATGTTTATGATCTTATAAAATTCTAGTTTATAAAGTACAAAGCTTGTTTTTTGCTTTTCAGTTACCAGAACTAGTTTGTTTTACGCAGTCGGGTTTTTAGTTTTTTTAATTACGTAATTTATTTCTTGGTTTTTAGTGCAAAACTATGAAAAATTTTTAGATGCATATTTTTACAAGAGACAGGCCTGTGTCACTCCGCGTGTAGGTATTAAAAAACATACCTACAGGCGGCGGCCATTACGCAAGGGCCAAGTCTTGGCCAAGTAGGCTGCTGCAAGCGAAGAAAGACACGCGCGCGCGCTATTTGTTCGACCACGTTCAACTTTCTCGATAGTTGCAAGATGGACACAAAACGAAAGAGGCACTAGGTACTAGGCAGTTCTGCCGACTTTTGCCACCGAAACGATTTAATGTAAGAAATGTAGAAATATAATATTATAATAAGTAATAATTACAATTAGTAATTAATAATTAATCACTACATAGTATAAAACAAAGTCGCTTTCTCTGTCCCTATATCCCTATGTATGCTTAAATCTTTAAAACTACGCAACGGATTTTGATGCGGTTTTTTTTAATAGATAGAGTGATTCAAGAGGAAGGTTTGTAAGTAGAAAAATTGGACCCGGTAGGTGGCGCTAATAGCGGGCAGGACGACGTCTGCCGGGTCCGCTAGTAGCTAATAAACCTTTTACTAGTAACCCGAACTACGAAAGATATCGACAGAACGATTAATCAATCAATTTCTCAATACAGCGCGAGCCCATAAGAATTGATGTTCATGTATTAAAGTATAGCGCGTTTAAGACCACTATTAGCGCCATCTGTTGAACACTGGAAACTTTAATAAGGTCCTTCATAATATTATTGTATTATTTTAGTGTTAGGCGATTTAAGGTTAAATTATTAGTGCTACAATAATTGATGGGAAGGGGGGAGGTGTAGGGGGGATTATGTGGAATGTAGTAGAGTGGAGTGGGAAGGGATCTTAAATAAATTACCACCAATTTACTCACAGAGTAGTTGTTATTTATTTTGTTTTCTATGATTTGTCACTCCAAACTGATTACAAACATATAGATTGTATATATTTTCGTATTTGCCTTTTAAAGCCCTTTATTTTGATACCCCACTCGAGGGTCTTGAGGAAAAAAAATTTTTTCAGCTCGCACATTAAAGTGCATAAAATCCGCCATTTTGAATTTTTATTAATTTTATGTACCCAGTAACATTTGCGCTGTTAAGACAAATCTAATGACGTATCATTTATCAAAATAAGTTGAGTCGTTGAGTAGTTACGAACTGACATAGGAAACGGTCATTTTCTGTGATTTATCACTCCAACTTATGTTCAAATATATAATTGTATACATTTTTGTATTTGCCTTTTAAATCCCTTCATTTTGATACCCCACTCGAGGGTCTTGAAGAAAAAATTTTTTTTCAGCTCGCACATTAAAGCGCATAAAGTCCGCCATTTTAATTTTTTTTTAATTTAGGTACCCTATAACACTCGCGTCATGAAGACAAATCTAATGACGTATCATTTATCAAAATCCGTTGAGCCGTTGATTAGTTACACGCGGACATAGGAATGGACATACATACACACAGGTGAAACACATAACCCAGTCGGGTAAAAAAATATAACAGTGACATATGTGTACACTTATGCTTATAACTTCGTACATAAGAATGACAACTCGGTGTGTTATAAACTAAAACCTTTCCGAAAGTATTATAATAGTGAAATAATGATAGTGAAAAAATCTTCAAAATCGGTTCATTAGTTTTGGAATAATCACGAACATAGTAACAAGTGTGCATACTTACATACATAAATACATACGGGTCGAATACAGAACCTCCTTTTTTTGAAATCGGTTAAAATTTTTACATTTGTTGAAACAATATGACAACTTTTTTAAATAGAATAGAATAGAAAAGTTTTTTATTCAAATAACTTTTACAAGTACTTTTGAATCGTCAATTGAATCTACCACAGGTTCGGAATGCAGTTCCAGCCGAGAAGAACCTGCAAGAAACTCGGCGGTTGCTCTTTTTAAAAATAACATTATAACAATTATTATTATTAATGTACATGATTGAAATGCCGTCTCACGCATTGCTGGAACAAGTTAAATCCAAGCTTTTTTATCGTTTACATAATCTTCAATTGTATAATAAGCTTTTTTTTATGAGCATACTTTTAATAGAGTTCTTAAACTTGTGTAAAGGCAAGTCTAAGACATATTTTTTATAAGTGCTTTTGAATTGACAAATGAATCTACCACTGGTTCGGAATGGTGCTTACAATTCTACACATGTTAAGAAGGGCAGACAAAAGTAGCCCCATTTCCGACGGCGGCACCCGTTCACGAGCATGACGCATGATCCAGCCATTGCTTCGCTCAACCATATTTGAGGGAACGTAACAACCCGCACCACACGACACCACAACAGAAATGTTTAAAGAGAGCGCGACATACTTAGGCTACCCATGCTTAAGGCATCGAATTGAACACCAATAATCAAATACTCATTTTAGGACATGACTTAAATTTTCATAGATTGTTTCCAAGCTTGTCATTGAGAAATTCACTAACCGTAAATTGAATTTATTTGTTTATTTTATAATGCACACAAAACAAAAAGGTTATGTACAACGTAACAGTAGTTTTTCTTAAATATCAATTCAAGAAAAGATAAACGTTGCATACTATCTAAATCAACTCTGAATTTTAAAATTTATCTCTTTGTAAATTTTTTGAAAAGATATACAGAAGCGCGGTTTTTTCGCCGATTCGTCCGGCGTTGTTACCGCGGTAGTAGTCGACGTTGTAGCGGCCGATGTTGTAGTTGGTATTTCGGTAGTATTTGTAGTCGTTGTAGTACTTGGCACTTCCGTAGTAGTCGTTTTTGTAGTTGGCGCTCCCGTTGTAGTAGTTGGTAATGTCTTTGTAGAAGTAGATGTAATTTCTTCTTTGTATATCACACACAAATCTTTGTCGAACGAAGGTGCAATATATCGGAACGAGTCAATCAACAAAGTTGATGTTGAAGAAGCACTTCCATAAAACATTACCTGAAACACAAGTGTAAATTAAAATTTTAAAAACCCCCGACATTCGCCATTTTGTGGCGGCGGCCATCTTAAATTTTAAATAGTGCTATTCTACTAGTCAAGCCCTTTCATTTGATACCCATATTAAGGGAGTTGTGAAAAAATATGTAATCCGCCATTTTGTAGCAGCGCGGGCCATCTTGGACCGATTTTCATCAAACATAGCTAACAACACTCTCAACGATTCACCTTTCAAACAAAAAAAACGGAATTAAAATCGGTCCACCCGTTTGAGCGCCACAGGGGAACAGACACACACACACACACACACACACACACACACACACACACACACACACACACAGACACGTCAAACTTATAACACCCCGTCGTTTTTGCGTCGGGGGTTAAAACAGGATTATATTGAAATTTGAATGAGTTATGAGCGAAGTATGATAGTAGGTATAAACTGACTGGACCCTGATTGAACTTATAATATTTCTATACTAATTACTTGTAAAAACTTAATTATAATTACAAGTTTAACTACTTACTTAATAATCTGTAAGCTAGATGATAGTAGAAAATAAAATTTTGTTTTTTATGTTACTTGTTGTGTTTTGTTGTTTAATTATGGTATTATAAGGTGGAAAAAAAAATATTACTTATACTAAAAACTTTCAGATTTTTATAATAACATTTATTTTTCGTTTAAACGAAATATTAATGATTGGACATTTCTTTTGTTGACAAAATATATGTAACACTTAGGACCTGTTTCACCACCTTCTGTTATGTATCGGAGAGCTTATTCACATGTTTTGTCATTGTTACTTGACATAAAGTAAGAAAGTGACAAAATTTACGTTTAGGCTATCCGCCACCTATCAGAAGGTGGTGAAACAAGCTCTTCAATAGAGTAATAATTTAAGCTAACTTACGTAGCCTTCAAAGATTCCCGATTCAGGGATGGGAATTCTTAAGATTTGCCAACCTGGCACAAAGTTTGGAAGAGTTGGCTTGACAGTGTTACCAGTAACAAAAGCATCATGGTCTCCAACCACACGCCGGAAAACTTCAACTTCCACTTCATCTAAAATATTCTTCGACGTCATGTATATATTGACTTCTAAAGTTCCGCCTCCAGTTATTGTAAATATAAAAGAGGTCATGCAAGTTGTTGTTGGCCGAAGTGTGGCAAATCTAGTACTTTCCGGATGAGGGCTCTTTATATTTAAAGATGAATATTGTTCCGTAGTCCACATAGGGAACAAATTGCAAAACCAATTCTTAGTGTTAGTGAAATTGGCCAAGCCATTTTCAAAATCTTCAGTCACACAGTCCTCACACAGCACCACACTAACAATTAGTAACAAGAAACAATAACGGTACATTATCAAAACGTACTGCTGTCAAACATCACGACCGTTATGTTGTGCGCTAAATAATAAATAATTATGTCTTTCACTGCAACTTCAGTATTTATACCAAGAGTTTTAAAAGAGCTGGCGGCAATAAGTTTTTATTATTTTCATTGTTAGGTTGAAATTCGAGCGGTATACAAAAATAAATATTACACACATCATATTTACTATAAGATATTACATTGTCGTGTGACAACATTTTAGAGGAACTGTGAGAGGAGAAAGACGGGGTACATAACAGAAAATTTTATTGTAAATATTTATTGTACAATTTTACATTTAATCCAAAAAATATACCAATTTGTTTTAAGATTATAACGTTCAATCAATTTATTTATCTACATATATAAAAATCAATGCCACTTTTCGTTGTAATTTTATAACTCAAGAACGAGCTCACCTATCCAAACCAAATGTTTAGGCTTTGTTCGGACTCTTTAGTAGATGGTTTATGTGAAGTTTGCACAAAATCGGTCAAGCGGTTTTTCATTTATCATATGTTTTGTAACAAATGAATTCAATATGACCATGAACATTTTCCCATACAAAATGTTCATCGTCGATACGGTAACCACTCTCACCCGTACCTATAATAATTCTTCTACGTGTTTGTCACCTAACTCCTCTTAAAGGGCTGGACCGATTTGGATCAAATTTTGTGTGTATATTTTAATTGATTCCTGGATGGTTTGAAAGTAGGCACAATTACCGGGTAGGTACAGGTAACCTACCGGGTCTCGGTAGGTGACGCTGATGTCGGTATGTCACCGGGTAGGACGACGTCTGCCGGGTCCACTAGTTTATTATATAGTGCACACAAATAAAACAGGTTACAACGTTACAGTGGTTAAAATATGAGAGTCAGATTATTCTCAATCCTGCCCGGCAGGCAATAACAGTTCTATAAAAGATAAATGTTACATAGTAATAACTAAATTAATTCTGAATTTTAAAATTTATCTCTTTATATATTTTTTGAAAAGATAAAGAAAAGCGCGGTTTCTTCGTCGATTCGTCCGGCGTTGTTACCGCGGTAGTAGACAACGTTGTAGCGGCTGGAGTCGAAGTTGGTATTACGGTAGTATTTGTAGTCGTTGTAGTACTAGTAGTTATTGTAGTTGGCGCTCTCGTGGTAGTGGTTGTTGTACTTGGTAATTTTGTTGTAGTAGTAGTAGTAGTAGTAGTAATAGTAGAAGTAGTTTTTTCTTTGTATATCACGCATGAATCCCTATCGGATGAAGGTCCAATGTATCGGAACGAGTCAACCAACACCACTGATGATGTGTAGGCAAGTCCAAAAAACATTAACTGAAAAAATACAAGAGTTTATACAGAGTGAGTGAGAGAGAGTGTAGTAATACATGTTTTCAATTACATAAAAACAAATAAATCACTATTTACTACTGAAAGGATTTCTTTAGTTTGAATCTATATTTTTTTTGTTTGAGTGGAATATTACACAACTTAACGGGACCTTACATAAAGTTGGTTACACTGAAATTGGAATGATAAAACCATGATGCAGCTCGAAGCCAGCAAGTTTAAATAGGCTGATTACTATAAATATATAATTTTGTAGTATGTACAATGTTGTACATGATATAAAAATACACAAAGAAAAAATCAAATTATAGCTGATAAATATACTTACAAAGCCTTCAAAACTTCTCGACCCAGGGATATTGATTCTTGCGGTCAGCCAACCCGGAACAAAGTTTGAATTTGACGGCCCGAAGAATCCACTAGTAACGGGGCGTTCATTAGTATCATAAACGTAGACCCACACTCCATCCAAAGAATGTACCGGCATCACATATCCATTGATCTCTATTGTCCCGCCCGTCATCGTGAATTTAAAAGATGTCATACACGCCGTTCTGTTTTGAGTCAATGGTATAGCGAACTGAGTACTAGCAGGATGAGGACTGCTTATTTCAGACGAATACTGCCCAATACTCCACATAGGGTACTGGCTGCATAATCCGTATGAAGCAGAGAAATTGCTTCCTAATCCATTTTCAAAATTCTCCGTTACACAGTCTTGACAGAGCGTATTGTGGCAAACAAGTAGTAACAAGAAACAGTAACGGTACATGGTGATGTTCTGTCAAACTTTCCGAATACTATCATTAACACTAAATAGTCCTGTTTCAAATTCAGTATTTATACGCTAACTAAAGTTTTAAGGAGCTGGTGGCAATAGATTTTAATCATGAGGTACATTTCATTTTTACATTGGAGTTACAGAATCAAGAAACGACTCATCTTAATCGCTTGAACTTTAATGCATGCAAATGTGCATTTATAATAATTGCATTTCACTAAAACATCTCATATGTTTCATTAGGGTTAATGATAGATATATATAGATACTTATTTCATAGTGTTAATAACAAACGCTTTGATCATCAACTCGAAATTTCCATCAGCTTTGTAGCTATATCATAAAGCGCTATCTTAAGTCGGTACGTCTGCTTGGAAACAATCAATTAATGATCAATCATACTTGTTAATCTCCTCTATTATAAAATTTTTAGTTTGTCTATAGTTTTATAATAATAATCATGTTATAATGGGGCCAGTCTAGTGGAAACAAAGACAGGACGATTTTGGAGATTCCGTGGTGACGGACCGGCCGCAGTCCAAGGTTCCGTATCTAAAGGATATACCTAAGTCTCCACTGTGTGTCCGTCCGTCTATAAAAGTATTTACCAACGTTATTTTTTCAGCTCTAAGTGACATAGGATACTTTACATCCCAAAAATATTTCTCTCGGGAACGGCGTCCTTTATATGAGTTCGCGTATGGTTGATTAAACTGAGCTGAAACTTCGCAAAAAATTAGCTTGCATCCTAAATCTGAATAGAGGATACTTTTCATCCCGAATAGAGTTCCCTCAGGAAAAGCGTCCTTTACACATTTGCATATCGGATATCCAATTTAGCTGAAAAGAACAGAGATAGTTTGCATCTGATACGGAAATAGGATACTGGAAAAGAATTCCCTGGAAACGAAGTCGTGGACCGTGGTCATCAGCTAGTTATATCATATTTTCTATACAAATATATATACTATACCATATTTCTTATATGTATAGAGTATTGCATCGTCGAGTGATAACGTGACGTTAGAGGGACCGTGAAAGGAGGCAGACAGGACATAGAAAAGATCATTTTATTGTAAATATTTATTGTTAAAAATTGCTTGTCTGTAAAGCCGGCTTACGGACGGTAATTTTACGTGATAACGTCAAAAACAAAGAGAGATAGATGCGTCACAAGTCAAATGCTTAGGCCGGTTGTGCCTCTTCTATCGCTTGACCCGCGCTCTCGCTTGCACGCAGTACGTGACAACGACTCGTGATAAAAGATATAAGATGCATACTATTTACCTAAAATAACTCTGAATTTTAAAATTTATCTCTTGATATATTTTTTGAAATGATATAGAGAAGCGTGGTTTATTCGTCGATTCGTCCGGCGTTGTTACCGCGGTAGTAGAGGTTGTAGCGGCCGGTGTTGAAGTTGGTGTGACGGTAGTATTTGTAGTCGTTGTATTACTAGTACTAGTAGTTATTGTAGTTGGCGCTCTCGTAGTAGTAGTTGTTGTTGTACTTGGTAATTTCGTCGTAGTAGTAGTAGAAGTGGAAATAGTTTCTTCTTTATATATCACGCATGAATCCATGTCGACCGAAGGTGCAATGTATCGGAACGAGTCAACCAACACCACTGATGATGAATCAGCAACTCCAAAGAACATTAACTGAAACAAAACAAGATATTATATTATTATTATTGTTAAAAAAATTAAGTTCAATTAATAATTGCTTACTTCATAGTACTTTCAAATAAATTTTAATTCAGTTACCCATTACAAATATACATATTGATGTATGACATGTTTGTAACACATAAGTACAAATAAATTACTATTCGGTACTGAAACGATTTATTTAGTTCGAGTCTCTATTGTTTTGTTTGTTTGAGTGCAATATTACAGAATTTAACGGAACGCTGGGTTAAATAGACTGAAAGAATGATAAATTCGAAAACAGCTCGAAGCCAGCAATTTTCAATAAATTGAAATATCATAAAATACACAAACAAATAAATCACAAAGAAATTTAAATACACAAAGAAATTAAAATACAGATACAAATTACAGCTGATAAACACTTACGTAGCCTTCAAATCTTCTCGTTCCGGGGATATTGATTCTTGCGGTCTGCCAACCCGGAACAAAATCTGACTGCGACGGGCCGAAGAATACACCAGTGACGGAAAGACCATCATCATAAACGTAGATCCACACACCATCGGAGGAATGTCTCGACAACATATATCCATTGATTTCTATTGTACCGCCAGTTATAATGAACTTAAACGACGTCATACAGGTCATTGTTGTTGCTCGCGATGTGGCAAATTGAGTACTAGCAGGATGAGGACTGCTTATTTCAGACGAGTACTGCCCAACACTCCACATGGGATACCCGCCGCATATCCCGTATGAATTAGAGAAATTGGCTGCAAGTCCATTTTCGAAATTCTCTGTCACACAGTCTTGACAGAGAGCACTGTGACAGACAAGTAGTAACAAGAAACAGTAACGGTACATGATGATGTTCTGTCAAACTTTCCTAGTACTCTAATTGAAACTAAATAGTTATTGTTTCAAATTCAGTATTTATACGCTAACTAAAGTTTTAAGGAGCTGGTGGCAATAGATTTTAATCATGTGGTACATTTCATTAAATTGAATATTATTGTAGTTACAGAAACAAGAAACGACTCATCTCAATCGTATATTGCTTTTTTGTTATAACTCATGAAAACGTGCATTTTTAATTATTGAATTTCACTAAAAACATCTCATGTTCAATTAGGGTTAACGATACTTATTTCATAGTGTTAATACAAACGTAAAGTTTTGATCAACAACTTGAAATTGCCATCAGCTTTGTAGCTATATCATGCAGCACTATCTTAAGTCAGTACGTCTGCTTCAAAGCAATCAAATGATCAATCATACTTGTTAATCTCTTCCATTATAAAATTGTTAGTTTGTCTAGTTTTATAATAATAATCATGTTATAATGGGGCCAGTCTAGTGGAAACAAAGACAGGACAATTTTGGAGATTCCGTGGTGACTGACCGGCCGCAGTCCAAGGTTCCGTATCTAAAGCCTCCGCTGTCTGTCTGTCTGTCCGTCTATAAAAGTATTTATCAACTTTATTTTTTTCAGCTCTAAGTGGCATAGGATACTTTAACTCCCAAAAATATTTCCCTCGGGAACAGCGTCCTTTAAATGTGTTCGCGTATCGTTGATTAAATTGAGCTGAAACTTCGCACAGAATTAGCTTGCATATTAAATCTGAATATAGGATACTTTTCATAGTGATAAGAGTTCCCTCAGGAACAGCGACCTTTGCAGGTTTGTGTATCAGATATCCGATTGAGCTGAAAAGCACAGAGATAGTTTGCATCCCATACGGACATAGGATACTGGAAAAGAATTCCCCGAGAACGAAGTTGCGGGCATCAGTTATTTATTTATATCATACTAGCATCTGCCCGCGGCTTCGCCCGCGTGGATTTCGGTTTTAAACAAATCCCGAGGGAACCGTGGATTTCCGGTTCCCGCTCTCGCTCCTTTTTCCAACCTTTATACCTACTATAAAGGAAGTTCGCTATAGTAATCTACCTACACTCTACAGTTGTAGCCATAGATAAAATCCCGCGGGAACTGTGCATTTTTCCAGGATAAAAAGTAGCCTATGTTTTAAGTCCGCGTATAATCTATCTCCATTCAAAATTTCAGCCAAATCGGTTCAGCAGTTGCGGCGTGATTGAGTAACAAACATCCACACTTTCACATTTATAATATTAGTAGGATTTTCTATACAAAAATACATATTATATAGAGAGTACTAGCGTACTAGCTGATGCCCGCGACTTCGTCCGCGTGGATATAGGTTTTTTAAATTCCGTGGGAACTCTTTGATTTTCCGGGATATAAAGAAGCCTATTTGTTAATCCGGTTTTGTTAATCTAGGGTTATAATCTATCTCCATTCCAAATTTCAGCCAAATCCATGTAGTAGTTTTTGCGTGATTGAGTAACAAACATCCAAACATCCACACTTTCACATTTATAATATTAGTAGGATTGCATCGTCGAGTGATAATGAGATGTTAGAAGGACCGTGAGAGGAGGCAGACAGGGCATAGAAAAGATCATTTTATTGTTAATATTTATTGTAAAAAAATTGGTTGGCTGCAAATTCGGTTTACGAATGATAAGTTTACGTGATAACGTCATAAGAAAACAAAGAGAGATAGATGCGTCACAAGCCGAACACTTAAGCCGATTGTGCCTTCTCTATCGCTTGTTCCGCGCTCTCGTTTGCACGCGGTGCGTGACAATGAGTCATGCTTTTTCGTACATGTAGCTGACGTTCATCGATTTATAAGACATTATCACGCCAAAAAAAAATATTTTGTCCGCACAATACCTATGCCAATTTTATAACATTAATTAATTAATTTATTTTATTATATAATATATAACTAATGCTCACAAAACAATGGTTGTCAAAAAATGAGAACGATAGTGCAAGATTCACAATATCCGAAATATCAAGTCAACAAAAGATGAAAGACGCATACTATAGTTACCTAAAATAACTCTGAATTTTAAAATTTATCTCTTGATATATTTTTTGAAATGATATTGAGAAGCGTGGTTTATTTGTCGATTCGTCCGGCGTTGTTACCGCGGTAGTAGAGGTTGTAGCGGCCGGTGTTGAAGTTGGTGTGACGGTAGTATTTGTAGTCGTAGTATTACTAGTAATAGTAGTTATTGTAGTTGGCGCTCTCGTAGTAGTAGTTGTTGTTGTACTTGGTAATTTTGTCGTAGTAGTAGTAGAAGTAGAAGTAGTTTCTTCTTTATATATCACGCATGAATCCATGTCTACCGAAGGTGCAATGTATCGGAACGAGTCAACCAACACCACTGATGATGAATCAGCAAGTCCAAAAAACATTAACTGAAACAAATAAGATATTATTATTATATATTAAAAAAATAAAGATAAATTACGCTAAAAATGAACCGTTTTTTCAATGATTTCTTGCTTCATAGTACTTTAAAATAAATTTAATTCAATTACCTATTAGAAATTATACTTATTGATGTATGAAATGTTAGAAATTATAAACGTGATAAAGTACATACAAATAAATTACTAAGTATTTGGTAATGAAACGATTTCTTTAGTTTGAGTCTATTTTTTTCGTTTGAGTGAAATATTACATAATTTAACAGGAAGCTGTAGAAATAGACTGAAAGAATGAAACTGAAAACAGCTCGAAGCCAGCAAGCTTTAATGAATTGAAATATCGTAAAACACACAAAGAAATAAATCACAAAGGAAATAAAATACACAAAGAAATTAAAGCTGATAAATACACTTACGTAGCCTTCAAATCTTCTCGTTCCGGGGACATTGATTCTTGCGGTCTGCCAACCCTGAAGGAAATCTGATTGCGCCGGTCCGAAGAATACACCGGTGACTGAACTACTATCCTCGTAAAGGTAGATCCACACACCATCGGAAGAATGTCACGACGACATATACCCATTGATTTCTATTCTCCCGCCGGTTATAGTGAACTTAAACGACGTCATACAGGTCGTTGTTGTTGCCCGCGGTGTAGCAAATTGAGTACTAGCAGGATTAGGACTGCTTATTTCAAACGAGTACTGCCCCATACTCCACATGGGGTACCCGCCGCATATCCCGTATGAATTAGAGAAATTGGCTGCAAGTCCATTTTCGAAATTCTCTGTCACACAGTCTTGACAGAGCACACTGTGGCAAACAAGTAGTAACAAGAAAGAATAACGGTACATGATGATGTACTGTCAAACTTTCCTATAGTAATTGAACACTAAATTATTGTTTCAACTTCAGTATTTATATTTTAACTAAAGTTTTAAAGAGCTGGTGGCAATGGATTTTAATCCTGAGATACATACCGTTAATTGAATATTATTGGAGCAGCGACTTATCTTAATATTGTATATTGCTTTTTTAGTTACAGCTTATGAAAGCGCGTATTTTTATAAATTAAATTTAACTAAAATATGTCTTATATATTCCATAAGGGTCAATGACATTTATTTCATGATGTAATAAAAATATAATGAATTGATGAGCAACTCAAAATTTCCATCAGCTTCGTAGCTATAATATGGAGCGTTATCATAAGTCATTGTCTGCTTGGAAGCAATCAAATGATCAATCACACTTGTTAATCCCTTCCATTATAAAATTGTTAGTTTGTTTGGTATATAATAACACCTAATCCGGCTCTTCCTTCTTCGACCAGTTCATTTGGATAGCAAACAAGAAGGTTCTGGAAAATAAACATGACTTGGTGATGTATCGACCGCTGTCTAGGGTTCCTTACCCAAAGGCTGCTAAAGGGGCTCTTTTACCTACTCCTCCGCTGTTCGTCTGTCATATTTAAAGTCAGTAAAAATTACACAGAATACGCGTTAATATAGCCTTTATCACGAAACAATATAAGTTGCTGATAAATGTAAAACAAATTGAAAAAGAAATACAAAACGAAAACACCTAGAAAAAGTTGTATTTTATCAACATTATTTTTTTCCGTGCTTTTTTGAGTCTCCTCATTCCTTTCTACGCTAGTCGAATTTTGTTCATTACATGTTTTGTTCATGCTCGATTTTCCAAGGATTTTTGGGGTCGCAGTTTTTATATAAGTAATATTAGGTTCTTAAGGGCCACGGTTTCAAGTGGACGAAGTTGCAGGCAGAAGCTAGTTTTGAACGAAATTGACACGATAAATCATTTTGTTTTCGCAATAAAGCTATCAATCAGCGCCACTAATTCCACTTATACTAATGCATATAATTTTGTTTGGCCTTGAAGTAGTAAATACAAAATGTGACGTAAATATTGAAAACTTTCCAACAATAACAGTAATGTTTATCGCAGCAATTGCCGAATGTGTCACTATCATAGATATGTAGTAATATCATCCTACTAATATTAAAAATGTGAATGTGTGGATGTTTGGATGTTTGGATGATTGGATGTTTGTTACTCAATCACGCGGCAACGGCTGAAATTTTGAAAAACCCGAAACCTAAATCTACAGCTATAGGTAAATTACTATAGAAAACTTCCTTGAAAGTAGGTATAAAGGTTGGAAAAGGGAGCGAGAACGGGAACCGGAAATTTACGATTCCCTTAGGATTTGTGAAAAATCGAAATTCACGCGGGCGAAGCCGCGGGCAAAAGCTAGTATTATAAATATAAGTAAGTCTATGGTCACAATTTATGGATAGATGTTCGAAGTTTCTCTACGTGATTAAATCGGAAATGAGGAGACCCGTAGATGAACCAGAGTCACCAACATCGCTTAACGGACTGCGAAACTGAAGCACAGAGTACCTACAGAGGGGAAGCTTCTAGTAAGCGGCCCGCTGTAGGTACACTCACACATATGCGCATGTTTGTCACCAACTGTACCGGTTAGTAGAACGAGCGCGCGTCCGTGAACCGTTGGTGAGTGTGTTTGTGTGAGTATACCTACAGCGGGCCGCTTGTGGAAGCTTCCCCTCTGTAGATTTACTACTCGTGTGACTGAAGCGGCAATCGGGGCGGCACATTAAATTCTTAAGTATTTTTTTCATTCTCTTAAAGCGAACTACTCACAAAAAGACAAAACCTGCGACACAGCCTGCGAGACGATAAAAAAGGGACCGAAACTACCAAAAGCGAAGGCACACCACAATATACTTAATATGGTTACACTAAATAAGAAAACTAGAATTAGGGCACACTGAAAAATGACAAGCTATATGTATACTCGTAGATACCTTCCTAATTAATTTTATTAAATTCCTTTAATTGAAACGTGACAAAACCATTGTTACCTATCTGATTTAAGGCAAATGAGAGTATAATGGATCAGACACACAATAGATTTATCTGAATCGTATTATAATGAATTGCGATGGAGCCTTTCTCATTTTATTCCAAGATTCACTGAACAAGGCACCTCCTTGAATGGACGGCTTTGCCGAAGTAAATGTATTGTTAACTTGAATGCGGGCCGCTGTCGAATGGTATCTATAAACTTCATATTCATTGATCTTCATATTAATATTACGATTACTACTTTATAATTAACTAGCTGACCCCCGCGACTTCGTTCGCGTGTTTATATTTATAGGTTTTATATAGGATCTGATCGGATCCCATAATTATTTTATGTACCTAAATGTAGCCTGGTGATTGGCTGAATTTATGGTATACTCGCTACAGCACTGCATTTTAGCCTAATAATAATAATAATAATAATAAATCTTTAATATAAGGTATAAAACCCAATAGAGTTTAAACAAGTGTAAATTGAAAATTTAAAAAACCCCCGACATTCGCCATTTAGTGGCGGCGGCCATCTTGAATTTGCAATAGTGCTATTCTACTAGTCAAGCCCTTTCATTTGATACCCATATCAAGAGAGTTGTGAAAAAATATATCATCCGCCATTTTGTAGCGGCGGCCATCTTGGACCGATTTTCATCAAACATAGCTAATAACACTCTCGACTAATTTACCTTTCAAACAAAAAAAACCGCACTCAAATCGGTCCACCCGTTTGAGCGCCACAGGGGAACAGACAGACACACACACACACACACACAGACACGTCAAACTTATAACACCCCGTCGTTTTTGCGTCGGGGGTTAAATACAATAAAATAAAAGCTAAAAGACAAACTAAATCACTACATAGTATAAAACAAAGTCGCTTTCTCTGTCCCTATGTCCCTATGTATGCTTAAATCTTTAAAACTACGCAACGGATTTTGATGCGGTTTTTTTTAATAGATAGAGTGATTCAAGAGGAAGGTTTGTAAGTAGAAAAATTGGACCCGGTAGGTGGCGCTAATAGCGGGCAGGACGACGTCTGCCGGGTCCGCTAGTAAACTAATAAAGTTAAAATTGTCAAAGAAAATTTGAACATCAGCTGTCAGCTTAAATACATCTTGTATCGAGTCTTTTCTACTTTCTATTCGCCTCCTGGTGAACTGAAATCCAATGTTTAAATATAGAGCAGTCCAAATTTTCTGCTAGCGTACTGAGGATCTCGTTGCCGGAGGCTCTCAAGCGACTCCAGAATGAAGCGATTCGCGATCTTATGATCGCATAGAAGTCTGGTACTCTGCCCTTAGCGAACATGTCCGACGCGCTGCAGTACCGAGGCAACTTCATCAGGATACGATACGCATTATTGCCTAAGCATGCGTGTTGGCCAATTAGATGTGAATGCCATCACCACACTGTAATAACCATTTTTAAATAATCCGGGGAAAATGTTACACTCATTAGGTACGTATACTGTAATTTTGGGCTGATTGTTCAGGGTTTGGGACCCCAACTTTGGGGTCCCAAGGTGCTGGAGTGGCGACCTCGCACCGGGAAGCGCAGTGTTGGTAGACCCCCCACTAGGTGGACCGACGACATCAAACGAGTCGCAGGGAGCCGCTGGATACAAGCGGCACAAGACCGTGGCATGTGGAAGTCCCTTCAAGAGACCTAGGTCCAGCAGTGGACGTCAATCGGTTGATTACGACGACGACGACGATGATGACGACGTTCAGGGTTTATGGTACCAACGAAAACAGTAAGTAATGCGCCACTACTGAGCAGAAATATTTGGCCCAAAACCTTATTTTTGCACATTAGTCCCTTGTGGACATATTTCACTGGCTAAGCAAAACAACTGACTCCCCATAGACGCGTAGTCGTCAGAGATTTGATACAAGGCTAAAGTTATTTAAGCCGTGGGGATATTTATCTATAATATCATTTCTATCTATCTATATAAATAAATAATAAATAAATAATCATTTATTCAGCTTAAACATACATATTTTACATTACAAAACAGGTTTAGAACATATAAGTATAAAACTAATATTTAAGCTGAAAAGGTTACAACCTCAGCATGGTGCTGCAGTATTTGTTACTGCAGCGCTGATTTTCAGGCATAACCTTAGGCGGCGTCAGAACCCGACTGTGAGGCGTACGCAGCCTTAATGATTAATATCAACAGTGCGTAAAATTATATCGTAATTTATATAAAAGAATATATAGAGAGTGCTAATAGGAAGAATTACATACTATTATATAGTTACAAATATTTATATGCTACTTACACGCTAAAACATTAATAGACGAGCAACCGTCTTGTGTCGTGCCCGTAAGACCTGGGAATGGTATCTCATTGCGATACTTTTTGTTGATCTAAAAGATATTGGTTTTTAAAAATATTTAAAAATTTATCTATACTCTATACATATAATAAAATTGTAAAATTGCCGTATCTGTACATTAAAGATTTTTGCAAAATAATGACTGGGGAATGTTAGGGATAAGTAATAGAACGTAAAAAAGCTATTTTTGAAATTTTTGTCTGTTTATCTGTTTGTCTGTTTATCCGTTTGTCTGTTTGTCTGTATGTTTGTGCGCGCATCAAAAAAAAACTACTGAACGGATTGAAATGAAACTTGGCATGATTTAAGTTCATACTACGGAGTAACATATAGGATACTTTTTATCCCGAAATTCAGTACGGTTCCTTTGGGAGAGGGGATGAAAGTCAAAATGTGTATTTAGCTGTAATTCGTTAACGCGTGGTCCGATTTCATTCATTCTTTTTTGTTAGAAAGGAAACACTTTAAAGATCACTGTCTAATCTCTGATTAGCTGGATCAGAGGCTGGATCGATTTTGATGGGACTTTCACTGGCGGATGTTTACATTTTGATCTACCTAAACATCCGCCAGTGAACTTTTAACAGTTTTTACCAAGGTATGAGCTCAAAGGAGCTTAGGAAAAACAAAATAATTCTCACGGGATTTTTAAAAACCAATATCCACGCGAACGAAGTCGCGGGTATCCGCTTGTATCTAAATAAATAGTAACAGATTTTGTGTAGTTAATTCCCTTTTCCGTAAATTTTTCACTTTTTCAGGTGATTCGATAGTATAGAGTAAGTATAATATGATAGTTTTTATACATAGTTTGGTGAAACATTATTCCAACCATAAATAATCTATACTAATAAATAAAATTGAAGTGTCTGTCTGTAATATCGAAATAACTACCTCATATTAAGCTCATATGGTTATTTGAACGGTACCATAACCGAATCACACGTATTTGAAATTTTTGTCTGTCTGTCTGTCTGTCTGTCTGTCTGTCTGTCTGTCTGTCTGTCTGTCTGTCTGTCTGTTTGAACGGGCTAATCTTCGGAACGGCTGAACCGATTTTGACGGGACTTTCACATACAAGTAGAGAATTAACCAGGGAGTAACATAGGCTACTTTTTTAACCGACTTTCAAAAAAGGAGGAGTAGTGTTTTTCTACTTATGTACACCGATATCTCCGAGATTTCTGAACCGATTTGCGTAATTTTTTTTTTAATCGATAGAGAAACATTGCGACACTGTCCTACAAAAAACTTGGATTCCAACTCCTCAATCCTGATGCTGTAGGGAAACTGATCCCCAAAACTAATGGGATTTAGGAACTGTCGGTTATTTAAATTGATATTGGGGGTACCAATTAAAGACTTTATCGTTGAATGAACTCGAATAGGTACATATTCAACTCCTCAACCCTGATGCTGTAAGGAATTGCATTCCGAAATCGTGGGGATCCCACGGAATTTTTCCGTTTTGGTGACGGGTTACTACAGATAGGCTACTTTTTGTTCTGGAAAATCAAAAGTTCCCACGGGATTTTTAAAAACCTAAATCCACACGGGCGAAGCCGTGGGCATCATCTAGTCTTGGATAAACAAGGTCAAGAACAAGGCCTCTTGGATAAACAACTGGATCAATAGACCTACATATGATGCACAGTTTGGGTTCAGGGCGGGGCTTTCCACAGAGAGTGCCGTGTTGACCCTAAAGGAGACCGTAAACTATTATACGAGCAGGAAAACACCAGTGTACGCCTGCTTCTTGGATCTCTCAAAAGCGTTTGATCTGGTTTCTTACCCGATACTCTGGGACAAGCTCAGACGCACTGGCATGCCTCAGGAACTCATCGGCATCTTTAGGCACTGGTATGCAAGGCAGGATAACCAGGTAAGGTGGGCGGGGGTATACTCGGACACGTATAGGCTGGAATGCGGAGTCAGGCAAGGTGGGCGGAGTTCACCGAAGCTTTTCAGCCTGTACGTGAATGAGCTGATTGAGGGGCTCAGCAGCATGCATGCGGGATGTTCGATTGATAATCAGATGATTAATAACATCAGTTACGCGGATGATATGGTGCTGCTGAGCCCATCGGTCTGTGCGCTGAGAGATTTGCTGCGGGTGTGCGAAGACTATGCTGAAAAGCATGGACTTAAATATAATGTAAAAAAAAGCATGCTCATGGTCTTTGCGGCGGGTAGCATTTCTCCCAGCTATGTACCTCCAGTGAGACTGTACGGTGCAGAGCTGGTTAGGGTGCCCAAGCTCACATACCTGGGACATGTGGTTACAGCAGACATGAAAGATAATTGTGACATTGATAGGGAACGGAGGGCGTTGGCGGTTAGAGGGAATATGATAGCTCGCAGATTTGCACGTTGCACAAAAGAAGTTAAGGTCACTTTGTTCAAGTCCTTTTGTCAGAGCTTCTACACGTGCAGTCTGTGGGTTGACTATACCCACAAATCTATAAACGCTCTCCGAGTCCAGTATAATAACATCTTCAGAATAATGTTGGGACTGCCTCGGTACTGCAGCGCGTCCGGTATGTTTGCGGATAACTGTGTAGACGGTTTCTTCGCAATCATACGGAAAAGGATCGCCTCAATCAAAAGTAGGTTGGAGAGAAGTCCCAACATTATCCTGAAGGTGATAGCAGACAGACAGGACAGCGCTCTCAAAGCACACTGGATGTCTGCATTAGTTAATAAGTATATTAATTATATTAACTAACATAGAATAAGTTTCTTACTAACATACATTATATTATAATATAGTTACTAACGTAGGTTAAGATGATTACTAACATAATATTGTGGGCCTATGTTGTCTGAAAAAATAAAGATTATTTATTATTATTATTATTATTATTATTATCTATATATCTTTCTCTCACGCCCGTGTACAAAATAAATACATATAAAAGCCAAAGAGAAATAATATAACATACATAAATACACAAAAATAAATAAACTTACATACACATTACATAAATACATATTGTACCGGGCGGAGGTTTACACCCCGGCAGGGGAGACCAGACGGCCGGGGGTCAGGGCGACAGGCTGAGAAATCGGCGGACTATCCTAGCCGAGTCCAGCAACACCGCTTTCTGCATCCTGGCTGCGAGCGAACTGCCACGGAATCCCAGTCGCTTCAGATAGTGAGCGAGGCTGACTGGGATCAAACCATTCGCAGATATGACGATAGGGATGATTTCAGTGGACTCCACATGCCACATGGCGGAAACCTCGTGAGCCAGATCGAGATACTTACGCTTTTTCTCTGTCTCAGCTCTCACGAGGTTCTCGTCATATGGGATGGTGATGTCCACCAAAAACACCCTCGACTGTGCCCGGTCCATTATCACGATGTCAGGCTTATTCGCTAGAATTGTCCTGTCCGTGATGATGGACCGGTCCCAATAGAGCCGGACTCCGTTACGCTCGAGAACAGGGACCGGTGTGTACTTATAGTACGGTAACCTCTCATCCAGGAGACCGTACTTTAGAGCAAGCTCCTGGTGAAGGATTTTGGCTGCTTGATTGTGCCTGTGCAGATACTCAGTGTTAGCAAGCGCTGAACATCCCGAAAGCACATGTCTGAGTGACTCGCCGGGATGGCGACAAGCTCGACAGATGTCGTGAGTGCCATCCTTCAGAATGTACTTTCGATAGTTCCGCGTCTTAACCACCTGATCTTGTATCGCACAGACAAATCCTTCGGTTTCCCCAAAAAGGTCGCCGAAGCGCAGCCATTGCACGGACGCTTTCTTATCTACGTGAGGCTCATTAAGAGCTTTAAAAAAGCGTCCGTGCAACTCCTTCTCCCTCCATACGGTCTCCCGGTCAGAAGTACCAAGTACCACCGGTCCCTGCCACTCGGTTTTGGCTAAGGACAGCGGGGTAAGTCCTTTATCACATTCTATGACCTCTCTATGCATGGGGGACTCCCTTTTCGTCTCAAAATATGTTCTGAGGCTGGATATCTCCCGATTATGCATGGTCTTGACGCTTAGCACGCCTCGACCGCCGCATTTTCGGGGGACATACAACCTCATCACAGACGATTTTGGGTGGTGCATGCGATAGAGAGTCATAGTCGTGCGGACTTTTCTGTCCAGGGCGTCAAGTTCGGTCTGAGTCCATCTGAGCACGCCAAAGGTGTACATGAGAACGGGCATGACCCAGCCGTTATAAGCTCGGACCTTATTGGCGCCTGACAAATAACTTTTACAAATTTTTGTCAGACGACCAAAAAACCCCTCGCAAACAGACTGTTTCATGTCCGCCTCATTTAACCCTAGGGATTGTGACATGCCCAGATATCGGTACGACTCAGCTTCAGAGAGGGTCCGGATGTTCGAATGCTCGAGATTAATCTCGGCCGAATGAGTAACCTGACCCCTCTCCACATGCAAGACCGCACACTTGTCCAGCCCAAGCTCCATCCTGATAGAATTACTGAACTCCTTGGTGATATTTAGTAATTCTGTCAGGCGGGTGGCATTGGGGGCCAGCAGTTTGAGGTCATCCATGTAGAGAAGGTGAGGTACTCTTGTCCCTCCTCTCCGAAACTGAAAGCCCGTCCCCGTATCCTCCAGCAGTGAGCTGAGTGGATTCAGAGACAGACAAAACCAGAGCGGACTCAGACAATCACCCTGGAAGATACCCCGTCGTATCCTTATTCGGTCATCAGCAGCCGCCAACCGCTCACCATGGAGACAAAGGATCGTGCTCCATTGCCCCATGCACTCTCCGAGGAAGTCTCGAACTGTACTATCGATTTTGTACAGCTCAAGGACCCTCAGGAGCCATGAATGGGGCACCGAGTCGAATGCCTTTTTGTAATCAATCCAGGCGGCGGAGAAGTTCCGGCGGTTGCGTTTGACCAGTTGGCCAGCAACGGAGTCGATGAGAAGGAGCTCCTTAGTCCCACGACCACCGCCCCGACACCCGTTCTGAGCCCCAGACATGATGTTATTCTCGTCAACATGACGGGAAATCTTGAGGCTCAGAACGGATGTTAGTGTCTTATAGATGGTAGTAAGACACGTAATGGGGCCGTACTTGGCCGGGTCATCGGCATCGGTGGACTTTGGAGCTAGGTGAGTGATCCCAGTAGTGAAAAGGTTCGGGAGCGTCCTTTGCTCGAGAGCTTCCTGGAATTGTCGAGCCAAGGTCGCATGGCAGACCGAGAACCCCTTCAGCCAGTAGTGATGCAGTCCGTCGAGTCCCGGACTTTTCCAGTTCGGGGCCCGCCGTACTGCACCAGCCACTTCCTCCGCAGAGATGGTGACCGGGTTCATCGGTTCTATTGAGGCGCATGCTTCCTCTACCGCCGCAATCCAAGGGCCCTCCTCATGCTCTACCTCTCTTGACCACACGTTTCGCCAGAACGCAACGAGATCGCCCGGTCTCGGCCGTTGAGAGGTAGAGCAGACTGCTGGACACTCCAATCTTTTGTAGAACCTTTTCTGATCACTCGAGAAGAGACGATTTTGCTGAAATCGCTCGACTCTTTCCGAGTACCGTCGGATGCGGTTCCCCCATGCAGCGATTTTCTGCTTCAGATCGTCGATGCGCTCTGTTAGTTTTTGGGTAATGTCGGGCTGATCCAGCCTAACCCCAAGGCCGTTAAAGGCATTTCTAACAGAGCGCACAATCCTTGGCCTAGTGTTGCCCGACCTAAAGCAGTGCAGTCTGCCAATGAGGACTCTGGCGAGGGTGATACGGCGTTCTATTCTCTTTTTCCAGGCCGGTTCCGCGCTGCGACTTGCACCAGCAGCGCGTCCCCGTCCCAGGGTCTTGACGCCGATAAATCGGTGGACGGCTAGTGCCGCACCGAAGAGAATAGAATTCGTATCACCCAGGCCAGTGCTGCCTTCCAGATATTGAGGCAGCATTCTGTTTATAGCCTCAATGACATCCCGCGTCGCTACATTCAATGCAAGACGGGAGAGCCGCGGACGATTCTCTAGAGGAGCGCTTCGGACTTCAGAAATCGTCTCTTCTAGGATCCTTCCCATCCGCTCTATATCAAGGGAGACTGTTTCCTCGATATTATCCTCCACTGGCAAATCTTGTGCGATCGTAACACTCTCCTCGCGTGCAGGCGCAACTGGAGAGACGATTTGCTCTGTGATTGGGATTACTTCGGGAACAGCCTCAAGTCGTAATCGTTCGATCTCGGTAGCGTTAAAGATGTTCGAACGCTGAACATACCGAGCTCGATCTGCCAGGTTTTGTTCCGTGACAGTTAAATTCGGCTCAAGCAGCAGGAACTCGCGGAACATTGCCGCTCGGTAGCCAGTCCGTCCGGTTTCCCCTCCTGTAGCCCTGTAGTACGCACGCATGACATTTTCATTCATTGAACTAGTCCATCTCATGCGGCGTACACCACCAGCGGCGGGCTCCGAAGATTGGGCCCTCGAGGACCCTGTCGGCGCCAAGCCATCTGATGGGGATGATGGAACTGCCGACCGGCCTGATGGTAGTGGCGATCGGCTGGTGTGGCTGGCGGTCCGCATGCTGCCACGTCCAGCGCCAGCCCCAGACGCGCCCTGGCGACCCCCAGGTAGCGGCCCTAAACGTTTTCTTCTATTATTGTCCATCATCATAAAAAGGGGGGGGGGGGGGGTGAGTGGCAGTTACATCACCCGGGGTCCACTCAGGTCCCCGAGGAGGCTGTTAATGTAGACAGCTACTACTATTTGGGGAATCAAGGCGACAAATTCCCCATTTCCCTTAGTCGCCTCTTACGACACCCATGGGATTATTATTATTATTATTATTATTATAAAAGACTTTAATATCTAGAGGAGTTCCAAAAGTTACGATTAAACTGTGATAAAGTTTTGAAATAAATTACATAAAATAACAGAATATTATGCGTAATAAATGCTTTAAAATAAATAATTTATTTAATCGAAGCACATAGGATGTAAGTTTAGGGTTAAAGATAAATGAGACCACTAAAAAAAGTAGACATTCCGGATTTGTTAAATTTTAATCAAAATTTGACCCATAATAACCATGGAGGCACACACAATTACTAACTTGCGCAGCGCACATTGTATTTTTATTTGATATGTTTAACCATTACCTTATTTCAACCTCCTGGCATGCCACCACCACCACCACTACAGCCTTTTAACGTCCCACTGCTGGGAACAGGCCTCCTCTCTATAGGAGAGAGGGATTTAGAGTTTAGAACCGCCACGCTGCTCCAATGCGGGTTGGCGGGCTAAACCTAGCATGCAAACGACTCTTATTATCATTGTGTTCGCATCAATAACACACAGATATTGCCTCAATTAATTAGATTCAATGAAGCGACCTAATTCCCGTACGTAGTTAATTAGTATTAACATCATAAAGCGGCCGCGACTGATTCAGATTAATCGAGGCTTTCAAACGGTTCGGAATACCTGTCTCGTGGTGTATAGGCGGATCAACACTAGATGGTTTATTCTGTTAGTGATCATGAGATAAAAGCCACCGAATTAGTTCGATATACATAGCTACTTTGCAGCTTTACTGTGTGAAATAAAAATAAAATTTCATAGCAAACCTTCAGTGAATAAAAAACACTGATAAAAAATATATGTCAATTAAGCTCATATCAGTGGCTTTCATCCTGTAATAACCACTGAGTTAGAGAGTAGTGAGTCGAATCCTGTGGCTCTAACCTCCGAATACAGTGTGCTTAGTCTAAATCGGAGCACTCGAAAACGAACTCGAAAACTATTGATCGATTTCAGAGTAAAATAGACCTAAAATGGCTTGTATTAAGGTTTGAGTTCGCCAATACATTCAGCATTGTTCGAATGCTGAATGTATTGGCGAACTCAAACCTTTTCTAGGTCTATTTTACTCTGAAATCGATCAATAGTTTTCGAGTTCGTTTTCGAGTGCTCCGATTTAGACTAAGCACACAGATAATCATTATAATAATATCCTCCGGATGGAATTTCAGCTAGATTTATTAAGTTTAACAAATCATTCATTTTATTTTATTTTTTTATTATAATATAGTATATCTACAGTATTTTATCTATTAGTTGTATAAGTAGTTATTAGTTAGATAAGATATTTCCGTGGCATTGCCCGGATCAAGGTTCAGTCTGAAAATCAGCTGTGTATGCTCTTGTGTTTGTACAACGCATATACAGCGTTGTGCTGAGGACCGTTATTATACGTGTTGTGCAAAACATCTTACATATCACAGCTCTTCTGTTTCTTAGGACTTTTTTACCCGACTCCAGCAGAGCCAAGCCAAGGTATGTATGTATGTATGTATGTATGTATGTATGTATGTATGTATGTATGTATGTATGTATGTATGTATGTATGTATGTATGTATGTATGTATGTATGTATGTATGTATGTATGTATGTATGTATGTATGTATGTATGTATGTATGTATGTATGTATGTATGTATGTATGTATGTATGTATGTATGCATGTATGTACGTACTATGTATGTATGTATCTATGTGGCCAATTTTTGTATGAGATTCTGTGTGTACCGCCGTAGCGCCTAAATTACTGGACCGATTTTGATGAATGAGGTGTCTATTGATTCGTTGTTCTTGTCCGGGTGACATAGATTACATTTTATTTACGAAAAAAATCAAGAAGTGACCTTCGCGCGGCTTTCTAGATTATGAATTATTAGTTTCAGATAGACATAACAGATGGCGCCACTAGCTGCTTGCCCCGTGATTTCGGGTTTCGCTTGCGTAGTCGGGTTTTAGTTAACGAACTATATACTTGTGTTTAAGTGCTCAGTTGGTGGAAGCGCCGAATTAAACTACCTTAATAGCGTCTGAGAGATGTGAGGTACAAATTTTTAATAAACATTTTTTCTTTCTTTTTTCTACAACGATACAAAGTAACGCCGCGCGGAAAGAAGCGAAATCAAATTTAATACTCGTACACACTCCTTTAATTAAATCAACAATTTAATCCTCGTCCATGTCACTTTGGTCGTTTCACTCGCGCCGAGATTAAAGGTCTTGCTGCGTTCTTAGTGAACTTTATGGCGCCATAAAACAGCCATATAAATCCAGCCGTTAAACCTACAGACTTTAAATTGACCAGAAAAAGGTCATGTCATTGCGTTTACCGTCGGGCGAAAGTGTTACGGGCTTTAGGGGATTCACTCTCTGAGGGATCCTCGCAAGAAGAAGGCCGTTAGGTATGTCGTGTACGCTTTCTTTTTAACCCTCGACGCAAAAACGACGGGGTGTTATAAGTTTGACGTGTCTGTGTGTGTGTGTCTGTTCCCCTGTGGTGCTCAAACGGGTGGACCGATTTGAGTGCGGTTTTTTTTTGTTTGAAAGGTGAATTAGTCGAGAGTGTTGTTAGCTATGTTTGATGAAAATCGGTCCAAGATGGCCGCCGCCACAAAATGGCGAATGTCGGGGGTTTTTTGAATTTTTAATTTATACTTGTAGGTACTATTTTTGCTAATTGAATGCGAAAGAAATAAATTATTAAGCACACTTTAAGATTCCCAGCGATACCACAGGCCACATCCAATCTCAGACCAAGTAGAAGTACTAGACCAGGTACACAGCCCTAGATTCGACAGGGAATTCGACAGCCGTGCTCCTACCGTGCTCAGCTATCAAGTGAATACACGCAAACACACATAAGCAATTTTTTTGGTGTGGCAACACTGTGGTAAACAGCTGTTCAATGCTCAGCACTAGCCAGTATGTTCGAATTTCGAACAGACTTCAGTTTGATAATGACGGTGTTCTGATCTGATTGCATCATCTGTTGGCTGCTCAACAATCATGATCAGCGTTGAACAGCCAACGGTTCTGAGTACTGTCATTTAATTGGGAAAACGTCATTCATAAGGCTGGCGCGCATAGCAATGGAAAAAAAAGCCTTTAAAAAAATAGAAATAAATAAAATTAAAGTATGTTTTTAAGCGTTTCTTCAAGTGTCAGGCAGTTAAAGTTACATCACCCTAAACTTTAACTTGACCATCAAAAAAACAAGCAATGTGATGACTTGAGAGTCATGTTTTGGTAAAAATTGAAAAACTGCAATTTTTAAGATTTCAACCCTTCTGTTAAAAATCGATTCGCCTCAAGTGACTTTGATCACTCTTTCCCTGGACTCTTCAAATCGTTTGTCTAGTATACAATATGTATTGCTAAAAACTATCTATTGCAAATATTATAGACTTTACTCTACTCAAGTGGTTTAGATTTTTAGAAGCTGGTCTAGTACCTCTCATGCAACTATTATATGTATCATGCCAAATATATCCCACTAAAATCATATTCAGTATTTAACAATATGATATTCACCATTTAATATGAATAGAATAATTAATTAAATTACTCGCATGCTGAAAATCTGTTATTCTCTGCAAGTCCGTCCAATTTATAATTCCCTTGTTTAGTCTAGTTTAGTTTGTTTACAGTTAGTTTTGTGCACTACTCCATTATGTTTGCTAATAAGTTTATTTTTTGGCGTTTACGCCATATACAGCTTTGTTATTACATATACATATGGTATATGTAATAACAAAGTTGTGTTATTACATATTACACATACATATACATATATACATATTTATACAGCTTTGTTATTTTCCACGAACATGGCTAATATCCCCCCCCCCCCTCTCGCCCCAAAAATAAGCGAATGCTTGTGTAAGTAGTGGGTATGACAATAGTGGTCTATGGCGTGGGGTTTGAAGTAACGACCGTTGCACTATTGAGGCTTTAATATTATTTAGAACAAGCGGATACTCTCGACTTCGTTCGCGTGGATATTAGTTTTTAAAAATCCCGTGGGAATCATTTTATTTTTCTTAAGCTCTTTTGAGCTCATACCTTACTAAAAACTGTTAAAAGTTCACTGACGGATGTTTAGGTAGATCAAAATGAAAACATCCGCCAGTGAAAGTCCCATCACAATCGATCCAGCCTTTCAGAGATTAGCCGGTATATCGTTTAAGTATCTTCTTTCTAACAAAAAAAGAATGAATGTAATCGGACCATGCGTTAATGAATTACAGCTAAGTACACATTTTGACTTACATCCCCTCTCCCGAGTAAACCGCGCTGAATTTCGGGATATATTACTCCGTAGTATGAACTTAAATCATGCCAAGTTTCATTTCAATCCATTCAGTAGTTTTTGCGTGATGCGTGTACAAACATACAGACAAATAGACAAACAGATAAACAGACAAATAGACAAACAGACAAAAATTTCAAAAATAGCTTTTTACGTTCTGTTACTTATCCCTAACATCCCCCAGTTATTACTTTGCAAAAATCTTTAATGTACAGATAAGTACGTAAGTAAAGTCTACGATTTTATTATATGTATAGATTTCAGTTAATTTTTAAGTTTTTTCATGCCAGTGGACTTAGGGTTTAGGGCCCAGTTAACCCAGTAGGTTTCGTTGTTTAGTTTGCCCGGGACAAACAAGCCGAGGCTCGAGTAAGTTTTTGAATAAACAAAACTCGTCACAGAATTGGGCGTTAATCTGTTAATTTGTTTGGCGGACCAAAGTTTTTGGGCCCTGCTAATTGTAAGTACATACTACGTATCTGAATAGACTAAAAGTTATTTAGTATATTGAAAAAAAAAACTTGAATCATTTGGTAAAAAAATGATTTTTTTAAATAATAATAGCGGGCAAACGAGCAAGCAGGTCACCTGATGTTAAGTGATTTCCGCTGCCCATGAACATTAGCATCACCTGAGTAACCACTAACGCGTTGCCGGCTTTTGAAGAAGGGGACTGGCTATTCAGCTCACTACCGGAACGCATAAATGCATGATTTAATTACTTACTACTTACTATAACCCCCGGCACGTAAGTCGAGCGCTGACCTTCAAATGCGCGCAGCGTCGTACGAGTGAGCGGGATACAATACGATTGGAAAGCCAATCAGCGCTCACGAGGGATCCGCGAGAGCTAATCAGTGGTTACGAACGACCCCCTCACCACCCGAAATACCTCGTTTTCGACTTCTGCGTTCAACGCTAGACTTATTTGCCGTGTCTAATACTGACTAGAACAATTACTGAAACGCTATTACGTTGTACTGCTAGGCGTACTTTTACGTTGCGTGGTAATAGTAAAAAATATTTAGCTATATCGATCTAGACAACCAGCACTCCTCCACATGACGTATTTCAACTTCCCTAAAAAAATTATTGCAAGAATATATTTTGAACATAGAACACCAAAAAAAACCGCCACCCGCCCAAACGCAGTGCCTCAATATCGCGGTCCATTACGTCACGGTTACCCTCGGGGCAGGGGAAAAATATTAGCCGCCGAAACGTCATCAAGGCACGCGTCGCGTCGTTCGGGATCTTGTTACGTGCAAATTTGAATATCAGCCAATCAACGCGCGACTCTCGAGTGGGACGATCCCGACCGAATTCAATTACGCCGTTTTATTGGTTCGAGCAGGCAGCGGTGAACAACATTTTTTTGAGGATTTTTTTAATGGTAAATCTGTTTGAAAATTTACACCATTGAAATTCTAGGTTTAGAGCTTGTCATCATCATCATCATCATCATCATGATCAACCCATTACCGGCTCACTACAGAGCACGGGTCTCCTCTCAGAGTGAGAAGGGTTTTGGCCATAGTCTACCACGCTGGCCAAGCGGATTGGCAGACTTCACACACCTTTGAGAACGTTATGGAGAACTCTCAGGCATGCAGGTTTCCTCACGATGTTTTCCTTCACCGTTAAAGCAATACAAGTGATATTTAAATACTTAAAACGCACATAACTCCGAAAAGTTAGAGGTGCGTGCCCCGGGATCGAACCCACGACCTCCGATTACAAGTCGGTCGTCCTAACCACTAGGCTATCACAGCTTTAGAGCTTTTACGGTGTTTTTATTTTACGTCTTCCATGTTTTTTTTTATTTACATTGTTCAAATTTTAGTTTAGAGTCCGTAAGATGTTTTTATTTTACGCTGCCATGTTTTTTTTTATTTTGCATTTATTTATCACCGACACACAGCCTAGCTAGGCGGGTAACATTTCGATAAAGAACCCTCAAATGCAACTCGGCTGGGCGACGTTCAGGAAGCTCCGAGATGTCTTCTCGACCGGAAATCCCTCAGTGCCTGAAGAATAAATTAGTGTTAGAATACTGCATGCCGCCGTTGATGACCAATGATCGGAATAGGCGGTGCAATTCCGCATGATATCATAATATGGATATTCCAATTCATATATTTTTTTTAATATCATCCCTGATTTCCTTACTCAGTTTTTATTAGTACAACATGAAAAAGAGAAATCTCTTTGATACTGAAATTGCACTACCTATTCCGATCTTTGTTGATGACATACGACTCCGAGACATGGTCAGTAACCCTGGGTTTCATTAGAAAGCTATCTTATATACGACTAAAGAATTTCGCCCACTACAGCTAGTCTCTACGGAGGCGGAGATTAGCCAACTACGCAGTAGATAATATCTTAACTACAGATGCACTCTCTATTCCCTCACTCTCATAGACCGATGGGACGGCAACACGATCGCAGAGAGGTCAAGCGTGGGACCGAAGGCTTTACATGCTCTCTTAGGCACTGGGGTATTTCAACTTTCCAACTCCGGATTGCTGCTGAGAATTGCTTGACAGAAAACCCAATAGCTTTTCTTTTTATCTTCCTAACCCGGGACTCAAACTTAAAACCTCATAATCCACCTTTATACCTACTATCAAGGAAATTCGCTATAGCAATCTACCTATAGTTGCAGCTATATATTTCGGGTTTTTCAAAATCCCGTGGGAATTGTGCATTTTTCCAGGCTAAAAAGTAGCCTATGTGTTGCCAATGCATGCAACACAGCAAACTATTGCAATAATGTGTTATGTGAGCGTGATGTACCTAAGAACAATCAGCGCCATCTATAGCGTTTTTGGAAGTCAATATCTATTTAAGTACCACAGGAACACTTTTTCGGGATAAAAAGTAGCGTATGCGTAGCGTACCTATGTGTTAAGTCAGGGCATAACCTATCTCCATTCAAAATTTCAGCCAAATTGGTTCATTAGTTGCGGCGTTAAAGAGTAACAAACAGACACACACACACAAACTTTCGCCTTTATAATATTATTGTAATATTGTGATTGTGATTACATGTATCTGCTATGACCACCTATGTCGATAGAGTCATCTATCTTTGCGGATTTAACGTATCCTATGGCAGTTAAAAATTAAATGTCCGACTCATAAACGACTCGATAAAAGCATTTCACCACACACGCAGGGACGCGAACCCTAATAAAAAGTTAATTTCGCGTCTCCCTACAGTCTTATCTCATGTTGTGAGCCATTGGTGTTTAGTTGTGAACAAGTCTTTAAGAATAAACCAAATATAATAATAACACACAAAAAACCAGTGGGTATTAATAGCTCTACATCTTTCTAGCTCTAGTCATGCCATCAAACGTAGTCATGATATTTTTATATTGCAAAGCATTAGTGAGGTCTGTAAACAAGAACTTTTAGCGGTAGGTATTGAGTGTTAGTTTAGCAAAGTTAACTTTGCTAAACTGACATTCAATAGTTCAATTTTAAAATGTTTAATAAACCGGTTCTCTAGTTGAAAATATTCACATACTCACTTAATTTGTGAATAATAGAATCAGAGTTTAAAAGTCACTTAAATAAATGGCAAATACCAGTAAATTATACGAGGAAAATAAACATTATGAATGTATGTCATTTATTGATCAAAGTACATAACATGTATCTATTTTATATTATCGTGGCTGATGTATTATTTATACATTGTGAAGAATACATAAGCCATCCTCTAGAAACTTTAATTTTCATGAGACATCCTCTCATGAAAATTAAAGTTTCTAGAGGATGATGGAGGCGTCCGCTTTTACTCGTTCATCATTTCAACGGAGAACCTGACTTCGATATAATTTGTTCTTCTAAAAACACATTATGGTATGCTTTGTCTGTGTCATCATGATCAACCCATTACCGGCTCACTAAAGAGCACGGGTATCCTCTCAGAGTGAGAAGGGTTTTGGCCATAGTCTACCACGCTGGCCAAGCGGATTGGCAGACTTCACACACCTTTGCGAACATTATGGAGAACTCTCAGGCATGCAGGTTTCCTCACGATGTTTTCCTTCACCGTTAAAGCAAGTGATATTTAAATACTTAAAACGCACATAACTCCGAAAAGTTAGAGGTACGTGCCCGGGATCGAACCCACGACCTCCGATTAGAAGTCGGTCGTCCTAACCACTAGGCTATCACAGCTTTTTGTCTGTGTATTGGTCAGTAACTCAGAGAGTTTTATAGATTTATATACATCAATGATATCACCACCATTCTAACATCTTATTACTACCTACTCCGGTTAAGTATCAGGCGCCGCCACACAAAGATAAAGTTACTCTTTATGTAGCCTCGGTTGTAAAACTCGACTTAAAAGATAACGACGTCGCTCTGGCCCTTTGACGCCCGCTTGTTACAACTTTACTTGTTAGAAAAACTCCGTCACACGATAGTTCTGACGCCGTACTCTCGCCATTTGATACTGTTCAGTCTTTGCTGTACAAATTACAATGATCCGTAGCTTTGCTTCCGTTTTGATTGTATGTTTTATAATAGTAAACAAAACATTTTTATTTTTATTTACATTTCCGTTGCTTGTCAAAGTTGCCACGGGAACCTATTAGTTAAAATTTTCACAAAGTAAATGTTATCACGTCAAATAATGAAAATAAAAAACTTTAAATACTTACCCATACAAAATACCTTAAAAAATAGTTTTTACAAACAATTTTTTTTTCAATTTCAGTAGGTTGGTAATAAATAATAAGGTATTAGGTAGCCATACTTAGTTGAAGCCTCTAGACTAGACTGCAGACAATTTAGAAATTATAAAATCCCAAATTGCCCTTTCCCGGAATCGAACGCAGGTCCTCCCACTTACAAGCCTCACCATCTCTCACCACTGCGTCAGGGAGGTCGTCGTTGTCTTTGTAGTGGACTTTACTATTAATTATCTTTTTTTAAATTGATTGGTATTATAATACCTACACATATTACAAAGACGAAAGTGCTACGAGCCATAGACATGACACTGTTCTTTAATACCTACTGCTTTTTAATACGAAGTTACTTTTTTTAAATGTTCTCTAATAGGTAGACACATTTCTATTCAATTAAATTATTATCAGCTTCATTAATTTTTTTTTGTATTAGAAAATAACCACTTGTATACCAATTTAGAACTATGTACGCGGTTCAATATTTTTTTATTATTTTGCACTCAGTTGTTTTAACGCATAATAAAATCGACTCCCAAACTCGATGCAGAACTATCGAACTAGCGAAACCGGCCCGATGAATAAATTCAACCACTTCTGCCAACTTAACTTTGTTATCGAGATGAAATAAGTTGGCCGAGATTCGGGACAGTAATATTTCATTGAACTTTCCGAAAGATTTTCCGCACGTTTTAGTTTTTTTTTGTTACATTTTTATACTACAAGTGCAAGTCAGTTTTTTCTCTCTCAATAGGACCTTGTATAGTTTTTACGAGTCATTGTGGCTAATTCTGTTGTTTACAATCTCTAAATCTAAACTAAAATGACAGGCCTAAATATATTCCTATCTCTTTCACAATGCTCCCTGCAGAAAAGGATAGCACTATTTTTAAACCTGTCAATTTAGATTAGTTTAGAGAATTGTGTACAACAGAATCGGCCACATTGGCAATATTGGCCCTATTTTGACCTCGTAACGCTTCTTCGTTGTTTTAACCGATAGACGTCCACTGTTGGACATAGGTCTTTTGCAAGGAACGCCACAGAACGCAATCTTGTACCGTTTGTATCCAGCGATCAGTCTCCACCTAGTGGGGAGTCTTCGAACGCTATTTTTGGCGAAGCGGAATCGGAATCCAAGCACCTGAAGACCCCGACGTCTATTGGTTCTGCGAGCTATGTTCCGCTATTGCAAAAAGTATTTATTACTAGCGGATGTCCGCGACATCGTCCGCGTGGATTAAGGTTTTTTAAAAGCCCTTGGGAACTCTATGATTTTCCTTTCTATGAGTGTCCTTTTCTAAGGTCTAGTCTATTTTTGTACCAAATTTCATCAAGATCGGTTCAGCGGTTTAGGCGTGAAAGCGTAACAAACAAACTCAATTTTGCATTTACAATATTAGTTGAGATGTAATATCATTACACTAGAAAAAGAAAAATGTATTTTTTTTTGATCATTTTTTCTTATTCTATGTAATATTTTGGTTTTGATGATTTTGTCATAACTCTACAAATATTTTGAATGAAATACTTCGTAGAGTCGCATAGCTGTGTGTTGAAACTAAACCTCGATTCGAGTCGCCACAGCGAATGCCTCAGCACTAACATTGTTTGTAGCGCAATAAAAGCTTGCTTAACTACCATTACTTTACTTAACCAGAAGCACTCTTTGGGTAAGTTAACTATCCCAACTCAGCTCAGGTAACGAGACAGATTGCACTATTAAAGAGAGGAATAGTCTTGTAACTGTTCAAGTTAATTTACTTATATGTCTTACAAGTAACATGTTCTGTTACTATCAAACAATGGGAATATAGATCGACCAGAATCTCATGAAAAATAGGGAAATTAAATTTTGTAGTAAGCAACACTAGGTTAACTCGGCTGCCCTAGTGATAAACAAATTAATTACATTCAGTGTGCTTAGTCTAAAGCGGAGCACTCGAAAACGAACTCGAAAACTATTGATCGATTTCAGAGTAAAATAGACCTAAAATGGCTTGTATTAAGGTTTGAGTTCGCCAATACATTCAGCATTCGAACAATACTGAATGTATTGGCGAACTCAAACCTTAATACAAGACATTTTAGGTCTATTTTACTCTGAAATCGATCAATAGTTTTCGAGTTCGTTTTCGAGTGCTCCGCTTTAGACTAAGCACACAGAACACCTTACCTGGGATCGTTTCACGAAACGAAAAATCAAGCAACTGCATTTTAAATACAAAAACAAAGTAATCAACATCCAATTACTTTGTTTTTGTGTTGTGCTTGTTGTTTACTTGGTTTTTGCATTTATATTCCGGGTTAGTGAGTGCAGTTACTTTGTTTGGGCAATTTAAATTTCAGTAAACGGTTCAAGTTATTTGAAATATTAAACTGTGGTAAAAAACTACTCGACATAAAACTTTTGTTAATGCAAAAGTCAATTTCACAAAAAATGTCAGTTACTTTGTTTATCGCTAGGGCAGCCGTAGTGTTGCTAACCTTGGAATTTCATTTCCCTATTTTTCATGAGATTCTGGTCGATCTATAACTGTTATTACGATACTAGCTTCGCCCCGCGGTGTTGCCCGCGGTTAATAAGTTTGTATACATAAATATATTTAAACAGAAACTTCAAAGAGTAAGTTAGCAAAGAGAACGACAGCGAATTCATGCAAACGCATACAAATGATAGAGTCCCATATATATAGTCCCATATTTTTTTCAAAAAAATCTATGGGACCAGCTGTCGATTAAAAAAAGAATCACGCAAATCGGTTCAGTGATCTTGGAGAAATTGGTAAAACAAGAAAATTTACATGGAAAAATACCTCTGAGCGTATTGGCTGACGTCACACGCTGGAACGCCGCGTGAAACGAAATTATTCGTGAAAACCATAGTTTAAAGTTCCATAACTTTTTCAGTTTTTGAGATAATTTAATGATTCTTTCAGATTTTTGTTTTATTTTACTTAAATTTTTATAATTAATTAAAAAAAATATTGGAAACTTGTCCATTAAGCCTTGTGGTTTTGTAAAAATTCCACACGAACTCTTTGTATTCCCGATATATATCCCGATATTCCTATCTCCTTCCAGTGATTATAAGATCTTTAATATGTCTCGTTGAAATCGTTTAAGTAGCAGATACGTAAAGAGTTAATAAACAGGCACACTTCCGGATTTTTAATATTAGTATGGATGTATGCGACTGTACAAGGTCACAAATCTACGTACAGTCCAAGTGACAAGGGTTAAGGGGTCATTGTTCACGGATTTTATAAGAAAAGGGAAGGCTTCCCGCGTAAATCACTCCTAAACCTCGCCCTTTATTTGTGACCTCTAGGGGATAAGGGAATGCGCTGATATTGGGAATCTCGTTGAACGTGAGTAGGTAACTTAATATAATACGATGTGTTTATAATTTGTACGTAAAAAGAAAACGTACCAGTGTATGGTTTCTCTGTTCAATCACGAATTGCCATTACCAGACACTTATCAGTATCATGGCAACCCCTGCCGTTAAAGTTTATCAAGAGTATCTGGCAGAGAGTTGGTATATGATACTGTGTCTGGCAATGCATGACGTAATTTCTAATACCTACTATTCCGAAGAAAATAAAAAAAAATTAGACTTTATACCTACTTTGACATAAGATTCTTTACACCTTTCATCGTCTCAACCAATAGACATCCACTGCTGGACATAGGTCTCTTGCAAGGATCACCACAGCACACGATCTTGTGCCGCCTGATTCCAGCGGCTGCCAGCGACTCGCTTGAGATCGTCAGTCCGTTTACATCTTTATTTATTACCTGTTATCTCCCAAAGCCATCATGACCCCAACTTAATAATCGTTGATCGTTCGTCCCTGTGTTGAGCACAATACGCAGAGAAACTTTCAGCTTTTATAAAATAACGAAGGTCTGGGGTTCACGGGCTCTTAGACCATAAATTAAAGCTTATTTTATTATACAGTCGTCGTCGTCGTCCTCAACCGATAGACGTCCACAGCTGGACAAAGGTCTCTTATAGGAATTTCCACACGCCGCGGTCTTGTGCTGCCCTTATCCAGCGACTCTCTGCAACTCTTTTGATGTCGTCGGTCCACCTAGTGCGGGGTAGCCAGCACTGCGCTTTCTGGTGCGAGATCGCCATTCCAGCACCATGGAACCCCAACATCTATGAACTATGTGCCCCGCCCATTGCCACTTCAGTTTTACAACCCGTTGAGCTATGTCGGTGACTCTGGTTCTTCTACGGATCTACTAGAGAAACTCCGAGCATAGCTCTCTCCATCGCTCTCTGAGTGATTCTGAACTTTATTATGAGGCTCATAGTTAGCGATCATGTCTCGGAGCCGTATGTCATCACTGGCAACATGTTTTCGAAGACTTTTGTCTTTTTTTTTTTTAATCTTTATTTGAAGAGCTTGGTCGCTTGTGCGACTATGTCGCTCTGTAAAGGCTACAACAATATTTAGATTATATTAATCTAACCGCACAATTATTATATAATTCCCTCAAAAGTTTAAATAACTTAGGGTCCAGTTTTGTCTTCAGGCACTGAGGGATTTTGGACGACGATATTATACAGTAGGAAGGTAGTATATTTCAATTGAATGTCCCCGTACTTTAACTCCAATATTCGAACAGACACCTATATTTTGTTGAGTGCGCAAAAAGAATTAGGTTATATTTCACAAAAGCTAGATTGACTGTCCGGGAAACGACATGAATACGGCCACAGCCTTGAAATATACAGTCAAATTACGAATGTACTTGTACAGAGCAACGGTGGGGTGGGTTGCGGAGCGCGGGCGGCGCGGCACTCTGCAGGCAGACTCGCGCAGTCTGCCTGATTGATGGACGAGGGTTGACGTGAGCGTGGTTTTAAATATTTTAAGTGTCATTTACCTAGTAAGTTCTATCATAAAATGGTGACTTACTGTTCTGTTTACGGATGCAATACAAATTCTAAACAGAACAAGGGTCTAAAACACCGATTTCCCCGCGATGCGAGGTAAGTTTATCAGTTTTTGTTATACATACCTAGCAACGTCTATGACGAACTGGCAACGTCTCCTTATCATTATTTTAAATAATATAGTAATATAATAAATATTATTTATATTATAAAAATATTATAAATATGAAAGTGTGGATGTTTGGATGTTTGGATGTTTGTTTCTCAATCACGCCGTAACTACTGAATCGATTTGGCTGAAATTTTGAATGAAGATAGATTATGCCCTGACTTAAAACATAGGCTACTTTTTATCCCGAAAAATCAAAGAGTTCCCACGGGATTTTGAAAAAACCGAAATCTATAGCTACAGCTATAGGTAGATTACTATAGCAAACTTCCTCGAAAGTAGGTATAAAGGTTAGAAAAGGGAGCGGAAACGGGAACCGGAAATCCACGATTCTCTCGGGATTTGTGCAAAACCGAAATTCACGCGGGCGAAGCCGCGGGCATTCTCTAGTTATTTTATAACTTTATAACTTAACTAGCTGATGCGTGCGACTTCGTTCGCGTTGATACAGGTTTTTTAAAAATCATAAAAAGTAGCCTATGTGTTTAGTTTTTGCATGAAAGAGTAACAAACATACACACATACGCACATACATACACACAGACCTTCGCCTTTATAATATTAATGTGATGTGAAGTGTGATATTTGAAATCCAAGATGGCCGCTGCGTCAATATGACATTTTCACATTATGGGTGTCATTTTCAAGGTTATCGGGGTGGCTGAGAACGAATATTATATTATTTTTTAAATCCAAGATGGCCGCTGTGTCAATATGACATTTTCACATTATGGGTGTCGTTTTCAAGGTTATCGGGGTGGTTGAGAACGAATATGACATTATATTTGAAATCCAAGATGGCCGCTGCGTCAATATGACATTTTCACATCATGGGTGTCGTTTTCAAGGTTATCGGGGTGGCTGAGAACGAATATGACATTATATTTGAAATCCAAGATGGCCGCTGCGTCATTGGCCATTGCCAAACTTAAACTAAGTAGGTATAAGTTTTAATATTTTGTAGTAACGCAAAGAATAATTTACCAGACTTAATAGAGTGTAACTACAAAATATTATGTGATAATATTATGTACCTACCTACCTACCTGATCCTAAGTAAGTATTTGGTTTGTTCAATGAAACATAATTGTCGTTATAATTATATGAAGTTATATTTAGTAAATAATTCAGAATAATAATTGATTTTCTAAGTAGATTCTTTGGGTGTAGAACTCAAAAAAATGTCCTTATTCAATATAATTTTTTAACCTATGAGTATGTACATGATATTATGTTAATAAAAATAATATGAGAATAATAATAACGAAAATTATTTTAATCCCAATTTTGTGACAACCCTTGCATGTTTGCGTAGGAACACGTATATATACCTACACGAGCGGCGGCATCGCTCGACTTCAAAGGCGTCGAACAACTGGTAGTATCTCTTTAAACTGTGATACGGCCATATGACGTCACTCGGATGATCTATTTAGATAGGCTCGTTTTTTATTCGCGCTATACATATTTTGTTCGTAATAAACGAAAACTTCGACACTACATTACATATATGATTTACTATTTACCTACGGTATAAAAAGTAGCCTATGTCCTTCCCTGGGATGTAAGCTACCTCAGTACCAAATGTCATCAAAATCGGTTACACTGTTGGGCCGTGAAAGACTAGCAGAGAGACAAACAGACAGACAGATGGACATACTTTCGCATTTATAATATTAGTATGGATTTTTTTGTTTAAGTATTATATCACAAAAAAAAATACAGTTATTTCAAAAAGTTATTTTTGTATATCGTTGGTTTTAAACTTTATTGTCATTTTGCTCGCGGCGCGCCGTTACGTTTGATTGGCTTTTACAAGAATCGGAGAATAACGAGCCAATAGGTACTATCATACTATCAAACTAATATGCTGCGATATCGTAGCAGTGAATAAGATGCCAATTGAAAGAGTTTTCGATAGCACGAGAACTGAATTTTTAGTTTCCAAATCAGTGGCCGTGAATTGATTGGTAATATATCCAATACTTGGATTCCAGAATTTATTCGTTCGAAAATTGTATTAAAATATCTAAATAACAAAATTCGTAGCCTCTGTATAGAAACCAGGATTTATAATTGTACTAGCGGACCCGGCAGATGTTGTCCTGCCCGGTGACATATACCGACATCAGCGCCACCTACCGGGTCAAATTGTGTTTTCAAACCATCCAAGAACCCATTGAAATATACACACAAAATTTCATCCAAATCGGTCCTGCCGTTTAGGAGAAGTTAGATGATAAGCACACGTACATAGGTACAAAAATAATTATATAATTTATATTAAGATTAAAACATCTAAATAACAAAATTCGTATTCCCTGTATCACCACCACCACCATCACACAGCCTTTTAACGTCCCACTACTGGGAAAAGGCCTCCTCTCTCATGGAGAGAGGGATTTGGAGCTTAGACCCGCCACGCTGCACCAATGCGGGTTGGCGGGATCATGTGATAACGACCATTGTCACATGATCGTGATAATAACCGGGACCGACTACTTAACGTGCTCTACGAGGCACGGGGGTGAAACACCGCCAACTATCAACTCTGGGCTGACACTTAGAATTTCTTTACAGAAAAACCCATCATCATCATCATCATGATCAACCCATTACCGGCTCACTACAGAGCACGGGTCTCCTCTCAGAGTGAGAAGGGTTTTGGCCATAGTCTACCACGCTGGCCAAGCGGATTAGCAGACTTCACACACCTTTGAGAACGTTATGGAGAACTCTCAGGCATGCAGGTTTCCTCACGATGTTTCCCTTCACCGTTAAAGCGAGTGATATTTAAATACTTAAAACGCACATAACTCCGAAAAGTTAGAGGTGCGTGCCCCGGGATCGAACCCACGACCTCCGATTAGAAGTCGGTCGTCCTAACCACTAGGCTATCACAGCTTTTTCAGCAGAAAAACCCAATACCTAACAATTATTTGCCCTACCCGGGAATCGAACCCGGGACCTCGTGATCTGTAGTCGAATATGCTAACCACTAGACCAACAAGGCAGTTGTATAATCCTCTACAGATACAATCCTCTGTATAGAAACCAGAATTTATTCGTTGTAACTAGTTATCAGAATCCCTGAGCGCCAAAATAGATACCAATTTGATTGTGCTCTATTGTCAAAAATCAATTCAAACCAGGCTCTTTTGTATTGTATTGTAAGTGGTCTAGACTTTTTACAATACAAACATACGATATATCTAGCAAGGTATTATTTACAGGGCAATGCCTCCCCGCGTATGTTTTCTATTATACTTTTATACTAATAAATAAAATTGAAGTGTCTGTCTGTAATTTCGAAATAACTACCACATATTAAGCTCATATGGTTATTTGAACGATACCATAACCGAATCACACGTTTTTAAAATTTTTGTCTGTCTGTCTGTCTGTTTGAACGGGCTAATCTTCGGAACGGCTGAACCGATTTTGACGGGCCTTTCACAGACAAGTAGAGGATTAACCAAGGAGTAACATAGGCTACTTTTTTAACCGACTTTCAAAAAAGGAGTTGTGTTGAAATCGGTAAGTAGGTACCTATGTTAAAAAATCAGCCAAGTGCGAGTCGGGCCTCGCTCTTTCAGGGTTCCGTACATAATTATGAACAATATAATATTTTGGGTCTAAGAAATATTTAATTTCCGAGCTAGACATCGCAACAAACCGTGAAAGAAAAACCCAAAAAAATGTTCGTTTATTTTGGTCACAGCTTATAAACTATTTAATAAATCGTTGTTTTCAGTATTTGTTGTTTAAATAGAGCATATAGTACATAATATACTGAAATATCATATTCCCAACTAGTTTAGTTTTTGAGATAGCCCCCGTCACAAAAATGGTCTAAAACTGACAACTTTGATGGCCTCCCATTCCCTTATTTTTTGAGATAAAAATTAAAAAAATATATATTTGTACTCTACTTAATGAGCTCTAAACAATGATACCCCACAAGCTAGGGTAAAGAAAAATTTTTTTTTTCCGGCTCCTTTCTCATGTATGGGAGCCCCCCTGAAAAATAATTTAATTCAATTTCTAATTCAATATTTGATTTTGGGTTAACGTTTTACACTAAATACCAAAATTTCAGGTTTGTAACTCATTTCGTCTGCGAGCTAGAGACCTGTGACCGGCGGACAGACGGACAGACAGACAGACAGACAGACAGCCGAGTGACATTAATAGGGCTCCGTTTTTACCCTTCGGGTACGGAACCCTAAAAACGCCCTGATAGGTATTTTCGCTACGCGCGACGCTCGCGCTGCACGGAACTCCCCGCGCCGCGCCGCGCGGCGGGCGCGGGCGGGTGCGGTGAAGGGTGCATGCTCCAAACTCCAAAGTCCAATCTCTTATCTCCATTTCGAACGAGGGAGCTAATGCGTGCGGATGTGTCCTGCGTTTGTTGCGTGCGTTTTCGTAATTTTTATTTTGAATCGGAGATTTTGTTTTTATTAGGGGTTATGATGTTTTTTATTTCTTTAGTTTGTTTTAGTCGTATGTATGTCGAAGGCAGGGTCACTGCCAACCGCGCCAACGGGCCAGTCAAAACTACTGAACAGATTTGGCTGAAATTTTGAATGGAGATAAAAAATGCCTTAAGTAAGTATAAAGGTTGGAAAAGGGAGCGGGAACGGGAACCAGAAATCTACTTATCCCTCAGGATTTGTGAAAAACCGAAATTCACGCGGGCGAAGCCGCGGGCAAAAGCTAGTTATCAATAAGTACAGATACAGAAATCCCATACTAATATTATAAATGCAAAAATAGATCCGTCTATCTTGTCAGACAGATAGATAGACAGATATTAGACCTACATTTATAATATTAGTAAGCATGGATTAAGCTGCGGGGAATAAAGATTTCTTATCTATTTTATCAAACAAACAACAATATTAGGTGCCTAACTCTATATGAGATGATTTAAAAAATGGTATATATTAAAACAAGGTACCTACTAACTTATACCTATACTACCTACAACTAAACAAATAGTTGCCTCGTTGGTCTAGTGGGCATATTCTACCGCAGATCATGAGGTCCCGGGTTCAATTCCCGGGTCAGGCAAATAATTGTTAGGTATTGCGTTTTTCTGTCAAGAAATTCTCTGTACCAGCCCGGAGTTGGTAGTTGGCGGTGTCTGACCCCCGTGCCTCGGAGAGCACGTTAAGCAGTCGCGGTCGGTCCCGGTTATTATCACTATCATGTCACAATAGTCGTTCCAGCCCGCCAACCCGCATTAGAGCAGTGTGGCGGGTCTAAGCTCTAAATCCCTCTGCTAGGAGAAAAGTGGGTCCTGTGCCCAGCAGTGGGATGTTAAAAGACTGTAGTGGCTAATTCTGTTGTATACAATTCTTAAACCCTAAATAAACCAAACAAAATTGACAGCTCAATGCTACTCATTTCCACAGGGAGTGTTGCGAAAACGATAGCAGTATTTTTAGAACTGACAATTTAGTTTATAGATTGGATACAATTGAATTAGTACCAATATAGCTACCTATGCCAGTGAAATTAGTGTCTGGGAATATTATAATGACAAGAAAATATAATATGTGGCCAATTCTGTTGTACACAATCTCTAAACCTAAACTAAAATGACAGGTCTAAATTTATTCCTATCTCTTTCATAGTGCTCACTGCAGAAAAGGATAGCAATAGATTTAGGCCTGTCATTTTAGTTTAGGTTTAGAGATTGTGTACAACAGAATTAGCCACAATTATATACCTTATTTTTTATGTTTAAAAGGTATAATTATAAACAAAAAAACTATAAATAACTTCTGGTGTGTATATTAAATTGAATGATCATTAATACTTCGCTATAATTTACACATACCATGTTTGAAACGCCTCAACTTATTGTTTATCGACAAAAGAAAGCGTAATTATGAATTTATTTCACGAATTTTCCATTCAACATAATATTTTTTGTAATTTAAATTGATTTATAGCGTAAAAAAAGAAAAAGTTCAATATTTCAGAAGTTATAGCGAAAAATCCTGCATCGCGCTATCGGAAGTTTTCACGTCTCGTTGTACAGATACAAGCTCCAGTGAACGTCGTGTGAGAGGACCGTCTCTACAGAGTAAGCCGGTCGGTGCCGCGCCGGTCTAAGTCGGTCACAGATACTTATGATGAACTAACATATATAAGAGTCGAAGATATAAATACAGTGTAAACAAATTGGTTCAAAGGCTCCAAATCACCTTCTAACCATTCACCACTCCTGTAGAGAATTTGTCCTCTTTTTTACTATACGGCAAAGCCAAAAGGAAGGGTTATGATTTTAGCAGTCCTATACTATATGTATGTATGTTTATGGCTGATTTTTGTATGAGATTCTGTGTGTACCACCGTAGCGCCTAAACTACTGGACAGATTTTGATGAATGAGGTGTCTATTGATTCGTTGTAATGGTCCGGGTGACATAGGCTACATTTTATTTACGAAAAAATCGATAAGTGACCTTCGCGCGGCTTTCTAGATTAATAAATTAGTTTCGGTATTCATATAACAGATGGCGCCACTAGCTGCTTGCCCCGCGCTTTTGCACACTAAATTATTATTAAAATATTATTAAGCGTAGTCGGGTTTTAGTTTACGAACTTTATACTTGTTCTTGACATAATATTTAAAACGATTAATGCCTTATCACTTGAACAATAAATTATAAATAAAATAGGTATATAAAATGCATTATTTTAATATGTCCCTAAAATCTCCTTCCAAATATCCACCCCACCACTCATGCATAGAATTTGTCCTCTTTTTTTTTTCTTAACAATTGATGCCATCTCACTTGAACAATAAAGTATAAAAACTGTATATAAAATACATTATTTTCATAGCAATAGATATTCTGAAAAATGCTGCCTAAATTATTTTCTAAGTACCTAGGTAGATAATGTGGCTAATTCTGTTGTACACAATCTCTAAACTTAAACTAAATTGACAGGTTTAAAAATAGTGCTATCCTTTTCTGCAGGGAGCATTGTGAAAGAGATAGCAATCGATTTAGACCTGTCATTTTAGTTTACATTTAGAGAATGTGTACAACAGAATTGGCCACACTGCCACCAGTTGATCTCGCAGTCAAGGGTTAATTTGTGGACAAATAAAAAATTTAAAAGGTAGCGTTTAATTTTTATATATAAAACAAATATTCTACATTAAAATAATAACTTAGAACATTACAAAATAATACACAAAAAACTGAAGTCTTCTGAAAATTGAATTTTTTGCCATAGATTTTTCAAATGTTTCACAATCTTTTCTCCATAATATTGTAAGCCAGTTTAAAAACTGCTTTAAATCATTATAACTAAAGTAAAATGTTTATATATTTTTCTACGAAAAAGACATTTCAATTTGATTCCGAATTTATTTTTTAGCTAGGAAGGCATGTTCCTGAAACTGAATATCACCCCAGGTAATAATTTCGCCGCTAGAGTTCGCTCATAATCTTCCTGAATCCTGCAATAGAGTGCGCTGGCAGAATAAAAAATATATAAGTAAATTAACTTATTTATTTCCGTAAGTAGGTGCATACATAATCATAACATAAAAATAGATAAGTATTTGAAAGTAAATACCTAAGTAAAAAGTCAAATTTTCAGAGAAAGGCAAAAGCAAATTCGTTATCTAAAGATGGAACAATGTACTCTTTTTTACACGTACAATGTACATATTATTTATTATATAACATATATATTACATAGGTATATACATTATATATACATATATATTATATATATACATTAAGTATATAACATAATATGTGATAATAATTAAAAAGAGGGTTCCAAACACACGCTGGTAAGAGAAAAGCCCACAACAATCTCGATTCGAACGAGACTCCCGTACGTAAAATCGATCGGCCCGCATCGCGCTAACGAAGTTTTCTGCCTCCTGTGTTACAAGTACAACTTCCAACATATTCATATCGAGAGGTCCGTCTCTACATAGGAAGCCGGTCCGTGGCCGTGCCGGTCTTAAAACGGCCACCATTCAGTTGACTGTACCAAGTATGATTGCAGTGTTTCAGTATATAATACCAATAATGTGATTTAAGCAGCTACAAGTGTCGGGGTTTAGGGTTTCTACAAGTAGCCTTGTATCCCATCCACCACTATGTAGAGAATTTGACCCCTCTTTTAAGAATTTCTTTTTTTTTTAACTAAATCATATAATTAGGGTTTATCTTCGCAGTCCTGATGCCTTTCACTATAGTGGAATTTTAAAATAGTAGCAGTTGTATTTGGCCGTCGAATTTTAACCGTTTTTAAAAACAGAACCGATTACTGAATTAATTCCATTGTTACAATAATATTTTGAAAATTGACGACCTTTTTGGGATTTAACAAATCTGGTACAGCTATAAACAGTTGAGGTAGGTATAGATATGTTTCAACAGAATATATTTTTAAAACATTCAATTCTAAATTGTTCAGTGGACAAATTAAAACAAAACAAAAAGTGTTTGACATAATAAAACAGCTCAAAATATAAATATAAAAGGGTACAAAATTGATAGAAAAATGTCAATATTTATTGTGTGCGTTGCCCGCCGCCCGGTGTCCGGATCGGATTTCTATTAACTTCGCTATGCTATCCAATAAAAATGCTTTGTCCAAACCCTGAAAAACTACAACATTTTGAAACGTGAAATTGCGTTAAACGAACCAGCATGAAACGTAACTGCAATTTTATAGATTCTTTACAATTAATTATTTTTACCACATAAACTAACAAGTATAAATTAAAAATTTAAAAAACCCCCGACATTCGCCATTTTGTGGTGGCGGCCATCTTGGATTTGCAATAGTGATATTCTACTAGTCAAGCCCTTCCATTTGATACCCATATTAAGGCGGCCATCTTGGATCGATTTTCATCGAATATAGCTAACAACACTCTCGACTAATTCACCTTTCAAACAAAAAAAACCGCATTCAAATCGGTCCACCCGTTTGAGCGCTACAGGGGAACAGACACACACACACACACACACACACACACACACACACACACAGACACGTCAAACTTATAACACCCCGTCGTTTTTGCGTCGGGGGTTAAAAAATTAAGTCACCTATTCCATTTCAGGTAACTTCGACGTCCTAAACGACAACTCGTCCTGACTCCTGTAACAAGTCTACTTGTATAAGGGCCTCCAGTTGGCGCCACTAGTACAGGAGGTAACTTTTGGTATTTTTTAAATTGTTATTTCTGTCTTAAAACTTGAAATTGAAAAAATAGTTAATATTATGTAATAAAGCTTCTCTAAAACTGGTTTTGGAATGGGCCAGTAACTATTGAGAACTCCCTGTCTTTGTACATGGTTTTTGCCCCTATTTTGTTTAGTGCTACTTAATTGAAATTCATCAAATACAAATCAAGAAAAAGCCATATTATAAGTATTTCGCGGTTATTTATAACTTTTCTATATGTAACATGTATCTACTGTCAGTGGCGCCACCTCCAAACCGTGTCAATCATCGGAACATAATGGAGCAATGTGCACTACCCAACTAGCCCACACCACTAACTTTACACTGTCATAATACGTCGTACGGTAGTATTATGATCGCGGCGTGTGAAGTCTCTACAAGAGACATACTCCCAGCAGTGGACCTCTAGAGTGAAGGACACAAACACACTTTTTCACTACAATCACTCCTGCGTAGTTGCTATAGAATAAATAATGTTGTAGGTAGGTATAGAATTGCTTTTCTTATTTGTGGGCTGCCCGCATGTCATCAATAGAGTATGCCTCTACAGTTGGCGGACATTAATTAATACCGAAACCATTCTTGCTCCATCACTCATCTTTCATCATTCAAGATGCTCCATCACTCTTGACGACCTCCCTGGCGCAGTGGTGAGCGCTGTGGTCTTATAAGTGGGAGGTCTCGGGTTCGATTCCCGGCAGGGGCAATTTGGGATTTTATAATTTCTAAATTGTCTCTGGTCTGGTCTGGTGGGAGGCTTAAGCCGTGGCTGGTTACCGCCCTACCGGCGAAGCCGTGCCGCCAAGCGATTTAGCGTTCCGGTACAATGCCGTGTAGAAACCGATCAAGGGGTATACATACCTCTTCCAAGTTAGCCCACTTCCATCTTAGATTGCATCATCACTTAGGTACCATCAGATGAGACTGTAGTCAAGGGCTAGCTTGTAGTTGAAAAAAAAAATATAGACTAAATTGACTGATGCACATCCTACCTTCTAACGCAGCCCTGAGGCATAACGGCATAACATGTGTTATATGTAGGTGTACCTAGTTGGCGAACGATTGCGCGAGGTTGTCACCGCGCGTCTCGCAGTTAGTTCGAAATAGTTCGAATACAGAGCTATTAGTATTGACTCGGTGTTTAATTTGAATGTCCCACGAAAAGTACCGCGAAATAACAGTTGGCGACGAGGATGGGACTCGAACCCCACGCGTGCAGAGCACATTGGATATTTACTTATTAACATTTCAACACTGTTTATTTTCTGCGTGCAAACATTTACAGGGCATATTTCTAAATTGAATTTATATATGAAGTCACGGCCAAGCAACCCCCTTTTACCACATACACTTCAGTAGTTTCGGTTTTATTTCTGTAAGTAAACTCCAAGGGGAGCATTCCCAGGGTTAATATAGTGCTACCATTATAACTTTGTACAATTCTTTTATTTTTCAAAAGATTGTGCTTAGAAAAATACTTGTAATATGTAGAATTAAAAATCGCCGTAACAACATGTAAATGTAAGAATCGCTTAGAACGGCTAATGAATGTCAATGGATCACCCTTGCCCCGTGAACGCTCGGCTTGGCATCTCATTGGCGGCAGCATGGCGCGCGGTGGTTATATTTGCATAATAGCCAATCACCTTGCCCTTCACCCTTCGCGCTTTTATGTCGTTTTCATTTCCATGAAAAAGTAAAAGTATGTTTATATTTTACATGATATGGGACAAGGGGGGATTGTTCACGCGTGTTCAAGAGAACAAGCGTTTTCCGGCAAATCACACTTAACCCTGATGCGCCTCTTATTATGAACTTGAGGGGAAAATTTAGGGAAATTCGAGGGTGTCGAGGACGCGATTTTGCTTTTGGGTACGAGGGTCTTTTGTGATGAAATCTCTTAACAATGAGTGGATGGGTAAATATTTCAATTGACCGCTCTTTGTGGCCTGCCTGCGACCTTTCCGCTATGAACTATATTGCTCATAGCTTGCTTAGTCTCAATTTGCACAACACCAAAACTTTACCAAATACTACGTATCGATAAACTGTGACATGCAATGCAAAATGTACCCAAAGACTCTTATTTTAAAGTCGTAATTCAATACTTAGAATATTTATTTTACATAATTTCATGGGGCGCCGGCTATAGACGAATGCTGAATGTATAGGTGAACTCAAACCTTAAAATAAGCCAGTTTAGGTCCATTTTACTCTAAAGCCATTGTGTTTCGATACGTACACAATGGCTTTAGAGTAAAATACTATTATACTAAAATACTCACGTTAGGTGCAGGCCCCATTGAGAGCGAAGCGAAGTGGTTTCGCAACGCTCATATCGCTAGACAATGATAACTTCGCTTCACTCTGTCGTTCGCAATTTGAACCGTAGTATGAAAAGACGCGGTAGTAGCGTGAGCTAAGCGAAACGAACTTTGTTTCGCTCCCAATGGAGCCTGCGCTTTATTAAGCGGAGTAGCTAAGTGGCAGGAAATGTACGAAGCTACGCTGCCGCTTATGCTGCTCTGATAGTGAGCACTTCCATACTGGCCATTCCCTTCATCTCGCTTGCCGTCTTGCTTGCCGAACCACTCGCCATCCCGCTCGTCAAGCCGCTCGACGAGCCGCTCGCCGCTCTGCCAAAAGCCATTGATGAATAGTCGCAGCGATCTGTTGTATATCTATACTTAATATTATAAAGCTGAAGAGTTTGTTTGTTTGAACGCGCTAATCTCAGGAACTACTGGACCGATTTCAAAAATTCTTTCACCGTTGGATATGTACGTGATCCCTGAGTGCTATAGGATATATATTAGGTACCACGGGCAAAGCCGCGGCGGCCGACGTCTCCACTTTTAACAGAACTGTTTATTCAGCCCTTTACTCACTTGGTAAGTGACGATGCATTCTAAGATGGCAGCGAGCTAACTTAACAGGGGTTAGGGGTTAAGTTGGAAGGGGCAGGATAACACACAGATTTATATGTATGTGTATATAGTACCTACGATCACTTTTATAAGTTACATCGACAATATTCGTTAGCGCAAAAAGGACTAATATTTATTGTCCCATAATTATTAAAATTATAAAGTTACAATAGTTACCTACTCCTTTCTGCGCTAACGACGATTGGCGATGTAACTTAAAAATGTGGTCGTGCTATACCTATGCGAATCAACAAACGACTATAAATAAAACTATCATTTTCGCCATTCCGACAATAGATTGCAATAGGTAAATCCAATACAAACCCAAGTCAAAAATTCGATTTTACGAAAACGATTTATTGTATGCATTAGCGAGAAAAAAACGAATTCCTGATATCGGGCACAGAATGTTAAACAAAATAGAAGCAATTGATCAGTAGTACAGGGGGCAAGATTCGATACATTTATATAGCTAAAGAACTAGTGGCAATTTGGATATAGGTGTTTTAACCAACTTCAAAAACAGGAGGTTATCAATTCGACACACGGTATGTATTTAATATTATTGGAACTGCAATATAGGTATTCACATAATATAATAGTCCTTCCAAACAAATATACAAAATTTTATAGGTGTATGTTTGTCCTCGCATTTCTCGGAAACTACAATATTAATCGGATTGTGACGATTTTTTTAGGCCGGGCCCGCACTGCAAAATATACCTATTCGCGTGATTTTTTTCACAAAATTCTGTAACATATAGAAATACTTATTAGGTATATGAAGCTGCACGCACTTGCGATTTAAAATTCGCTGAAAAATATAATAAAATACGGAAAATAAACCGCGCGAATAAAAATTTCATGAAAAAATTTCGCAGTGCGTGTCCAGCCGGGTTATATTTCCTTCAACTTAGGGAACAGTGTAAGATTCATCAAAATGGGTTAAATAGTTTTCAAGATATGGACTCTTAAGTGTGCGCTGAAGTCGGTTTTAACTTTCAATTTTTTACCCCCGACGCAAAAACGACGGGGTGTTATAAGTTTGACGTGTCTGTGTGTGTGTGAGTGTGTGTGTGTGTGTGTGTGTGTGTGTGTGTGTGTGGTGTGTGTGTGTGTGTGTGTGTGTGTGTGTGTGTGTGTGTGTGTGTGTGTGTCTGTCCCCCTGTGGCGCTCAAACGGGTGGACCGATTTGAATGCGGTTTTTTTTGTAGCGGCGGCCATCTTGGACCGATTTTCATCAAACATAGCTATGTTTGATGAAAATCGGTCCAAGATGGCCGCCGCTACAAAATGGCGGATTACATATTTTTTCACAACTCCCTTAATATGGGTATCAAATGAAAGGGCTTGACTAGTAGAATAGCACTATTTAAAATTCAAGATGGCCGCCGCCACAAAATGGCGAATGTCGGGGTTTTTTTAATTTTTAATTTATACCTACTTGTTTACATTATCATTTGTTACACAAAATAGAATGATGCTTTGGTTGCCCACGAACTTGATAAATGATATTATTACATTGTTAAAATAATATACATTGAAATAAATTACCTGACTATTTCTAAATTCAAATGGGAAAACTTTCCTTTTCCGATTATGGTAGGAAATTCGCAGTTTTCCGTAGTAGCTAAGTAATCTGGAAAAGGAAAAGTTCTCGCTTCAGAAAATCAGAAGAAAAATGTCTCAGTGTAGTGATTATAAAATGTTGCTTTTTAAAAAGAGTAACTGGTAAGACTCTTGCCGGCTTTTCCTCGGGAAAGTCTGATTTCCAAATCGGCATGGAAGAGTCTAACTGTGATATTAATTTTGTTAATTCTATTTTAATTCAAGTGAAGTTTTTTTATAATATGTTTATATGTATTGTACTATAGTGGAATAGGTGACGATTATTGAAAAAAAATACTTTATTTTTTTCAATAATGGTAAACTACTCCACTATCCTATACATTTTAAAATAACCACTTGTTTAACACTGGTACTTATAACTTTTTTTAAAGTAAGACTGCATCTATTTCATTCTTGTAAAGCAAATTTCTTCGTCATCGTCATCGACTGCGCGACGTCCACTGCTGGACATAACTCTCTTGCAGGGACATCAACATGCCGCGGCCTTGTGCCGCTTGTGCCCTTCGCCATGAGCGCAGCAGCTCGCGTACGCCTATAGCAGGGGGTCAAAAGTATATTTATTTAATACGCCTATTAAGTATCATCATCACCATCATCATGATCAACCCATTACCGGCTCACTACAGAGCACGGGTCTCCTCTCAGAGTGAGAAGGGTTTTGGCCATAGTCTACCACGCTGGCCAAGCGGATTGGCAGACTTCACACACCTTTGAGAACGTTATGGAGAACTGTCAGGCATGCAAGGTTTCCTCACGATGTTTTCCTTCACCGTTAAAGCAAGTGATATTTAAATACTTATAACGCACATAACTCCGAAAAGTTAGAGGTGCGTGCCTGGGATCGAACCCACGACCTCCGATTAGAAGTCGGTCGTCCTAACCACTAGGCTATCACAGCTGTTTTAGTATAACCACCAGTTTCTTATCTAAATTGAGATTACGAACTTGATTTATCTGGTTCCCCCGCCGTACGGAACAAGACTGGCCCGTTGGCGTGGTTGGCAGTGACCCTGCCTTCCGCTCCGGGGTCGCGGGTTCGATTCCCGCCCGAGTCTGGGTGTATTTATAATATGTATGTATGTATACCTTTATTAAAATATATATGTATTTATATGTAAATATGTCTATCAGTCGTCTGTTAACTATAACACAGGCATTAAGTTGCCTACTTTAGGAACAGACGACCGTGTGTGTATGTGTGAGTATTTAAAAAAAAAAAAATTACAACCTTCGTATGGGATTACCGCATCTCCGTCTTATTAGGACCGATTACCAGACAGACCTTTTGCAGACCAACGACACACTACGGACGATGGCAAGATTGGCAAGGCTAAGGGCCAGATTAGACGGTGCCCCGTTCATCGTTCATTTTTGCGGTGAACGATGCACGATACGATATTTAGGGCCTGTTTCACAACTTTCTGATAAGTGTCGGATAACTTATTCACGACTTTTGTCTTTGTCACTTGACATAAAGTAAGAAAGTGACAAAACTTACGTTTAGGCTATCCGACACTTATCAGAAGGTGGTGAAACAGGCCATTAGTATGGCAAAGTGCCTGTGAACAATGAACGGTCGGTGTTTAAACGGTTCATTTTTGATGATTAACCGAGGAAGCCTCGAAAATGAAAGCAAAAATCTCGAAAAATGAACCGTCTAATTTGGCCTTAACCGATTACGTGAAAAAATCGTATTCATTTGACAGCATAAAACGTATGGTTTCATTTGACTAACGACTAGTTCGAAGGAAGAAGAGAAGGAATACGAATTGCTTAAGTTTTTTGTGCTCTAATGTCAAATCAGTTTTCTACACAAAAATTTGCCTCTAACGAACATTTATTAGGTTATACCTAATAGCCATCGTCCTCATATCAACAGTTATTTTTTTAATTTTATATAACCGGGATGAAATTAGCCTAGACCACTTCTTGAAGTTTTGATAGAGGGATATAGCTTGTATCCTTGAGATGGACAAGGGATACTTTTTAGATCACGAAAAATAACGAGTTCCTTGGGTAACTTTAAGAACCTAAATCCGCACAGAAGGGATCAGCAGGCTAGTTATGCAGTATTATTGCTAATATTTAAGGTATAGATCTTAATAATTGTAATGTAACATACAATTATACAATGTCATGTACGTTACGGATTTAATTAATGTAGTACGGAGTCGTAGACTGACGCGAAGGTTCAAAGCGAGATCGGCCTAAATCAACAGACGATTCTGCCGGGAAAATTGATCAAACGATCAATTCGAATAAGCTGTGCACAAGCTCAAAAATATTTGAGCTTGTGCACGGATTTGTGATTGTGATTTGTTGTCACATTGTGAATGTATAGGTACTTGTCTGTAAAAGTACATGGCAAAAAGAGAATTGTTTATAGTGCAGAGAATTACATTATTTATTTATTTTGGTTAATAAATAATAACCATTTTATGCTTGTAAATCCAAACTTTGTCTTGAAAGACCACACACACAAACTCATTTTAGGTCACAGGTAAAAGGAGGAGGAGAAGGAGGTCACATGACGATGCAGTGAAGTTAGCGAGAAGTATTGAATGTGTCTACTAAGGTGAACAGTGTTGACACGTAAATACTGCCAAATATAGTATGAGTTAACGAAATAATGCAGCTGAAATGACATAACGAAAAGAAAGTTCCATATTCAAAAAATAAATATAATATCAGTGTTTTCGAGATAACACCTGTTCATCTAGACCAGCAACATCAATCTTTCTCAGCCATGCAGGTTGATCCGCCATATTAGTATTTAACGCGTGGAGCATGTCAAACAGCACGTGTCCCACATGAAATCAATTAGGGATTGGTTAATTATACTAAGCGTGGAACTGAATATAACATGTCAAGGAGCATAGTTATGGAGCTTGAGGTTAGATTAATTAATAGTGGATTCACTTGACAAATAATAACCAGAGACAAAATATTTTCCCTAATTCTACTGCACTACAATTCCAGAGGCTCTAGTGCAACTTGTCAAGTTAACGTTAACTGTAGGTACGTAAATCTGTCATTTAGCATGGAAATTAACTTTTGGGTAAACGCCAAGATGTTACATCTCCACATATACATACTGAACGAAAGATTTACGTATGCATCGTCCCCTAACTTGTAGATGAATAAAAACGTGCACATACTTAAAGTAAAATTGAAAAGTTAACATCAGGGTTCACTCAGCTTGACCAAGTTACCCGTTTAAAAAGGGGAAGAATGAAATTCAGTATAACTAGAATAACAGTCAAGAAACAAGTTTGGTCCGTATATCTAATACTAGCAGTCCGCCCCGGCTTTGCCCGTGGTACATAATATATAGCCTATAGCACTCAAGGATCACGTACATATCCAACGATGAAAGAATTTTTGAAATCGGTCCAGTAGTTCCTGAGATTAGCGCGTTCAAACAAACAAACTCTTCCGCTTTATTATATTTACTAGCGGTCCGCCCCGGCTTCGCCCGTGGTACATAATATATAGCCTATAGCACTCAAGGATTACGTAGATATCCAACGGTGAAAGAATTTTTGAAATCGGTCCAGTAGTTTCCGAGATTAGCGCGTTCAAACAAACAAACTCTTCCGCTTTATTATATTAGTATAGATAAGTATAGAAGTATAGATATCTAATATTTTGTGTATAAAATTACGGTGTGCGTGTGTTCAACTCTTCTCCTGCTAAACAGTTTGACCGATTTTTATGTTTTTTTTTACTTATGGGGTCACCTGGATAGTTACAACTTACAGCTTTCAGTTGGACAGTAGTTGTCAGTTATTTACAGTTGGACACTATAGGTGGCGCTGTTATCGATATACAGATTTTTTTTAATTAATCCCTTCAATGACAGGACAACGTCTGCCTACCACTTGTTGGAATAATAATTTTATCTACTCTCATATCATAAAATTCCGAATATGAAATCAAAATGTGTCATATATTGGACTAGGTACTTTATTCACATACATCTATAATATTTAAAAAAAAATTAAAAAAGTTCATTATAACACTACTTTGTTAGGAAATTATTGCAAAACAATGTTAAAAAATAATTTTTTCTACATTATAGTACAGGCACTGGGTTCTGGTATTTTTGAGCCATGCCGGGTGTTTATTATTATTATTATTATTTAATACTTTATTGTACACCAAAAAAACATAAATTAAACAAAAGAAACATTTTAAAAGAAATAGGTACAATAGTTAGTTTACAATAGTTAGTTAGTTTAATTTTGTTACTTACAATGATTATCCCGCTATCAAAGTTACCCTATTACTACTACTGCGAAAGTGTGGCGGTAGCAAGATGCGGCCAGAGGACAGAGTGTAGTGCTACCATAATTGACCATAGACGCACTGCACGCACCGCACATTCGAAATTGACAATTGAATTTTGGCGCCTATTATTTAAATTTTTAATTTATTATGTATTTACTATTCAGTTTTTGTAACTCAAAATTTTGCAAGTGATTTTTGTTGCGCGGAAAAATGTCTAGCAGTGATACTGAAGAGAATTTAACTCCACCAGACATTCTGGAAATAGCATCGGGAATGACAAATAATCTTTTGCCAGCAAAATCAAAGAAAATTTACGATAAATGTTACCAAGATTTTATGAGTTGGAAAATTTTGAAAAAAACCACTTCATTTTCAGAAAATGTAATGCTAGCATATTTCCAAGAATTATCAAATAAATTTAAGTCTTTGTCCTTATGGGCTAAATACTCAATGCTCAAAAGTATATTGAGTATCTACAACCAAATCGATATTATTAAATACACAAGACTGATTGCTGTTTTAAAAAGAAAATCGCAGGGCTTTAAGGGAAAAAATGCAAAAACGTTCTCCCCTGAAGAATTGAGTACATTTATAAATTGCAATATCCAAAACATGAATACTTATTATAATAAATAATTTTGTTAATTTCTTAGTCTTTTCTTTTATACGTAAGATACCTATTGATGAGCTTAGATAAAGTAGTGTATGAAACTCTACATAATTAGTTATTAAAACACTCGTGTAATACTATTAAAAAACTCGCCTGCGGCTCGTTTTTTAAACTAACACTCGTGTTTTAATAACCTCTATTATGCAACCGTTTCATAAACTACTATTATGTCCGTTGACAACGCATCGGGAATTTATTAGAAACACAAATTATTACCCACACTGACTGTACACGTCATGATGTACCTTAGTATAGATCGACAAGAATCTCATGAAAAATAGGGAAATTAAATTTTGTAGTAAGCAACACTAGGTTAACTCGGCTGCCCTAGTGATAAACAAAGTAATTACATTCAGAACACCTTACCTGGGATCGTTTCACGAAACGAAAAATCAAGCAACTGCATTTTAAATACAAAAACAAAGTAATCAACATCCAATTACTTTGTTTTTGTGTTGTGCTTGTTGTTTACTTGGTTTTTGCATTTATATTCCGGGTAAGTGAGTGCAGTTACTTTGTTTGGGCAATTTAAATTTCAGTAAACGGTTCAAGTTATTTGAAATATTAAACTGTGGTAAAAAACTACTCGACATAAAACTTTTGTTAATGCAAAAAGTCAATTTCACAAAAAATGACAGTTACTTTGTTTATCGCTAGGGCAGCAGTCGATCTATACCACACTTTGAACGTTCCACTGGCACAGGCCTCCTCTTTTACAGGAGAGAGGAATTTAGAGCTTATGCAAGTAAGTAGGTACATAATCATCAATCTTCCGAAATATTTCCTAAATCGAAACACTAAAATTTACAACAGTAACGACCGAATACGTGTCCACATTCTCTTTACACAAGAAAGAACACCCATAAATCTTGTTTCCTACCCAAAAATTTAAATGGCAAAATAAAGTGATAATAGTTTGGAACATCCGCCGCGCGACGTGTCAGCTCACCGCCTAACGTTTAAGATAAAACTTTAAGAAAGGAGTATGATAATAAATCGCCAAGTTCCCCCGCTTCTTGGCAGTCTACTAACGTTGTCATAGCTCCACTAGATGTGATACTTCGCTTCAAGAGGAGTTGCATCCTGAGCGCGCCACACTGAAACGAAGTAACGCCTCGCTGGCGCAGTGGTTAGCGCTGAGCTTACAAGTGGGAGGTCTCAGACTCGGCAGGGGCGATTTGGGAAGAGTTTGTTTGTTTGAACGCGCTAATCTCAGGAACTACTGGACTGATTTCAAAAATTCTTTCACCGTTGGATATGTACGTGATCCCTGAGTGCTATAGGCTATATGATATTATGTACCACGGGCGAAGCCAGGGCGGACCGCTAGTAATATTATAATTGTCTCCGGTCTGGCCTGTCTGGTCTGGTTGGAGGCTTCAGCCGTGGCTAGTTACCATTCTATTAGCAAAGTTGTCAAACCAAACCAAGTCCCCACTGTTTAGATGGGCACCTGTCGGACAATGCCCCTGTGTACAGCTCAATAGAATAGTTTTTTATTCAAATAAACTTTTACAAGTACTTTTGAATCGTCAATTTAATCTACCACAGGTTCGGAATGCAGTTCCATATCTATATTATTTGTTGGACAAGCGGACACCCGCGACTTCGTTCGCGTGGATATATATTGGTTTTTAAAAATCCCGTAGGAATCATTTTGTTTTTCCTAAGCTCCTTTGAGCTCATATCATGCTAAAAACTGTTAAAAGTTCACTGGCGGATGTTCAGGTAGATCAAAATGTAAACATCCGCCAGTGAAAGTCCCATCAAAATCGATCCAGCCTTTTAGAGATTAGTCGGTAATCTTTAAAGTATCTACTTTCTAACAAAAAAAGAATGAATGAAATCGGACCACGCGTTATTGAATTACAGCTAAATACACGTTTTGGCTTTCATCCCCTTTCCCTAGGGAACCGTGCTGAATTTTGGGATAAAAAGTATCTTATATGTTACTCCGTAGTATGAACTTAAATCGTACCAAGTTTAGTTTCAATCCATTCAGTAGTTTTTGCGTGATGCGCGCACAAACATACAGACAAACAGATAAACAGACAAACAGACAAAAATTTCAAAAATAGCTTTTTTAATCCCTAACTAACATCAGTACAGATACGGCAAGTCTACGATTTTATTATATGTATAGAAGATAATAATTACCTACACCAAATAAAGATATTTTTGAACTCGAAAACACGTTTATTCATTGTTCTTTAACATTAACCTCAAACACACGATATTTTTTCTGACAATAGAGTAAAGCACAAGTCATTAATAATAATATTGTCTAGCCTATTAAAGTAAGCTAGCGGACTGGTGGAGCCATCTACAGAGACAGATCTACTAATCTAAGCAGCTTCAGGATTGAAAAATTGAAGCGAAAAAGATTTATGGGACTATTTTGCAAACATCCTCAGCTGTCCATTAAAAAAAATCACGCAAATCGGCTCAGAAATCTCGGAGAAATTGCTAAAAACAAGTTAATTTACAGAGAAAAAATATCCTGGAAGGGAGAGGATGACGTCACACGCTGAGAGTGTCGTGTGAAACGAAATTATTCGTGAAACTTATAAGTTCTATAACTTTTTCAGTTTTTAAGATAATTTAATGACTGTTTCAGATTTTTGTTTTATTTTACTTAATTTTTTATAATTAAGTAATTAAAAAAATTGGAAACTTCTCCAATAGGTACTTAGCTGATTTTTTAAATAAATTGTTTAAACAGAATAAAAAGTCACATCTAGAAAGTTGTATATCCAGGCTCTTGCCATGTCCTACCTTATGACTTAGCAACGGCATAAATTAAGACGACGGGCATTATGCAGCAATATTCGAGACAACGATGTTTTATTACCATACTTCGGCTGCGAGTTTAAAACGTGCGTTGCCTCCATACATGATAGTTTAGTGTTCGAACGTCGCTTTTGTAGAGGTGTTGATCCACTGCCAGCGGGCTACTTTACAGTCTTTTTCACCATCCCACCGCTGGGCACAGGCCTTCTCTCTCATATGAGAGAGGGATTTAGTGCTTAGACCCACCACGCTGCTCTAATTTGGGTTGGCGGGCTACAACGAGTATTGTCACATGACAGTGATAATAACCGGGACCGACTGCTTAACGTGCTCCCCGAGGCGTTTCTCGTTCTGCGTTTACTGTAATATAATAATTATCGCATAATTATTATGCGATGGGTTAACTTATTTTCCCTTGGGGAGAAAATTGTCATAGGTATGTACCTATGACAATTAATAAATTCATTAATTGTGTAATTATACAATTAATATATATAATTACACAATTAATGAATTTATTAATGACGAAGTTGCATGGGAGCAATCGGTTTTGCATTCAGCAGCCCACAAGATAGTATGAATTTTTATGGTTTCTTATTTCGATATACCTAGCTACATAATTATTATAGTCTTGACTTGACTCCATTGGGAATGTTGGCCATCGACCTTTGGACTAAAAATAGCCTCCCCTCCTCCGCTCTGACCTTTAAATTTCATCTGAAAAGTGTTTGTTCATTAGGCGCTGTTTATTTCCGCTGCGCGTATCGCACACTGATTGCATGTTCTGCGGCCTGGGGCGCACCCCCGACACTTCATATAAGTGAACCTATTAATGACAAGGACAACGCTATACGTAATACTGTTACGAGTACTTCTACCACGATTAGTGGGAAGAAGTGGCGGTTGATTCTTTACGCAGTAGGTAATAGTATTCTTCGCCTGAGGTGTCTCTTTCTCCGCAGTAGGTATAGACACGACACTTGCTGCACTTCTACAGTCTACAGTCTTGTATAGTCTTGCATAGTCTCATTACCGCAACGGTCGTCGGGCGCGGATCAAAAACCGTAAGGCAGACGGTTCAAACCCCACCCGTTACATTATTGTCGTACCCACTATTAGCACAAGTTTTCCCTTGATTGGAGGGGAAAAAGGGAATATTAGTCATGTCCATCATGGCTAATATTCTTTAAAAAAAATTGAAAATTTAAAAAACCCCCGACATTCGCCATTTTGTGGTCGCGGCCATCTTGGATTTGCATAGTGCTATTCTACTCGTCAAGCCCTTTCATTTGATACCCATATTAAGGGAGTTGTGGAAAAATATGTAATCCGCCATTTTGTAGCGGCGGCCATCTTGGATCGATTTTCATCAAACATAGCTAACGACACTCTCGACTAATTCACCTTTCAAACAAAAAAAACCGCATTCAAATCGGTCCACCCGTTTGAGCGCTACAGGGGAACAGACAGACAGACACACACACACACACACTCACACACACACACACACAGACACGTCAAACTTATAACACCCCGTCGTTTTTGCGTCGGGGGTTAAAAAAAAAAAAAAAAACTATAGTCAGTACAGTAGTCTTATAATTACAACTTCCACATTGTCAAATTAGGTTTGAACTCGAAATGCATAACCCTGAACTCGGAACTCCAGAATGCTGACAGTGTTGTCGACGCCGGTATTTAAGCGTCGCTTTTGTATACGATTTCGGATTTGTGATTTTATGCTCTGGCATAAATGTGTCCGTTTAATTTATGTTGGGAGTTGGGACATTGTAGTAGTGTGTTGTTTAGTTAGTGTAGTTTCAGCTCAGTCGGATGAATCATACGAAGCCATAAAAGACGCCATTCCCGGGGGAACCCCTTATAGCCCAGTCAATCTATGAAAACTAAAAATAAAAAGTCTTATAAGTCTTCTCTATAACATATCCAAAATCCCCATATGGGGGGAGGGGTGCGAACCGGCCGCCATTTTGAATTTTAGGTCCCTTTTTTCGGTTTTTTGCTCATATCTCGAAAATCTCTACGACTAGGTACCTTTATAATGACTTCTGACAAAAGTTTTTAAATAAAATTTGCTACAAATTTGTTCCCATTCATTTTTACTCTAAGATTATTACTTTAGGAGCTACAGGGTGTTTAAATTAACAGAGAGATAAAAAATGGCGATTATGAATACCGCGTCTTTTATATAAAATTATATTAATTATCGCTCATATTTTTAGTTTACAATAAGAAAGCTCATAGTCAACTACCGACCAAACATAAAAACATACTACCGGCATGATAAGTATAAATCGAACTCAGGACTTGTGATCAGCGGTCGCTAACTGCTAGACCACAGAGAGAGTTTTCTAGACTACAGAGAGAGTTTTCTAGACCTCCACAAAGAGAGTTTTCTAGACCTCCACAAAGAGAGTTTTCTAGACCACAGAGAGAGAGTTATCTAGATCTCCACAGAGAGAGTTTTCTAGACCTCCACAGAGAGAGTTTTCTAGACCACAGAGAGAGTTTTGTAGACCTCCACAGAGAGAGTTTTTTAGACCACCGAGAGAGTTTTCTAGACCTCCACAGAGAGAGTTTTCTAGACCACAGAGAGAGTTTTAAAAAAATATACTTAAGTAATATTTGGCAATTATGATTCCCTGTGAAACAACGCAGGTGTGTACAGCCCAAAATACAATTATATAAATTGTTGATGATTGTACATACTTAATATCCAAATACCTAGCAATTAGTTTGATTGAAATCCGTTTGGTCGACTGTTGTGAATATGTTTGTGTAATCAAGTATCCAAATCGAGTGGGTAGGTACCATTTATTAGGCCTTCATTCAAATAAGTACTTAATATAAATTAAAGGGTTCCAAAATATATTTATATAACGAGTCTGAATATTCTATTAATTTATGGTATGTAAAATTTATTACTCATGTTTTATACAATTTGTAGGATTATATTTTTTTGTAATTATGTACGATTACCTACGTATTACCATACGTTGTAGGTATGATTTTAATTGGGCATTAAAAATTAAACTTTCAACTTACATACTGCACATAATATTATAGCAAAAATTATGTTTCGTTTCATAGCTGGGCACATTACTCCTCTCTTCTAGGAGAGAGGGATTTAGAGCTTGGACCCGCCACACTGCTCCAACGCGGGTTGGCGAGTTTTAACGACAGTTTGTCACGTCACGATAGGGATAATAACCGGGACCGACGCCTAAACGTGATATCCGAGGCACGGGGGTGAAATACTGCCAACTACCAACTCCGGCCTGGCACTGAGAATTTCTTGACAGAAAAATCCAATGTATAATTTTTTATCGCAACCCGGGAATCGAAACCAGGACACCAGATCGGAAGTTGGACATACAAACCACTAAACAAACAAGGCAGTTGGTCATCCGTTGATTCATACAGTAGGTATAGGTCGACCAGAATCTCATGAAAAATACGGAAATGAAATTCCAAAGTTAGCAACACTACGGCTGCCCTAGCAATAAACAAAGAAACTGATTTTTTTTGTAAAATTGACTTTTTTGCATTAACAAAAGTTTTATGTCAAGTAGTTTTTTACCACAGTTTAATATTTCAAATAACTTGAACCGTTTACTGAAATTTGAATTGCCCAAACAAAGTAACTGCACACACTAACCCGGAATATAAATGCAAAACCAAGTAAACAACAAGCACAACACAAAAACAAAGTAATTGGATGTTGATTACTTTGTTCTTGTATTTAAAATGCAGTTGCTTGATTTTTCGTTTCGTGAAACGATCCCAGGTAAGGTGTTTTGAATGTAATTACTTTGTTTATCACTAGGGCAGCCGAGTTAACTTAGTGTTGCTTACTACAAAATTTAATTTCCCTATTTTTCATGAGATTCTGGTCGACCTTTACTAATGCGAAATGCCAATTAATGCGGAATTTCAAAAGCTCTACTGTAATAATAACATTGTTTCCTCATCGTTTTCAGCATTGTCGCAAGACACACTTCGTCCCAATTAAAGACAATCTTAACGCAGAGCAGGTACAAGGTACCTTACAGTATAAATTTACATAACTACCAACAATTCTTCTTTAATGGGCCAACAGTAGCGGATCGTTATCACTTGAGTTTAATAACAAAACAACATCGGGACGGGAACCGGGATCCACTGTCAGTCTGTGTATCAAACATAATAATATCGCAGTATACAACTATAACTATAACTAAGCTGTGATAACCTAGTGGTTAGGACGACCGACTTCTAATCGGAGGTCGTGGGTTCGATCCCGGGCACGCACCTCTAACATTTCGGAGTTATGTGCGTTTTAAGTATTTAAATATCACTTGCTTTAACGTTGAAGGAAAACATCGTGAGGAAACCTGCATGCCTGAGAGTTCTCCATAACATTCTCAAAGGTGTGTGAAGTCTGCCAATCCGCTTGGCCAGCGTGGTAGACTATGGCCAAAACTCTTCTCACTCTGATAGGAGACCCGTGCTCTGTAGTGAGCCGGTAATGGGTTGATCATGATGATGATGATGATACAACTATATATTTAGTCAAAGTCAAATAAACTTTATTCAAAATTTGTACACTGTACACTTTTTTTAACGTCAATTATTATTGAAGAACAGCTGGTAATGATGATAATTACTCACGAAAACTTAAAACTAAAACTACGAGAGTTTCAAACGCGTCCTGGGCTGAGAAGAGATTATATATATATATACACATATATAGGTATATATTTACACGGACCTACCTATTTTATAACGGGTATATGGAGATAGCTACGAAAACGATGACAGCTAATAGTAGTGACGATTACTGTGGTATCTTACCACAAAAAAAAAATCAGCCAAGTGCGAGTCGGGCCTCGCTCTTTCAGGGTTCCGTACATAATTATGAACAATATAATATTTTGGGTCTAAGAAATATTTAATTTCCGAGTTAGACATCGCAAGAAACCGTGAAAGAAAAACGCAAAATAAGTTCGTTTGTTTTGGTCACAGTTTATAAACTATTTTATGAATCGTTGTTTTCAGTATTTGTTGTACAAATAGAGCATATAATACATAATATACCGAAATATCATATTCCTAACTAGTTTAGTTTTTTAGATAGCCCCCGTCACAAAAATGGTCTAAAACTGACAATTTTGATGACCCCCCATTTCCTTACTTTTTAAGCTAAAAATTAAAAAAATATATATTCGTACTCTACTCAATGAGCTCTAAACAATGATACCCCACTAGCTAGGGTAAGAAAAAATTTTTTTTTTCCGGCTCCTTTCTCATGTATGGGAGCCCCCTGAAAAATAATTTAATTCAATTTTTAATTCAATATTTGATTTTGGGTCAACGTTTTACACCAAATATCAAAATTTCAGGTTTGTAACTCATTTCGTCTGCGAGCTAGAGACCTGTGACCGGCGGACAGACGGACAGACAGCCGAGTGACATTAATAAGGCTCCGTTTTTACCCTTTGGGTACGGAACCCTAAAAACGGGAAAAAAAATATTTTAATATTTCCTGTTTTTGTATGTTGTTTGTATGTTATTGTGTTTTTTAATACATCGCAATGTTCCTAAACACCTAAGGTTGTCGCCGGTAGCCCACCGCTGCTTGCGGGGCATTGACCCCGAGTTGTGCACGCTTCACATTACCGATTTGAAAAATACTAAATATTAAACCACTAATACCACGGTCCACAAGTATAAGACAAACGATTAAGGTGCGTTGGGGTAATACCGGACGGATTTTCGACTAGTTGGAAGAGTGTCGCAAAAAAATTTTTTTCTCGAAATCCATACATCTTATATAAATGTAATATATCGTAAACGGTTAATGGTTAAACGTAGTTTAGCTCTAAAAATAGTTTGTTTATGTAAACTCAACGGTTTTTGTTTTATACGTACACAAAGTCAACACAATTTTTTTTATGACCATGATTAAGAATTGGCCACCAAGGGGTATGACCGGACATAAATTTAAAGTCACTTCTAGTGCTTGGAGAACAAAGTCTTAATAAGGAATATATTCGGTCTTTCCTATTCTAAAACATATTTGAATATGAATTATAAATAACTAGAAACAAAAATGTTCCAATCGATTCTTTCATTTTTGGTTTTATGCCATTCGAACTTACCCCTGATGTAAAAAAATTGTGATTTTGTGGTTCTCAAACTTTGGCATGCCACAAAGTAAGTAAAACGGTAAAGATCGGATGCATTTGCCGGTGCCCAGTGGGGAAGCCTGGTGTAGTAAGTACCTGCTCAATTGTTAAATTTATTGTGTATACAAGTTCATGTACGTGTAGCAGGCGCGTGTCTTATTATAAACAGGAAGGGAGTAGGCATAAAAGAGTCGATTAGAATCGGAATAAAGGTATAGAACTTGATGAAGTAAAGCAAATGTGACTAAGTGGACCAGGATATCAGATATTTGGAAAAGAAAACTGAATTACTACTGTAACTGTACTATATGTAAGGTCCCTGGTTTGCCTTTGGATAAAACTTTAGGCAACTATAAAAACTAAGAAATGATTAGCAATGTAAAATTCATTTTTTTTTTTCATTAATGGTACTTACTACTTATTAGCCTAGTTCATGCTTGTAAGATAAGTAATTATAGTAAGTAACCAACTTTCAATAAACTTTTTTTTTTAAATTGTCACAATGTATCTTGTTATTAACGATCTATGAAAAGTATTCGTACCAGATTGAGCTATTAAGGCACAAAATTTGTGTTTTAACTCTACTTTGGAATCTTACTATTACTCCGATTAATTAATCTTACTGTTAATCCGTTTTAGAATCTTTTTATTTATTTATTTATTTTTTATTTCCGTTTTAGATTGCTTTTACTGAGTAATCTCAGTAAAAGCAATAGCGAAAGAAACCTCGTACGGCAGAAACATTTATGATTACTTAATAAAAGTTTGACTATCACTGCCTTATTTGAAACTTGCAAAGATCGGAAAATTTTCATCCGATCTTCACTTGCGAGGGGGTACACCGGATCTTCGCCAACATCAATGTTAACTCTTTTTGGATCAAATTAATCTCTTTGTGGCATCATAAAACTAACTATCCAGGCAAAATAATTACAAAAAAAGCTATATCTTCGCTAAAAAAGACAGATAAAAATAAAAGTTGAAGACCGGATTGACGAAAAAATTACGAAAATTACCTTGTTTTGTTTAATGGCGCATAGCACACGTCCGACTTGATGGAGCGATTTGCGGGAACCACGGGCCGGGGCCCAATTAAATGGCCTAATACACAATATTGCCCGCATTTAAAAATATGCCCTAATTCGTCCGATATTTGAGTCATACGGTCTTAACCCACCTCCGATCTTACTCTAACGCACCTTATTGGTATTGGATTGTATTTAGGTAGTATAATAATAGCGCTAAATTTTTGATAGCGGTTCCCTTGTACCCTGTATATCAAGTTGTACGCAGTATATAGCCGTATGTGTTTCACCAAAGGGCTGTTCATACATCTCATTAAGCACTTATTTGCTGGCATGGAAGCCGCGCGAGGGCCCGTGTAATTACAGCAACAGCACGGCTGGGTCATTAAAATGTTACTGAACTAGCGAATCGTCCCGGCTTCGCACGGGTACGTAAGTCCCGGCACGTAAGTCTAGCGCTGAGCTAGTGAAGTGCGCGCAGCGTCGTATGATTGAGCGGGACACAGTTGGAGAGCCTGAGAGAGAGAGAGAGCATATTTTTGACGCATTGAAGGTCACCGCTAGACTTACTTGCCGGGACTTGTACCCACTAATATCCCATTATACATTGTTTTGTTATATCACAAAGTGATTAGGCAGCGCTTACGATGAAAGCTCCCAGGCGCTTGACTTTTTCCGACATTTTCTACAATTATTGTCATATTTCAACCAATTTATACAAAACCTTAACAAATTATACATTTAAATCTTCCTCATGAATCACTCTGTCAATAGGTCAAAACCGCATGAAAATCCGTTCAGTACTTTTTGAGTTTATCGTGAACAAACAGATGCGGCCGGGGACTTCGTTTTACATTATGTAGTTACACCTGGTAGCCGTGATACCTACTCTATCAATTATTCATAGCTAGGGTATGAATAGTGCGTAATTGTACATTATCTATACGCGGTGGGGGCTTACTATTGAGGTTTTAGACACGTCGTTACGCTACCATTGTTGAAGGGCTGTAATTTACGTAACATTGTTATTAAATTTTAAGTTTTCGTAAGTATATATTACCATTATCTCACTTTCATATTATAGTGTACTAATTTTGAATAAAGTTTATTTGACTTTGACTTTGACGATACTAAACATTCGTATACCTTAAACGTTATCGGGTATACCGTTATAAATCTACGAATATTATACACACGAACATATTTTTTATTCATTATAGACACACGTTTAACCACAATCACACCAGTGAAGTGCAGGCCTTACATGCAGGAAAGCTTAGCATACCCCAGAAATCCCTAGACAACTTATGTTAGTCATTTAGTAATTAAAAAATATTCGAAATAAAAAATAAATATTTATGGTTGATGTAATTGTAAAGTGATGATGTGGCCTAAGATAGTAAGCGTTTGTCTAGAAGATGCCTATTCACTCTTGTTTTAAAGATACTCATTATTGGTAAGTGTCAGGAAACACAGATTTTGGAAGCGTTATTCTAAACCCTACCCATGCGTATAAGGGATAAATTAAATTACTTCATGCGTGTAAGTGGAACATCAATTTGTTAATACAAATGTTGTTGTATAGATGGTTATGACCATGAATGTGACCATGCAAACAATCAAGCAAGCAAGGATTCTATCTCTGTGCTAAATTTGGTAAAGATCCGTTTAACGGGTAAACTGTGAAATGGTAATAGATAGACAGGCAGATAGAGCTACTTTTGCATTTATAATATCTATGTTTATGTATTAGCAACATACGTTACTATATTATATAACATTCGGCTTGAAAGACACGTGATGGCAATTAGGTACTACCCGACATAGACAGGTTATTAAATACTCAGGCGATATCTTACGTAAGCAAGTCAAATCTAACGCGACACGGTGATTTTGTACACTGAGCCTGTTTCACCACCTTCTGATAAGTATCGGATAACTATCTACACCTTTTGTCTTTGTCACTTGACATAAAGTAAGAAAGTGACAAAACTTACGTTTAGGCTATCCAACACTTATCAGAAGGTGGTGAAACAGGTCGTAAGTACACTTTTAGAATGTAGGTTTACAAGTAGATATACAGAAGTGAGGCAATCACTTTGCAGTCGTAACTACATTGTGATTTCAAACTTATGGCACCATAGACCGCATGAAACTTATGTTGTAACCTAAACGGTCATCAAACAGTTTAAAACGAGGATGTTATCGATCAACACCCCATTACATAAACATAATCAGAACGTTCGGAGTAAATGGACTTCAATCAAATTAATAGGTCCACTTGGATGTAATTATAACGATTTATTTAATAGACGCCGGAACCGAGTTGGACGAGACACCTGGGACGGTGAAATTAAAACACTGGTTGTCTATAAAGCCTCCTCTTCACAATCGGCGACTGTATAGATGATATCACGCGTGCAAGATCGTGTACGGTTTATCGCTTGTATATAGGTTTCTTGGCGTCGCAGTCTTGCGTCGCTTATATCCACGTAATGGGGGTGGCACAATGTTGACCACTCTCCACTGTCATCATCATCATCATCATGATCAACCCATTACCGGCTCACTACAGAGCACGGGTCTCCTCTCAGAGTGAGAAGGGTTTTGGCCATAGGCTACCACGCTGGCCAAGCGGATTGGCAGACTTCACACACCTTTGAGAACGTTATGGAGAACTCTCAGGCATGCAGGTTTCCTCACGATGTTTTCCTTCACCGTTAAAGCAAGTGATATTGAAATACTTAAAACGCACATAACTCCGAAAAGTTAGAGATGCGTGCCCGGGATCGAACCCACGACCTCCGATTAGTCGTCCTAACCACTAGGCTATCACAGCTTTTTTCTCCACTGTAGTCCGTATTAGTATAGTCAGGTTTTACTCTCCACTGTAGTGTCTAGAAACTCCCAACGTCCAACGATTCTTCGAACTGTGTCCACGGGCCACGCCCATTGCCCCTTCAGCAACCCGTTGATCTATGTCGCTGACTTATGCCCTTCTACGTATCTTCTCATTACAGATTTGATCACGTAGAGAAGCTCCGAGCATAACTCTCTCCATCGCCCGCTGTGACTCTGAGTTTTCTTATGAGGTCCATTAAGTTAGCGACCATCATCCCTTGCAACACGCACTGTTCGAAGACTTTGCGCACTGAGTATTTTGGATGAAAAGACATTCTCAAAGTGTTCAGTAACATAATTTTGCTATTCCGGGTAACTTGTGGGGTAAACATAAACCTATATAAAACGTATATAACATATATAAATATACGTATGAGTATCTACGAAGACTTTGTCCTGTAACAACGAATTATTTTTACGAATTATTTTTACAAAATTCCTTCGCAGTACAATAATTGTGTGACAGATAATGCAAAGTAATATAACGACAAAGAGCGCAGGTGTATGGAATATTGCCCGACCGAAAGTGGGACCTGCAGGCAATTTGCTTTATGCCGGCTTATTATCCCCAGCACTGGCTAGTGCTTACGAGCTGTTAGTACTGAGTGCAAGAGGAAAACAAGTAGGTAAGTATAAATTAAAAATTTAAAAAACCCCCGACATTCGCCATTTTGTGGCGGCGGCTATCTTGGATTTTCAATAGTGCTATTCTAATAGTCAAGCCCTTTCATTTGATACCCATATTAAGTGAGTTGTGAAAAAATATGTAATCCGCCATTTTGTAGCGGCGGCCATCTTGGATCGATTTTCATCAAACATAGCTAACAACACTCTCGACTAATTTAACTTTCAAACAAAAAAACCGCATTCAAATCGGTCCACCCGTTTGAGCGCCACAGGGGAACAGACAGACACAGACACACACACATACATACACACACACACACGTACACAGACACGTCAAACTTATAACACTTGGGTTAATTAAAGACCATAATTATGTTAAGGTACTACAAGTTTTAGAATAGATTTACCTATACAATGCCGTGGACCGAGATGCCTCGTTGGTCTAGCGGTCAGCATGTCCCACTGCGTACCACGAGGTTCAGGGTTCGATTCCCGGATCGTGTCTAAAAAATTATTAGGTACTTAGTAGGTTGTAGTTTGTACCTATTGGATTTTTCTGTCCTGAAATCCATCATCATCTCAACTAATAGACGTCCACTGCTGGACATAGGTCTCATGCAACGGTTACCACAGAACATGTTCTTATGCCGCTTGTATCCAGCTGCTGCCAGCGGCTTACTTGAGATTGTCTCTATCCCAGTGGAGTGTGTTTTAACGCTGCATTGGAAGAATTAGGGGACTTGGTTTCTAGTTCTATAGTAAATCTTAATTTTCTATTAAAGTGAGACACACAAATACCTACACTAGCTAACGTAGCACATTGCAACATTATTAATTTTATTGTCAGTACATATTAGTCTATTAACACCACAGAGTAGTGTAACTACAGAGGCGCAGGTGCAGTGAATGGAAATCAATTAATAAATTTTATTGCCTGACCAATACGGGCCCCAGGAGGTAATTTGCGTTAAGCCGGCTTAATAGGCTCTGCAGTGTGCCTAGCCTGTGAATTACAATCATTTGTTTTGTGCTAAGGCTCGATTCTGTGGGGGTTAACAGTAAGCCCTCATACGCATTAGCGGTCAACCGCGTAGGCGGCTGACCGCGCGGCTAGCCTCTTCATAGAATTTCGTCGCAGTTTAGTGCGTACAAAATGAGCGGTTGCATATAAAAATATAAAAGCGGCCAGCCGCGCGGTCAGCCGCGTACGCGGTTGACCGCTAATGCGTATGAGGGCTAAGTGGTAGAATATATAAGAAAATATGGCTGTTTCTGGTTCCGAGTTCACAGAACACCTAAAGAGTAACTGTCCGACGCTAATTGTCAGTCTGCCTGCGCCAAGCGGTTGAGGTTATGGCTCCTGACAAAAGAGTTTAAAACAAAAACCATGACTAGAGAAATATTTCATGTTGGTTTATAAAGTAAATTCCTACTAGTTGTACTCATACTGAATAATGTAAAAAATTACCAAACATTTGGTTGCGGTCAGGAGAAATGCCCGAATACCTATAATATTTTAATACTTATTGAAATTTCCCCACTCTTATAATCTTCCCTGCGCCTTCTGCAGAGACGTCAAAACAATTCCCGGGCACGCGTCAAAGGCAGGTTTTTACACTTTAAGGGACAATACAGGGACTCAACCCTAAAGACGATATAATGCGCGTAGGACACAGTAGTGTTTTCTGGTAGGATTCTACCCCGAATCTGCCTGACCACACTTCAGCCGTAATCTGCCGCAAAGCATCCGATGCGTTCCGGCAGCGAGCTGAAGAGCCAGTCCCTTTCGTCTGCAAAAGCCGGCAATTAGTGCCGAGCATTAGTGGTTCCTCAGGTGCTGCTAATCTTCATGGGCGGCGGTAATCACTTAACATCAGGTGACCCGCTTGCCCGCTATTCCTATAAAAAAAAGGTAATTATACCAACCAGAGAAAAATAATGTGTCGCTATGATACAATACGTCATAGAAAAGTATAAAAACAATAGACAATCCATGATACAAATCTATTTTTTACAAAGGTTTTCGAGATGATCACTTGATCAATGCCCTGCTGAATTGGCTGTTAGGTATAATATTATTAGCAAGGCCTGTCTCGTTCTATAGAACGATCATTTTGGTCTAAGTTTTTCAGTAAAGGAATTGCTCGCACATTCGATTACTAGGGATAATAATATTAAAATGTGTAGCAATTTTTACCGTATCGCAAGAATTGCGACCTGTTTTTTTTCTCTTTTCTCGTTTTCTGTATACTTAAGTAAGTAGTAAGACTTTGCACATCTTGGCATTGTTCATACATTTCGAGTAACGAAACACTGTTCAGTGTATATAATATTAAGTGAATTTATAAGAAGTATTAAAGATTACTAGCTGATGCCCTCGACTTTATCCGCGTAGATTTAGGTATTCTCCTGGAAACTATGATTTTCCGGGATAAAAAGTAACGATGTCCCTTTCTAAGGTCTAGTCTATATCTGTACCAAATTTCGTTAAAATTGGTACAGTGGTTTAGGCGGTAAAGCGTAACAAACAAACAAACTCACTTTTGCATTTACTCGTACAATATTATATTTACGATGTTTATACCTATGACCTTTCCAAATTCAGTTCCGTTGAACATCATTTTCATCATTACCTGTAGTGTAGCCAATTACAAGTAAGCAGTAGGTAAAATAATTAGATGGTGAAACATCAAAAACACGAAACCCGATCTCCCGCCGGGTAGAGTAATTGGGAACCCAATAACTCGTATTATTTACTTCAACGTAAAAATAGAATTCGATTCGGCCAAATATTATTAACTTCCTGTTCAAGTATATTATGTACCTACTCACAAGCTTCGTATTTACAAGTATAGTTTGGAATTCAAGCTTAGTGACCCGTCCCAGCTTCGCACGGGTAATTACTAATTACCCACTACTGTCTCACCATACATTGTTTTGTTATATATTTCAAAAGGATTAGGCAGCGTTTTCGATGAAAGCTCTAATTTCTTAGATTTTTTTATATTGTTTCGTAAATATTTCAAGGTCATCGGTGTTATAGTTCAAAAATTACAGCCATCCCAACTCTCAGTATTTCATATACCTATACCTAACTTGGAACCCGGATTGTACAGAAACCTTTGAACGTCCAGGTTATCATCTGGGTTACAATAAAATTTGTGTTTGTCTGTTTCCGAAATGCTGGACCGATTTTAATGGGACTTTCACTGTGAAAACCTTAGTGATGGGAAAGAGCTATTAAAAAATTAATACTCATTACTGTGTAGTTCCATTTTAAAACGGGACTTTTAAAATGGAACAACCTCCCTCCGCCCTGCAGAAACCTTTTAACTATCAACTGTTTTAAGCATAATTATAAAAAGTTTCTCTTAAACATACAAAAACTAGAATAACATTACCAAATTTAATTTAATTTTTAAATAATTTTTAATGATTTAACTTATTTTAATTTTAAAAAATAACTTTTATTTTGTTTTTTATTTTAATTGTAAAAAATTAAGTTTTAATTTGGTTGATTATTTTTTAATTTAATTTAATTTAGACTGACCTCGAGAGCCTATTATTATTATTTAATATTTACTAATTTATCCTTTTACCACCCATCTTTTTATCCATCCTTTTACAACCATAATATTAAGTAAATACAATTTTATACATGTATATTTACCACATTTTACTTTTATTTTTCTTCTATTTATGCTTTGCACTTTCTTTTTAATAGTTTGCTAAAAACTCATTACAGTTTATGCCATTGACGTTCGTATAGGCAGTCACTGAAAATCAGCGTTGGGACACCTGGAATCTCAGATGCGTTTCCAAACCGGTCTCCAGTCTGAGAGGCCCTGTGTTCCAACACAAGCTGAGTGACTTACCTGTTTGTGGCATTGCACTGCTGTACAAGACAAATGTTACACTAATAATTATATTTTAATTGTTATACCTATCTTATTTTAAGTTTTGTACAAGTGCTCTACTACAAATAAAGATTTTCTATTCTATTCTATATTCTATAAAAGTATGAGCTCAAAGAAGAAACTTAGGAAAAACAAAGAGTTCCCGCGGGATTTTTAAAAACCTAAATCCACGCGGGCGAAGTCGCGGGTATCCTCTAGTAAAACATAAGTCTTGAATTATTTTTGTCACAAGAAAAGCACATCTTTTTATTTTAATAGTCCCGCGCCCACTGGAAGTGACTTTGAGGCAGACGAATGGGCGACGACCCTTATTGAAATTTATCTTTGCCTAAATAATAATTGTTTTTAAATTGCCATGCTCTTTCGTATTTTCTAATTGTCCAAACGAAATATCTTTTAATTAGGTCGCTAATTATACACATAATTAAAATTAAGTAGACGACGTTATCTTTTAACAAAACCTACTTCATTTTAACGTTGAGTAGCACAATGCCCGCGGCTTCATCCACGGAGATTGAGGTTTTTCAAATATCTCGTAGGAATACTTACTTCGGTTTCTGATGGGGGCTATGGAAGTATTGAATATGGGTATGTCTATGTGTATTATATGTATGTATAACTAGATGATGCCCTCAACTTCGTCGGCTTGGATTAAGATTTTTTAATCCCTCGGGAACTCTTTGCTTTTCCGAGATTAAAGTAGCCTATGTCCGTCCCCGGGATGTAAGCTAACTCTCTACCAAAACTTCATCCAAATCGGTTTAACTGTTGAGCCGTGAAAAGCTAGCAGATAGACAGGCAAACACTCTTTCGCATCTATAATATTAGTGTGGATTTTGTGTTTGTGTTAAGTGGTTGAGTCGTTAATAATAACAGATACCTAGACATTTTCGCATTGATAATATTAAGTCTGGTTAGAATGGATTGTCACCGCGAGGCCACGTCTATTTCGCAATAGCGACAGCAGAGCCACAATCTTTCTGGCCTAAAGGCAAAATCTCTTGTTTTAGTAACGTAGACAATTAATGGTTTCCGAGGAGGTAAACTGAATAAAAGAACCCGTACCAATCACTGCCACCATACACCAACTGACAATACCTACTCCAAGGTGGTCCGGATGAACTTTATAGCAAGTTTTTTGATGTAATAAACACTCAGTTTACTTCCATCTTTAAAATTATAGAAAAAAGATTGTTTAAAAATCTCAAATTTAGTGACTGGGCAACTGTTGGCATTTATAAAAGTAGAAACAAGTTATTTGACTTGTATGCAGAAAAACAATATAACTATACCCCTGCGTTTATTGAATATGTTAGAAATTATTCCAAATTATTTCGAAATGTTTGCATACAAGCAAAATCTCTTTACATAAAACAGAAAATCATTCACTCTGATAATAAAATAAAAGCAACGTGGGATATCATCAGTAATGAAATGGGGAAACATAAAGTGCATAATAATAAACTGGAATTAAAAATTAATAATCATATTATTGATTCTGATACAGATATTGCAAATACTTTTGAGAAGTTTTTCCAAAATGTTCCAGTTACCACGACTAGTTCCCTAAATTCCTCGCCAACAGAAGCCTATAGTATTTTAAAGGGCAATGTTTCTGAGTGCAATGTATTATTTCGATTTAAATACGTAACCCCATATGATGTTATTAAAACATTTAAGTCTTTACAACACAAAAAAACAGGAGACTTATGGGGAATATCAGTAAAAATAATCCATAATATTATTATTGACGTTATTGCACCATATCTTGCTGTTATTTTTAACAAATCCATAGACTCGGGATCATTTCCTGACCTAATGAAATGTAGTAAATTAATACCTCTATTTAAATCGGGAAGCAAAAGTGACCCAAATAACTACAGGCCGATCTCGATTCTACCAACTCTCAGCAAGATATTTGAGAAAATGATGCTCAACCAACTGCTTTTGCACTTTAATTTAAATAAATTACTTCACTCTGAGCAGTATGGTTTCACTAAGGGTCGTTCTACAACCGATGCGGCCGCAAGGCTGTTACGGCATATTTTCGATGCATGGGAGAAATCACAGAATGCCATTGGTATTTTCTGTGATTTGTCAAAAGCATTCGATTGCGTTGATCATGAGACTCTCTTACGAAAATTAAGCCACTATGGTATTAAAGAAACTGCACTCAGTCTTATTGCCTCTTATCTCAGTGATCGCATACAGAGAGTATGTATCAATGATGTTAAGTCGTCCGGATCAGCCTCAGTAATGGGTGTTCCCCAAGGCTCTATTCTGGGTCCATTCATGTTTCTGGTTTATATTAATGATTTACCACATTTTGTCAAAAATGCTTGCGATATTGTACTATTTGCTGACGACACGTCTTTGATTTTTAAAGTCGATAGGACTAAGGACAATTTTGACGATGTAAATAATACATTATCTCAAGTTTCACACTGGTTTACTACAAACAATCTACTTTTGAATGCAAAAAAAACCAAGTGTGTCGAGTTTCTATTGCCCAATACAAGGGTTACTAGCAAAAATTTAAAGATAAGTGGTGAGCCATTGAAAACTGAGGACACAACTGTGTTCTTGGGAATAACCCTAGATGCAAAGCTTCAATGGGGCACCCATATAGCAACACTTGCTGGCAAGCTCAGCTCTGCTGCTTACGCTGTTAGGAAGATTCGACACATAACAGATATAGAAACTGCAAAAATTGTTTATTTTGCATATTTCCATAGTATTATGTCGTATGGACTCATACTATGGGGTAAAGCGGCTGATATTGAAAAAATTTTCGTTTTACAAAAAAGGGCAATTCGCGCAATTTATAATTTAAAACCGCGGGATTCCCTTCGAGAGAAATTTAAAGAAATAGGTATTCTTACGGTAGCTTCTCAATATATCTATAACAATATAATTTTTGTTAGGCAAAACATTCACAGTTACATTAAAAAGTGCGAATTACACGACAGGCAATTAAGAAATAGAAATAGGCTCGTGATTCCTCAGTTACGCCTCAAAAGGGTCCAAAGGTCATTTGTGGGAATGGGCGTAATGTTCTATAATAAAATTCCACAAGCAATCTTAGACTTGCCTTTACACAAGTTTAAGAACTCTATTAAAAATATGCTCATAAAAAAAGCATATTATACAATTGAAGATTATATAAATGATAAAAAAGCATGGAGCAATTTCTCAATGTCTTAAACCGAGTATTTGATTATTGGTGTTCAATTCGATGCTTTGATCATGGGTAGCCTAAGTATGTCACGCTCTCTTTAAACATTTCTGTGGTGGTGTCGTGTGGTGCGGGTTGTTACGTTTCCTCGAATATGGTTGAGCGAAGCAATGGCTGGATCATGCGTCATGCTCGTGAACGAGTGCCACCGTCGGAAATGGGGCTACTTTTGCCTGCCCTTCTTCACATGTGTAGAATTGTAAGCACCATTCCGAACCTGTGGTAGATTCATTTGTCGATTCGTAAACGCTTCCGAAAGTTTATCTGAATAAAATTATGATTACTTATATAAATGATAAAAAGGCGTGGATTTTACTCGTTCCAGCAATGCGCGAGACGGCAATTCAATCATGTACTTACCATAAAATTGTTATATTGATATTGTAAATTTGGAAAAGAGCAACCGCCGAGTTTCTTGCTGGTTCTTCTCGGTTGGAACGGCATTCCGAACCAGTGGTAGATTCATCTGACTATTCAAAAGCACTTGTAAAAGTTTATTTGAATAAAAAACTTTTCTATTCTATTCTATTCTAAACGAGTTTTAAAATTTTGTCACTCTCCACAACTCTATCCACCGCAACTTTTGCAAAATTTCAACAGGGTTTGATTCGTTTTTCGCATATAAGCCAAGATCTTCTTCCGAGTTAAAAATTGGATAAATAATGGTACTTAGGTATAACAATACCTAAGTAAGTAATTAACATTAATCATGATTCACATTTTAATCACAGCGACGTATCACTTTATGCATTATGTCTTATCTTAATACAGATGATGAATTATAATTAAGGTGCAGTAATGATGATCGTAATTTTATTTTATACTGCCTAGTTTAAATTTTTTTGAAAAGTCAAAACTACATTGGAAAAAATTACGTCCGAAAAACTTTAGGACTCTTTTATGTTCATATAGTTCCTTTTTGCTGTAATGCTGACCGCATTATATCCAAGCCGAAATTAGACATTCAAATTCACCATTGTTTATTTAATCCTACGTCATAAATTAAGAATTTGTACATAATGAAATATGTACAAAATGCTCGGGGTTCATCTAACTAAAGCTGTCAATAATAGAGTCTCTACATTCGTTCGTTCGTTCGTTTCAACCAATGGACGTCCACTGCTGGACATAGGTCTCTTGCAAGGATCGCCACAGCACACGATCTTGTGCCGCCTGATTCCAGCGGCTACCAGCGACTCGCTTGAGATCGTCTGTCCATCGAGTGGGGGGTCTACCTACGCTTCGTTTGCTGGTGCGAGGTCGCCATTCAAGTACCTTGGGACCCCAACGTCCATCGGTTCTTCGTGCAATGTGCCCCGCCCATTGCCACTTCAGCTTCGCGACTCGATGAGCTATGTCACCGACATAGTCCGACACCGACCGACATGTCTGGTTCTCCTGCGGATCTCCTCATTTCTGATTTGATCCCGCAGGGATACTCCGAGCATAGCTCTCTCCATCGCCCGCTGAGTGACCCTGAGCCTTCTTATGAGGCCCATTGTTAGCGACCATGTCTCAGATCCGTAAGTCATCACTGGCAACACGCACTGTTCGAAGACTTTCGTCTTCAGACACTGAGGGATATTGGACGAAAAGACATCTCGAAGTTTCCCGAACGCTGCCCAGCCGAGTTGGATTCGGCGGTTGATCTCTTTCTCAAAATTGGACCTACCTAGCTGGACCGTGTGTCCCAGGTATATGTACTCGTCTACAATTTCGAGTGCTGAGTTCTCAACAATTACCGGGTGGAGCGGAACATGAGCATTAGACATGATCTTCGTCTTACTCATGTTCATTTTTAGGCCCACCTGTTGAGAAACTCTGCTGAGATCATTGAGCATTGTATTGAGGTCTCCCAGAGTCTCTGCCATCACGACTATATCATCGGCAAACCGTAGGTGAGTGATGTACTCGCCGTTTATGTTGATGCCAAGTCCGCTCCAGTCCAGAAGCTTAAAGACGTCTTCCAACGCAGCGGTAAATAGCTTCGGGGAGATAACATCTCCCTGACGCACTCCTCGCTGCAATTGGATTGGCCTCGTAGTCTGGTCCTGTATACGAACTGACATAGTGGCGTTTTCGTACAAACACTTCAGCGCTTGGATGTACCGATAGTCGATCCGGCATCTCTGCAGTGATCTCAATACAGCCCAAGTTTCCACCGAATCAAAGGCTTTCTCATAGTCCACAAACGCTAAGCAAAGTGGCCGGTTATACTCTTCGGTCTTCTGTATAACCTGCCGCAGCGTATGAATGTGGTCTATGGTACTGAAGCCTTTTCGGAACCCGGCTTGTTCGGGAGGCTGGAAGTCGTCGAACCTACGAGCGAGACGATTCGTAATGACTCTTGAGAACAACTTATAGACATGGCTCAGCAGCGAGATGGGTCTATAATTCTTCAGCAGGGTATTATCGCCCTTTTTGAAGAAAAGAACCACCACGCTTCTGTGCCATCCCTCTGGCGTTATGCCCTTGTCGATGACGGAATTGAACAATCGCTGAAAGTCTTTAAGAACCGGTTTTCCACCTGCTTTCAGGAGTTCTGCTGTGATTCCGTCATCACCTGGCGCCTTGTTGTCCTTAAGTTGTTTGAGAGCCATACTAATCTCGTATAGGCTGACGTCCGGGATATCTTCGGTATAGTGTCGGGTCAATTTGGCTCTGGGATCTTTAGCCAAATCTTCAACAGGCTTCTGTGTTGACGTGTACAGCTGTCCGTAGAACTTCTCGACCTCTCTCAAAATCTCAGGTTTAGACGAAATGAGACTACCGCTGTCGGTCTTCAGTCGCGTCAGCTGGCTATGACCGATAGACAGATCTCTCGCGAAGACTTTTGAGCCTTTGTTTCTCTCGATCGTATCTTTAATACATTCTGTATTATAGTTACGTAAGTCGCGTGTTTGCGCTTTGGAGATCTGCCTATTAATCTGCCGGTAAGCAGACGCATCTGCTGAAGACTGCAGTCTCATTTCATGTCTCTGTTCCATGAGACTGAGAGTATGGTCTGAGAATTTTTTGGTTCTATTTCTACGGTGGGTCTTAAAGAACCTAGACCCAACCGCATGGACAGTTTCCACCAGCCTGTTGTTCAGTTCGTCCACAGAATCGCAATCTGCCAGGCAAGCGAATCGGTTTTGCAATGCGAGTTGGAAGCTCTCGGGGTTCTGGATATGGGCACGAGAAGGTCGGAGCGTTGACTTCATCAGTCTGGCCCTTTCAAGCTTTATGTTGAGATTCAATGTGCCTCTTACCATACGGTGATCGCTGCCGGTTTTTACCCTGTTGATCACAGAGACATCATTGAATACATGCCGTTTGGTAGACATGATGAAGTCAATTCTCATTTCTCAGAGTCTCTACATAGTCTCAAATAAAACAAATCACTGCAATGATTTAAGTAGGTGCATTCTCGTTAACAGCGATTTAGTTAGATGATGCTAAAACTCCAACATTAATCCGATGATTGATTAATTACTAAAAATTCAAATCCAATCAACTTTGTCATTTCGTCGATATCTTAAATCATCAACGATAACATGATAATTATGTAAAACAGGATGTTTCACATATTTCGATGTGAAACAGTGCACGATACGCTCTCAATCATGCATCGTTACAGTTTTTTGGTTCTGCTCCTTTCTTACAATGCACTGTGTAACTCTGAAGAATGTGTGACTTACAATTTTGAAGATAACCAAAAAGTTAATTTCACAAACGCAAATTGGATCTGTCAAGGATTGTGTTCTTGGGATGTCGGCAAATACTCTTCCTTGTCCATAGACAGCCCTCACAGAGACAGCAGCACCTTTATATCGCCGCGGACAACTTTAAGCTGTATTTCTTCTTTTAAGTTCTCGATAACCGCTTCGGGAATATTCGAAGTGAATGTGTATATGGAGCCGGCAGAGAGATCGGACCAGATAACACTTTTGGTGTTTAAATCCCTCCTCGGTACGAATGACGTAACAGTTGGCAATGCCGTCCTTACTCCAAGTGATGTCAACTTTGTGCCAGGCTGGCAAACCATGAGGGTGAACATTGTTGGTCACGGCACACATGAAGGATACGTGAGTATTTTTACTGTCTTTACTTCGAGTTTGTTCACCTTGTAAATTTTTTTTTTTGAGAAAAAATATATATACACACATCAACACTGTCTAGGGATATTCTGATTTTCTCAATTTATTCAAAATTGGTTATAACTAACATACAATATGTATATATTTTTGTAAAGCCTATTTATCAGACTATCTTTTAGAATAAAACAGAATTAGTTTTTTTGTGTAAATAATTTTTTATTAAAATAAAGACAAAAAGTGAAATGATGGTAAACTTAAGGATAGATGTCTTTTTAAGAAAAAATATAATTTTAGCAAAATTATCAGGTTTTTTGCAGTTACGTGAAAAATTATTTAAAATTAGTAGTCAGTAAACCACCCATGGACGTTAACCACGGTCCTACAACGGCTTTTCATGTTTTGAATCAAGTTATCAAAGTCTTGCTGTGGGATATTGTCCCAGGTCCTGCTAAGATGCAAAAAAAGTTGCTTTGCAGTCGCAATGTTCGGAGGAAAACTCCTCAAAGCCCTTCTTTGGAGCATGTCCCATGCGTGCTCTATGGGGTTTAGGTCTGGTGATTCAGCGGGCCAGTCTAAGATCGACACATCGTGCTCTTGTAGCCAGCTGGTCACCACTCGCGCAGTGTGCGAACGGGCTTTGTCGTGCATGAGCGTGAAAACTTGGTCCATTTGCAGTCGATGGGGATAGATTATTGGTGCTAGCACCTGATTACGGTATTTTTCAGAAGTCATGGTGTTTCTGATCCAAACGAGATCTGTTCTTCCATCGATACGAATTCCCGCCCAAACCATAATTGTTTTGCCGTGGTATGGCTGGACTTCCTGACGGTGTCGCAAACGGTTGTCACGACCAGGAGCTCGCCATACACGTACTCTTCGTAAATCAGGATGAAATCCGAATCGGGACTCATCGGTAAACAGCACTACAGACCACTAGTTATCTTCCTAGAGCAAATGTTCGCGAGCCCACTGTAATCTTCGTCCACGATTTCCTCTGCGTAGTGCTGGAGTACGAAGCGGCCTGCGAGCATGAAGGTTAGCCTCGTGCAGTCTTCTCCTCACAGTTTCGTCACTGACAAGCAAATGGTGGTCTGACTGGAGCCTTTAAACCAACTGCATGGCTGTAGCATTTGGTTATCTTCTCGCGGTCATTTGCGAAAATCGGTCCTGTCTTCGGGCGGTTATGCGCTTCTCGCCTGGGTGCCGTTCAGCCACTTCACCAGTGGTGCAATAACGTGACCACAACCTTGATATCACGTTTTTTCTTGTTTCAATCGCCTCGGCAATACTTCGTTGAGGAGCCCCAGTTTGGAGCGTACCTACTGCCCTTAACATTTCGTCTCTTGTTAAATGGCGCCTCTGCATGATGCATACAGTTGCATAAATTAGAAATTAACCAATAATTTTCATTGAAACTTTCATTTGATACAAAAATATACCAAAAACTGGGTTAGGTCAATTGAAACTTTCGAACTTCGCTACAATTATGCCGCACAAATCATTTGTTTTCAATTTATTTTTTCAAATTCAAATTTAGAATCATTTAATATGGTCTACAAAATAAGCTTTCATTAAAATAATTTAAAACCGATTAATATTTTTCGAGTTTCAGAACTTTATACAAAATATCCCTAGACATTGTTGATGTGCATAGTAGTACATCATTTTGCTTCTTTTTTTGGCGTTTACGTATATTATAGTTATTTTAATACAAACATTAAATCTAAATTAAGTAAATAGTTCACAAAATAAACTAAAACTAAATTACAAAATAGGTAAATCTAAAACTTCATGCATTCCATTGCAGCAAAGCATCTTGCCCAAGATGCTGGCAAAACTGCCCCTTTGGATGGCCTAATTATTGTTAGGCCAAGGGAGCCAGCTCTTAGGTACTCGATAGACTCGATGAACCTTTTTGATAGTTCTTCAAAAAGCGCACGTACCCCTGAACTCCATAGCATTTTTTCGCACCTCCGCACCTTTAGTTGGCTAAAGGCATAAACAAGTTTTAATATTTGCGTCTTTGCCCTTATCTTATTTACTCGTTGTTGTGATACATAAAAACATTACAAGATACAGTTATTTCTTTGGTAGAGTCTACATAATATATAAAAATATTCATAGTACCAACCTTCATCCTAAATATCAATATACTTAATAGTAGAAAATTCCATAACATCAAAAATCATTATTGTTTTTCTTCATAAATCTAATTCATCATCATCATCATCATCATGATCAACCCATTACCGGCTCACTACAGAGCACGGGTCTCCTCTCAGAGTGAGAAGGGTTTTGGCCATAGTCTACCACGCTGGCCAAGCGGATTGGCAGACTTCACACACCTTTGAGAACGTTATGGAGAACTCTCAGGCATGCAGGTTTCCTCACGATGTTTTCCTTCACCGTTAAAGCAAGTGATATTTAAATAATTAAAACGCACATAACTCCGAAAAGTTAGAGATGCGTGCCCCGGGATCGAACCCACGACCTCCGATTAGAAGTCGGTTGTCCTAACCACTAGGCTATCACAGCTTTAAATTCTAATTAATTATTACATTAATACAGCTTTAAAATCTAATTAATTATTATTAATTCTTTCAATAATCTTTGACGCCACAAATTAGGCATCACGCATAGATAGTTTGGAATATAATTACGATTAGAGGACTTGTATTTTTTTTTTTTCGTATTTTTTTATTCATATTTAAGAGTAAATTTAAATTATTATTCATTTATTTAAAAAAAATATTTAAGAGTGTACTCGTATAGTATTTGTGTCAATAATAGATTTTTAACCAACTTTTTTTTTATGTTATTTCAGATTACACTCCTCGGTATGGCTTCTGAATCATCAATTGTATTGGTGGATTCATTTCGACATATTGCACCGACTTACGACAAAGACTCGTGTATAATATATCCAGATGACAAACTAACTACAGAAGTGTCTACGGAAATAACGAAGACATCAGTTACAACTGAGAAATTGACTACAACAGCAAAACCAAGTACAATGACAACTCCGAGAACTGAAGTACCAACTACAATAACTGAAATACCAACTGCAATAACTGAAATACCAACTGCAATAACTGAAATACCAATTACAATAACTGAAACAACTTCTAAAGCATCAAGTCCAGTTACATGGCCTATTGAAACAAGTAAGGTTGAAATAACTGAAACACCTGATAAACCAAGTCCACCAATTACAAGACCTACAAGTACGGTTGATTTAACTGAAACACCTGATAAACCAAGTCCACCAATTACAAGACCTACAAGTACGGTTGATTTCACTGAAACACCTGATAAACCAAGTCCACCAATTATAAGACCTACAAGTACGGTTGATTTAACTGAAACACCTGATAAACCAAGTCCACCAATTACAAGACCTACAAGGCCGGTACAAATTACAACTGAAAGAGTAACTACAAATACACATGAAACGACTACAAGAGGTACTACACCAAGACCTCCTACTGAAAGGCCGCGCCTCTCAGTATCTATTTTGCTTGTAAAAATAAAGAAATTCTTCAGATAATTTGCAAAGCTTATCCATTTCTGAATTGTTACCAACTGCTTATCCATTTCTGAATATTGTAACAATTGAAAAAGGTTTTCATGTCAATAAACAATATTTTGTTATACTCTTCAAATTATATAATAAAAGTGCAATTAAACTCTTGTTTGTTATTCAAAGATCACTTCAGAAGGTGGAAGGATCACACAAAAGAGGCGACTTCAGACGTGAGCAGAAGATTAATATCGGAACTGACTGGCGACATAGCTTAGCCGGTAGGGTGGTAACTAGCCATCGCTAAAGCCTCCCAGCAGACCAGACCAGAGACAATTTAAAAAAATATATAGAATCCCAAATTGCCCCTGCCCGGAATCGCACCCAGGACCTCGCACTTATAAGACTACAGCGCTCACCACTGCGCCAGGGAGGTCGTAACGATCTAACGATTGTTGGTTTTTTGACGAATTCAACGATTTACGGATACAGGCCAGGCCACAAGGGCCTGAGCTATCGTGTTTTTAATTTAACTTTGTTACAATTTTCCTTCAAAACCGGCCAAGTGCGAGTCGGGCCTCGCTCTTTTAGGGTTCCGTACATAATTATGAATAACTAGCTTTTGCCCGCAGCTTCGCCCGCGTGAATTTCGGTTTTTCAGAAATCCTGAGGGATAAGTAGATTTCTGGTTCCCGTTCCCGCTCCCTTTTCCAACCTTTATACTTACTTAGGGAATTTTTTATCTCCATTCAAAATTGCAGCCAAATCTGTTCAGTAGTTTTGACTGGCCCGTTGGCGCGGTTGGCAGTGACCCTGCCTTCGACATACATACGACTAAAACAAACTAAAGAAATAAAAAACATCATAACCCCTAATAAAAACAAAATCTCCGATTCAAAATAAAAATTACGAAAACGCACGCAACAAACGCAGTACACATCCGCACGCATTAGCTCCCTCGTTCGAAATGGAGATTGGAATTGGATTGGAGCATGCACCCTCTTCACCGCACCCGCCCGCCGCGCGGCGGCGTACCGCCGCACCGCGTACGCGGCCGTCGCGCGCAGCGAAAATACCTATCAGGGCGTTTTTTAACATAGGTACTTACCGATTTCAACACAACTCCTTTTTTGAAAGTCGGTTAAAAAAGTAGCCTATGTTACTCCTTGGTTAATCCTCTACTTGTCTGTGAAAGTCCCGTCAAAATCGGTTCAGCCGTTCCGAAGATTAGCCCGTTCAAACAGACAGACAGACAGACAAAAATTTTAAAAACGTGTGATTCGGTTATGGTATCGTTCAAATAACCATATGAGCTTAATATGTGGTAGTTATTTCGAAATTACAGACAGACACTTCAATTTAATTTATTAGTATAGATATAATATTTTGGGTGTAAGAAATATTTAACTGGAAATTGAAACCCAAAAATTGTTCGTTTGTTTTGGTCACAGCTTACAAACTACTTTATGAATCGTTGTTTTCAGTATTTGTTGTTTAAATAGAGTAATATGGTGCGTAAGCGAAATCTCAGGAACTATAAAACCTACAAACTTGAAATTTGGAAGGTAGGTTCCTTTTAGGGGGTGAGTATCAGCTAAGAGCTCAATTGTACGAAAATCTCCTCCTAAGGGGGTGAAATGGGGGTTGGAAGGTTATATGAAAGTCCTATGTTTTTAAAGTTTGAGGTTTGAAAATCGGCTTTTAGTTAACTAGCTTTAAATAATAAAAAACTATATAACTAAGTTATTTTGAAAAATCCCGCCCTTATAAGTGGTAAAATAGTGGATGAAAGTTTGCATAGGAAAGTTTTTATTATTGTTATTTTAACTTACAATTTGATAGGTACGTTCTTTGTAAGGTCCAGACATCAGCAATGAAAAGGTTTTGAGAAAATCCACACGAAGGGGGAATTGTGGGATGGATGGTTATATGAAATTCCTATATTTTTGAAGTCAAAGACATGAAAAACAGCCTTTTTGTTAGTAGGTTTAGAATTACTTTCAAGTTATGGGTCAAACATTTTTATTATGCCACAAGAACCCCTAAGGCCATAGTGGGATGCAACGGGATATTGAGGGGGGTGGTCATATTGAGGTTGTTTCAACGGGATTCTTTGAATCTTCGCTTTAATAAGCAAATGCCTGGAACCTGCTGGAGACAGGCGGAGGCGATACCGGGATTTTTTTTATTTCGTGGGAAATCAAAAATTCATCGCGGACGAAGTCGCGGGCAATAGCTAGTGTACATATATTATATGTGTAATGAAATTTCATATTCCTAACTAGGTTTAGATTTTGAGATAGCCCCCGTCACAAAAATGGTCTAAAACTAACAACTTAGATGGCCCCCCATTTCCTTATTTTTTTAACAAAAAATTAAAAATATATATATTCGTGCTCTACTCAATAAGTTCTAAACAATAATACCCCACAAGCTAGGGTTAGAAAAAAAATCTTTTTTTCGGCTCCTTTTTCATGTATGGGAGCCCCCCTGAAAAATAATTTAATTCAATTTCTAATTCAATATTTAGTTTTGGGTTAACGTCTTACACCAAATACCATAATTTTAGGTTTGTAACTCATTTCGTCTATGAGCTAGAGACCTGTGACCGGTAAGACAGACAGACAGACAGCAGAGTGACATTAATAGGGCTCCGTTTTTACCGTTTAGGTACGGAACCCTAAAAACTACTGAGTTGATTTTTATGTAGTTTTTGGCATTACACAGGCACTGCCTTAGAGCAGGTTCTTAGATAATTATGTTTTTCAGGTTACAGGCAGGCCACAAGGGGATGCAAAAGTTCATCGTGGATGTTTAAAATTTTAAATGTTTCTAAATTATTTCATATTATTTAGATCTAAGTATAATATTAATATGCAGTATTCTATATTAGGTACATAATTATTCCAAAGTACTAATTATGCGATCTTCGCTAGATACACAATAGCTAAATATCCTACTTCCCAATATTTATGGTGCTAAGATATTAAGTTAAAGATTAAAACTATCTAAGAGGACAAGACATGCTGATTTATAGTTTCATTATCCCAAGGGTTGTCGCTAGAATATAAATCTTGACTTCGTCGGAAATTAATTACGATGCCGTGTAAATCTCGTTTTATCTTCGAATTTTAGTATTCCGAGGCCTTGAAATTTTCTTACGTCAAAGTAGGTAAGGCTATAAAATATGCTATCCTACTCGGAGTTAATCAAACGGAGGGTAAGTGAAGGGCAAATTCAGACTGCCAAATTCGGTCACCTATCTAGTTTCTGACTTGTTTCATGTTTACCACAGGCCATTGCCTAACCACAACCCCGACACTTCATGGAAGTTAGGAGGATGCTCGATCAGGTAACAACGGTGCTCAAAGTCCTCCATGGAAAGATTAATAACCCATCGCTGCTCGAACAACTGTAGAGGCATACAACCTCTATTGATGACCGTTAGCTGGCAGCCTACAAAAGAAGAAAAACTAAGCTGTCATTTGGAACGCAGTAAAAATCTGCTTTGGTGCGACCAGCCGTGAACACATTCAACCCAAGGCAGTCAGCCGAACATCAAGTGATACTTACGTTTTGTACCACACTGTACCATACTGTACCACACTGTACCACACTGTACCACACTTTTTTTTTTTTTTGCGTGGTGTAAAAGCTTTATGGCTACCCCTGTTCTTTGGGCAGAACGGGGGTTATGTGGGACTCCCCCCGAAGGTAACCACCCGGGGGTATCATCATCATCATCATCACTAAAAACCACCACGGCATGTCCCACTTACTGACTGTGCTGGACGCCTGGGGAACCCGTTGTATACGTCCCAGGCGTCTGTCAGCCGCCCCAGCCAACTGCCGGATGCCTGGGACGTATACAACAATGTAACACACTGTGACCCATACGCTACGGCTGGGCATTGGGCAACTCAATTAAATATATCTACTGATACGACCAATGTAAATATTACATAATATACAACGTTAGTTTTACTTTGCGCAAAAACCGAAACACGTGTCAAATATTTTTACATTAACAATATTTATACAAAATTTCAAAAAAATATAATGAAAAGTAACGAAGTTATAAGCTTGTTATGTTGCGTCGTTGTCCTCGAAAAAAATTGACACCGCAAGCCGTCGCCGCAGCGACTTGCGATCGACGCGAGTTGAATGACCGCCGTTGTGTGCCGTCCGTCAGCTGATGCGCGGTAAATCGTTGTGTCTAAGCTTGTAGGATTTCAAAATATTTTTGGACAAAAATATAACACTATACAAAAATGGTTGGATTCGATTTTATTACTGACTAGCTGATCCCCGCAACTTCGTTCGCGTAGAAATAAGGTTTTTATATAGGATCGGATCCCATGATTCTTTTATGTACCTAAACTAAATGTAGCTTAAGTTACTCCTTATAACATTAAAAGTTCCATTAAAATCGATCCAGCCGTTTCGGAGATTAGCTGGAACAAATAGACAGACCGACAAACATAAAATATAAACGCACACCAGTTTAAAATAAGCCGTACGTTCAAAGATCCGGGTCCCAAGTTATTTGAACCCAATAAATGTGTGTCATTTCTGAACTAAAAAACCTATGACCTTGAAATATTTACGGGACAATATATAAAGTACTACCTTTCTAACAAAAAAAGAATAAGTGAAATCGAACGACGCGTTAATGAATTACAGCTAAATACACGTTTTAACTTTCATCCCCTCTCCCAAGGGAACCGTGCTGAATTTCGGGATAAAAAGTATCCTATGTCCTACCTCGGAGTATAAACTCAAATCGTACCAAGTTTCATTTGAATCCATTCAGTAGTTTCGGCGTGATGCGCGGCCAAGATACAGACAGACAGACAGACAGACAGACAGACAGACAGACAGACAGACAGACAGACAAAAATGAAAAAAATTGCAGTTTTGGCTTCAGTATCGATTATAGAGTGCCCTCCAATAAAAATTTTCAAAATATCTTCAATGTACAGAATTGGATCTGTTACATTACAGTTTTATTATATTACTAGCGGTCCGCCCCGGCTTCGCCCGTGGTATATATATAGCCTATAGCACTCAAGGATCACGTACATATCCAATGGTGAAAGAATTTTTGAAATCGGTCCAGTAGTTCCTGACATTAGCGCGTTCAAACAAACAAACTCTTCCGCTTTATTATATTAGTATAGATAGATTCTGAACAAACTACTTTCAGGTTTTGCGTAAAGTAAAACTAACGTTGTATAAGTTGTAAATAATATGGCTGAGTTTTTGTCATTGGAGTCATCCACCAGCTACACAACTATCACGGATACTGAGTGCTTAGTCTCAGTTTGGAGCGCTCCAAAACTTTTTAGTATACTATGTCTATAAGTATACTATTGATCGAATCACCATAACTTCAGAGTAAAATGGACCTAAAATAAGAGTCTTTGGGTTCATTTTGCTCTGAAGTCATTTGTGATCCGATCAATAGTATACTTCTAGTATACTTTTAGTTTTGGAGCGCTTCAAACTTAGACTAAGCACTCTGGTACCGGATGGCGGGAACAGGCGTATCAGGCGATAAAACCCGTGCCAATAGTCTCAGTTTGTTCAGCTCGAAAACGTTACTATTGATCGAATCACAATGGCTTCAGAGTAAAATGGACCTAAAATGGTTTACATTAAGGTTTTATTTCGCCAATACATTCAGCATTCGAAAACAGCCAGTACCCCAATCAGAAATGTTATAAAATAAATATTCGAAGTATTGAATTAGGACTTTAAAATAAGTGTCTTTGGGTTCATTTTGCTCTGAAGTCATTGTGTGTCGATACTTGAATTTTGATCATCGTTGCCACTATGTACAAGTATAAATAAAGAATTTAAAAAACCCCTGACCTTTGTCATTTCGTGGCGGCGGCCATCTTGGATTTGCATAGAGCTATTCTACTAGTCAAGCCCTTTTATTTGATGCCCATATTAAGGGAGTTGTGAAAAAATATGTACCTAATCCGCCATTTTGCGGCGGCCATCTTGGATCGATTTTCATCAAACATAGCTAAGAACACTCTCGACTAATTCACCTTTCAAACAAAAAAAACCGCATTCAAATCGGTCCACCCGTTTGAGCGTCACAGGGGAACAGACAGACACACACACACACACACACAGACACGTCAAACTTATAACACCCCGTCGTTTTTGCGTCGGGGGTTAAAAAAACCTAACAACACTCTCTACTAATTCACCTTTCACACAAAAAAAACCGCATTCAAATCGGTTCACCCGTTTGAGCGCTACAGGGGAACAGACAGACACACACTCATACACAGAGACACGTCAAACTTATAACACCCCGTCGTTTTTGCGTCGGAGGTTAAAAAAGTCGGCATAAGGCCTCTGTTCGCCGTGCCCAGAGCGCGTACAGTGGCGCGTGCTCGCTGTCCTATCCCTCGCGCTCTCTCAGCGATGAATGCTGTCCTCGGTTTCAAACCCGAGTTCGATGTGTTTGCTGATGAATGGAAGGTGATCGTACGAACGTGTCTGGAGTTTTGGGAGAAGTCAGTGTGACTGTGATTATAAAACCTATATCGAATTGTAAGTGCTCTTGTTGTTTACTTATTCTGTTTTTAACCCCCGACGCAAAAACGACGGGGTGTTATAAGTTTGACGTGTCTGTGTGTGTGTGTATGTGTGTGTGTGTGTGTGTCTGTCTGTTCCCCTGTGACGCTCAAACGGGTGGACCGATTTGAATGCGGTTTTTTTTGTTTGAAAGGTGAATTAGTCGAGAGTGTTCTTAGCTATGTGTGATGAAAATCGATCCAAGATGGCCGCCGCTACAAAATGGCGGATTACATATTTTTTCACAACTCCCTTAATATATGGATATCAAATGAAAGGGCTTGACTAGTAAAATAGCACTATGCAAATCCAAGATGGCCGCCGCCACAAAATGCCGAATGTCGGGGGTTATTAAATTTTTAATTTATACTTGTTCCTAATTAATTAGTGTAAGTGGCCTGCGCACCGTTCTAATTATCACACTAATATTATAAAGGCGACAGTTTATGTGTGTGTGTGCGTGTGTGTGTACGTGTGTGTGTGTATGTATGTTACTCTTTAACGCCACAACTACTGAACCGATTTGACTAAAATTTTGAATTTTTTTTGACGCTGGGAAATGCATTGACGCACACCCTCCGGAAGCTCTACAGCGGACTGCAATGCTTCCGGAAGATAGTGTGGGACTCAAGCAGGCCGATGGCCAGAATACCCACTAAAACCCAGCGATGTTCCTCCGTGTCGCCTGGTGGCTGGGTTACGGGTACACTTGCGCAATCATCCGCGACCCAGCCGGCGCCGTCCGCCGAGGCAGACCCTCCACCGGGGGACCTAAAGGCCCCCTAACACCGTCTGAGGCGCACCAGGAACATAATGGTGCGCCTCCCGACCCGAGGCGTCTCAACGGGCGACGGATACACCATTCCATCACCCGGAGTTCCTCGCTAGAGGCAACCCTCGAGAGGGCCACACCCGCAGGCGACCCTCAAGAGGTTCACCCCTCGTGTAATTTTTTATAGAGGTTTTCTTCCTCGCGGCCCCTCGCTCAGTGCGTGGGGCCCCCGGTTCCGCTCAGTGCGGATTACGGGTTGCCCGACGGTGGCCGAAGCCAGCGCCCACCGGCCAAAAAGACCAGCGGACCCGCCGCGCAGGGCGTTTCCACCCCCTCCTGTAATTTTTTAACGAGGTTTTCTTCCTCACGGCCCGAAAGCCTCCCCCCCAATTGTCGCCGCCCGGAGTCTCCACAGTCCACTCTGATGAACAGAGAAGTACCAGGATCCTCCAAGCGGCAACCCCCTGCTGGTTTTGGTCCGCGCCGGGTTTCCCCGGTACCTCCCATATCTGGGAAGCGTTCCCCCATCCGCCACCGGGGGGACGCGCCCGATGGGGGACCAGCAACCCCACACGGGAGATAGATTATGCCCTGACTTAACACATAGGCATTACATACCTACCTACACAATTTTTATCCTGAAAAAATCCACCGTTCCCACGGGATTTTGAAAAAACCGAAATCTATAGCTGCAGCTATAGGTAGATTACTATAGCGAACTTCCTTGAAAGTACGTATAAAGTAAAAAAAGGGAGCGGGAACGGGAACCATATACATACGTTCTCCGTTTTACACTCTCGATTTGAATATCAAGTGCACCTAAGAACAGTTTCAAACAGCAGAGGAACATCAAACACCGTCTGGAGCAAACTGAATAAGGCGCGCGGTTAAATCACGCCCTATTCATATTCAAATTACTCATTTCAGAATTGAGAACTTGAACAGATCTTGTAAGCGCCACGACGCACTACGCTTTTTCCCCGCGGGCGGTTGTAGGTACTTAACTATTTTTTTTTTGAAGTGTTAGACGTCTTATTAATCGATGACCGCTTCATGCATGAAAAAGCATGACTCATTGTCACGTACCGCGGAACGTACGGCGTAACACGTAGCACGTAGCGCGGAACTAAGAGTTCGGCTTGTGACGCATCTATCTCTCTTTGTTTTTAACCCCCGACGCAAAAACGACGGGGTGTTATAAGTTTGACGTGTCTGTGTGTGTGTGTGTGTGTGTGTGTGTGTGTGTGTGTCTGTCTGTTCCCCTGTGGCGCTCAAACGGGTGGACCGATTTGAATGCGGTTTTTTTTATTTGAAAGGTGAATTAGTCGAGAGTGTTGTTAGCTATGTTTGATGAAAATCGGTCCAAGATGGCCGCCGCTACAAAATGGCGGATTACATTTTTTATCACAACGACCTCAATATGGGTATCAAATGAAAGGGCTTGACTAATAGAATAGCACTATGCAAATCCAAGATGGCCGCCACCACAAAATGGCGAATGTCGGGGGTTTTTTAAATTTTCAATTTATACTTGTCTTTAATAAAACGTTATGACGTAAAATTATCGTCCGTAAATCGACTTTACAGACAACCATTTTTTTTGAAGATATATTTCTTTAGGCGCATGCAAATAAATATAACTCCTTACGCCTGTACCTAAGTACACACCTTTTTTATTCAACTACAAGTTAACTCCTGCAATTTCACCTGGTGGTAAGTGACGAGGCAGTCTCAGATGGAAGCAAACTTTATTATAGCCATACCCTAATTGGTTTCTACGCAGCATCGTACCAGAACGCTTAATCGCTTGGCGACACGGCTTTGCTGCTAGGATGGTAACCAGCCCCGGCTGAAGCCTCTCACAAGACCAGACCAGACAAAATTTAGAAATGTTAAAATCCCAAATTACCGGAATTCGAACCCGGGACCTTCCATCACATAATAACTGTAAAGTAATTATGTGGTCGCATTGGAGCAGCTGGTCTAAGTTCTAAACAGCTTTACTACTAGTCAAACTTTTGCCTAACGACACCGGTGGTGTATTAATCTATCTATCTATCTTCTATCTACTACATATATAAAAATAAGTCGGGTTTTCCTTCCTGACGCTATAACTCCAGAACGCAGGAACCGATTTCCACGGTTTTGCATTCGTTGGAAAGGTCTCGGGCTCCGTGAGGTTTATAGCAAAGAAAAACACGCGAACGAAGTCGCGGGGGTCAGCTAGTCTATCTATCTATCTTCTATCTATATTTTAATATAATAAAACTGTAACAGATCCAATTCTGTACATTGAAGATATTTTGAAAATTTTTATTGGAGGGCACTCTATAATCGATACTGAAGCCAAAACTGCAATTTTTTTCATTTTTGTCTGTCTGTCTGTCTGTCTTTCTGTCTGTCTGTCTGTCTGTCTGTCTGTCTGTCTGTATCTTGGCCGCGCATCACGCCTAAACTACTGAATGGATTCAAATGAAACTTGGTACGATTTGAGTTTATACTCCGAGGTAGGTTATAGGATACTTTTTATCCCGAAATACAACACGGTTCCCTTGGAAAAGGGGAAGAAAGTTAAAACGTGTATTTAGCTGTAATTCATTAACGCGTAGTTCGATTTAACTCATTCTTTTTTTATTTGAAAGGTAGTACTTTAAATATTGTCCCGTAAATATTTCAAGGTCATAGGTTTTTTAGTTCAGAAATGACAGACATTTATTGGGTTCAAATAACTTGGGACCCGGATCTTTCAAGGTATGGCTTATTTTTAACTGGTGTGCATTTAAATTTATGTTTGCCGATCTGTCTATTTGTTCCAGCTAATTTTCGAAACGACTGGATCGATTTTGACGGAACTTTCAATGGCAGATAGGTGATGTTATAAGGAGTAACATAGGCTACATTTATTTTAGGTACAAAAAAGGATTATGGGATTCAATCCGATCCTATATAAAAGCCTATATCCACGCGGACGAAGTCGCGGGGATCAGCTAGTAATATAATAAAACTGTAACAGATCCAATTCTGTACATTGAAGATATTTTGAAAATTTTTATTGGAGGGCACTCTATAATCGATACTGAAATCGAAACTGCAATTTTTTTCATTTTTGTCTGTCTGTCTTTCTGTCTGTCTGTCTGTATCTTGGCCGCGCATTACGCCGAAACTACTGAATGGATTCGAATGAAACTTGGTACGATTGTAGTTTATACTCCGAGGTAGGACATAGGATACTTTTTATCCCGAAATTCAGCACGGTTCCCTTGGGAGAGGGGAAGAAAGTTAAAACATGTATTTAGCTGTAATTCATTAACGCGTTGTTCGATTTCACTCATTCTTTTTTGTTAGAAAGGTAGTACTTTATGTATAGTCCCGTAAATATTTCAAGGTCAGGTTTTTTAGTTTAGAAATGACAGACATTACAATCCTCAGTATTGGGTTCAAATAACTTGGGACCCGGATCTTTCAACGTACCTACGGCTTATTTTAAACTGGTGTGCGTTTAAATTTATGTTTGTCGGTCTGTCTATTTATTCCAGCTAATCTCCGAAACGGCTGGATCGATTTTAATGGAACTTTCAATGTTATAAGGAGTAACTTAGGCTACATTTAGTTTAGGTACATAAAAGAATTATGGGATCCGATCCGATCCTACATAAAACCTATAAACACGCGAACGAAGTCGCGGGGGTCAGCTAGTTATAAATAAAATACCTGTATTTTGTTTTCAATAATATAATTATTCAACAGTTATCAAATTCCAAGGTAATTATTAACTAATCTGACACAATTTAATATAATATTTTAACCTATTTTACCACATTTTCCTCATGTTCCACGCCACATGGAGATAGAGTTTTTAAATCTCCTGGAGATACAGGATACTTATGTTTCAATAAAACAAAGGTTCCACGAGAAAGAAGTCGTAGAACGCTAGTTTTACATTAATAAAGTTGGAAAAAAGTCTTATTCCCTGAGACAGTGTACCTACGTATATTTTCCACCAGATAAGTAATTGGAGTCAATCTAAATGGTCTTCCGTTTTAACATAACAGCGTCAGGATAAAGAGGTTTACTTTTTTCACCCACGCGGCTCAGTCACCCGACACAAAGACGGATAAATGTGATGCACTCACAAATACTTTGGTTCCGTAACTTTACTGAGTAAAAAGAAATTGTAATATTAATTTTTATTATACCTACTTGTGGATAAGCTAGAATTAATAATGTTAGGATAAGTTAGAATAATTAATTAACTAAGAGCGCCAGCTCGCCGACAAACTGGCCCACCAGTTTGACGAGAATTAAATGTAAATATTGTTGTATGTACATCTTATTTGAAAAAAAAAATAAAAACAAAAAAAAAATAAACGAATTATTTATTGATCGTTGTGCATTTGAAAATTCGATGAAATGAAAAAGCGACACCATTTTATAATAGTGAACCATTAGTAACCAGTGTACCGGGGGGTAGAAGAGATTAATTGAAATTAAATTAAATGAAAAAGGAAGCGCACGGTAAAATGTTTATTAAAAGGTTCAAATAATAAATCGGTAAGTCGGTACAAAGTTTTACCGCGGATAACTAGTCGGTAGGTACACAAGAAGGGTAGTGGGTTTATGTTGATTCGGCCTTGACTTCTGTGGTAGTATAATTATACTCCCCTTGTGTAGTAGGCCTGGAGGTAGTGGGTGGCCCTGGAGTCGAGGAGTCCAGCAGATGTTGTCCGTGGGATCCCAAACGGAGCTGGTGCGTGAAGATGGTGGTGGGCGGTGTGGTAAAGGCCCAAGCGCCCGTGCGATGTCAGTGCGGAGCTGGTGACAAGCTCGAACAATACTGGTACAACGCTCGTACAACGCTCCTGGAATTGATAACCAGATTCGGTTATCGACTGGTATCTCAATCCGTCCTGGATCCACCCACGGCCCATGTACGACACAGGGAGGTATAATTGCGTGGTAGATTTGCCGGTAGTGAAAATCCAGAACGGAGTTTACAATATTTATAACGAATTTGTGGCTGAAGGCCCAAAAGAAAAGAAAACAATAATTTTAATACGACGATGTAATGAAAATGAGGGACTACTCGTTCAGGAGCATTTCAGATGTTTTTGTCACTAAAAGGTTTGCAAGCTTTAAATACACATAGCTGCGTTATAGTTTAGACATGTTAGAGTATGCATAAATAAATAATACAAATAAATGTTTATAAATAAGTGTAAATAAATATGTCGCCAGTGATGACCAGAGATGGACCAGGTGACGACATCAGAAGGCTATTCTAGTATTATCATTATTCATTATCAGGATAGATCCAATTACATTGCTGTGGGCGTCACATGGGTACGGGCCTAATTGAGAAGCCTTCTCATTAACTGACACACTAACTGACTAACCCTACGCCTACCTAGTCGGTACACCACCTCCCCTTTACCGAACCTCTTCCGACCAATCTAATCTACACGACACACATCGCACGATACCACCTACTTTGTACAACACAACCTATATAACACAGTACACCGCACGAACGAAGCAGCGCTCTCGTCGAGAGCCCAGATCGGAATGTGTCACACGCGCCACCGCTCTCTCTCTCTTACAATAAAATGTTGGTAGTGGGAATGACGTAATGGCGCAACGCTAGGACCATTCACACTACAATATCAACGAGCCGACACGGCCATACTGACATTCGCACGTCCCCGTGCGACTGCCAGCGTCCAAGGATGTCTACAAAGAACAACACACAGGTGAAGTACACCTCTAAATACGCTCGCCCATCCCTGACACTTCACTGCTTCTAGGTCACCTCCGTCTGTCATGTATCAATTGTCAATCATCACATCAGCTGTCAATCGCGTCAACCAACCACCATCTCATGTGATGACGTATAGCAGACCCAACCAGTCAGTACTTTAATCTGTCAATTGCCAGTCATCACTTCAGCTGTCAATCGCAATACACATCTGGAAGGAGTGTGTCCTTTCAACCAACTCCCTTGAGTCTGGCCCGGACGACACTTCCTTACCAGGATAGACTCAGGAACCTAATATAACACCCAACCAGTCAGTACTTCAATCTGTCAATTGTCAGTCATCACTTCAGCTGTCAATCGCAATACACATCTGGAAGGAGTGTGTCCCTTCAACCAACTCCCTTGAGTCTGGCCCGGACGACACTTCCTTACCAGGATAGACAACATGAAACACACACAACTAGTCAGCGCCCTTCACTTGTAACACATGGTCAAAGTCATCGTCATAGTCAAAATAATAATCACAGTCAACCCATAATCTGCTCAAGAACGTCGACCCATATAGGCCAGTCCATTTAATTAACTACATACATCACACACGCACACGTCATTTTCCCTGCCAAGTCCCGAAAATGGCAACACTTATCTGATTAGGGTGCAATTGCTATCGCAAACCCTCAATCAAATATCACGGTTAAAGTTACTTTTACAATTACAGTTTCAAACTAAAACGAATCTACCACTGGTTCGGAATGCCGCAACCTAGCGAGAAGAACCAGTAAGAAACTCGGCGGCGTCTAACTTTCTAACATAACTGATCAAAAACTACTTCCCGTAAACGCAATCCTATTTCTTTAGTTCCAATCGTGTAAACCATTTATCATTTATCATATCATCATCTTGATGAACCATTTTAAGAACTTCAACCTCTTTACGGCTTTATCACAACCACGTTTCGAACTTGCTTACTTTTGAACATCGATGAAGGTACCTGGACAACAGAATTTGGTTAGCAACCAAAACCATTTGTCAAACTAATCACTCATCTCAATAGCGGGTATTTAATTATTCTGCGAGTATTTGTAGAACTTTACTTTCAATTAATCACGATTTTTTTTTGGTTTTTGTTTGTTGGTTTTTGTTACTATTTTAGCGCTGTCAGTTGTTATCGACATAGAACTGTCCGCCGACCGGCACGGCCAACCCTGACATTCGATCGTCCCCGAGCGACTAATAATTATCCTCAGTAATCGGTAGATCAGAGATCACCAGCCCCACTTTAAAAAGCCCTCAAAAACTTAGGCGGCAAGCCAGGCCCCTGAAGCTAACCCGGTTTCTAATCTAAACACTAGTTATAGTTAGCACCACATAAACGCGCAATTTGATCTGATATAATCGGTAACAATGTGGCTGATCAATTCTCGGAAACCCACACACAATCGCTCAGTACCGTCACGCTTTTATTAACTAAAAATTCCTAGAAAAAGGTGAACAATTGAGTTCACATTTCCATTTGGGTCGGTTACCCGCATATAACATCTCGCTAATTTTATCACGAACCACCTGCCGTAAATCAAAGGCGGTGCATATGACGCTAAACCGTTTTACGAGGATTCAACTAAACTAATCTTAAGTTTTCCGGTTGTGACCCTTAAACGCGGTAATCCGTTAATCGAGAAATCCGAGTTTTCGTTAAGCAATGACAATAGTCGCGGTTTATCCTCATCTGGTATATCCGTATCAATATCCGAAAACTATTTTACACATTGAAATAGAAAAAGTATCCGCAGTCATTGCACAACCTGCCTTTGAAATATCACGACTTAACGCAAAAACTCATCTAAACTAAACTGAAACAAAAATTTGTAAAGTGGGTGTGTCCATCAATTAAAAATTTCACATAAAATTTGCAAGGTACTATTAACACTTGAATTTTCAATACCGGTAATGTTAACGATTTTATTATAACGCACACTCGATAACCTATTCGCAATACTTTCTTTAACGCAAAGAATCGCGACACCGAAATCTTAACAAAATGAAAATGACTCGCACACAACACCGGTTCAACAAAGCTTTGGTACCACGAAGGAGACCGATAGACGCAAATGCAGTTAAAGTCTCCGGCTCATCAATTTGCCCTTCAGATCCCACTTCTGATGTCGCCAGTGATGACCAGAGATGGACCAGGTGACGACATCAGAAGGCTATTCTAGTATTATCATTATTCATTATCAGGATAGATCCAATTACATTGCTGTGGGCGTCACATGGGTACGGGCCTAATTGAGAAGCCTTCTCATTAACTGACACACTAACTGACTAACCCTACGCCTACCTAGTCGGTACACCACCTCCCCTTTACCGAACCTCTTCCGACCAATCTAATCTACACGACACACATCGCACGATACCACCTACTTTGTACAACACAACCTATATAACACAGTACACCGCACGAACGAAGCAGCGCTCTCGTCGAGAGCCCAGATCGGAATGTGTCACACGCGCCACCGCTCTCTCTCTCTTACAATAAAATGTTGGTAGTGGGAATGACGTAATGGCGCAACGCTAGGACCATTCACACTACAATATCAACGAGCCGACAAATATTTGAAGGTAAGTAACTAACATAAAATGGTGGTGATGCAACTAATGATGACAACAATAATGATTTTATATTTATTTATAGCTAGCACTGAGAATGGGAAAATTTTCAGCGCTAGCTATAAATAAATGGCTGTGACATAATAACCGATAGATAAACAGACAGTTAGGTAGACAAAAGGATCATCAAGGCTCCTTGATAAGCCAGACCGCGGAATCCCGAAAGGGAAAGGTAAGTAAGCAATACAAATAAATAGCTTCATGAATAATGCCATCGCGTTTATGTGGAGGTGTGTTGCTCTCCGACGCTCACGCAGACTTAAACTCTCGTTCTGGTAATGGCAGATAGTTTATGTGGTGGCTCCGTGCCCGTGGTAAGGTGATAATAACCATGGGATAGACTGCCTCTTTATTTGTTTGTGCCTTAATTTTATAACCGGCGAACATTTATGCTCATACATATATTTTGTATGTATGTATGTATGTTCATAATACTGACTTACATTTACTTCAACTTAGGGAAAAATGAAAGTTTCATCAAAATCGGTTCTGTAGTTTACAAGATATGGACTGTTAAGTGTGTGGTGAAGTCGGTTTAACTTTAATTTTTTTACATTACTTATCACTTGTTTTATGTTTTATCTACACCCATGCTTTAAATCCTCTATTAAAGATTCTGAAACAATTAGCTTATTGCCAACATTAGAACACCCAATGTCGTAACAACCATTACATCATCCAAACGAGTGTTGTAATGAAATTCATTACAACATTACATCATCCGTTTTCAACCCCCGACACAAATACGACGGGGTGCTATAAGTTTGACATGTCTGTGTGTGTGTCTGTCTGTCTGTTTGTTTCACCGAAGCGCTCAGGTGAAGCGAGTGAAGCGATTTGAATGCGTTTTTTTGTTTGAAAGGTGAATTAGTCGAGAGTGTTCTTAGCTATGTTTAATGAAAATAGGACCGCCACGAAATGGCGGATTACATATTTTTTTACAACTCCCTCAATATGGGTATCAAATGAAAGGGCTTGACTAGTAGAATAGCACCATGCAAATTCAAGATGGCTCCAATACAAAATGGCGAATATCGGCGGTTTTTAAAATTTTTAATTTATACTTGTTAATGTTAGCAGTAAGCTAACTGTTTCAGAATCTTATAGAGGATTCATATTATGGGTGTAGATAAAGTCTTGTATGCAACTGTTGATAATTAGGTATTAAAACACTCATGTGATACTATTATCACATACATGATAAACCCACATTCATGTTTTAATACCCCTTATTACACAACAGTTGCATAAATAACTATTATCACTAAAAATAATAGATGAAGGCAATTTATCAAGCTATATTAATTTGTGCACATTTGTCATTAAAACTGTTTCAATCTTTCATCGGGCTTTGCGCTAAAATTAATCATCCAGATATTTATTAATGCCCCTAATTATTTATACAAATGGTAGTTAAATTAATCATTTTATAAAATACTATCTCTTTACACCCTATTCGCCTTGAGACTCGTCGTGTCTTATAATAAAATGTGTGAGGGCGTTATTCTTGAACGCATCGGTTATTGAATGTGCTTAGGCCCTTTTTAATACCTACATTGGTACTAATTCAGTTTTATACCTTGTATAACTGAATTAGTATTTGACCCTTTTTTTATTCAAAGCTAAAACTGCTCGAAAAAATAATATAATGAACAGTAGAAACAGAATTCAAATAGGTATATACATCTTTAAAAATTACGAACTTACAGAAGTTAGTTACAGATAAGTACTTATACGATGCCGCGTAGAAACGGATCAGGGGTACCTACGGGTTTTATAAAATCCGCCTTACCTCGTCCAGGTTAGCCAGCCTGGACCTTAGACTACACCATCACTTACTATCAGATGAGATCTCAGTTTAATTTGTAGATGAATAAAAAACGAGTAATTTACGCCAATTTTTGTCCCGGAAATATTAAGGACTCCTGTCTAAAAATTAAAAACAAGATTTAAGACACAACATAATTTACTTATAGGTTGATCCATTTTTCCGGTCTCCGCTGAACCGATCTTGATGAAATTTGGCACAGTGATAGCTTACATCTCGGATACGGATAGAATACTCTTTATCCCGGGAAATCAAAGAATTCCCAAGGGACTTTTAAACAATCCTAAAAGTCGAAATCTTCAGGTCTTACCCGTGATACTACCAGTGGTCCTACTGGTATCCGACTCCTAAAGGGATTAAATAGGGGTTGAAAGCATGTATGAGATTTATATGAATCCACGTAGATGAAGTCGCGGGCATCACCTAGTATAGGTATAATTTCGCTAAACAAAGAAAGAAGAGAAATATGTCTCTGTGGTGTTGACACATTTTTCTCCCGGCTGAAATTTTTTTTTGTCCCCAAAGAATATCGCAGGAGGGCCCCGTCCTTTGTATTTCGAGTAATAAAATCTTGTGTGTCCGACGACTGTCCCACGGCCCCTTTAGTGGCTGTAACTTTTCTTTCTTGTCACCGATATATTTTATTCCTCTATAATTTACTGGGAACAGGCCGAGGGGCGACCGTTAAATGTAGGTTATGACTTGGTCTAGTCCCTTTAGTAAGCGTGGTAAAAGTCAAGCTTGCTTCGATAAATTCGGTCGTATTTTGGACAATTTTTGAAGTGAAAACCTCTTTAAGCGCGTTGAACATTTTGTTTTTTTTTTTTTTTTGTTTTTGTTGATACACATATAATCATTATCACATTAATAGGTTAGCTACACAATATTTTATGCTATCGGAGGACGCTGGCTTCTGCGATTTGATACATTGGCCAGCGGCCCCACATTGCATATGAAAATACAATAGATGATATTATTAAAAATAAATAATAAGTACCTAATATTAATTTTTTTTTTTTTTTGGTGGTGCTCCCTCGTCGGGTGGCGGGTGACACATGTTTATATCTACTATAAAACAAAATATAACATACATTCTCATAATAAAATACATTATATAGAACAAAATGTAACATAATTAAATTACTAAATTGTTAAATGAATAAATTGGAAATATTAAATAGTGTAAAATAGTGAGATCGGTGAACACTCACCATATGGTGAGTTAGCAATATTGACTCATCAATTAGGCCGACAAGCGACTTGTATCTATACTAGCTAAAAAAGAAAAGGAAAATAATAATAATAATAATAAAAACTAAATAATTTTACGTTAATAAAGACTTAATAAGTTACACTAATAATGAAAATAACAATAATAGAGACTTAATAAGGTAAGATTAATAAAGACTATAAATTATGATAATAATGTAAATAACAATCTGGTATTTTTGTGGACATCAACCCAAATGTTAAATTTAACTTTGGTTTAGGTGCTTGATTTGTCTCAAGATGTATGTCACGAAAGCGGTGAATGACTTTAGAGCCGAGGATTTGGTCATCAGTGCCAGAAGTTGGAACGGCGCCACTGAACATTTTGTTTCATTTCATTTCATTTCATTTATTTTATCGTTTGACTGTTACAATAATAGATCTTAAAATTAGGTATAGTAGAAACAGTCTACCTCTGACAGGCATACGATATAGTTGTAGAGAGATTTATACGACATTTTGAAATTTTACAGAGGTCACATAATTTTAAAATTATGTGACCACTGTAAAATTGTTGGGTGAACAAAAATTATGTAACTCGCGTCGTTACCGAACGCTTTCCATGAACTAGGTATATATATATATGCCTCGTTGGTCTAGCGGTTAGCACGTTCGACTGTGGATCACGAGGTCCTGGGTTCGATTCCCGGGTCGGGCCAATAAAAAAAAAATGAGGTTATTGGGTTTTCTGTCAAGAAATTCTCAGTGCCAGCCCGGAGTTGGAAGTTGGCGGTGTTAGATACACCCCCGTGCCTCGGAGAGCACGTAAAGCCGTCGGTCCTGCGCCTAATCTCTCTCCGGTCGTGTCGCATTGGCGTCCCATCGGACTATGAGAGTGAGGGAATAGAGAGTGCACCTGTGTATGCGCACACACTTGTGCACTATAATATCTCCTGCGCAGATGGCTAGTCTCTGCCTCGGTTGAGATTGGCCGCCGTGGCCGAAATTCGGTCAGGAGGACATTATTTATATACCTATATGTACTTTTTGGGTGAACAAAAAGCATGAACGCTTCCAGTTTTCACATCTATCTGTATCTACACTTCTAAAAGTTACACGAGTTCAAAGATTTACATAAATCTTTGGGCCCGAGTAATTATACGCCCCTGACACTTTACATTGTCAATCAGTCTGTAAAGCAATAGTTTCATAGGGTTCTTTCTCGAAAATAACTACGGTTTAGTATCTCTTACACTATACAGGACTTTCCTTTCATTAGACCCTTGTTTTGTACGTTAACCCGTTAGAAGGTGACATAAGCAACACAACATTAAAACGAACCTTAATACTAGGAGATAGATCCTAAAATGGCGTAAGCAACTTCACAGTCACTACTAAATTCGTACTTTCTATGGAGGTACAATATGGTAAGGTAAGTTTTATGGAGACGTGGGTAAAGGGAATTCAAAGCTCCTAATTATTGATATAGAAAATGAAAGATATAGTAGATAGTTACCTTTATAAATAAAACAGAATTGTCGGTCGTGTAATAATTATATACTGGACCTAGTAACGTAAGGCGCCATAGCGAAGGTACTGGGATTAATTGTGTTAAATTATTATATTGGCATAATAAACACCCCGACGCAAAAACGACGGGGTGTTTGTTTGAAGTAGGTATCTGTGTACCTATATGTGTGTGTCTGTCTGTTCCACCGTAGCGCTCAAACGGGTGAACCAATTTGAATGCGGTTTTTTTTTTTGCTTGTAAGGTGAATTAGTGAAAGATGGCCGCCGCCACAAAATGCCGAATTACATATTTTTTACAACTCTCTCAATATGGGTATCAAATGAAAGGGCTAGACTAGTGGAATAGCACTATGCAAATCCAAGATGGCCGCCACCACAAAATGGCAAATGGTTTTTTTTTATTTATACTTGTGTCGTTTATACAATACAGCGGGTTAGTTTAGTGGCTATCTGTCATGCCCACACGGCACACGGCACAATTTACTTTGCGATGTCGCGTTGCTTGGGAAAAAACACAAATGAGGTCGCTCTCGATTGTTTATGAGCCTGTTCTTGATTTTAATAGAGGTCAGTGGTCCAATCTAAGTGACGTATGCTACAGACCCGAGCAGAGTGTAGAAATCACTACATAGTATAAAACAAAGTCGCTTTCTCTGTCCCTATATCCCTATGTCCCTATGCCCCTATGTCCCTATGTATGCTTAAATCTTTAAAACTACGCAACGGATTTTGATGCGGTTTTATTTTAATAGATAAAGTGATTCAAGAGGAAGGTTTATAAGTAGAAAAATTGGACCCGGTAGGTGGCGCTAATAGCGGGCAGGACGACGTCTGCCGGGTCCGCTAGTAATAGACATAATTCAGTTACTTGTACCTCTATCCACAACGAAGTTACAGGGTCGAAAATAGCCTGAATTGCTTCGAGAAACGATATAACGATTAACCGACTTCAAAAAGAAGGTTCTGTTTTGACCCTATGTATGTATGTAAGTATGTATGTACATAATATTATATTCGCAATTATTTCAAAAACTAATGAACCGATTTTGATGATTTTTTTCACTATCGTAATCTACATAGATTCAAGAAGGTTTTGTCATATTTAGCACAACATAACACACCTAGTTATCATTCTTATGTACAAAGTTACACGCATAATTGTATCCATACTACTACCATATCATCCATGTCACTAATATTTTTGATTGACTATTGTCTGCGACCTATTTGTCTGAATTGGGGGACCGGGGTCAGTTTCCACCACTACAGCCTTTTTTAACGTCCCACTGCTGGGCGCAGGCCTCTTCTCTCATAGGAGAGAGGAATTTTAGAACTTAGACCCGCCACGCTGCTCCAATGCGTGTTGGCGGACTTTAACGACTATTGTCACATGATAGTGATAATAACCGGGACCGACTGCTTAACGTGCTCTCCGAGGCACGGGGGTGAAAAACCACCAATTACCTACCAACTCCGGGCTGGCACCGAGAATTTCTTAACAGAAAAACCCAGTACCTAACAATTATTTGCCCGACCCGGAAATCGAACCCGGGACCTCCTGAACCGTGGTTGAATATGCTAACCACCAAACCAACGAGGCAGTTATTTCGTCAGAAGTCAGTTTAATTTTTCCTAAAAAATAGCTTGTTTCGTGTTTCCTCGACTTGGCGGGGGCACTACGGTGCCCCCAGATATATTAAGCCATTCTTCAACTGGTGAAACATCGACTCTAATGTATATCAATGCTCCCAAATCCTCAAATTTCAAGATAACGTAGGCCGGGACGGGCCTGTAATTAATTCCCACCGAACCTAAAATTATTTTGGACCCCCGGATTAATGAAACTGTATATTAGCATGTCTCCGCCGCTGGGATAGTTTTAATCTTTGGTTCAAAGTCACCAATCAAGACGGAAGATAATTTAATTATACATTGTGAATAATAAATTTTAGTTAAACAACTAAAATTATATATATTTTACGTACATATCCTCCCGACTGAATTTCAGCTACAGAAACAATACAAAACGAAAAAAATTTCAGCAAACATACATTACATAAAAACATACATAATATCTATAAAATTTTGTATATTTGTTTGGAAGCTCTAACTCTACTAAGTATCTTATGTGAATATTTTTTAGTTCCACTACTATCAATTCATATGACTTGTGTCGAATTGAGGCCTCCTTTTTTGAAGTCGTTTAAAAAGGACCGCCGGTCGCGGTCGGCTACGCGTTCGGTAAATGCCATTTTCTCCCGATTCGCTGTAGTTTGAAGGAAATTTAATTAACTTATCGCTAGTTCGACTCATTATCGCCTATAAAATCTAGAGTGTTTGCGATAAAGCGCGCGCGGTTTGCGGTAGCGTGCACCGATAAACGTTAACTTGTACTGATTTTATTTACACTAGATGATGCCCACGGCTTCGCCCGTGTGGATTTAGGTCTTTAAAAATCCCGTGGGACTTTTTGATTTTCTAGAACAAAAAGTAGCCTATCTGTAGTAACCCGTCCCCAAAACGGAAAAATCCCGTGGGATCCCCACGATTTCGGAATGCAATTCCTTACAGCATCAGGGTTGAGGAGTTGGGTATGTACCTACTTGAGTTTATTCAACGATAAAGTCTTTAATTGGTACCCCCAACATCAATTTAAATAACCGACAGTTCCTAAATCCCATTAGTTTTGGGGAACAGGTCCCCTACAGCATCAGGATTGAGGAGTTGGAACCCAAATTTTTTATAGGACAATGTCGCAATGTTTCTCTATGGATTAAAAAAATTTGGAGATATCGGTGTACATAGGTAGAAAAATACAACTCCTCCTTTTTTGAAAGTCGGTTAAAAAAGTAGCCTATGTTACTCCCTGGTTAATTCTCTACTTGTATGTGAAAGTCCCGTCAAAATCGGTTCAGCCGTTCCGAAGATTAGCCCGTTCAAACAGACAGACAGACAGACAAAAAATTTAAAAACGTTTGATTCGGTTATGGTACAGTTCAAATAACCATATGAGCTTGATATGAGGTATTTATTTCGATATTACAGACAGACACTTCAATTTTATTTATTAGTATAGATTATAGAGTCTAAGGCATTTGTCCCACCGGCGAAGATGAACGAGAAGCGAGTAGAGCTAGAAACTAGAAACTAGTTGGCGAGCAGCGGGAAGCGAGTGTTTCATAAGCTGTGTGCTGTAAAAAGCTGTGATAGCCTAGTGGTTAGGACGACCGACTTCTAATCGGAGGTCGTGGGTTCGATCCCGGGCATGCACCTCTAACTTTTCGGAGTTATGTGCGTTTTAAGTATTTAAATATCACTTGCTTTAACGGTGAAGGCAAACATCGTGAAGAAACCTGCATGCCTGAGAGTTCTCCATAACGTTCTCAAAGGTGTGTGAAGTCTGCCAATCCGCTTGGCCAGCGTGGTAGACTATGGCCAAAACCCTACTCACTCTGAGAGGAGACCCGTGCTCTGTATTGAACCGGTAATGAGTTGATCATGATGATGGGAAGCGAGTGTATAGTTCCGATAGTTTTGTCGCCGGGTTATAAGCGAGTGGGCGAGTGCGATGGGCGATTACTCGCGCTACTTACTTGCGGCGGCAATCCTGCGGTGTTTTGGTCTCTCGGCGTGAGTTCTGACCACGAACGGACGTGAGTTCTGAACGAGTGTCGCTGAGCTGCACGACTACTGTGTGTGTGTGTGTGTGTGTGTGTGTGTGTGTGTATGTGTGTGTCTGTGTGTGTGTGTGTGTGTGTGTCTGTCTGTCTGTTCCCCTGTAGCGCTCAAACGGGTGGAGCGATTTGAATGCGGTTTTTTTTTTGTTTGAAAGGTGAATTAGTCGAAAGTGTTGTTAGCTATGTTTAATGAAAATCGATCCAAGATGGCCGCCGCTACAAAATGGCGGATTACATATTTTTTCACAACTCCCTTAGTATGGGTATCAAATGAAAGGGCTTGACTAGTAGAATAGCACTATTACAAATCCAAGATGGCCGCCGACAGAAAATGGCGAATGTCGGGGGTTTTGTAATTTTTAATTTATACTTGTTGATATATATTTGATAGCTCTAGACAAACTAGTGGAGCTAGTTCTCGCCGGCAGTGTGAACAGTCAGCGATCAACTGCATCTTTTTTGTTTACACGGAATGTATATCCAAGCTGTGATAGCCTAGTGGTTAGGACGACCGACTTCTAATCGGAGGTCGTGGGTTCGATCCCGGGGCACGCACCTCTAACTTTTCGGAGTTATGTGCGTTTTAAGTAGGTATTTAAATATCACTTGCTTTAACGGTGAAGGAAAACATCGTGAGGAAACCTGCATGCCTGAGAGTTCTCCATAACGTTCTCAAAAGTGTGTGAAGTCTGCCAATCCGCTTGGCCAGCGTGGTAGACTATGGCCAAAACCCTTCTCACTCTGAGAATAGAATAGAATAGAATAGAAAAGTTTTTTATTCAAATAAACTTTTACAAGTGCTTTTGAATCGTCGATTGAGTCTACCACAGGTTCGGAATGCAGTTCCAGCCGAGAAGAACCTGTAAGAAACTCGGCGGTTGCTCTTTTTAAAAATAACATTATAACAATTATTATTATTAATGTACATGATTGAAATGCCGTCTCGCGCATTGCTGGAACGAGTTAAATCCAAGCTTTTTTATCGTTTATATAATCTTCAGTTGTATAATAAGCTTTTTTTATGAGCATACTTTTAAGAAAGTTCTTAAACTTGTGTAAAGGCAAGTCTAAGACATATTTTTTATTCGGATAAACTTTTACAAGTGCTTTTGAATCGACAAATGAATCTACCACTGGTTCAGAATGGTGCTTACAATTCCACACGTTAAGAAGGGCAGACAAAAGTAGCCCCATTTCCGACGGCGGCACCCGTTCACGAGCATGACGCATGATCCAGCCATTGCTTCGCTCAACCATATTTGAGGGAACGTAACAACCCGCACCACACGACACCACCACAGAAATGTTTAAAGAGAGCGTGACATACTTAGGCTACCCATGATTAAAGCATCGAATTGAACACCAATAATCGAATACTCCTCAAGTTATAATAGCGTATAAAGCGAATAAATTAAATCCATGCTTTTTTATCATTTATATAATCTTCAATTGTATAATATGCTTTTTTCATGAGCACACTTTTAATAGAATTCTTAAACTTGTGTAAAGGCAAATCTAAGATTTGTTGTGGAATTTTGTTATAGAACATTACGCCCATTCCCACAAACGACCTTTGGACCTTTTTGAGGCGTAATCGAGGAATCACTAGTCCATCTCTATTTCTTAACCGCCTATCGTGTAATTCACACTTTTTATTGTAACTGTGAATGTTTTGCTTAACAAAAATTATGTTGTTATAAATATATTGAGAAGCTACTGTAAGAATACCTATTTCTTTAAATTTCTCTCGAAGGGAATCCCGCGGTTTTAAATTATAAATTGCGCGAATTGCCCTTTTTTGTAAAACGAAAATTTTTCCAATATCAGCTGCTTTACCCCATAGTAAGATTCCATACGACATAATACTATGGAAATATGCAAAATAAACTACTTTTGCAGTTTCTACGTCTGTTAACTGTCGAATCTTCCTAACAGCGTAAGCAGCAGAGCTAAGCTTGCCAGCAAGTGTTGCTATATGGGTGCCCCATTGAAGCTTTGCATCTAGGGTTATTCCCAAGAACACAGTTGTGTTCTCAGTTTTCAATGGCTGACCACTTATCTTTAAATTGTTGCTAGTAATCCTTGTATTGGGCAATAAAAACTCGACACACTTGGTTTTTTTAGCATTTAAAAGTAGATTATTTATAGTAAACCAGTGTGAAACTTGAGATAAAGTATTATTTACATCGTCAAAATTGTCTTTAGTTCTATCGACTTTAAAAATTAAAGACGTATCATCAGCAAATAGTACAATATCGCAAGCATTTTTGACGAAATGTGGTAAGTCATTAATATAAACCAGAAACATGAATGGACCTAGAATAGAGCCTTGGGGGACACCCATCACTGAGGCTGATCCGGATGACTTAACATCATTGATGCATACCCTTTGTATACGATCACCGAGATAAGACGCAATGAGACTGAGTGCAGATTCTTTAATACCATAGTGGCCTAATTTTCGTAAAAGAGTCTCGTGCTCAACGCAATCAAATGCTTTTGACAAATCACAGAAGATACCAATGGCATTCTGTGACTTTTCCCAAGCATCGAAAATGTGCCGTAACAGCCTTGCGGCCGCATCGGTTGTTGAACGACCCTTAGTAAAACCATACTGCTCAGAGTGAAGTAATTTATTTAAATTAAAGTGCAGGAGCAGTTGGTTGCAGGAGAGGAGACCCGTGCTCTGTAGTGAGCCGGTAATGGGATTTGGGATGATCATGATGATGATGATGATGATGTATATCCATTGTACGTTTGTTGAGCGTAAAAATAGTCTATAGTTAGTCAGTTATTTGCCAGCGGTGAGACAAGTGCCTAAAGCCGGAACTTTGCCGCTCCTATTCTTTCCAAGTCTATCGTTATCTAATTTTTGCCCAAAATATGATAAGGAAAGGCAAAGATTAAAAATTGCACCTCATGTAATTGCTTGAGTTTAACCGTCACGTTCACCACTACACACTATAAAATGCCACATTACTGCCTTGTTGGTCTATTCGACTGCAGATGACGAGGTTCCGGGTTCGATTCCGGGTTCGGGCAAGAAATTCTCAGTGCCAGCTCGGAGTTGATAGTTGGCGGTGTGTCACCCCCGTGCTTCGGCATGCATGTTAAGCAGTCGGTCCCGGTTATTATCACTATCATATGACATTAGTCGTTAAAGCCCGCCAACACGCATTGGAGCAGTGTGGGGGGTCGAAGTTCTGAAATGAAGAAGCAGAAATGCATGAACAAACATATATACATACAAACATACATACACCTATAAAATTTTGTATATATTTGTTTGGAAGCCCTAATAGATTAATCATAAGTGAATATATTGCGGCTTCAATTACATACAAACGTGTTGAATTATTGATAACCTCCTTTTGAAGTCGGTTGATGAAGCTGATTGTACAGCGAGACAAGTCTGCCAATACCACGTACGGCAGGTGTTAGTTTGTACCTATTTGTAATTTGGATGCAATTCGGTGTTCTAAGAACATTATCTTATCCCCCACTTTATCTATATTATAACCCAGGATAACGATATAAAAAATTGAAATTAAAACAACAAAGTGATAATTCATTACATTTATTAGTCGCAACGCTTCAATAGAGAGACATTTTAGTTTGTTTATATAATGTACCGTTTCTGGAATTGTTTTTTCGTAATCTTAGTTGGCAGCGGTGTGATTTGTGAGGATTGTGTGACGGTGGATTTCGAAAATGGCTACGAAGATTTATTCAATGACTACGGAGTGTGCACTGGGTTATCCACATGGAATGTCAACAAATACTCATCTGTAAATATGATAAGTCCTCATCCAAAAAGTACGAATTTCATCACACCTCAAGCAGGCGTTAGCTGCGTATCATCGTTTAAGTTTATGATGACAGCAGGGGGCAGGTTAGAAGTGAATTTACATACGATGCCAGCAGCGCCATTTGATCAACTCACTGTAAGAGTATTTCAGTCCGTTGTTGGAGGGAACGACGTTCTCATCGGCACAGCTGTCCACATCTCAAACCCTGTTCATGTTTGGGAAACTATAAACATGACTATCGATGGAATAGGAAGATTCGAGGGTTACGTAAGTAACTTTTACCTATATTCTAGCGGCGCGGTGTGGTAGGTCTCAAGTTAAATACTGTCACTTGATCGTTTCTTTTTAACATCTAAGTAAGCCTCTTATGTTTGGTTCATGCTCATGGTCCTATCGAGATGCTCAAGGGCGATTCAAGTGTCTGAACTTGAGCAAGAAGAGAGAATAAGAGAGAATGAAGAGCAGAGAATGTTTGCATTTGAGCACTTGTCGTACTTCGTACTGTCGTAGCTTCATCTTTAGACGCCTATGGGTGCTGAAGAGACTTTTTATGTCAAATCAATAAATTCTTGTAGTAGAATAATAGTATACATTGTTCCACGACGGGAGATAGTGACCGATTACTACGAGGGTGTAGTTTGAGGCCCGAGGCCGTAGGCCATAGGGCCGCAATACGCCTGAGAGGATATACTTTGTTGTATTTATTTCTATCTTTTTCTAGATATCTTAGGAGATTTTCAATACAACAATAACTGCTTGGCCAGTGGCCACATATTTTTAATTCCGGCGTTCTTGGGCAGCTCACTACTAGACACTTTGAGTTCTCTAAAGCTACTTGTAATTTTACAAATAGAAAATTTGGATAGGTAAAACAAAAGAAAGCGACTCGCAAAATACAAAGAAAATAGCGTGAACAAATTTCTATTTTCTATTTTATTTTCTATTTAATTATAGATATAACAATTGTGAATATATATTTAAACTAGCGGATCCGGCAGACGTCGTCCTGCACGGTGACATACCGACATCAGCGCCGCCTACCGTGGCGGCGTGGCGGTTAGTTATTCATTAGGTGCTTTTTATGTCGTGTTTGTCGAAATAGGTTTTTTTCATCCAATTTTCTCAAAAATTAAAAAAAACCACGTTAGTAATGGAATTTCATACAACTTTTCAACCCGCTCTAGCACGTTAACAATGAAATCCCATACATCTTTTCAGCCCGCATATTTGTCTGACAGTAATGACATACTTTGACTTTCGTTATGAGACAAACCAGAAAGTGCTTTCCGAGCAAGTGTAGTATAAAAAACTAAGACAGCTTCTGTTTTTTAGTACGATACCTTTGCCATGGTGATATGTCTGCACTCTAGTCCTCTTTTATTTTTAATATACCACATATAAATGATATAAAAATATTTATTAACAATAAAATTATTATCACGAACATAAAAACCATTAATATAAGTATCGTAAACAAGTTTTATTACTTTTTTATAAATTGACTATATTTTACGGTGTCCTTTCAGGTTACATTTCAAACATTGATACTATCGACAGATACGATTATTCGGATAGACTCGTTTCGTTATATTGGACCGTCATTTGAGAAGGATTTATGCGTGATATACGAAGAAGATCAAACTACTACAATTACACCTACCACTATTGCAACTTCTACGATAGCACCTGCATCAACTACCACCGAAGGACCCAACAAGGGTTGTGTGACTGAGAATTTCGAATATAACTTTGAGGAAAACTTTACTAACAAATATGGAGTATGCGTTGAATTATCCGCCTGGAATGTCAAGCAATATTCGTCTGTGGATATCGATAGTCCACATCCAAAAAGCACCACTTTCATCACACCTCCACCAAACGATACAAGCTGCGTGTCCTCATTCAACTTCACGATGACTGCAGGGGGCACGTTAGAAGTGAATGTATATACGATGCCAGTATCGACATTCGATCAACTGACAGTTAGGGTATTTCAATCCATTGATGGAGGAGATGATATTTCCATTAATACAGTCTTTCACAACTCAAACTCCGAACCTATTTGGGAAACCATAAGCATGACCATCAATGGATATGGCAGCTTTAAAGGCTATGTAAGTAAACTTTATGTCTAACCTCTTCTTTAATAATTTAAAACAAAAAGCCAGCCAATTGTATAATTATTTACTTTTAATCTTAATTTCTTAATGGATTCTAATAAATAATATAAAACAAGGAAGTTTTAAATTCACATTGTACCAATTATTCCAAAGCAATTTCAAGAATTTCCGAGCCCACTGCGAGTCAGCCAGTTACGAATAAATACGATTATTTATATTGAATTTTTTTTTTCATTTCAGGTAACATTCCAAGCATGGACATTATCGTCAAATCCAATAATTTTGATAGACTCCTTTCGTTACATTGAACCATATTTTGACAAAGATTCATGCGACATATACAAAGAAGAAGAAATGACTACAGTCGAACCTACTACAACTACAGAAGCACCTAAAGAGGATTGTGTTACTGTCAATTTCGAATATAACGCCAAGGACGATCTCACTAACGACTATGGAGTATGCGTTGGATTACCCATTTGGAACGTCAAGCAATATTCGTCTGTAGATATAAATAGTCCACACGCAAAAAGTACTACTTTCATCTCACCTCATACAGGCATTAGCTGCGTGTCATCTTTGAAGTTCGTGATGACTGCAGGGGGCACGTTAGAAGTGAATGTATATACTATGCGAGTATCGCCATTTGATCAAATGACCGTTAGAGTATTTAAATTCATTGATGGGCAAAACGATGTTCTTATTAGTGAAGCCTTCCACAGCCCAAACTCTGTTCGGAATTGGGAAACCATAAGCATGATCATTGATGGCTATGGCAGTTTTGAAGGTTATGTAAGTAAACTTCATATTTACAGATACTGTGATTATGCTAAATTTTATAATCAGGATAAATCACAATTTGTTTATTTACAGTAACTTTTTAATGTCATAATTTAACATTTATTTTTACCCGACTACGGCAAAGCCAAAAGAAAGGGTTATGATTTTAGCAGTCTACATATGTTTATGTATGTATGTTTGTGTCCAATTTTCGTATGAGACTCTGTGTGTACCACCATAGCACCTCAACTAAACTGGACTAATTTTGATGAATGAGATGTCAATTGATTCGTTATTATGGTCCGGGTGACAAAGGCTACATTTTATTTACGAAAAGTATCGAGAAGTGACCTTCGTGCGGCCTTCTAGATTATTAAATTAGTTTCGGATAGACATAACAGATGGCGCCACTAACAGTTTGCCCCACGCTTTTGAATTAAATTATTATTTTATATTAAATTAAATTATTAAGCGTATTTTTAGATAACATTTCAAACATGGACGGCGTCGACAAATCCAATAATTTTGATTGACTCTTTTCGATATATTGCTCCATCATTTGACAAAGATTTATGTGTGATATACAAAGAAGATCAAATTACTACAGTTCCTACTTCTACCACCAAAATACCAATTACAACTACCACTGAAGCAATTACAACGACAAAAGCACCTAATGAAGATTGCGTGACTGTAGATTTCGAATCAAACTTTGAGGACGATTTCAACAATGATGGAGTATGCGATGGACTCTCCGAGTGGGATGTAAGGAAGTACTCGTCGGTTAACATCGATAGCCCACATCCAGGGAGCGCAAGTTTCATCGCGCCGAGGTCTGGCTTGACTTGCGTATCGTCATTCAACTTCACGATGACTGCAGGGGGCACGTTAGAAGTGAATGTATATACAAAGGCAATGTCGCAAATTGATCAGTTGTCTGTTACTGTGTTCCAACCATTTGTTGGAGGTAACGATAGAATTTCTCTCAATAACGTGAGCTCAGATTTAGTTCCGGGTTGGCATAAATTGAGTATGACAATCGGTGGACCTGGCAGATTTGAAGGCTATGTAAGTCAATTCAGTATTTAATTATTTTAGTAAATAATTTTAAAATTGCTATCAGATAAATTAAAACTTATGAAGGCGCCTATAGCTTTATGTAGTATGTTTATTTAGTTTCGGTTCACTACATCACATATAACAAATGGCCACAACTGCAGACTGTTAAAGCTAACAAAACCGCTCGATACCAGCGGCGCAAGACCGTGACGTGTGAAAATCCCAACAATAAATGTATGTCCACCTGTGGACGTATATCGGTTCATGACGACGACGACGATTACTATGATATAATTTGTTGGACTTACACCAGTGCAATGACCAGCAACAACATGGTCCTGTTACGTGTAATACACAACAGGATATGTTTCAATAAGTCTACTTCTTTATAGTGTTATTTAACCATTTCTGATTGCAGGTAACGTTTAACACAATATCTATGTCGCCAGATCCAATTATTTGGATAGATTCGTTTCGCTATGTTGGCCCATCGCTTGACATGGATTCTTGCGTGATATACAAAGAAGATCAAATTACGAGTACTACAATTATACCTACTACCACCAGCGGAATACCAACTACAACTGTCACCGAAGCAACAACAACAAATACACCTTATGAGGATTGCGTGACTGTGGATTTCGAATCAAACTTTGAGAACGATTTCAACAATTACGGAGAGTGCGCTGAGCTGTCCGCGTGGGATGTCAGACAATATTCGTCTGTGAACATTGGCAGCCCGCATCCAAGGAGCGCTAGTTTCATCGAGCCACGGCTAGGCTTGAGCTGCGTATCGTCATTCAAGTTCTCGATGAGCACGGGTGGCACGTTGGAGGTGAACGTGTTTATGAGTTCAATATCGCTGATTGACCAACTGACCGTTACGGTGTTTCAGTCGATTGCCGAAGGAGACGACGTCACTATAGGTAGAATTTTCCGCAATTACTGGAGCCCCGAGTTTATTCAGGGTTGGCAGACGTTAAACATGACCATCGATGGACCCTTTACATTTAACGGATACGTAAGTGAATTCGATACCTTTTTACGAATCTAACTATAAGGCCTATTATTCACGGGCGCACCAATCCGCGAGATTTGTCGCTGGCGACAAGTCCGCGGACCAATTTTCGTGTGAATGGTAAGGTTCGCGGTTCGTCATGAGACTCGCGGATTTGTCCGCGGCTTACATATTGTATTGGGTCTATATGACATTTGGCAGCGTATCGTGTGGCACGCGATGGATTTGTATAGAATGTTTTTAAATGAAGAATAAAATTAAAAATCTAATAGATAGAAATGCCGACGTCTCAATCGTAAGTCATGCATGTTTGAGCATTATCTACACAACCGTAAAAGGTTCCGTACATAAAGGGTAAACTCTGGTGTCTGTCCTGTCTGCATGTCTGTCCGTCCGTCCGTACCTATGTCACTATATTATATACTAGAGAATGCCCGCGGCTTCGCCCGCGTGAATTTCGATTTTGCACAAATCCCGAGGGAATCATGGATTTCCTTCAAGGAAGGAAATCCATGATTCCCTCGGGATTCCTTTACTTTCAAGGAAGTTTGCTATAGTAATCTACCTATAGCTGTAGCTATAGATTTCGGTTTTTTCAAAATCCCGTGGGAACTCTTTGATTTTTCGGGATAAAAAGCCTATGTTTTAAGTCAGGGCATAATCTACCTCCATTCAAAATTTCAGCCAAATCGGTTTAGTAGTTGCGTCGTGATTGAGTAACAAACTACCAAACATCCAAACATCTAAACATCTAAACATCCAAACATCCACACTTTCACATTTATAAAATTAGTAGGATCCTGCACGTACACCTGTGGATATTGGTGTAAAAATGTTGACAATGATAGTAGTTAGTTGTATGTATTTATTCAGATATTTATCATTTTATGTTACAGGTAACTTTTCACGCAATGAATATATCGCCGAGCGCAATTATTTTGATTGACTCGTTTCGCTATATTGGACCGTCTTCTGACAAAGATTCCTGCGTCATATATAAAGATGAAACAACTGCGACACCACCACTGCGACATCACCAGCCTCAGAGAGACCTGACCTTGACGACTAGACTTTGTTATTTTTTTAAACTATTCTACAATAAAAATAAGAGCAATAATTAAGGCTCGCCACACACGAGACACACGCGACAGCCACAAACGCCGCCACCTGAAGCTAAAAGCGGCCGTGAAAGACGAAAATACCGTCGTTATTGGATCATTCTCGAGCGAAGCGAGCAGCGACGCTTATGGCGTGTGGCGACCACTGGCATCAATCGTGTGCGGTGAGTCCATATTAAATGGTTAAAGAGGATGGTGGCAATGGATAAAGAGGTCGGTGGTGGCGTTTTGTGGTTGTCGCGTATGGCTTGTGTGTGGCCAACCCAAGAGTGCATAACTGCTGAAAAGTCAAGATTGATATAAGCAGACACCTTTGAAGAATGCACTGTCTAAACAACGAAACCAATTAGACAGGACAAGGAGACAGTTTAAAGTCGGTCGATCGTCTGAAAAGGACAGCTACAGTGAGTGTTCGCATTCACCTCTGATTGGTCGACACTCTTTTGCTTAACTAAAAATTGTTGCAAACCATAAATTCAGCTAATCACCACAAATGATGTTGCACCAATGATTTATGCAGCATTTAGACTGCTAGCTAATAGATTATTATAGTTTAATAGCAGATAGATTATAAGCAAGCACCGTCAAATCAGTGGGGCCATCTCATATTTTACACTTTAGATTTTCATCTTGGAGGAAGTGTAAATTGCCCTCCATTTTCGCACAGGTTCGGAATGCCATTCCTACCGCGAAAAACCAGCAAGAAATGCGGCGTTTCTTTTAAAATTAAATTTTAAATAACAGTAGGTATACAATTGTACATAGTACGTATAAATTGTATAATATTGTTCTGTATTCTACTTTGCGTAATTAAATTTGACGTCTCGCGCATTTAGCTAAGAATTTTTAAAGTTGTACCTACTGTAAGTTCGTACTTATTTAAGCACGACATCAAGTTATCGGAGGACGTAAAATTAAATTATTACCCATATAATATTATTATGCTAATGACAGTAACAAACGCAAACATTATACGCAAAGTTAATGAAATTTTAGTTTACGACGCCATTTAATAATAAAATAAAGCCTCCAAAGATTTTGGTTTATGATCATCTTTCCAGAATTTCTGTTAGTTTTGAATTCTTGATTTGCTTTAAGTATTAACTATTTAACTTATTATGAGATTGTTTATTTATATACAGTATGCACCGTAAAGCAATCAACGTGTTTTTAGAGGAAATTTTAAAGTCAAAGAAACAAATGCCTATTCTACCAAAAAAATCTAAACTTATATTGAGTTCGTAAAGTATATTCTAACAGTTATTATTTTCATTTCTAGGGTTCCGTAACCAAAGGGCAAGAACTGAGCCCTATTAATTATTGTCACTCTATTTGTCACCTGACGGTCCGTCCGTCCGTATGTCACTCATGTCTACGGACGGTCTACTGTTATAGACCTGTTTTGATATTTGGTGTAGAGTGATGGATCCAAAACGTTTTCAGTACGGTTAAAGATAAAAAAAAAATTGGTACGATCTACTAAAAAAATGCGTTACGTTCCGCACGCGCTTTATTGCTGTTTAAATAGCAATGTTTAACTTATAGAGATTTTAAAATGAAACTTTCCAGTGTCCTTTAGTTTAAAGAAAGTTTGTAATTTCTTGACATAACGCTGTTATTTTAGCTGCTGAAACTATAAGTAACTTTAAGCTAATAGTTTTCTTGAAGAAACATAACACGTTTCAAGAATAAAGGCTATATTTTTACCAGAATCGAACTTTTTTTTGACATCTGCATTATAAAATTAATTAATTTATTCTAGAAGTGCACTCCTAAAATGCTCATAATTAATAAATTAATTTACCAATCATATTTTTTTTTCATTTTAGTGTGTTTAAGCTTCATTTTTCATAAAATTGTCAATATCCATATCTTTTGATATAATCTTAGAACTCACGGTCTAAAACTGTCTAAAAACAGAACGCGTTAATGGTTGGTACAATGGGAAAATGGGAAAATCTATACGTCGTCGTCGTTTCAATCAATAGACGTCCACTGCTGGACATAAAATTTTTTCTCTTGCAAGGATCGCCACAGAACACGATCTTGCGCCGCTTATTTCCAGCGGCTGCCAGCGACTCGCTTGAGATAGTCCGTCTATTTAGTGGGGGGTCTTCCCACATATATACATCAGGATAATCAAATTTTTGTAGCCGATTTTTAAATACTGTGTATCTTTTTATATCCATAATATTGACTTATTTTTGGTAACCTTATTCATTTTCCTCCTGACTGAATATCGGTAACTATCCATCTACGTAGGAGACGCCGCAACTACTGAACCGATTTAGCTGAAATGTAAAACATACATAGCTTATAACCTGGAATAACACATAGGCTACTTTTTATCTTGGAAAAATCCACAGTTCCCGTGGAATTTTGAAAAAAAAAACTATAGCAATCTAAAGCTACAGCTATAGATAGATTACTATAACTTCCTTAAAAGTAGGCGTAAAATTTGGAAAAGGTAGCGGGAACGGGAACCAGAAATCCACGGTTCTCTCGGGATTTGTGAAAAACCGAAATTCACGCGGGAAAAGCCGCGAGCAAAAGCTAGTAGTGTATAAGTGACAGGGCCACTACATTCCCCTTCACTCTTAGGCCCAATTTAGACCGCGGCGGAATGGAATGGAATCGAATTTTTTGTACAAAGCATTGTGAACTTTATGTCAATTATATAACATACAAAATAGTATCTATAGGGAAATTATCGAGAATGCGCGAGAATTCCGCGGAAGACGCGCGACCTTTTTTGGCTCCTATTTAATTTGTATGTTATGCAATTGACATAAAGTTCATTTAGCTATGTACAATATCGTTGCAAAAAGTCGCTTCCATTGCATTCCGCCGCGGTCTAAATTGACGCTTACAGTCTAGTAAGAAGTCAATCACAGAACTGACAGTTTTACAGACTCTCCGAGGCACGCAAGTATACCACCGCCAGCTTTTGTACTCCGGGCTGCTACTAAGAATTTCTTGACAGAAAAACTCATGTAAAGTATGTATCCACAATTTTTGCAACGTGCTACATAGTAGGAGACGCTCATTGTCAAAAGTTGAAAGTCGCCTGTAGGTAACTTCCTGGCTGCAGGTTGACGGTAACTTCCAAAGCTTTGACAGTGACTTCAACGTAAATAAACACTTTAACCCTTGGAAGTAAATTTCTATTATTTCTATAAAGGTAGATTAAGGCCCAATTTATACCGCCGCGGAATGGAATGGAAACGAATTTTTTGTACAAAGCATTGTGAGCTTTATGTCAATTATATAACACACAAAATAGTAGCTATAGGGAAATTCTCGAGAATGCGCGAGAATTCCGCGGAAGACGCGCGACCTTTTTTGGCTCGTATTTAATTTGTATGTTAAGCAATTGACATAAAGTTCATTTAGCTATGTACAATTTCGTTGCAAAAAGTCGCTTCCATTCCATTCCACCGCGGTGTAAATTGACGCTAATACTCTTGGCTGCAAATAAATCCAAACACGGTCCACTTTTCTAATAGAAAACTTTGCAAACATACTTACTGCTTTCAAACAGTTTTTAATAGACTTTAAAAAATATATAAAATTGGTTTTAACATCAGATTGTATTTGAATTCTCCTGAATTTCTTATCAAACGTTTACTCACAAGAAACTAAACACAAAGTCTTTTGAAAATTTTAAGATATAGTATATTGCTACTTAAACATTTTTTCAAACGTTCTATAATTTTGTCTCCACAGAGTTACTTGTATCTGATGATAAACATGTACCTATCTTTTTTGGATTTGATAAGAAATTCAGGATGATTCCAATACAATTTGATGTTTGAACTTTAAACCTTTAAATCTCATCTATCTTGTGTCTAAGTCCGATAAAAATCTCTTGGTAGGTATGTTTGCATCATTTTCTATGAAAAACGGACCCTGTTTGAATTGTTTGCTGCCAAGTTTAATACACATTGAATTATCCAGACTGTTTCAGAAAAAGTTCTAGCGAGTTAGGCTCGGTTCAAATACAGACGTAATAAATACATACCGAGATATAGCCGATAAACTATGTGGGAAAAAAATAAAAATGCTACGAATAACATCACGCCTTATAGAATATATGTCTAAATGTACATTGTACATGGAAAAAGTGCTACTTTATTTTTACAGGGATTCAAAATCTAATAATTTTAAATCTTTAATCTTAATTCTTAATCTTAAAATTTCTTGAAAATAAGTCAGAAAAAAATATTTAAAATGCATTATAACTACGTTAAAAATAATAGGTGGTTTTCTAATACTGGTTACTCTGAATCAAACTCACCAATAGTGCCTTTCGAATTCTTGTGTCTTCCTCGTGAAGGTAGGTACTATTCCTTACAAACAATATATTAATGCTTAAAACCAAAGCAAAGCCAGGAATCTTCTAGTTACAATGTGTATAGTAAAATTTAATTCTTGCACCGTTCATGTTTGTTTTTAATCCATCAAGTAAAAATATGTGTCCCAACTTTTATTGAATCCATCATCTGTCAACCTCTGTGCAACAAAGTACCTATCTACGCTGTTTTAAACTTTCTTCAATTTGGCTCCTTTACCAAAACTCCATTATAAAATTAGAGGTAACCAAAAATGAACCTTGTAGTGGTGATCATAAATCCTATAATGGAGCAAGTTTGGTATTTTCATAACTTCAAAGTTAACAGCAGAAACGCGATACGTGTCTGTCATGAAATGAGAGATGTTTTATAACAAGGCTAAGATATTGTAATATATACTCTAAATAGATGTCAAGTTTACATCTGTCAGTGGTCACAAGTTTTTTAATGACACGTGACGATGACACGTGACGTGCTAGTGATGTAACTATCGATATTTTGACTGTGAGGATCTATAGGGACACAATATGCGTGTTTAAATATGTGCACCATACTCTAATATTACATTATGCGAAAGTGTGTCTTTCTGTCTTTTACCTTTTCAGGGCCCATCCGATTTGGACGAAATTTTGTACACAGACAGCTTGCATCCCGGGAACCGATATCTAAGGCTACTTTTGTCTTGCAGTATCAAAGCGTTCCCACAAGATTAATAAAATAAAAACCTAAGCTCACGTGAATGAAGTCTCGGGCATCATCTTGTTAGGAAATACAAGAATAACATGTTTCATGACGGCGCGGGCGTGGCGCCGAATAGTTTTTAAGAACGATGACGTCAGCATCGCTGACGTCATTCTGTTGATTATTATCATGACTGCATGGTGACAGTAATTAACCTAGTGACGGCAGGAGAAGCCAGAGACGACAGAAGTTGTTATTATTATGAGGGTAGATCGAAATACTTTGCTGTAAGCATAACAAGGGTACGGGCCTATTTGAGAAGCCTTTTGTTAACTGAGGCAGTAATTAACTAACCCTAACCTACCCTACCTATCGGTCTCCACCACCCCTTATAACCGAGCCATCGCCAACCAATCTAGTCTACACGACCTACGTCGTAATAAACTAATGGCACATCGTATGAACGGAGCTGTGTGCATAGATAATACACTACTACCTGCTATAGATGCGAAACGTTGAGATGTATTTAAAAGTTTTTCCTCCACCGTCTAAAGATGGCGTTAGTATTGAAACCACATTTAGATACCAAATAGACCGATAGATGGCGCTGTTCGTACATGTCGACCTTGGGGGCTCGGCTTAAAAATAAATAATCCGTTTTAAAATTCAGACCGATTTTCCTTTAAATATATTTTGGAAAATAACTCTAAATTTTAAAACGGATTATTTACTTATTTGTTTTTAATTGCAAATAGTAAAAATGAAACACAAAGTATTTATTTTGTTTTATATTTTGTATGAATGTTATACCTAATACATATAAGCATGTTCTTTTATTAAATCACTTTTTTAACATTGTAATTTTACCTTTTAATATTTTGTTTACCCCCATACACCATCTGTGAAGTAAGTAGGTATTAGTTTAATTCTCAATGAAATAATGAATAGTTTAAGTTTAGAAAAATGCACTTTACATTTAGACAAGATATCAAAATTACAATATATTGTTATATCCTTGAGTTGTTAAACCTAACACACTCTTCCAAAATTCAAACTTTTCTTTGTGGGGGATACTCCCATTTAGGAAATCTATGCAATGTACCTGAAAAAATGAAGAATTGGTCACAATCTTGCATGTTAAGGATATCATTGGATTTTTACGTGGGATGGGATTACGTGGATATTTAAGTACCTACATAATATAGTATAACCTTTATACAAACAAACTTACCATCAACAGTACACCCAAAATAAAATTCCGTTCCAATAGTTCCGAAGTTCCGATTTTTTAGGCATTTTGTCAAGAAACCATAAACAGATGCCAGGTATGTCGTATATATCAGGAAACAGAAATCAATTTGCAAAGTCGGGTAAAATCGTTTGGAGAAGAAATCGCAGAGTCCATTATCAGTCCAAGTCGTCGTTATAAACAAAAACCACTATTAAATAAAACAAAGAAAATGAGAAAACTAAGAAATGATGCACTGCAAATAACCGTTGAAAAAGTTTGTAAAACTTCAGTTTTTGACACTTGATTTAATTCAACTTTGACAAGTGACGGATTAGATAAGCATCAGGCGAACATCCTGCCATCTAGTTCTACATTTAAACAATTTCTTGAAAGTTGTACCACCCCGGACGCTAGAGGTCACTAGTTTATTTGAAAATTTTCGACTTCGAATTTGTATGACAGTTTCATCCCCATGGCTGTGTGTTCGGCGAGAGCCCGAATCGGAGTGTCGCGCTGCACGCTTGTGCCCTTCCTTTTATAATAAAAGGATGGTGGGGGAATGACGTAATAACGTCATGCTCCATTGTTTACACTACAAGACGGTGCTGTATCTATTTATGATAATCTGTTTATCATTTTAACCTAAGTAAACAATAATTAGTTAACTTTTACTATTAAAGAGTTACAATATTTTAAAGAATTAAAATAAACAAATAAATAAATATGGTGTTGCGCCGATACGGCCGTTCTGATCGGCGGTGCGCGCTCTGCACCAGCCGTAATTATGATGTCTCACAGGAAAGTTCTTGAAGTTTGTCTGGAACAAAGAAATGTTTTTCTTTTTGAGATTGGTATCTGTGTACCTTGTTACACAAAACAAAATATTGTGACGTAAACCGTGGTTTTTTTTTTGTGTTGTTATTGTGTATTCTGTGGTACTTTGTAGTTGCGTACTCTGTGGTACTTTGTGTTTGCGTACTCTGTGGTACTTTGTGTTTGCGTACTCTGTGGTACTTGTGTGCGTACTCTGTGGTACTTTGTGTGTGCGTACTCTGTGGTACTTTGTGTGTGCGTACTCTGTGGTACTTTGTGTGTGCGTACTCTGTGGTACCTTGTGTGTGCGTACTCTGTGGTACTTTGTTTTTGCTGCGCACTGTGGCACTCTGTCATTGTTATTGCCGTGCACTGTGGCACTCTGTTATTTTTGTTGCCGTGCACTGTGGCACTCTGTCATTTTTGTTGCCATACACTGTGGTACTTTTGTTGTGTTGATGTATGTGTGATTTGTGGTAGTAGTGTTTGAATAAATAAATAATTATTTGCACATATCACATAACAGTAACTGCTCATTCTACATGACAACAGTTAAGTCGGTAAATTATTTTCATTTGAGTAACTGCTCAGTCCACATGACAACAGTTAATATTTTTAAATATCACAAGACTGCTCATAATTTTCATATGAGTACAGTCGAAGTCAAAAGCTGCAAATTGAAAGTAATTTTTTTTTGTCATGTGGTCTGCGTGCATTGCAATTATTATTAGTTTTTTTTTTAAACAGTAAAAAATACTCTCACCGGATGTAATTGCGAATCTGGTGTAGATCATCAGTCTAGGTCGTCTGCCCAGCAGCAGCGACAGTTGAGACTGCAGTGATACCAGAAGGCCCGGGCTGTAGATCTTGAGGCGACATGGCCGCTTGAAGGGTTGCGCCTGTCTGTGGGTCGCGTTGTAGTTTATCATAAGCGTCTTTCCGAGACCGCCCATGATGCTTGATGACTTTCTTTACCAGCTACTGATTATTGTCGAGAACTCTGTAAACTTCATGAGGATCACTAAATCTGAGATATAGCGAGGTCTGATTTCTGGGGTAGTTTTTTTTTTTGTTAACCATGCTGGCTCGCAAACTGGATATTGTAGGCTCACTGGCTGATACTGGAAGTTAATCTTCTTCCACCGCTTCGGTTATTCTGACGGGTGACGCGTGCTTTGCACCAGCCGTTTTTATTCTGTTGTTTTTTTTTTCTCTTTTCTTTTTCTTCTTAAGTGGGTTGTAACTTGTACCAGTAACTCCTTGCGAAGTAGATGATCTGAGATCCACAAAAAATTCGTCTTCTGACGCCGATACGGTTTCTTGACTAGCAGGTTGATGGGCCCGACAGAGCTAAGCGACTTTCCGTGTGTTATCCTCTCAGCAGGCTGTATGTTTTTGGATGTAAAATACGATCAGCTTCTATGCCTCCACTGCATTGTTTATACGCGGACACCATTCGTGTATACCGACACTGGTGTCGGAGTCAAGAGTACGTAGGTAGATATCCTTTGATTTAGCAGGTAGATATTCCGCACAAACGTTGCGACATCGTTTGCATCATTTGTTTGAAAAACTGTAGTTGGTAACCAGTTGGTAAACAGTTGACAACTCGTTGGTAACTCGTTGGTAACTCGTTGGTAACTCGTGGTTAAACTCGTGAATAAACTCGAGGATAAACTCGTGAATTTGGACGAAGGAGTAGTGCTATGCACAAAGTTTTAAAGATGAAAATCTGGCACTTCATTTTGAGATTATGTGCCAACGTTGTTTTACTGGGGCATATCTGGAGATCGAGCTGATGAAACAGCGGTCGATCCCACTTCTGATGACGGCGCGGGCGTGGCGCCGAATAGTTTTTAAGAACGATGACGTCAGCATCGCTGACGTCATTCTGTTGATTATTATCATGACTGCATGGTGACAGTAATTAACCTAGTGACGGCAGGAGAAGCCAGAGACGACAGAAGTTGTTATTATTATGAGGGTAGATCGAAATACTTTGCTGTAAGCATAACAAGGGTACGGGCCTATTTGAGAAGCCTTTTGTTAACTGAGGCAGTAATTAACTAACCCTAATCTACCCTACCTATCGGTCTCCACCACCCCTTATAACCGAGCCATCGCCAACCAATCTAGTCTACACGACCTACGTCGTAATAAACTAATGGCACATCGTATGAACGGAGCTGTATGTTCGGCGAGAGCCCGAATCGGAGTGTCGCGCTGCACGCTTGTGCCCTTCCTTTTATAATAAAAGGATGGTGGGGGAATGACGTAATAACGTCATGCTCCATTGTTTACACTACAAGACGGTGCTGTATCTATTTATGATAATCTGTTTATCATTTTAACCTAAGTAAACAATAATTAGTTAACTTTTACTATTAAAGAGTTACAATATTTTAAAGAATTAAAATAAACAAATAAATAAATATGGTGTTGCGCCGATATATAGTATATTTTTAACCGACTTCAAAAAAGGAGGTTGTATGTATATATGTATGTATATAAGTATGTTCGCGATTATCTCCGCAACTAATGAACCGATTTTGATGATTTTTTCACTATCATAATCTACATACTTTCAGAAATGTTTTAGTGTACACATCATCATATACTAAAACCTTTCTGAAAGTACTATGTAGATTACAATAGTGAATTGTTTTGTCTCGAAATACAAAATATTAAACCTATTTATATTAATAGGTAGTAATATTAATAGGTAGTAATATTATACTTCGTGCAATTTGCACATTGCACACGTTGCACATTGCACGAAGAACCGATGGACGTTGGGGTCCCAAGGTGCTTGAATGGCGACCTCGCACCAGCAAACGAAGCGTAGGTAGACCTCCCACTCGATGGACAGACGATCTCAAGCGAGTCGCTGGTAGCCGCTGAAATCAGGCGGCACAAGATCCTGTGCTGTGGCGATCTTTGCAAGAGACCTATGTCCAGCAGTGGACGTCCATTGGTTGAAACGAACGAACGAACGAACGAATATTGTACACTTACTAAATTTCTTTGAACATTAATGTTTATACGTCACTCCGTTAATGTGCGAATGGAAACTTCATTGGCGGAATTTTCTTCTGCATTACAGACATCCATTGGTAACGGTTCTCTTGCCTTAAATTAAAAAAATCAGACCTGGTAGAACATTTTTCACGTTTCGCTTCAGCGTTTTTCATACACTAATAACAGCTTTTAGGGTAAAACTTTTAAAACGTGCCGCCTTGATATGGGTTATGGGATGGGGGGAGGGAGAGGGTAAATCATCCAGTGTTGAGGTTAGAATTGATTTTCGTTGTTTTCTTGAAAACGATGAATTACCTTATTATAAGAGTGTTAGCATTATACTCGTGGACCAAACATCTATCACTAATGACTATTTTATCTCTGAATTCGTGCCAAAGACTATTAAGTCCAACCCTAGTATTTGCATGTATTTTGCACCTTCACACAACACTAGCATGAAATTATGGTATTATTACAAATATCTGATATTATTATAATTACCAATGTGTCTATATGCGGCAAAAATAATAGCGTTTGCTTTTAAGCGCCTCCATTTTAAACTGTTTTTGGGCACAAATCAATTAAGTGTGAAGTGTTTTGAACAAATATGACTGTGTTTCTGCGATGTCCAATATTGCGGTCTTATTCTTTGTGCCCATTCATTTCTTATTTTTGGGTTCTTTGGAAATCTGTAACAAATAAAAATTTAGCGATCTTGATACAACAATCTAGCACGCGGAAATACACGTAAGTATATATGTGTGTAGTGGCTACGGAATCTAATGTTCAAAAAATTAAAAAAAAAACCCCCGACACCATTTTTTGATCGCGGCCATCTTGGATTTGCATGATGTTGCATTCTACTAGTCAAGCCCTTTCATTTGATACCCCTATTAACGGATTTGTGAAAAATAAATAATCTACCATTTTGTAGCGGCGGCCATCTTGCATCGATTTTCATCAAAATAGCTGACAACACTTTCGACTAATTCACCTTTCAAACAAAAAAACCGCGTTCAAATCGGTTCACCCGTTTTAGCGCTACAGAGGAATAGACAGACAGACACACACACATACACACACACACACAACACACACACAGACACATCAAACTTATAACACCCCGTCGTTTTTGCGTCGGGGGTTAAAAATTTTATCGCACGTAATCGATATGCAATTTTAGTACATCACTATGCTAAAAAACATAACCTTTATTAGTCAACAGAAAATATTTAAAAAATAGGCAAAAATCGGTGTAGAATTGACCACGATGATGATTTCCAAAAACTACAAATAACGTTACATAATTTTAGATTATATTTACATACAAAACTATCAAAACTCACCGATGAAATGATAATGTTCCTTTAAAATTTTCTTTTCGGCCCCTATAGGAATTACATTCTTTCACAGCACAGGACATTATAATAAAACTACGGAAAATTTATCAAAAATAACTTAAGATCAAACATTTATAAATTCTTGGAAGAAGAACACCAAAATAATAAAAATTTATCAGCCTCGTAATGTATGTTTTGGAAAATTATGATACGACTAAATTCAATTGTCAATTGACATAAAACATGCAAAAACAATATCTAAACAATCCATAAAGTAATGATGGTTTATGAGACATACCTATTTAATTTGGTAGGATTAAATTTATTAAAATTTAACAAATAAGTCCATTTGACAATCAATTTAGTGACATGCTTAGAAATAATAAAAAGCAAGTGCGATTCGGTGTTTCATTTACACCTAGACAGGAGTCATTTAGGTTAGGTGAGTACAATAACTGTACCTCAAGTTAATTTTTAGCTTCAGATCTCTTAGTTAATAGATCAATGTAACAAGGTAAGTTAGTATATGTTGGTATGAGTTGAAATTATTAATTGCTTCAATAAATTACTTAATTTTACGCAAGTATCTCAATGGTTTGAACATAATTTGGACGTAGTTCAGTGAAACTTACCAATAGAAAATTAACTTTAATTCTGATATATTTACAGGTATTTACATATTTATTGACAGGTATTCTGGATCCTTTTCGCTAAACTATATCAAAACAAATTAAATATTTGTGAATTTCTGTAAACATTCAAATTTAAACAAATTTAAAATATTTCAGAAAACACTAAATTATTTGTGAACCCAAAATGGAAAGATTTATTAGAGACTTGAAGCCACGATTTAACTTTTTTATAGATAGGTAACAGAGTTGTTTCTTTATGTTAAGCTTTCTCAGAATAAAATTAAAGTAATAACAAAGTATCAACAAGCCCACAAAGCCGTAAAAAAACCTACAAATAAAATTTGCGTAATGGAAAAAGTAATACATCAGCCAACGATAGAGTAAATACAGCTTTTATCAGTGTTATTACTTATTACGCGAAACATTGTGTAAGAAAATTGCGAAGCGATGTTGTGAAACATGATTGACACGAAATATACCTTATCTATCTATATCTATATCTATCTATTCTATACATATTATAATAAAATCGTAGAATTGCCGTATCTGTACATTGAAGATTTTTGCAAAATAATAACTGGGGGATGTTAGGGATAAGTAATAGAACGTAAAAAAGCTATTTTTGAAATTTTTGTCTGTTTGTCTGTTTATCTGTTTGTCTGTTTGTCTGTATGTTTGTGCGCGCATCACGTAAAAACTACTGAATGGATTGAAATGAAACTCGGCATGATTTAAGTTAATACTATGGAATAACATATAGGATACTTTTTATCCCGAAATTCAGCACGGTTCCCTTGGGAGAGGGGATGAAAGGCAAAATGTGTACTTAGCTGTAATTCGTTAACGGGTGGTCCGATTTCATTCATTCTTTTTTTGTTAGAAAGGAGATACTTTAAAGACTACAGGCTAATCTCCGAAAGGCTGGACCGATTTTGATGGGACTTTCACTGGCGGATGTTTACATTTTGATCTACCTAAACATCCGCCAATGAACTTTTAACAGTTTTTAGCAAGGTTTAAGCTCAAAGGAGCATAGCAAAAACAAAATGATTCCCACGTGATTATTAAAATCAATATCCACGCGAACGAAGTCGCGGGTATCCGCTCGTATATAATAAATACATTCTGAGAAAGGAGGGTTTTTTATTTTTAAACTATGAAATACCTACTGTATTGTGTATGTATAGTTTATGTGCATATCTGAAATTGTTATCAGTTTAACAAAATGTGCGTTGTCACTAAGTAGAAATAAACTAAACAAGTCCCAATGACTAAATAGAAGTGCAATTTGTTTACATTATTATCAACCCATTACCATCCCACTATTATAGACGCGTGCCCTATAATAGGACACGCGTCTCCTCTCAGAATAAGGATTTAGGCCGTAGATTGGAAGACTTCACATACCGTAGATTGGCATACAGGTTTCTTCACGATGTTCATCCACCATTAAAGCATGTAATATTTAATTGCTTATAACGCATATAACTCCGAAAGTTAGAGGTTCGTGCCGGGGATATAACTCGGTCTATTATTATAATTTAGAGTTTTTTTTTAGGAATTTCTATGAATGTTTTTTGTTTAGTTTTTATATGACGATTTTTTTAAATGATTATGTATAAGCAGAATTCAAGGCATTAGTCCGATTTATTTTTATTCTACTCTTGCTTAACCTTTAAGTACCGACGTGTGGTCTGACAGACACCTCGAGAGGTCGAAAAGTCTGATTACCTATGTTAGCGAAAAAGTATCCTCCTGTGCTTCTCTCTACCCCTCGGAAAGTCGCCCAGCAGCGTTCCTGCAGAGTGGCAGTGTTGGCGCGTACGATTTCGGTAAGTTTTGATTTTTATAAGATCACGAGTGGTCTGTCAGACCACTCGTCGGTACTTATGTAACTTTTTTTGGATGCAACTTTTTTCAGATTATATTGTTTTCTCTTTTATTTTCAGTCAGTTATAACAATGGATTAGCCAGGTTCTTCAGGCATGAAACGGTCAGCCATAAATAAAAATAAATGTGTTCCTATAGGTAAGAAAAGATATCAAACACTGCTTCAATATAAAGACCACCAAGAACTTTTAGTGGAATGGCTAAATGAGAGCTCAGAGTCCGAATCTGAGGTTATCTACCCAAATTTTACTGCTGGAGAGTGACCATAATTCAGCACCTGAACAGACTGTGATACTTGTATTAAACACGTGTGCCTAAAATGCAGTAAGCCTATGCAAACACTGTTTGTAAACTTTGATAATTCCTGCAATTTCATACTTTGTGATTTTTGAGAAAACGGTTGATTATTAAGGTTTTTTATTTTTTATTATTTATCTAGCTATTAATCTTTAAGAAAAAATTGTTTTTAAGAAAAAATAATAGTATTACTGATACATATGAATTATTAAGATAAAAGTTATTTTTTTCCAACGAAGTATCTATTATTTCTATATTAATGCTTATAATTAGTAATAAATGTGAAAACTTCTACATTTTGTTTAATTTATACAATAAGTAGATATTTAACAATACATAGAAACATTTTTTTTTGGAGAATAATAAGAAACACAAAAGTTTTCGATTGGAAAACTATGGTGGTCTGGCAGACCTCACGTCGGTACTTATGTAACTAAAATAGTATGTCGGTACTTAAAGGTTAAAGTACTTTTCATTTAACGTCTTAGTAAATTACGCGCCCTTTTGTTTCTTATCTCATATTGTAATCCCTTATCAAATTGTGTGAGAGCATCCTATTGTTATGAAGAGAAAAGCTAGCATCCTCAAAATTTCCCATAATATTGAATTATGTCTTATTTTGAAAACGTGCCTAAATTCGTAGCTTTTAACTTAATGCGAACATGAATTATTAAATGTTAATATGATTTTTTTGATATGCAAAATATGCCAACATGAATAATATTGGCATATTTTGCATATCAAGAAAATTTTGACGATATAAGGATTTTAGAAAGCTAATATTTTGTTAAGTACCTGCTGATTTGTTAATTCACAATTAATGGAATTAAAAATTCCAATTTCAAACAGTAATTAGATCGAAGCATACTTAACAAAACGAGAGTTATTTATACTGTTATGTATGTTACGACAAAATAAAAACCAGAAACAATTGAAATAACATCGTATAGGTAGGTATTTACAAAAAAACGGTAGAACCTAGAACGCGAATGAAATTGAATCCATTTACTAGCCAACATTATAACATTCACAAACATTTGTTTCAATTCAATTCCAAGCTAACACTTCAATGCACTTTTTCATTGAAAAAGAGTGTTCGAATACTTTTTCATTCAGCTCCGTCAAATAACAAATAAACACTCGGCCAATGCAATTAATCAATGAAAGAGCTATGTTCGCACGGAGCCAACAATAATAGGTTGTTCTGTAGTAATAAATAAAGAAAATGGGAAAAAATTCCCTCACCACTTTTTTGATGAAGTAATTGTACCAATACAATGTTATTGCAAAACCGTTAGCATTGTGTCACCGCTATGCTTGAATTAAATTCAAATTTTAGCCTTAGCCAAACGTCACTCCAGCCACTTTACAAACCTCGGCAAGGTCCACATTGTCAACTTTCACCTGACAATGCTCAAAATGTTACAGATTGGACGCCTAAATTGCTCTTGAGTTAGCCGATGGAAGAATAAGCTGCTTAAAAGAAGTTATGACAACAGAAGCAAATGGCCATCCGACATCACTTGCTACAACATCTACGCTGTACTTGTAGCTTGCTACGACAACTATGGTATTCTACAAGGCGTGCTACATCTTACTTCTACGACACTCCTTTCTTCACTACAGTGGCTTTGTTATAATAGCAATGACTTCCAATTGACTGACTGATACATTCTATTTTTGCTCGCTAGGTTTCGACTTGCTACAATATTCATAAAATTGCATCGTCGTCATCAACCGATAGATGTCCACTGCTGGGCAAAGATTTCTTGTAAGGACTTCCACACGCTCGGTCTTGTGCCGCTTGTATCCTCACTCTCCTCCTCTCCTCCTCCCTCCTGCCTGCACCTCTTCTGATATCGTCAATCCACCTAGTAGTCTGGTATATGCAGACGCTCAAAGTTACATCACAAAGATCATTTTACTGTAAGGGAAAAATATTATAATTTTATATTTGTCCTGTACAATGAAAATCTTTATCTACTCTCATATCTTAAAATCCCGAATATGAAATCAAAATGTGTCATATATTGGACTACTTTATTCACATACATCTATAATATTTTAAAAAAAAATTAAAAAAGTTCATTATAACACTACTTTGTTAGGAAATTATTGCAAAGTAATGTTATAAAATAATTTTTTCTACATTATAGTACAGGCGCACTGGGTTCTGGTATTTTTGAGCCATGGCGGGAAATTCGTGCGACCTCCTTACAGTAGATGTGTGTAACTGTACAAACGCGTTAAACATTGTGAATTGTGTTAAATTGCAGAAGAGTAACTACTAAAAATTAAGTTTACTTAAAATTAAGTAACTACTAAAAATTAATAACTATTAAAAATTAAATTTTTGATAAGCTTGAGCTATTTTCCGATCCACTAATTTCTATAGGATATTAGGACTCCTCTACTACTATTAATTTCTCTATGGTAACCCAGGCTGTATGGTCAACGATCTTGGCCTGTCCCGAAAGGGACGAACCGAAAAAGAAGAAGAATCTCTATGGTAACAACTGAATTTTGGCGCCATACGCTAGTTATATTATTTAAATTTTTTATTTGTTACTCAAAACTTTACAAGACATGGTTTTTATTGTGCGGAAAAATGTCTAGCAGTGATACTGAAGAGAATTTAACTCCACCTGACCAGTCTTTTGCCAGCAAAATCAAAGAAAACTCACGACAAATATTACCAAGATTTTATGGTTTGGATTTTAAGATATGAGTTTAGATAAAGTAGTGTATGAAACTCTACATAATTAGTTATTAAAACACTCGTGTAATACTATTAAAAAACTCGCCTGCGGCTCGTTTTTTAAACTAACACTCGTGTTTTAATAACCTCTATTATGCAACCGTTTCATAAACTACTATTATGAGCAACGTGTTTCAAAACTCGTATATAAAAGGCACTTTTAACAACCTACGCAATCTCCATTTATTCAACAGACTTTACCCTCCAAAGTCCGTAAACATTAAGCGGAAAGGTGCCGGAGCTAATTTGATCAGCATAAAATCTAAGGTTAGCTCATCTCGATGGAGGTGCGATCCAATGTACGGATAATGTTGCTCCTTTGGCGCTATAAATTTTCCCTGCAGGAGCCCCTCGCCATATTAAAATGTAAATCACACGGCCGATTTAATTTCAGGCTTGGAGAGGCTTAATGGTTGATTTCGAAAAAATTTACCTTTGTTTATTTATTTATCACTACATATTAGAAAAACAAAGTCCCTCGCCGCGTCTGTCTGTCTGTTTGCGATAAACTCAAAAACTACTGAACGGATTTTCTTGTGGTTTTCACTAGACATAGGAGATTTTTTGTGTAAATTGGCTGAAATATGACGATAATTGTTGAAAATGTCGGAAAAAGTCAAATCACCTAATTAGACTGGTCTGACAAGTTCGAAAACGTGAAAAATAGAGATAAAGGTCCTAAAAATATGAGCGATAGCTCATTCAATTCGGAATCACCTCTAGAAAAATGTTTTTGAAGGATTTTGGTGCAAGTAAAAAATTGCAATTGTTATTAACAAAATAAGATGAAAAAAAAATGATATTTTGTTTTATGTTAATAACTCGAAAAATATTTATATTTAAGCAATTTAAAAAAAAGTTCGTTAAAGAGGAGGAAATTTCCAATAAAATAGTCTCAACTTTCGAAAATCTATCTCCATTATTTATAACTTTAATTTGACGTTGAAAATAGGACTCCGCGCGGCGTTTACGCGGCATGCGCGCGCGAGCTTTCAGCAAAGTAAATATTTTTTTTATAACATAAAATGTGATTTTAAAAATTTGAAAAAATTCTAGTATCTTCTTAACACTTGAAAACATCGAACCCTGAAGAAAAAAAAGTTCAATCACCATTTTTCAAAAAGTTATTCAATTGTAAACTAACTTTGTTCCCGATTTGAATTTCCGTTGGCATAAACAATGTGATGAAATGTATAAATAATTGGCCTAAAAATTTTAAACTTCGTGGAGCCCTTTTGATATATATTATCTTCATAAGATCCTGCGATAAATTTTCGTAAAAGTTTATTAATTTGTTAATTATGATTTTTTATAACTAATGTAAATGATATTATTTACATGATTATTATGATTTTTCAATTCAAACGAGCAGGTAATACTACCCGTGCGAAGTTGCGGCGGGTCGCTAGTTCAATATATAAGCAGGCGACGGTAAATAAGTAAGCTCCATGCCATTTAGGTTAAGTGATTACTATCACTGTTTAAATATCTGTAAACTACATACCTATCTGTGTCTATATCAAAGCCTCCAGTGTGATGCTGGCTTTTAAGAGAGTTCTCTCTAAGCGTCAATTTACACCGCGGTGGAATGGAATGGAAGCGACTTTTTGCAACGAAATTGTACATAGCTAAATGAACTTTATGTCAATTGCATAACATACAAATTAAATAGGAGCCAAAAAAGGTCGCGCGTCTTTCGCGGAATTCTCGCGCATTCTCGAGAATTTCCCTATAGGTAGCTACTATTTTGTATGTTATTCAATTAACATAAAGTTCACAATGCTTTGTACAAAAAATTCGTTTCCATTCCATTCCGCGGCGGTATAAATTGGGTCTAACGTAACGGTGCAAATACAGTCAAAGATGAAATATTCAAATCTCAAAACCACATCCTCCATTACCTTCTACACGGCATAGGATAAATAATAATATTCACTATAAATTACAATTTGTATGAAAAGGTTATAACCAGAAAATTCAGAATAGGTATACTTAGAAGAAGTAAAGGACCGTAAACTTGTGATCGTGCAGGTAATTTAATAAAACATCAGTGCGCGTTATCGTAACAAGTATAAATTAAAAATTTAAAAAACCCCCGACATTTGCCATTTTATGGCGGCAGCCGTCTTGGATTTGCATAGTGCTATTCTACTAGTCGGGACAGGGGCAATTTGGGATTTTATAATTTCTAAATTGTCTCTGGTCTGGTCTGGTGGGAGCATTAAGCCGTGGCTGGTTACCACCCTACCGGCAAAGCCGTGCCGCCAAGCAATTTAGCGTTCCGGTACGATGCTGTGTAGAAACTGATCAAGGGGTATACTTGCCTCTTCCAAGTTAGCCCGCTTCCATCTTAGACTACATCATCACTTACCATCAGGTGAGATTGCAGTCAAGGGCTAACTTGTAGTTGAATAAAAAAAATATATATATAATAATGTGTATTATTGAGATTAATATTATGTATATTATTATTTCCAACGACTAACGTTTCCTTAAAGAATTTATACAATACAGATGCAGTAATTCTACTGTGAGTTTAGTCTAGTGAGTAGTGAGAGTCTATTCTGGTAGAATATATAGAGTGTAGGTAACATTTTAAAAACATATTTGATTTTTTATTAGTTAGAGCTTGTACAGTACAAATCGAAAACTGAACAAAGGCGCAATTATTAAGTGGTATTGTTTATTAATGATTGCACCTTTGTTTATTACAAAAATAACTATTTTCACATTTTCAAGCTTGAAATAAATTATCGGAAGGCTGCTTTCAAATGTATACAATGTAATTTGAAGGCCGCCTAATTAACACAACGCATGTTATTACACAAGTAACATTTATGTACATTGTATACATAGATCTCAACTGCCAACGCAATAGATTCCCGACGTGTTTTTATTAATTAAAAAGTATTGGTATTCCCGATCCAGTGCTTTCTCATTCAGTAACATCAAATAACAAATAAATACTCCACCAATGCAATTAATCTATCATAGAGCTATACACTGAGAGATGGTAGACGATTTCCTTTCGTCGCAGATCTAACTGAGCCCAACACGCTACAAGTACTAGAGAAATGCGACCCTTATATCATCTTATAAAGGCTTATAAGCCCTTACATCATCTCATCTTCCTCATGCGGCACTGCAATCTTTTGTCCTGGCTTCCTTCAAAGTTTCCTCCTCTTCCTTTTGAGCTTTCAAAGCCTCCAACACTTTGTGTATTTTCCCATACTCCTTGAGTCTTCTTCTAATCAACCTTTCAAACTTTTTTGCCTACCTCGAAGTTGTCACGAGAAGGCTTTAAATTTTTTCCTGTGTCGGAATTGACAGGCGGATTGTTTTTATTAGTCATTTCGAGTGAGAAAGAGAGAAAGAGTTTCATCGTTGGGCTACAACGATGAAACTCTTTCTTCCGGGCTTAGGACCGGCAATTTTGTGAGCAAATCTTCTTGAGACAATCTCATTCACCTCTTCCTTTTGAGCTTTCAAAGCCTCCACCACTTTGTGTATTTTCCCATTCTCCTTGAGTCTTCTTCTAATCAACCTTTCAAACTTTTTTGCCTACCTCGAAGTTGTCACGAGAAGGCTTTGAATTTTTTCCTGTGTCGGAATTGACAGGCGGATTGTTTTTATTAGTCATTTCGAGTGAGAAAGAGAGAAAGAGTTTCATCGTTGGGCTACAACGATGAAACTCTTTCTTCCGGGCTTAGGACCGGCAATTTTGTGAGCAAATCTTCTTGAGACAATCTCATTCACCTCTTCCTTTTGAGCTTTCAAAGCCTCCACCACTTTGTGTATTTTCCCATTCTCCTTGAGTCTTCTTCTAATCAACCTTTCAAACTTTTTTGCCTACCTCGAAGTTGTCACGAGAAGGCTTTGAATTTTTTCCTGTGTCGGAATTGACAGGCGGATTGTTTTTATTAGTCATTTCGAGTGAGAAAGAGAGAAAGAGTTTCATCGTTGGGCTACAACGATGAAACTCTTTCTTCCGGGCTTAGGACCGGCAATTTTGTGAGCAAATCTTCTTGAGACAATCTCATTCACCTCTTCCTTTTGAGCTTTCAAAGCCTCCACCACTTTGTGTATTTTCCCATTCTCCTTGAGTCTTCTTCTAATCAACCTTTCAAACTTTTTTGCCTACCTCGAAGTTGTCACGAGAAGGCTTTGAATTTTTTCCTGTGTCGGAATTGACAGGCGGATTGTTTTTATTAGTCATTTCGAGTGAGAAAGAGAGAAAGAGTTTCATCGTTGGGCTACAACGATGAAACTCTTTCTTCCGGGCTTAGGACCGGCAATTTTGTGAGCAAATTTCTTGAGACAATCTCATTCACCACAGCACATCCAAGACTAAACATCTACAAATGAATTAAAATGTTGTGCCAAAAACTATTATAGTGCCTCATATTATGTCAAACAACATAGCGAAACTGGTATTGCTATTGAATAGCTATTGCAATTGCATTGGACTTAAGTACTTTCACCAATATTAAATGATGCCATCATTTAATATTGGTGAAATTAAATAACATTTAGAAAAGAAGCGGTGGTTTTCAGTTTTAATTAACTCTTATAAATCAATTAAATCAATAAATAATAAATCAATTTGTTGATGTCTATGGATTAGCAGAAATTTTTAATTAATTAAGCAAGAAACTTGAAAATTTAACATTCGCCTACTCTTAGACTCCTTTATTCACATAGAGGAAACAACAATGTACATACAGGTTCTGTTACGATAAATAAAGAAAATTGCAAAAATTTCCATCGTTCATTCTTTCTGAACGCTAACATTTAAAATAAGGCATAGACCACAGGCCAATCAAATACGCCTAGTTCAACTTTAGTAGAAAAAAATTCAAACGATCTATGTGATCGTTTGAATTTTTTTCTACTAAAGTTGAAACATACATTAGATAACAGTGACTATAGAGCTGAGCATTATTGATTTGTCAAGTGGAATCGACTTTATAATCACACTAGCGGTCCACCCCGGCTTCGCCCGTGGTACATAATATATAGCCTATAGCACTCAGGGATCACGTACATATCCGACGGTGAAAGAATTTTTGAAATCGGTCCAGTAGTTCCTGAGATTAGCGCGTTCAAACAAACAAACTCTTCCGCTTTAATAAATTAAGTATAGATTAATTTAGTCTAGAGTCCAGACTTCCGAGGAAAGGCATTTGAATAAATAGCAAACGTCGCAGTAAGAATTCTAGACTATTCTAGACGATTTCTGAAAGGAGAATGCCCAAAAATCTATGGGCGTGTAACCCAGTCGTTTACAAGCGTGTTGTATGCAGCATTTATTGCAGGTTTATTCCTGATAACCAAACACACTATTTTAATACCTCTAGGACTTGTAGTTTTAAATAAATCTAAGTTTAAGTTTGAAAATGATTCTAGGTTATGTGTAGTTTATAATTGTTAAAGTAGTAAGGAAAGCCGTGTATCTTTCCTGCCGATTTGAACTATTTGTTTGGCGCGCACTATACTTAACATACCTGTCCAACGATATCCAATGCAAAAACAATAAACCAAATTAATATTGGTCTCCGCTGTGCTACAATAAACATTCAAAATGTAAACAGAGTAGACGTCTCACGTCACTAGCGTCACACACAACTAAAACAATGACATGTCACATTGACATCTTGAAATAAGTTTCGTTACACAAAATCAAAAAGGTTGTAGTTATATTATATTCCATTGCACAAAACGCAACGAAGTTAAAACAATATTATTAAAAAAAATATATATTATTACTTATTTACTATAAGCATATATTGTACGATTTATAACAAATAACAAATAAAATAATGTATTTAAATAATTAATATCCGTTCTATTTTAAATGAAATTATTTTTTTAAAAATAACAAACCTCTTATTATTTGGGCATGTTACTATGCGTAGAATGTAATGCAAATGGCCGTCAGACTTAAACGGGAAGTTGAAAAGACGGTTTAATTCCTTTTTTATTACATTTTTTTATCGTGAAGTGTAGCATTAATAATTATTAATTTTCAAATTGTCATATATTCGTAAGATAATTTTTAATAAATTACATTTTGTGTAAATGTTTGGGTCAGGGGTGGCCATTCTCCTTTGCAGCAGAATTTCGTGACATGCACATAATATACAGCTATAATATAATATGCTTACGCATAATTAATTATAATATAATATGCGGCGCTAACGCAGATACCACTGGTACGTTGATTCGTTGTAAAGTTGCAAACTACGCTTCACCATCTAAAGCACATTAGCTAAGTCCCCTCTGCGGGTCGTTGTGATTGATACCATACAACTTAATCTAGATGGTATCACCGCTTTGTGGTAGGATTCTACCCCGAATCCGCCTGGCTAGCGACCACACTTCAGCCGTAATCTGCCGCAAAGCATCCGTGTGTTCCGGCAGCGAGCTGAAGAGCCAGTCCCCGTCAGCCGGAAACGCATTAGTGGTTCCTCAGGTGCTGCTAATGTTCATGGGTGGCGGTAATCACTTAACATCAGGTGACCCGCTTGCTCGGTTGCCCTCTATTACTATTTAAAAAAAAAAAGAAAAAAAAAAATAGGGAACACAGCGTGAATAGACGTTTTCAGCCCGACCAATAAAATTACTGAGTTAAGATAAACTGCACGCCAAAATATTATGTCCATATTTAGTTACCTGTTTGGTCTTTTTTGCACATCTCGTTTCCGCTCCGCTCTTTTCTATCTGAAAATGCCTGTCCACTGCAACGGAGCGGAGAGGACACGTGCGTTCTTCGACTAATCAGAGTATTGAGAAATGATGCGATAATTTTGTTCACGTCATCGCTCAGGTATCTGATTTGACTGCTTCACATGTATACTTACGCTCCAATCCACTCCCGTGGACAGAAAACAGCGGCCGTCTGTGTTAGCTCCTGATTTACAATTCCGAATCAATACAAGTATAAATTAAAAATTTACTGGTCAAGCCCTTTCATTTGATACCCATATTAAGGGAGTTGTGAAAAAATATGTAATCCGCCATTTTGTAGCGGCGGCCATCTTGGACCGATTTTCTTCAAACATAGCTAACAACACTCTCGACTAATTCACCTTTCAAATAAAAAAACCGCATTCAAATCGGTCCACCCGTTTGAGCGCCACAGGAGAACAGACAGACACACACACACAGACACGTCAAACTTATAACACCCCGTCGTTTTTGCGTCGCGGGTTAAAAAAAGCATGTAATGAAAGAAGCATCAAAGGGAAATAATTCAGTTTGCCACGCTCCGAAACTCCGCGGATTTGGGAGTATTTCTAACTGAATGGGGTGTTAATGGCTGGAGATAAATTTACATTTACTTGTGCAATTGTCAAAGCTTTTCGAAGCTCTTTTTACAAATTGGTCCGTTGCCGCTTTTCCCGCGATTTGACACTGGAAATTCAGTTCGGGCTTTTTGTGTCGAGTGATTTTATTTTCGGCGAAAAATTTCAATTTCAATAACTTGATCTTAGTAAATTTTCTTATTATGTGTACGACAAATCTAGAAAAATTCCACCCACGAAATAAGGGGCTTCTCCACGCCAGGGATAGGTATAATGTCGCCGCAACCGCAACTTTAAAAGTCTAGTGTGAATTTTCGCAAACATTTACATAGAACTACGGGATGCTGGGTCACTCATTTGCAGCATGCAGCTCAGTGTGAAGTTCTTTCTTCGTTCTTGCTCCTAAAATTAGTAACGCGATTTAATGTAATGTCACTAAAGGTTTAAATAGTTAAATTAGTTTACATTTTACACGTCTCTGTTATTTCACACCTGTTGCTCGTGTCAGTTGATGTAGACAGTGGAGGAGCCATACCTACTTTAAAAACGTGTCAAAAATACACTCACACACGCACAATCCTCTAACATAAAATGGCGCGTGTTCATTGTGATGTCTCAAGTTGTGCGTGTGTGAGTGTTCATGTATACATTTTAGGGAGGCCATCTTTTGTCATGAGTCTGCCGCAAACTGTTTTATTATTATGTCAAAAATGTAATGTTGTCTCTTACACACTTATGAAAATTTTGATAAGCTTGAGCTATTTTCCGATCCACTATTTTCTATAGGACATTAGGGCACCTCTATATTATTATTATTATGATGTAGACACGTTGTTTATAATGAAGTTTAGATAATCTTCTATCACTATCATCACTACATAGTATAAAACAAAGTCGTTTTCTCTGTCCCTATGTCCCTATATCCCTTTGTACGCTTAAATCTTTAAAACTACGCAACGGATTTTGATGCGGTTTTTTTTAATAGATAGAGTGATTCAAGAGGAAGGTTTATATGTATGATAACATCCATTAAATAGTGGAGAAATACTGTTATTTTTGAGGTTTCTAATGTGATGTCGTAAATAATTACATTTTTTCCGCTTACATTGCAAACGCAGGCTGAACCCTACGAGATTTATCAATATAATGTACTAAGTATTGTACACATTGAAAAGGTCTATAGAAAACTCCGCGATGGTATATGTCTATCTCTTATGGATATCCCACAATAACATTTTTTGTCATTTACTTTTTTACGACAAATAATGGCTAATTTTAGAAGCGAATTTAACCAATACAGCATAAATCCTTATCTAATTAAATACCTTAAGTACATTGTTGATTTATTATAGATCTATATGGCCCTTTACAGCATATGATTTAAATGAATATTTTCGAAGATATTACAGATTTAAAAATTGCGGGACATAGACTTTGCGCGCGGCGCGCGGTTCGTAAAGTTCTCCTATAGCATTTTGAATTTAGCAGCGATCGGACGCGTATGCTATCGAGTATCGGAGCTTTCTAGCGAGGAAAATAACAATCACACTAATATTATAAAGGCGTTATTAAGTTATTAAGTTTGTGTGTATGTTTGTTCCTCTTCTCCGCCGCAACTACTGAACCGATTTGGCTTAAATTTTAAATGGAGATAGCTTATGCCCTGACTTAACACATAAAGTAACTTTTTATCCCAGAAAAGTATTCCTGTAGGACTAAAATAGATATAGACCTCCAAAACGCCACAGAGGGCGCTGACTGTTCTTAGGTAAATCACGCTCACATAACCCATTATTGCAATACTTTGCTGTGTAGCATGCATTGGCAACACATAGGTTACTTTTTATCCTGGAAAAATGCACAGTTCCCACGGGATTTTGAAAAACCCGAAATCTATATCTACAGCTATAGGTAGATTACTATAGCGACCTTGCTTGATATTTTAAGTATAAAGGTAGGAAAAGGGAGCGGGAACGGGAACCGGAACTCCACGATTCCCTCGGGATTTGTTCAAAACCGAAATTCACGCGGGCGAAGCCGCGGGCAGAAGCTAGTCTATATAATATAATAAAACTGTAACAGATCCAATTCTGTACATTGAAGATATTTTGAAAATTTTTATTGGAGGGCACTCCATAATCGATACTGAAGCCAAAACTGCAATTTTTTTCATTTTTGTCTGTCTGTCTGTCTGTCTGTCTGTCTGTCTGTCTGTCTGTCTGTCTGTCTGTATCTTGGCCGCGCATCACGCCGAAACTACTGAATGGATTCGAGTGAAACTTGGTACGATATGAGTTTATACTCCGAGGTAGGACATAGGATACTTTTTATCCCGAAATTTAGCACAGTTCCCTTGGGAGAGGGGATGAAAGTTAAAACATGTATTTAGCTGTAATTCATTAACGCGTTGTTCGATTTCACTCATTCTTTTTTCGTTAGAAAGATAGTACTTTATATATTATCCCGTAAATATTTCAAGGTCATAGGTTTTTTAGTTTAGAAATGACAGACATTACAACCCTCATTATTGGGTTCAAATAACTTGAGACCCGGATCTTTGAACGTACGGCTTATTTTAAACTGCTGTGCGTTTGAATTTATTTTTGTCGGTCTGTCTATTTGTTCCAGCTAATCTCCGAAACTGCTGGATCGATTTTAATGGAACTTTCAATGTTATAAGGAGTAACTTAGGCTACATTTAGTTTAGGTACATAAAAGAATTATGGGATCCGATCCGATCCTATATAAAATCTATAAACACGCGAACGAAGTCGCAGGGGTCAGCTAGTCTATAATATAATAAAACTGTAACAGATCCAATTCTGTACATTGAAGATATTTTGAAAATTTTTATTGGAGGGCACTCTATAATCGATACTGAAGCCAAATCTGCAATTTGTTTCATTTTTGTCTGTCTGTCTGTCTTTCTGTCTGTCTGTCTGTCTGTCTGTCTGTCTGTCTGTCTGTCTGTATCTTGGCCGCGCATCACGCAGAAACTACTGGATGGATTCAAATGAAACTTGGTACGATTTAAGTTTATACTCCGAGGTAGGACATAGGATACTTTTTATCCCGAAATTCAGCAAGGTTCCCTTGGGAGAGGGGATAAAAGTTAAAACGTGTATTTAGCTGTTATTCATTAACGCGTTGTTCGATTCCACTCATTCTTCTTTTGTTAGAAAGATAGTACTTTATATATTGTCCCGTAAATATTTCAAGGTCATAGGTTTTTTAGTTCAGAAATGACAGACATTACAACCCTTAGTATTGGGTTCAAATAACTTGGGACCGGGATCTTTGAACGTACCGCTTATTTTAAACTGGTGTGCATTTAAATTTATGTTTGTCGGTCTATCTATTTGTTCCAGCTTATCTCCAAAACGGCTGGATCGATTTTAATGGAACTTTCAATGGCAGATAGGTAATGTTATAAGGAGTAACTTAGGCTACATTTAGTTTAAGTACATAAAAGAATTATGGGATTCGATCCGATCCTATATAAAAACCTATATCTACGCGAACGAAGTTGCGGGGATCAGCTAGTAATATAATAAAACTGTAACAGATCCAATTCTGTACATTGAAGATATTTTAAAAAAATTTATTGGAGGGCACTCTATAATCGATACTGAAGCCAAAACTGCAATTTGTTTCATTTTTGTCTGTCTGTCTTTCTGTCTGTCTGTCTGTCTGTCTGTCTGTCTGTCTGTATCTTGGCCGCGCATCACGCCAAAACTACTGAATGGATTCGAATGAAACTTGGTATGATTTGAGATTATACTCCGAGGTAGGACATAGGATACTTTTTATCCCGAAATTCAGCATGGTTCCCTTGGGAGAGGGGATGAAAATTAAAACGTGTATTTAGCTGTAATTCATTAACGCGTTGTTCGATTTCACTCAATCTTTTTTTGTTATAAAGATAATACTTTATGTATTGTCCCGTAAATATTTCAAGGTCATAAGTTTTTTAGTTCAGAAATGACAGACAGTACAATCCTCAGTATTAGGTTTAAATAACTTGGGACCCGGATCTTTGAACGTACGGCGTATTTTAAACTGGTATGCGTTTAAATTTATTTTTGTCGGTCTGTCTATTTGTTCCAACTAATCTCTGAAACGGCTAGATCGATTTTAACGAGACTTTCAATGGCAGATAGGTGAAGTTATAAGGAGTAACTCCGACTACATTTAGTTTAGGTACATAAAATAATTATGGGATCCGATCCTATATAAAACCTATAAACACGCGAACGAAGTCGCGGGGGTCAGCTAGTTAAGCCATAAAATACTAAATCAGTATTTCCATACGAACGATATGCTTACTATACATACTTATATACCGATTACACATCTTTAATCCGTACAAAGCTGGGTTGTTTTCCACTAGTAGTATCTACCTACTGTTATTTATTTTGAGTTGAATGAATGAATCCTCTGAAGAAAAAAGAAATGAAGACTGCTTGCTTTAATTAAATTATCCTGCAGCTTTTTAGAACGGAAATTAAAGAAAATCATTATAAAATTTTCGTTATCGACATAATTGGAAATCATTCAATGGTGAATCAGTTTCATTTATCTTAGAAAAAAAAATCCATCAGCTATGTTCCAGTTCTGTGGGTATGGATGCATTCAATTATTTTTATGAATCAACAAGACATAATTATTTATTTTTAAACCCACAATGGACCACAGCGCCCACTTGTTTCAGGAAACTAATAAACAATCTCTTACATTTAACACAATTGTATACTAAATCGTACGTTATTCACTAAAAAATATTTTGAAAACATAAACACTATTTGACGTATAGTCGTGTTTCTCGTAAAGTTTACAAAAGTTTTATGTCAAGGAATAAACTCTTTGAACAAGTATATTTTTGCTCATATATCTCAATAGCCAGGAAAATCGTATTAAACCATACTCTAGAAATTGAGGTACGAAAATTGAAAAATGTTTTCAAAAGTAAGAGCCTGTCAAAGTGCCTATGAATGGGATTGAAAAGTTTGGGAATGTATGGAATCAACTTACTTATGTACATAACTACTCGATTAATCATACTTCAATTGAGTTGATAGATAGCGTCATCCGAATGTAAATTCACCCGAAAATCAACACTGCATAAGCAATAGACGAAATATATACAATAGGGTATTCTACTGTGTTTGAAAAAGCACTTCAAAATGTTGTTTTTGTTAATAAAAAGCCACAAAAAATATATTTCGGCAAAATAAACACGCGTTCATGCCATAAAATTAAATTAAATTTTAAACATTTTTTAATGCCGCGAAAACGCTGTCAGCCAATAAGTCAGCCATTTCATGACGTAACAATGATATACAAGAAGGTTATAAATGTATTCTATATAACACTGGAGTTTGCGCCTTAAATATTGTAGTGAAGATAAAGTCATTCACCTGGGCTACTTTTTCTTTATTACTAATATTTTTTGGACGATATATCGATAGTTTGATATCGAAATGTAGATACAAAAAGCTGTGCTAAAGCTGTGATAGCCTAATGGCTAGGACGACCGACTTCTAATCGGAGGTCGTGGGTTCGATCCCGGGCACGCACTTCTAACTTTTCGGAGTTATGTGCGTTTTAAGAATTTAAATATCACTTGCTTTAACGGTGAAGGAAAACATTGTGAGGAAACCTGCATGCCTGAGAGTTCTCCATAACGTTCTCAAAGGTGTGTGAAGTCTACCAATCCGCTTGGCCAGCGTGGTGGACTATGGCCAAGGCCCTCTCACTCTGAGAGGAGATCCGTGCTCTGTAGTGAGCCGGTAATGGGTTGATCATGATGATGATGATGATACCTCTGTGGTAATAAATAGGTACATTCGCTAGTGAAAAATAAATTAAGAAATTTGATAAAAATAAAAATTTATATTGAAATATACTTAAATATTCTGATTTTGAGTCATAAAAGCACATTATTTTTTTATTAAATTAAAATTAAAAGTCGTAATCGTTAATCTGTATATCACGTAACCTTGAACACGAGCCGCCTTGTTTTGACGTCATAATGATAGTTAATACTAATCATTAATCTATGGTCATATAGACAAAAACCATAAAGTTCATTGTACTCTGAAGCAACAACTTTTGCATGTAACCCAGACTTCTGTTCTGCCGAATTCCAGAATGTTAAAACATCTTTGTAAACATCATTAGTTGTCTGTCAAGTCGGCTTACGGATGAATATTTTACGTGATAACGTCATTTAAAAATATTGGTATAAGACCCTGTTTCACCACCATCTGATAAGTGTCGGATAGCTTATTCACAACTATAGTCCTTGTCACTTGACATAAGTAAGGAAGTGACAAAACTTACGTTTAGGCTATCCCGACACTTATCAGAAGCACTACCTTCTGATAAGTGTCGGGAACAGGCCATATTGTACCTTATTTTAATAAAATAATTACTAAGAACTATAACCTAACACATATATATATATTTATAATTTAATTTGTTTGATAAAGATACTGGACTATAATATAACTGTGTAATTGTTTATTTTTGAAGTGACTTACGATTTTTTAAATAAAGCTGATATATCGAAATATCGATATTTTTTTCGGTATATCGAACTCCGATATCGATATATTTAAAAATATAGATATATCGAAAATATTTATTTATATAATACTATATTAAAAAATATCAACATTCCTTTTTTGTTTGGAGTTTAGATTCCATAGGTTCTATCTTTCTTGTATGACCACAGATTAATATTAGTTTTTGCTTATATGACCACAGATTAATATTAGTATTTTCTATCATTATGACGTCACAACAAGGCGGCTCGTGTTTTAGGTCACGTGATATACAGATGGGAAATTACGACTTTTAATTTTAATTTAATAAAATAATCATGTGCTTTTATGACTCAAAATCAGAATATTTAAGTATATTTCTACATAAATTTTTATTTTTATCAAATTTCATAATTTATTTTTCACTAACGAAAGTACCCTATTGTCGAATGCATTATTTGAGGAGTTGCCAATTAAGCTAGGCCTCCAAATTGTATGAGCGCCCATACAACTCAGAGGTATATCTTAATTGGCGTCAACTATGCTTTTATTTTTTGTGGAGTTTCAAAGCGTCTGATAAAAGTTTTGTTCCATGGAAAGTGTCTGATACGTTGGTAGTGGTTCGGAGTGATATTCTACAATATATACCTATATATTGTATTTATTTTATTTTATAGTTTATATTATGTAATCTATTGTGATGGATTTTTGAAATGCCTGAATTAAATAAATAAATGGAATATATATATATATATACAAATCAGTCATGTGAATTTAAGTTAAGTTACTCTTATTTCTAGTTACCTTTCTTATTTGATATCTGCCCAAGTATCACAGGTACGAACTCCACAAGTACGCAGGTATTCAAAGCACGTGAGCCACTATTGAAAGCCTAAGGTTTCATCTTTCAGAAAAATATAAGTTATGTCTTATCGTTCTGGGATAAGACATAACTTATACGTTATACGTTTCGACTCTATAAACCCAAGGATGCCTTCCAAACGTCTTTAGACGTATACGCGACTATACTCTCACGGCAAAAGACGCAGTTTGATGCCGAATTTTCAAAATATGAAAAGTTTGGACCTCTTCATCACCGCAAGTCAAGTAAAAGTAATTTTAAGGGTATATATTTAATTGTATAATTAATTTTGGTTCCTTACCAAAATGGTAAAAAGGTAATACATAATCAGAATCCATAATATTAAATCTTAAGCCAAGACTTTACCTATTATATATATCATAATTATACCTATCAAACGAAGCGAGCACACTTTCCCAGAATATTATCCCTTTTAAAATATCCATAACATTATATTCTAAGTGTTGACTTGCTGAGCATATTTCAGTTTCAGCTCCGCACTATATAATTTGACGACTACTGTAAATTCTTACATCATTGCTATGCATCGCTTACTTTGGATAAACCGCTCGTATAGGTGTTAGAGTAAAAGCTTCAATGTATAGATTGTAACATAGAAAGTTTCGTGTGTTTAATAGCTATGGTAAGGGTTGTCACCATCACAGTTCTGCATCACGACCATAAATCACTGGTTATTCCAGCTTGCGTGAGTGAACCCTCTGAATATGAGCCATTTTCGAGCACTGTTGGACGGACAGACAATTAATTTATAGCTAATTATTTCCATCACTACTACTATATTCCATCACTACTATACTACTATAGCTTTTTTTAGCGTCCCACTGCTGGGCACAGGCCTCCTGTCTCATAGGAGAGAGGGATATAGAGCATAGACCCGCCACGCTGCTCCAATGCGGATTGGCGGGCTTTAACGACTATAGCTATTTGACTAATTTTTGGAAATTGTTTTAAATTATTCTGAAATGAAAAAAAATTAAGTTAGTATCTAGTATTTATAACTACATAGGTACCTATTTTATTGTTAATTTTCGTTTTGCTAATTATTTTAATTCCTGCCTTTTCCTAGTTCCAAACTTCTACATTACTTTACAGGTAATCTACGCTCTCTACGATAATTTATTTTTTCGTTAATTTCTGATAGTATTTGGTTATCTACGGTTAGACCGTCCGCGTCAGTGTGATTACAATTTGTTTGCCTTTATAATAATAAAATCCAAAATGATTATTGCATATATAAAAACATCCTTTTCTATTTTGCCGAATTGACGAATGTTAATAATATCATAAACGTGACTAATATTTCAAATGATTGCAACCATTCATCGTTCTTGGCTTTTGACACAGTTTTCCTACTAACTGAAATCCGCTTCCGGACATTGTTCGGTCCTGAGAATACAATTTTTAGTAGGTACTATTACCACAGCCTTGAAGTAGTATTTCGTTAAACTGTGCTATTACTAAGCTCTCAAATCAATTCATCAACCCCTCCGATACATAATATTCATCAGAACAAACCTCTGTGTTGACTATCATGATGGCTAATTCCACTGAATACTGCACTAATACACAAGATTATTCAATTAATTATAGTACTAATCTTTCTGAGGCTAGTTTATAATTGACATTTGCCTGAATCAAAAATAATAATAATTAATCTTCTACTGAATTCTCACTGTATTTAATACACGTGCATTTGCACTTCTTTCTCCTAAATTATGCACATAATCGATACTAAAAAAAGATCGAAATTTAATCTTTTGATTGTTTAATTGAAATTTCGGATACGATTCGCTTTATCGATTACTTAGCTATTCAGATTCACCGAACGGTATCTTATCCACGATAATTCCTGAATAGTTATGATATAATAATGAAGCTAAAATAATAGAGATTTAGTGTTGATCACAACATTTCGGGAGTGCGACCAAAGTTTGTTTTTGGTGATGTACCGTTATTGTATTTTGTTGCTCCTCATTTGCGAGAGTGTGATCTGTGACGATTGTGTGACTGCCGATTTCGAGGATGGCTTCGGGGACAACTTTACGAATACTGTTGGGGTGTGCGTGGGCCTCTCCATGTGGTATATCGGGCAATATGATTCATCGTTGAATATTGATAGTCCGCATCCATTGAGCACTACTTTTGTTTCACCACAAACAACGTTGAGCTGCATGTCATCGTTCAAGTTCAAAATGAGTACGGGGGGAACGTTGGAAGTGAATCTACATATGGTGTCAGCAAATCCATCGGGTGATCAAGTGACAGTCATAGCTTTCCAGGTCGTCCCTGGAGGGACCGACACTACCGTTGCAAATACGGTTCTCAGTCCCATGTTCCCAAACTTTGTGCCGGGTTGGCAAACTTTGAGAATACCCATACTTGGATCTGGTACATTTGAAGGCTACGTAAGTGTACTTACTGTCAGTGTAAACATTCATTTTAAATCCATAAATGAGCACATATTATTAATTCCGTCAAAATTTTTGCCATTGCAAACAAATAATAATTCACTAGCCTAATAATTCATTAATATTGTAATAACGTGAGATCTCTGTAACTTTTAAAGAGTTGTGGGGATAGACAAAAGCTAGCAAACTTTTAATACTAACTTTTACTACTAACTTTAAAAAAAACTTTTAATACTAGGCAAACGTGCAGCATTTTTTAGTAACAGATCATTAATTAATGATTTTTGGTAAAATACCTGATTTCTATTATTTGAAATATCGCCCTTTAAAATTAATGATTTTGAACATTGTTCATAAATTATAGACAAAAAAAGCTGTTTATATATAAAAATTCACAAGACCTTAAATATATCAAAATATTTTTAGCTATACCTAATAATAACAAGATATAATAAATTATAAAATATGTTGAAAATGAGTTTAAAAACTTTAAAAAATCAGTCTAAGAATTCAGTATTTTAATAAGTTTGCAAGATTTTTTTTAGTTTAAAAGTAGACGAAAGATAGAGGAAGATAGTGTACATATATCATGTTCCAGTTAAGTTGAATTATTTTCCTACAAGGTTTCGTTTCGTTTTTTAGTTTCTTAGTTTTTTAGTTTTCGTTTAAGGTTTCGTTAGTAGTACAAGAATCTGTATGGTTTTCTAAACGATTCCACGATATAAAACCGCCGCTTTTCATGCAAGTTTCAAGTTTGCCTTATTTGCAATGGCACTTATTCAAGTGGATTTCCGCTGGGGCCTTCACCCACGGTGCTTTTTTACAGAGAAACAGTAGTAAAAAGGTCGTGATTCAGTAGTGATACTATTTCTGGCCCGTGTACCTTTAAGATACGTACAACTGTATCGCTATGGGCTCTGAATAATTAAGTTCAGAAAGTGATTACCCATCAGAACTTCATATTTTATAAGTATACAGATTCTGTATACTTATGAAATATGAAGTTCTTAAATACAATAATCAGCACCTGAAAATAATTAAAAACAGTATTTATTACTACCCTTTTTTACTAATAAATTAAAATAAATAATTAGTCTATTCATCTAGTAACAAGCATCTATATGCTTTTTAGATATATTTGTCCAAGAATCACTATTTTATTTTGTTATTGCGTCATTGTATTTATCGTTCTGTTTAACCTACAATCATTATTTATTTATTTTATCATTTATATTTATTTCAGGTAACGTTTATGGGAATGGCAGCACTGAATTCGGTTATATTTATAGATTCATTCCGTTACATTGCACCATCATTCGACGAGGATTTGTGTGTAATATATAAAGAAGAAATGACAACAACTACCACTGAACTACCCACTACAACTACCACCGAATCACCTACTACATCTACCACAGAAGTTCCTACTACTACAACAACAACTGAAGAACCTACTACAACTACCACAGAAGTTCCCACTACAACAACTACTGAAGAACCTACTACAACTACCACAGAAGCTCCCACTACAACAACTACTGAAGAACCTACTACAACTACCACAGAAGCTCCCACTACAACAACTACTGAAGAACCTACTACAACTACCACAGAAGCTCCCACTACAACAACTATTGAAGAACCTACTACAACTACCACAGAAGCTCCCACTACAACAACTATTGAAGAACCTACTACAACTACCACAGAAGCTCCCACTACAACAACTACTGAAGAACCTACTACAACTAGCACAGAAGTTCCCACTACAACAACTACTGAAGAACCTACTACAACTAGCACAGAAGTTCCCACTACAACAACTACTGAAGAACCTACTACAACTAGCACAGAAGTTCCCACTACAATGACTACTGAAGAACCTATTACAACTTCCACTGAAGAGCCAACTACGACCCAAGCACCAATTATAACTGGTCCTCCAATTACCACTACTACTGTTGAACCGACTATTACCGACGAACCTAGTATCACCGACGAACCAACTACTACAACAGAGCCAACTACAACTATCACCGAAGCACCTACTACAACTACTACAGAAGCACCTACTACAACTACCACAGAAGCTCCCACTACAACAACTACTGAAGAACCTACTACAACTACCACAGAAGCTCCCACTACAACAACTACTGAAAACCTTACTACAACTTCCACTGAAGAGCCAACTACGACCCAGTCACCAATTATAACTGGTCCTCCAAATATCACGGTTGAACCGACTACTACCGACGAACCTAGTACCACCGACCAACTAACTACCACAACAGAGCCAACTACAACTATCACCGAAGCACCTACTACAACTACTACAGAAGCACCTACTACAACTGCCACAGAAGCTCCCACTACAACAACTACTGAAGAACCTACTACAACTACCACAGAAGCTCCCACTACAACAACTACTGAAAACCTTACTACAACTTCCACTGAAGAGCCAACTACGACCCAGTCACCAATTATAACTGGTCCTCCAAATATCACGGTTGAACCGACTACTACCGACGAACCTAGTACCACCGACCAACTAACTACCACAACAGAGCCAACTACAACTATCACCGAAGCACCTACTACAACTACTACAGAAGCACCTACTACAACTACCACAGAAGCTCCCACTACAACAACTACTGAAGAACCTACTACGACTACCACAGAAGCTCCCACTACAACAACTACTGAAGAACCTACTACAACTACCACAGAAGCTCCCACTACAACAACTACTGAAGAACCTACTACAACTAGCACAGAAGTTCCCACTACAACAACTACTGAAGAACCTACTACCACTACCACAGAAGTTCCCACTACAACAACTACTGAAGAACCTACTACAACTAGCACAGAAGTTCCCACTACAACAACTACTGAAGAACCTACTACAACTACCACAGAAGCTCCCACTACAACAACTACTGAAGAACCTACTACGACTACCACAGAAGCTCCCACTACAACAACTACTGAAGAACCTACTACAACTAGCACAGAAGTTCCCACTACAACAACTACTGAAGAACCTACTACAACTAGCACAGAAGTTCCCACTACAACAACTACTGAAGAACCTACTACAACTAGCACAGAAGTTCCCACTACAACAACTACTGAAGAAACTACTACAACTACCACAGAAGCTCCCACTACAATAACTACTGAAGAACCTACTACAACTTCCACTGAAGAGCCAACTACGACCCAGGCACCAATTATAACCGGTCCTCCAATTACCACTACTACTGTTGAACCAACTATTACCGACGAACCTAGTATCACCGACGAACCAACTACCACGACGAAACCAACTACAACTACCAGCGAAGCACCTACTACAACTACCACAGAAGCACCTACTACAAATACCGCAGAAGCACCTGCTATAACTACGACAGAAGCTCCTACTGCAGCAACTACCGAAGTACCTACTATAACTTCCACAGAAGCTCCCACTACAACTACTGAAGTTTCTACTACATCTTCCACCGAAGAGCAAACTACCACTACCATCGAATCACATATTACAACCACTACTGAAGAGCCAATAACAACTACAACTGAGGAGCCCACCACAACTATCACTGAAGAGACAACTACCACCAAAATGCCTACTACTACAACTACTGAAGAGCCAACTACAACAACCATCGAAGAATATACTACAACCACCACTGAAGAGCCAACTACCACTACCATCGAAGCACATATTACAACCACCACTGAAGAGCCAATAACAGCTACAACTGAGGAGCCAACCACAACTACCACTGAAAATACAATTACAACCAAAATGCCTACTACTAGAACTACTGAAGAGCCGCCTACCACTGAAGCGTCAATAACTACCACTACTACAACTACTGAAAATCCTTCAACTGTTACAGATCCATTAACTTCAACAACAAATTATCCAGAAATGGATACTACAACTTTTGGTCCTGAAACTACAACTCAATTTACTGTAACAACAACTAACTCAACTGAAAACGCGCCTATTGGTCCAGAATCTTATTACACTTTCTGGAACGCGTTCACGATAACAATGGTAGTTGTTTTATCATTAATAATTTTAATATTAATTGCCTACGCGTTCTACAAATTAGGCAAAAGTCGTAGGAAGGAAGTGCCACATGAACAGTTCGTTGATTACGATAATCTACCGAAACCATTCGTTATGCCTCGAGTTACTAAAGTATATCCAAATCCAATTAGATTATCAAACAGACAAAATCCTGTGTAAAACTATTAGATATACACATCTAATCTCATAAAATTAATTTAAAATAGAATAAGAAATCAATCATACTAAAACCTAAATTATGATTTTTTTTTGTAAATATGTAAATAGATCTTTTTAATTAACATAGATGTTAAGATTTAGCATAGGGCTATCCATCGGTACGAAATAAGCTTGCGCGAACCTATCTTTTATTATAAGCATTTGTATAATAACATAAGGACTTTTACCACCTTCTGATAAGTGTCGGATAGCTTATTCACAACTTTTGTCTTTGTCACTTGACATAAATTAAAAAAGTGACAAAACTTACGTTTAGGCTATCCACCACTTATCAGAGGGTAGTGAAACAGGCCCTAAGTATTGTGTAATGTAATGTTCTTTTCCAAAATATAATCTTCTTCTTAAAATAAACAAATTCCACAAAAAATTAAAGCAAGCCAATGTGCTTATCTGGTATACTTACTTATCTTTTATTTTGCCGAAATTGCGTCATACTCGTGTTTCGTCGAAGTCAGTGGTATTTTTATCCCGTAATTTTTATTATAGTTATTATGAGGTGGATTATAGTATTTGGATTTTATGAAATCACTTATTAATCCCAAATCAATGCATTTGCTATCAAAGTTAGGTACTGTTAAATTGAAAATGCCCTTAATTGATACAATTATAAAATATGTTATTCGATGAGTAAGCGAAGGTTTCAGCGATAAGCGAAGAATTTTATATTTTGATATCAGATAATATTTTATCAGGCCTTATCAGTAGGAATTATATTTTGGGACGTCAACCAGCCATTCTTTTCAAAAAAGTAGTGATATTGTTCATAAGAATCTCACAATTGTTGATAAGTTATTTCTCTCGATGATCAACAAAACTTTAGAAAATGAAGGAGATAATCTAAAGTACCTAATCATTTAAAAAAGTAACTACAAGTAATTACACCTATACTCCAGAAGTACTTAGAAAAGATGAACTTATAAGAAAAACACTCGTTTTCAAACAAAAGTATTTTCGTATTTAAATTGACGCCCTATTAAGCAATAACATAGGTACGTATACTGACGACTAACCATTGGTTAGTCGTCAGTATACGTATATTATTGCTTTATCTTATTTGGTTAGTAACCAAATCTATCTGTAATATAATAATAATTATATATTTTTCATTTTAGTCTGTCTGTCTGTCTGTCTGTCTGTCTGTCTGTCTGTCTGTCTGTCTGTCTGTCTGTCTGTCTGTCAGTCTGTCTGTCTGTCTGTCTGTCTGTCTGTCTGTCTGTATCTTGGCCGCGCATCACGCCGAAACTACTGAATGGATTTGAATGAAACTTGGTACGATTTGAGTTTATACTCCGAGGTAGGACATAGGATACTTTTTATCCCGAAATTCAGCATGGTTCCCTTGGGAGAGGGGATGAAAGTTAAAACGCGTATTTAGGTATAATTCATTAACGCGTTGTTAGATGTCACTCATTCTTTTTTTGTTAAAAAGGTAGTACTTTATATATTGTTTCGGAAATATTTCAAGGTCATAGGTTTTTAAGTTTCGAAATGACAGACATTACAACCCTCAGGATTGGGTTCAAATAACTTGGGACCCGGATCTTTGAACGTACGGCTTATTTTAAACTTGTGTGCGTTTAATGTATGTTTTTGGTCTGTCTATTTGTTCCAGCTAATCTCCAAAACGGCTGGATCGATTTTAACGGAACTTTCAATGGCAGATAGGTGATGTTATAAGGAGTAACTTAGGCTACATTTAGTTTAGGTACATAAAAGAATTATGGGATCTGAACCGACCCTATATAAAACCTATAAACACGCGAACGAAGTCGCGGGGGTCAGCTAGTAAGATAATATTGAAGAAAAAGACCACAAACAATACTTTCTCTTAAGAGATGAATCGGAAAAAGATTACCTTTCAATATTTAAAATGCCATCTACAATTTATTGTTGAAACTATAATGATGTCAAATTGATAATTTTAGGTGAACACTAAGACTTCTTGCGCAAAAAATTTACCTACATAGTTCTTGATAGTGACTGTAGATGGCGTTGTATTCAAACGCATTTCGGTGTCACACGGCTCAATATTTATTACTATACTAGCTGATGCTCGCTACTTCGCCCGCGTGGATTCTTATAAATCTCACTTGGGGGTGGAACTTCCAAAATTCCTGAAACACGTAATTCTTTATTTTTAACCCACAGTACAAATACCGATTTTCATTTATATAACTTTAAAAATGACGGACTTTCATACAAACTTTCAACTCCCATTTAACCCACTTGGGGGTAGTTTTTCCAAAATTTCTTACACTCGTAACTCTTTATTTTTAACCGAAAACCTAAATACCAATTTTCATGGATATAACTTGAAAAATGACGGACTTTCATACAAACTTTTATCCCCTATTTAACCCCCTTAGGGATGGAATTCGCAATAATCCTTTCTTAGTATGCGCCTACGTAATAAAAGGAAGCTACTGTGAAAATTTCAAGTTTCTAGCTTCAGTAGTTTAGGCTGTGCGTTGATTGTCAGTCAGTCAGGACAAGCTACTTTATATTATTATATAGATTTTGTAAAATTGAAAATGAACACCTTCAAGATCTCCGTCACATTCATGATTTGCAATTTATGCCCTCAAACTTCATTGTTATTTTTTATATGAAAAGATGTCTGATTCATTAATTTTATAACATGTAGCAAGTAAGGTGTATAATTACTTATGTATAGTAAGTCAATGGTCAGATGTTACAAAATGCATTTTGCCCGTAAGATATGATTTGAATTTCAAAGGTAATCAATGTTTATCACTATTCACTACATAATTATTATAAAAAAGTCCCCCGCCACGTCTGTCAATCTGTCTGTCTGTCTGTTCGCGATAAACTCAAAGACTGCTGAATGGATTTTCATGCAGATTACACCAATACACAGAGTGATTCATAAGTAAGTGTATGATTTTTAAGTTTTTGTGTAATGGTTGAAATATTGACGATAAAATATGTTGAAAATGACGAAAGCCGCGCCTGGGAGCTGTCGTCGAAAACGCTGCCTTATCCCTTTGAGATTTATAACATAAGTGTAAATTAAAAATTTAAAAATCCCCCGACATTCGCCATTTTGTGGCGACGGCCATCTTGGTTTTACATAGTGCTATTCTACTGGTCAAGACCTTTCATTTGATACGCATATTAAGGGAGTTGTGACCATATGTGTAATCCACCATTTTGTAGCGGCGGCCATTTTGGATCGATTTTCATCAAACATAGCTAACAACACTCTCGACTAATCAACTTTCAAACAAAAAAACTGCATTCAAATCGGTTCACCCGTTTGAGCGCTACAGGGGAACAGAACACACACAGACACGTCAAACTTATAACACCCCGTCGTTTTTGCGTCGGGGGTTATAAAAACAATGTACCTATAGCAGCAAATATAGCAGGATAGTAGCGGGTAATTACTACCCGTAGCCGGGGGCGGGTCGCTTTAGCTAATAGATCAGATAATTTCGTGCGGCTTTTGTCAAGTCCAATTTATAACCTAAAATAAAGATTGGGATTATAAAATATTATATTGATTGCAATAAATCGCAGCAATTTGTAATTTTATAACTAAGATTGTAATACAGGAAACCAACCAATGGCAATAAAGATTGCTACAATTATTATGAAAAGTTAGGTAGGTATATCATACTACTACTACCATTTCTTCTCTAACCATTACTATTCTACCTTTCCTATTTCCTACTCTTAGGGCCTGTTTCACCACCTTCTGATAAGTGTCGGATAGCTTATGAAATTCACAAGTTTTGTCTTTGTCACTTGTCACAGAGTAAGAAAGTGACAAAACTTACATTTAGGCTATCCGACATTTACCAGAAGGTAGGTAGTGAAACATGTCTTTTTTTAGTTTTTCTTACCTTTACAGTATATCTACAGTACCTTTAACAATAGGTACCTTAATTCTTTAGTATCTTTTCCTATGTCGCTTTATTTCCGTTTGCGTTTCTTTTGTGAACTGTGAAGTTGTGAACTCAAATAATTGTGAACCCACAAAGGTCAGTAGGTACGGTTATCCCGAGCTTGCATACTTCGAAAACGCTACGAGAATTCGAATATCGAAACACTATAAATATCAGAGAAAAATTGACCCAAAGCCTCTTATTTTAAAATCGTAATTACCTAAGTACTTCGAATATTTATTTTTCTTTTGCTTGGGGCGCCGCCGTGTTGGCTGTAGACGAATGGCTAGATGTATTGGCGAACTTAAACAAGGCAGTTTATGTACATTTTACTCTGAAGTCATTTTTGATGTATCGAATATCGAATTTCGATCACCGTTGCCACAATTTGCAAAATCGGCATAACCCTCGTAAATAAAAAATGCAGGCCAGGCAGACCACGTAAACGCTGAAGCGACAACATCGTGAAGAAGCAGGTGCTATATGGAGTAAAGTCGCTAGAGATCGACAAGCATGGTATTAGGTAGGCTTTCTGAAAGAGGTCCTTTTAAAGATAAAATAATTACCTTCTTAAAGAATAATTTCAACATAAGTAGATTTATAAGTAAATTAAGTAGGATAAGGCCTAGCCCGTATTGCAAAATTTATTCGCGCGATTTTTTTCGATAAATTCTGTGACATATGGAAATGTCTTATTAAAGCTGTACGCACTTGCGATTTAAAATTTAAAATATATTAAAATATGGAAAATAAACAACGCGAATAAATTTCGCAGTATAGGCGGGCTAGACCTAAGTGGATATCATATTTTGTTAAAGGAAAATAAAGTTATTTTTATTTTTTGTTTCGTTTTATTTATTTCTATTTCTATTTAAGTACCTACGAGTAATTAAGGTAGTTACAATGAATTTGTACAATTTTAATTTGCAAACCATTTCAATTTTCATGCGATATTATCTTGATTTCGTACCTATGAGTGCAATCGATTCATTGCATTGTCGATTTGAATGAACAATCTAGAATACACGGCTTCTGTTCATTATCGTCAAAAGTTTCCTTTCTTATTAAAAGCCAATCATTATTAGTACATCCAGACTCCAGCAGTACACGTGTCTGAAAACCTAATTAAAGTACAAGCAAAATTAGTTCAACCGGTGTTAGTTTTAAAACAGAAAACCGCGTGCTCATCAATCATCGAGTTCAAATTTAGTTGACGGTATTGGCCACTTAAGATTGTGATCATATCTGAATTGTTCAGGTATCTAAACAGATTGATCGCAATCTGGCAAATAATCGACTTTGATGTGCTATCTACAGCTCTAGATAATAAGATAAGGCCTTGATCTTCAAAGATTTTACGATAAAATTCGAATTACCTACCCATCCAATATTGGCAATCCTTCTAATATAACGCCAGTAAATTCCCGGTCCCCGGATATTAAAAGACTAGTAATATCATTGCATCAATTCTGGTATATAAATATTTTGGTAAAAGAAGTTTTGCTCTATTATCTTTTGTAAAAACGGTATGTGCTAAAAAACAAACTTTCAAGATCTAAGTAAAAGTTCATTAACCTTGACTTGATAAAGTAAACTCTTCATCAGAAGCGGTCATCAATATTCGCTACAAGCGGATACCCGCGACTTCGTTCGCGTGGATATTGGTTTTTAAAAATTCCGTGGGAATCACTTTGTCAATTTCACTTTGTCACTTTGTCAAAAATTAATAAGCTCCTTTGAGCTCATACCTTGCTAAAAACTGTTAAAAGTTCACTGGCGGATATTTAGGTAGATCAAAATGTAAACATCCGACAGTGAAAGTCCCATCAAAATCGATCCAGCCTTTCAGAGCTTAGTCGGTAATCTTTAAAGTACTTATTTTCTTTCTAACAAAAAAGAATGAATGAAATCGGACCATGCCTTAGAATTACAGCTAAGTACACATTTTAAATTTCATTCCCTCTCCCAAGGGAACCGCGCTGAATTTCGGGATAAAAAGTATCCTATATGTTACTCCGTAGTATGAACTTAAATCATGTCAGGTTTCATTTCAATCCATTTTGTAGTTTTTGCGTGATGGGCGCAAAACGTTCCATAACTTATCCCCAGATATTATTTTGCCAAAATCTTTAATGTACAGATACGGCAAGTCTACGATTTTATTATATGTATACTTAGATATAGATAGAAGATAGAAGATAGAAGAAAAGATAGATAGAAGATATAGAATAGATTTATGCTTTTTAGGGTTCCGTAGCACAAAAAGAAAAAGGAATCCTTTGTAGGATTACTTCGGTGTCTGTCTGTCTATCTGTCAAGGCCTTTTCCTCAGGAACCCGTGGAGGTATCAAGTTGAAATTAATCTATACTAATAAATAAAATTGAAGTGTCTGTCTGTAATATCGAAATAACTACCTCATATTAAGCTCATATGGTTATTTGAACGCTACCATAACCGAATCACACGTTTTTAAAATTTTTGTCTGTCTGTCTGTCTGTCTGTCTGTCTGTCTGTTTGAACGGGCTAATCTTCGGAACGGCTGAACCGATTTTGACGGGACTTTCACATACAAGTAGAGAATTAACCAGGGAGTAACATAGGCTACTTTTTTAACCGACTTTCAAAAAAGGAGGAGTTGTGTTTTTCTACCTATGTACACCGATATCTCCGAGATTTCTGAACCGATTTGCGTAATTTTTTTTTTAATCGATAGAGAAACATTGCGACCCTGTTCTATAAAAAATTTGGATTCCAACTCCTCAATCTTGATGCTGTAAGAGACCTAATCCCCAAAACTAATGGGTTTTAGAAACTTTCGGTTATTTAAATTGATATTGGGGGTACCAATTAAAGACTTTATCGTTGAATGAACTCGAGTAGGTACATATTCAACTCCTCAACCCTGATGCTGTAAGGAATTGTATTCCGAAATCGTGGGGATCCCACGGGATTTTTCCGTTTTGGGGACGGGTTTCTACAGATAAGCTACTTTTTGTTCTGGAAAATCAAAAGTTCCCAAGGGATTTTTAAAAACCTAAATCCACACGGGCGAAGCCGTGGGCATCATCTAGTATCAAATACACAAGTCTGTATTCCCTTGGAGCTGTGAAAAAAATAAACTTTTAAGACAACGCAATCATAAGATACGACAAGCAATTTAGTGTTCCAGTACCATGCCGCGTAGAAACCAATTAGGCCCGACAACATAACAACAGGAGCCAACAACACTTAACAGCCCTCGGCCTCGCATACTGTGCCACTAGTGTAGTGGCCGGCCACAAGTCGCGGGAGAGATTTTTCATACATTTTTAACCCCCGACGCAAAAACGACGGGGTGTTATAAGTTTGACGTGTTGTTAAGTTGAAGTGTGTGTGTGTATGTGTCTGTCTGTCTGTTCCACCGTAGCGCTCAAAACGGTGAACTGATTTGAATGCGGTTTTTTTGATTGAAAGGTTAATTAGTCGGGAGTGTTCTTAGCTATGTTTGATGAAAATTGGTTCAAGATGACTGCCGCCACAAAATGGCGGATTACATATTTTTTCACAATTCCCTCAATATGGGTATCAAATGAAAGGGCTTGACTAGTAAAATAGCACTATGTAAATCCAAGATGGCCGCCACCACAAAATGGCGAATGTCGGGGTTTTTTAAATTTTTAATTTATATTTGTATAACCAATCAGTTATCTAATCCTCGATAATTGTGATGTTTGTTACTTATTATCAGCAGAATTGTAAAGCTGCAAACAAAATGTCTACATTTAAATTTTTTTTTGTCGTGTCTATGGCAACTAGAATGGAAACAAAATTTTAGAAAATATTTTTATTTTGGTGATCTTTGGAAAGCGATATTAACAAGCAAAATAAGATTTAACACGGAAAAGTTTAAAAAGTCCTGTACGTATTGGCAAAATATAAGTGAACCTTGATGATTTGTTTTTTCGATTCTTAGTCCGCAATATCAGTAGATCAATTAAACTGTTTTACATATTATAGGTTATATGTTACGAACTATTTTGACAAAGGATAGTGTTCATAAGTGTCTATTATGATCCTCACAATGTAATTCAAGGGATAAAGTCGACACTAAAGTATCTATGTTTAAAAAGTTAGACCTCATCATTGCTGTTCAGGCGTGATTGTCGTCAAGCGTAAGCCTATTTCGCAAAAAAAAAAAAAAGTCATTAGTAATTTTGTAATAGTTTTCGATTTTCCCAACCAACGCGATGGTAACCCTCGACTTAAAATAAAAGCTACAAGGTTGGTTTACATAAAATTAATCTGAATTAAATTATTTTTAAAAGCTTAGATGGTTCAACAAAAATATAACATCGAGAAGTGGCATTCGAGATAATGTGGTAATATAAGTACGTACAATAATAAAATTGGTTGGCTTAGTACTTTGCCTTCCAATGGCCTTAAAAATTTAAGCCCTAGATCAACCACATAGATAGTAAGTATAATTGATAAGAAAATTAATGCAACGGGCTGAAACGAGAAACGGAAAAATTAATACTACAACGGGCTGATTCCTTAAGACTTAAAAAAATTAAATACATAAGTATACGTCCTGTATTCATCTTTATATTCGTTTGCCATAAGGCACATCATAGAACTTGGAATTTTAAAGCTTAGGCTATATATTATGAATTTAACCTGGATCTAAATCAATGTTAGATGAAGCAATAAATCAACATCGTCGTCGTCGTCGTCGTCGTTGTCAACCGATTGACGTCCACTGCTGGACATAGGTCTCTTGAAGGGACTTCCACTTGCCACGGTCTTGTGCCGCTTGTATCCAGCGGCTCCCTGCGACTCGTTTAATGTCGTCGGTCCACCTAGTGGGGGGTCTACCAACACTGCGCTTCCCGGTGCGAGGTCGCCACTCCAGCACCTTGGGACCCCAACGTCCATCGGTTCTCCGAACTATGTGCTATAAATCAAAATAATAAGATAAAATATTCCATCATTCAGCAATTAAATGTAAAACACTTACGATAATATCGATTGGATTGTATTACTGACGATTTGAACAGGCTCTTCAATTAATTATTTCTTCATTAAATAATTCATTTGAGATAGTAGTAATGATAACTGGCTTAATTAAAGTGCAGAGCTTAATTCTATCTAAATCTCACAAGATATACACTGCAATATTTTATTTCACTATCGCTTACGTACGTCCCAATCGCACAGTATGAATCCGGCGTTATAAATATGTTGACAATCATAGAAATTCGGCATTTATCGTAACAATTAGAGGTGTCACTTGAACTATTACACCCGCTAATGATATAAGATACGATACAAAAATGACGGACTATCGTGTATTATTAATTTTTCTATTGTGTTCCATGAGACGTGTTATTTGTCAGGATTGTGTGACTTTCGATTTCGAAAGAGATTTCAACAGTTCGTTCAGCAACGAAATCGGTGTGTGCGGTGGTATGTTCATGTGGAACGTTGGGAGATATGAAGACGTTTCGATGGACAGCCCCGATACTGGCTCGTCGAAGTTCGTGTATCCAAGTGAATACTTGAGTTGTGTATCGTCCTTCACGTTTCAAATGAGTGCCGCGGGTGTGTTGGAAGTTAATCTGTTCATGAAACCTACTTCTGGTACGGATCAGGTGTCGATCCTTGCCAACCAAATAGTGCAGAGTGGACAAGACGTAGTAGTTGGAAATGATTGGATCATCGCCTCAGCTGACGATTTCGTCAGTGGATGGCGAACTATCAGGATATCGCTTACGGGTTTCGGATCTTATACTGGTTATGTAAGTACTGTTAGTTCTTTGCTTATTAAAATTTCAGTCAAGTCAGTAAAAGTACCTAATTATTAAAATTAGAAAAAAAAAACTTAGTCTGGATGCGACCCTCGAGGTCCACACGGCTAACTTCCCATTGGGGGAAAAAAATAGCTGAACCAATTTTGGTCAAAATCTAAACAGTTTCAATTTAAAATCTAATCAGTTGTAAGTTACGTAATTATGCGTCAAAAGCCTTTGTCCTATATCAATGTCATGTTTCGTCCGCGACATAATCGAGACGAAAAATAATTCCGAACGCACATACGTACGTACATACACAATGCAGACATTCACAGTCTACTTTAAAACTATAGCATTCGACCCAAGAAGCCTTAAAACGTGGACATATTATGTCAAAATTGGAGATTAACAATCGGAACTTCCCACTGGGAAGTTAAGAGTTGCATGCAAATAACTGTTAACACTAATTATACTAATTATTATATATGTCAATCACCAGCAAGTATCTCAAATTCATCAAAATCTGTTCAATTGATTACAATTGAACTGATTTTGAAAAACAAGAAATTGAAAAACAGACATACATGCTTTCGCTTTATATTATAAGTAAATAGTGGTGGCTAGCTAGATTATTTAAATAAAAACTTAAAACATTCAAAAGAACCAATCATCATTATAGTATTCCCATGAAATAATCGTTTTTAAAAGTCAAAAATAGGGATAAATATATTTTTTATATCGACAAATCCGGCTTAAATCAGCCGAGCATTGTTTACGAGGATAATTTTATATAATATGAATCATATAGATAATTTTACTATTATTTCGGTTAAAAATAAGTAATATGTATTTATTTACCTGTATTAATGTGCAATTTATTTGCTTTTATCAAATTAGTTTTAAATGAAAACCAACAAGCTAATAAAATAAATTTCACTTTTTACATCTGCGTTTTTACTGATGAATAACAAAAATATCGAATCACGATACACAGCGATGATAAAATTTATGACTTGTTAAGACCTTAAGATTAATCGTTATTACTCAACGTCGTTCAAAAGATAAACACACGTTACCTTTGCTTTGATTATAATATTATAGTTTAGGATTTTAGATAACTATGTCACATTTTGTTAGAAAAGTTTTTTTATATTGTAAAAAGATTTTTCGTTACCAAAACTACCGTTTTTAATTCACAGATTACCATACTCGGAATGGCTGCACGTAATTCAATAGTACTGGTTGACTCGTTTCGATACATATCACCTAGTATAGAGGAAGAAGAGTGTGTTATTTATGAAAAAATTACCACCACAACGACTAAATCATCTCAATCTAGTGATGCTTCTACGGAAACAATAACCACGGAGAATTCATCGCCATATACAGTAACAACTACTGACACTCAAGAAAATAATTCAGTTTCAACGACTGAATCTATGGATATTGATTCAACAACCCGAGAAACTAGTGACGCTTCAACGGAAACAATAACCACGGAGAATTCATCGCCATATACAGTAACAACTACTGACACTCAAGAAAATAATTCAGTTTCAACGACTGAATCTATGGATATTGATTCAACAACCCGAGAAACTAGTGACGCTTCAACGGAAACAATAACCACGGAGAATTCATCGCCATATACAGTAACAACTACTGATACTCAAGAAAATAATTTAGTTTCAACGACTGAATCTATGGATACTGATTCAACTTCCCGAGAAACTAAAACTGATCCTGTTATGACAACGCAAACAGGAGATCCTAAAACCACAACCACTTACCCTGCAGATACTACTGCTACATCAGAATCAACTTCCCCTGACGTGTCTAGTACAGTTACTATTGATTCCATTACTTCAACCACAGAAGCTACCACTATTATTACAAATACGGTCACTGGTAGTGATATCACATTGTGGCCTAGTACTACCAATGGTGCTTCATCTGAAAGTCCTGCACCAAGTACTATTGACCTTGAGTCCACTGCAAACTCAATAACAGAAAATTCTACGGAATCAGTAACAAATCCTACTACAGTATCAAATTTTCCTGAAACAAATATTACTACTGTAACATCAGATCAAACCACGACTACTTCAGAAAGCATTGGTACCACTTCAGATTCTGAAATTACTAAAGCTACTACAGAAACTCTGACAACTCTTACAACGAAAATAGCCCCAGATTTAACAACCTCAATAACCACAAAAGAACCACAAACTTCAACAAAACCAGAAGTTCCAGATCAAGAATCTACCACTCAAACAGAAACCGAATATGATATAACTACTAAAACTTCTGTGTCAAGTACTATGGATTCTGAATCTACAACAAACTCAATAACAGAAAATCCTACGCTGCCAACAGCGACGAATTCAAATCCTAGTACTGAAACAATCATAACTGAAAGAGATACAACTACTAGTCCGAATTCAGAACTTGATTCAACTACTTCTGAGACTATAAGTACTTTTTCAAGTAATCCAACAAAATATACAGAAGAGGATACCAAGTCTACAACTAGAATCGTTTCACAAATGACTACAACTGATTCTAGTTCGAGCTTAGATACGACTACTACGTATTCTACTACTACGAAAGAAGTCACACAAATCACGATACATCCAGAAACAACCACAGTTGGAGAGAGTGAATCAATTTCAACAGCCGAAGATATTAGCCTAGGCACAACTGAAGAAACCTATACACCTACCACGGAAGAAAATACGAGCGAAACCCATCCAGAAAACACAACGAAAATTCCTCCCTCTAAACCAAGATACAGATTTTGGAACGCATATACGATAACTATGGTAATTCTTTTAATACTTATAACTGTAGTTATTACTGCTTTAGTATGGTATTACATCGGTATGAGAAGTAGTCCAAGGGAGTCCCAAATAATTTTCCCTTATTTTGAAGAGCCTCCACGAACTTTTACAATACCGAGGGTTTCAAAAGTTTGGAATGATACAAACGCTATAAATAGGTTATCATCAGCTATCATTAAAATGGATTGATTTTCTAAAATCATACTATTTACCTAATATTTCAATCTAAGTACTTCAGTATTTATTTTAGTGAGTAGATAGGTAGTTCACAACAAATTGTTTAAAAAAAATTATGTAAGTTTTAATAAATTGTACTTATTGTAAAAAAGTAAGTAAGTAATTTTTAATACTTTTGAGGAGAAAATACTCATTACAATATTTTAGTTACGACTAATTTTAGTATCATAAATTTTGTACATAATAGGTATTTTATGACAAACTTTATAATTTAAAATATTATTAGTATAGGTAAGTATATGTTACTTTTTTATGTATATACTTATAATTTGAAGACGGCGGTATTAACAAAATAAAAATTGATTTTATCCGAGATGATTATGAGCTATCGATTGACAATCTTTTTGTTATCGTGAATCTAGGAACAAGTAGCTATGGAAACGAGATATTTTAGACGAAATCAAACATCTCTTTGACTCACTCACTTGTACCGATTTTAAGCATAAGAAAGAAAGAGAAGTCTACTACTATCAGTTGTCCTACTTTAAACAAAAAATAACCAGTTTGATGTAGTTCAACTGTTATACTTATATATACTTAGGCCGAGGCCGCATGGTAAGGCGCAACATCGCGACTCGCGCCTCAAAGACGGCGGCGATGAACAATGGGATCGGGAACATTCACTTAACTTGTGTCAGTTTGTGTTGCGAATAGTAGAAAATGTACCCTACGTGGGCTACGTGTACTTAAGGATTTGTTCAACCCCTATAACATATTTCTCTTTGAGATTTCGTTTCTTATATTATTTAAAAGAAAGTAGGTTTATGAAATACATCAAGATGTTAGATTTAAAGTTGGATATCTAAACAGACTATCTAGCTTGAACAAGGTACATAGGTAAATACCTTCACATTTTCAATAGACACTAAAAAGGAACTTGGGCATTAAAATGGAACTATGTACATACAGTAATATTAATGAGTATTAATTTTTTAATATCTCTTTTCCATCACTATGGTTTTCCCAATGAAAGTTCTATCAAATTCGGTCCAGCATTTCGGAGACAGACAAACACAAATTTTAATGCAACACATGCATCCGGATGTTCAAAGGTACAAGTGCAAGCCAGGTTCCAAGTAATATGGAATACTGAGGGTTGTGATGGCTGTAATTTCTGAACTACAAAACCGATGACCTTGAAAAATTTACGGAACAATTTTTAAAGTATTTCCTTTTAACAAAAAAATAATGAATGTAATTGCACCACGCGTTAATGAATTACAGCTAAGTATACATTTTCCAATCTATTCAGCAGTTTTTGCGTGATGCGCACACAAACATACAGACAAACAGATAAACAGACAAAAATTTCAAAAATAGCTTTTTTACGTCCCATTACTTAGGTACCCCCCAGTTATTATTTTGCAAATTTCTTTAACGTACAGACACGGCAAGTCTACGATTTTATTATATGTATAGACAAGCGGAAACCCGCGACTTCGTTCGCGTGGTTCGGATGGTTTTTGAAAATCCAGTGGGAATCATTTTGTTTTTCCTAAGCTCCTTTGAGCTCATACCTTGCTAAAAACTGTTAAAATTTCACTGGCGGATGTTTAGGTAGATCAAAATGTAAACATCCGCCAGAGAAAGTCCCATCAAAATCGATCCAGCCTTTTCAGAGATAAGCCGGTAATCTTTCTAACAAAAAAAGAATGAATGATATCGGACCATGCGTTAATGAATTACAGCTAAGTAAACATTTTAACTTTCATCCCCTCTCTCAAGGAAACCATGCTGAATTTCGAGATAAAAAGTATCCTATATGTTACTCCTTAGTATGAACTTAAATCGTGCCAAGTTTCACTTCAATCCATTTAGTAGTTTTTGCGTGATGCGCGCACAAACATACAGACAAACAGATAAACAGACAGACAAACAGACAAAAATTTGAAAAATAGCTTTTTTATGTTCCATTACTTATCCCTAACATCCCCCAGTTATTATTTTGCAAAAATCTTTAATGTATAAATACGGCAATTCTACGATTTTATTATAATTTTATATGTATAGAATATAGATAACGAATGATTTAAACAAATAAAATATGGCGCACGTCGCTTAAGTTATGTGGCCAGTCCCATAAGTTCATAGGAGTTTGTTTTAACGGAATCGCTGTCGCATCAGCGCGTGTTGTCTTACCAGTGCGGTTTTGACCTAAGCAAGTATAAACTAGGGATGACAATTTAAGTAGGTATCGATAATAATTATGGAAATTGACTGGCCCGTTGGCGCGGTTGGCAGTGACCCTGCCTTCCGCTCCGGGGTCGCGGGTTCGATTCCCGCTCCGAGTCTGGGTGTATTTATGTATACCTTTATTAAAAATATATATGTATTTATGTATATGTAAATATGTCTATCAGTCGGCTGTTACCTATAACACAGGCATTAAGTTGCCTACTTTAGGAACAGACGACCGTGTGTGTATGTGTGAGTATTTATTATTATTATTATTATAGAAATAGAAATCACTTTTATTGTAATTTTGTAGGTACAAGAGAGTATTATGAATATGGTAACAGTCGGGTAAATAGTAAAAATTACATTATGGCGTACAATAAGTATATGAACAATATTGACTATGATTTTACTTTTTCATAACTCTTTAAATAATTATTATTTACATATCATACATACAACGTTAGTTTTACTTTGCGCAAAAACCGAAACACGTGTCAAATATTTTTACATTAAAAATATTTATACAAAATTTCAAAAAAATATAATGAAAAGTAACGAAGTTATAAGCTTGTTATGTTGCGTCGTTGTCCTCGAAAAAAATGGTCACCGCAAGCCGTCGCCGCAGCGACTTGCGATCGACGCGAGTTGCATGACCGCCGCTGTGTGCCGACCGTCAGCTGATGCGCGGTAAATCATTGTGTCTAAGCTTGTAGGATTTCAAAATATTTTTGGACAAAAATATAACACGGTATATAAATGGTTGGATTAGATTTTGTTACTGATTCTGAACAAACTACTTTCAGGTTTTGCGTAAAGTAAAACTATCGTTGTATATTACAGGTAACTTTATGATTTAATTTAGATACAAATTGTTGAAGGATTGGTTTAGTCAAGATTCATCAAAAAAGCCATGCCAAGCCAGGTGAAGCCATGAGTACCTACTTGAATAGGAGTACATACCTAGGCCAGATTAAGATGACTTCATATAAGAATGCTAACAGATAAAAAGATTAGCTTGACTTCTCCAAGCTTGTTTTATTATCTAACTAGCTTTTGCCCGCGGCTTCGCCCGGGTGAATTTCGGTTTTGAACAAATCCAGAGGGAATCGTGGATTTCCGGTTCCCATTCCCGCTCCCTTTTCCAACCTTATAAAGGTTGGAAAAGGGAGCGGGGAACTACTTTCAACCTATGGGAACCTACTTTCAAGAAAGTTTGCTATAGTAATCTACCTATAGCTGTAGATATAGATATCGGGTTTTTCAAAGTCCCGCGGGAACTGTTGATTTTTCCTGATGACTTGTTGATGATGATGATGATTTATTGTTATTGTGATGTGATTGTAAATGTGAATTATTTCAAAAGATGGTGCTCTAGAGTTTGTTTCGCCATTTCTTCTCTAAGACAAAAGCCCCTTGGAAATGGTGGTAGATTCAATAACAAAGTAATAAGAGATTGAAATATAATACTTTAAAAGAGTGTTTTCTTCTTTTATTTTACTTCATTTGAATTAAGTTTAAATTACTATGCAAGTTATCTCGTCAAAACGCATTAGTTCCACTATTTATATACAATTATATAGATACATAAATACTACACGTTGCTCACACCCGCGACTTCGTCCGCGTGGATTTAGGTTTTTTTTTAATTTTGTGAAATAAGATATATAATTAAGAACTATTTGCTTTTCCGGGATAAAAGTTGCTTATGTAAATTTCCGGGACGCAAGCTACCTCTGTACCATATTTCGTATAAGCGGATGGACCATTAAGAATCTCGTGGGAACTCTTTAATTTTCCGGGATAAAAAGTAGCTTATGTCCTTGCCCGGGATGTAAGCTACCTCTGCACAAAACTTCATCAATATCGGTTACACTGTTGGGCCGTGAAAGGCTAGCAGACAGACAGATAGGCAGACACACTTTCGCATTTATACACGCATTTATACACTGTGATTTTTAATTCCGTGGAATTCTGACAGCTGTCATTGTCATTTGCAGATGAGTTATTTGTATGGAGAACAGGGTAGACGTCTACGAAGTACGATTTTACCTCAAACTACTTTAATTCCCTGTCATCTTTAAAAGCTATATGCCGCGTAATATTAGTCGTTTCGCCCTAAAATAGAAAACACCAAGAGTGGAAACTAGAAAGTGCACACTAACAGCAATAGAAAAAAAAGAAGCACATTGAAAAAAATTATTGAAAAATGGAAGTTGAATGACATTATCACCATGAAGTGTTTGTCAGACATTTATCATATCTACATGCGGCAGTTGATTTTTATTTACGTAAGTTTTGAATTTTTTATCTTTTTTGTGGGAATTGTTTTATCTCTGGTAACATTACGTCAGAATTCCACGGAAATAAAATTCTAAGTACGGAAGGAACTCACGGAAGTATAGTATGGGTAGTTAATATTTTACTAAAGTGGTTTGAGACCATGCAATTATTGCCATATGTCGGATACTACACGACTATCGATATCGATATGAGATGACAATGCGCTTCACTAGTGGCATGAAATCTCGTATGAAAAATTAAATTTTATCAAAATAAAGAAATATAATTCTAATACGGTCATTATAAATTTATCAAAATGGTTTAATATTGCATTCGTTATGACTACAGCAAAATAATAATAAACTAAACGTGATAACTTATCAGAATTCAATATAATACTTACCTATGCAAAGATATACGCATATTTTTCTCACGTAATACACTGAGTGGACTTTTGTAGCCAATGGCTACACAAATCATGATTACTAAAATATTAAATAGTCAAAATATTTCACACAACAAAGCACTTAGAAGTTAAAAGATCACAAATTATCGCAAGCTGAACTGTTACTACGGTGGTGAACAAAACAAACAAAATTCACAACAATCTGTCTTTCAAGATGACACTGAAATTATGTTGCGATCTTTTTTTTGACAGTGCATATTGACATAAGCAAAAACGAAAGATATAATAAGTATTTATTCATTTTAAATAAGCGTTCTCTAGGAAGAAGAGGGTATAATTTCTCTTAGTCGTGAATAGACTGTAATATTTGACACAAGATTAAATACTGACAAAGAATTCGTCAAATTGAATAATAAACAATAAAGATTTTTATCATATTTGCCCTGTTTTTTGTCTCTTATTTTGAATGTGCTGTTTCATTGTTTTATAAAACCCAGTCAAATTAGGTATTTATTAGAATCTGTTGCTCTTTAATTATTTAGTACCTACTACTATAATGTGACTATAATAGACATTTGAAACTAACAGTCTTTTACTAAGGGTCAGTTGCACTATTATAGGGGGTAAAAATTACGTTACGGTCAACGTTAAAGTCAGGTTTGCTAACTTTAAATAAAATTTTTTAGGTTGACCATTTATTTAGTAGGTAGTACGATTATGAACTTACGCAACCCATTTAGCTTGTTTTCGCTGTCAAACTTTAACGATAACAATCGTTAAAATTATGATAATTATCGTTAAAGTTACGATTATAATCGTAACGTAACTTTAACCGCCTATAATGCCAGTGAACTTTATCGTTACAAGGAATTCTCTGGATTAGGCCTAAAAATGATATTTAAGCTAAAATAAAGCTTAGTATCATAACAGCTTAGTGTTATTATCGCATGATAATTCTTACCGAAAACACTAATATCCCAATCATAATTATAAAAATACCCGATCTTGATGCCGACCGACGTAACGTTACAGATTTTATCCTGGAAGATCATTATCAAAATGTTGATAGTAGATAATAATTATTATTTTCGTATTGTATCGTATTTCTAAAATTAAATCGTTGCTATTAAACGTACCGATGACGTAATACGAGTGGATAGAGGACAAAATATATATACTTACATTGATTTTTATTTATATATATAGGTACATACATATGGTCTATATACATTATACAGGGTATCAGGAGGACGCTTTCGGAAACGAAGACTGGTACTGATGATTACTGATAAGGTACTATAAAAGAAAACGTGAAAAAAAAATCATTTTATCAAAAAAAATTGCATTTTTTGTGCTTTTTTAGCCCCTTTTGAACGGATAAACAGAACTCTAATTGCAAAAAAAAAATATTTCCTGTATATTTTTAATAGTTCGTAACGTAATAAAATCAGCTGACACCGGAGGTCAATGAATGTTGCGTTACCTTGACCTCCAGCGTGCGGTACTAGATACCTACGTTATAAAGTAAATGGTTATATTGGTATTGGATTGTATTTAGGTAAGTAGTATAATAATAGTGCTAAGATTTCGGAAGCGGTCTCCTTATACCCTGTATAATATATAATATGTAGATCATACCGGCGCATACAACACCTTAAAAACTGAAATTCCCGAGTGAGGATAGACTCAGACATTGAGAGAAATCCTGACGTTCCGTCTGATTTTCTCCTTCCAAAATAATTTCCTTTCCTAAGGGAGGTTTTCTTTTTCCGAGTAGGTGCCTCTAACTACCAGATCTGCGATATTTCTACCTTAATCAAGCCTACATCAAGATATAGACGTTACAATTACTTATATTATATTCATTTGCCTTCGTGAATTCTTATGTTAATCCAATTAATCCAAAACATGATAACAATAGGGTAAACGACACTATAGCTTGCCTCCATATTAGATGATAAGTAATATTGTAGACAAAAATTACCTCGTAACAACCTAAATATATTTGAGCATTGAGACTATCGTAACTGATGTCCATTATAACTACATAATATCATAAATACACCTGGACTCACATGGTTAACCTGACTTGTACTATTAAATTTTTCTGTATCTTCTGTTTTGTGAAGTACAATAAAAGTATGTTCATTCATTCATAGTCGGCTTGCACGGTACTTAGTATTTCCTGCATCGCGTTGCGTGAGAATTCTCATGATTAAGAGCCCCGGTAGGGCTCGAAACTATTCGGGCATACTCCGACAAACACCACGTGAGGTAAACTATATAGGTATGATTTATGTAGTTTTAACCTAAATATCGTCAATATACCAAGCTGTGTCCAGTGTGTTTAGCATGTGACACATGAGAAAATTATCCCTGCACTTTTTCTCGTCAAAGACAATAGAGAAAGTGTAGAGATAATTTTCGCGTGTATCACATAGGTGTTTCTGTTGCTAACATTGATGACAAAGCATTCAACACGGGAAGCCCTAAACTAGAAAAGGTAATACATAAACTAAATCAAAGTAGGTTTTAGGAACATCGTATATATGTAAATACAAAATTATTTGGTAATTGCGGCTTTGCAATTAAAGTGGTAACTTACCTACCGGCATATGTTTGTGTGGTAGGTATTTCTCATGTGAAGATTTCCTTCACTCAGAAGATTTTACCATTTGCTTTTATCAAGTTTTAATTTATTCAGCCGCACAGTAATGTCACGGTAATCAGTAAACTTACCTTATTTTTATATTTAAAACGATCTATAAGGCTCTACGAATACCTGTGTCAATTGATTCGATAAACACATTTCAAAGTCACTAAAATACATTAAGGCAGGTTTCTATTGATCCATTTACTGTCAACAGTAACAATTCTTCAAAACAAAACAGCACAAGACTGGCGTTCTATGCGATTCAGTGGTGGCAGACAGCACTGAAACACAGAATATTTAATAGTACAGACACCTATTATTATATAGGCAGGTAATTTACCACTACATATTTCAACAGTACTTATCGTACCCATTTAACAATTAAGTATGTAACTTTTTTACAAATTTATCGGATTGTAACGTTTATTAAATAGGGCCCAGGAAAACTGTTTAAACAGCACCCCAATCAAAGCTGTTTAAGCGCATGCAAGCCAGTGACGCTTTGGACAGTCACTGGATCAATGCAAACTTGCCATTAGTCTTTAACAGCTAGCTTTTATAATAAATAGTAATAATTGAATCAATCACGTTTTCGATACCTTATGTAAAAGAAACACTGTAAGTACAGAGAAAAATTAATTTAAGTAGAACATAACATCAAAAAAATATTGTTATAGATACAACTTGTTGCAAAAAATATCTGTAGACCTACATTAATTTTTTTTTTGTTAGTGAACATCAAAACAAAATAAATCACTTAAATAATTATGTCTATTTACAAGATTAACAATAAATTACAAAGTACAAAAATGAAAAAGATAAAATAATAATTATGTCCATATTCAATTATGCCTTTTAATTAGTAGGATGTACCTACCTACAGCAAATTAACATCTTTTTGTACTCAAAAATTTAATTTACTTCGTTATGATATTTTCGTTGTAATTAATTTCATGATTACAACTAAGTCATAAGTAACAGGTACTTATTAATTTTTTAACAGTAATATTTCATTTCTTTGAAAGAGATCAAGCTTCCGTACTCCGTTAGGTGTGTGTTGCCCTTTAGAACTATTATTGGGTTGATTAACATAAAAGCTACCTGTTTTAATAGCGTTATAAGCACAAGTATCTATAAATTAAAAATTAAAGAAAAACCCGACATTTGCCATGTGGTGGCGGCCATCTAAGATTTGCATAGTGCTATTCTACTAGTCAAGCCCTTTCATTTGATACCCATATTGATGGAGTTGTGAAAAAATATAATATAATCCGCCATTTTGTGGCAGCGGCCATCTTGCACCGATTTTCATCAAACATAGCTAAGAATACTCTCGACTAATTCACCTTTCAAATAAAACCGCATTCAAATCGGTTCATCCGTTTGAGCGCTACGGTGGAACAGACAGACACACACACACACACACATCTCATGCCAATATAAACCGAGACGGAGACTAGGCAACTACGCGGGAGATATTATAGTGCACAAGTATTTGCACTCTCTATTCCCTCACTCTCATAGTCCGATGGAACGCCAAAGCGATTGGAGATATATCAGGCGCAAGACCGACGACTTCACGTCCTCAAATAAACGCCTGATAGCAAGGACGAAAACAAAATGCCTGATAGCAAGGACGAAAACAAAATGCCTGATAGGAAGCAATGATGGGGTCCAGGTAGGAGAGGGCTTGTCTCTTCTTGCCTGTTTGTCTTGAAGGTTTTACGTAGCATGAAATACGGAAGCCGGAAGGGAGTTCCACGCCTTAGCGTTTCGTATTTAAAATGATATGTGAACAATATTTCTATGGACGTCAACCACATAAAGATGGTATAATATATATTATGTTATAGTCAAAGTGATTAATTAGCTACATAATGACTGGGTATTATAAATAATATCTAAATTGTCCAAATATTATTCATAATATCATGTCAAACCAGACATTATTCTTAATAGCCGGTTAACGTTGGTCAAAATGATAAATACGGCTCGACTTGCTTCTCCTCCCGCATCTCATTCCTTTGTGGTGTGGCGTGATCACCACGATCATTATCTACCCTTACGTAACTTAACCTAACCTCGCCTAAAATTTCTGATGTGCTGAAACATTATAGCTGTTGTAATTCCTCAGGAGACACCTCAGGAGATAAGTAGTAAGTATTAATTAATTGTGTTATGTCGAATCTGTACTAAAACCGAATCAGTATATCCCGAATCCACGTAGTCTTGTCTGCCCTGCTCGTAGAGTGTTTTTGAAAAGCCGTAGGCGCGGAGGGAGAGCTTTTCACTTCTCACCTTCGCAGCTTCGGCTTGCTGGTCACCTTCGGCTACCAGCCTCAGCTGCTACGGCTCGCCCGGGTGCCTGCGATTTGCTACGGCGGGCGGAGGCTGCACTTCCCCAGCGCCGAAGTAACCAAGATGTTTTTATTTATTTATTCGAATTTTTGGTGGTATAAACTGTTTATTTGACGTTATATTTTTGCAATATCTGGTGATCAGTTAAATATAACCACCACCACCACTACAGCCTTTTAACGTCCCACTGCTGGGCACAGGCCTCCTCTCTCATAGGAGAGAGGGATTTAGAGCTTAGACCCACCACGCTGCTCCAATGTGGGTTGGTGGGCTGTTAAATTAAATATAAGCCCTTGCTTTATTACTTTATCCAAATTGAGTTGATATTGTGTATAATAGCTAGATAGTATCTATTACTATATAATATCCCGATTTATTACTTTGGCTGTGTTTTGGCTGTGTAATATAATATACTTATAATTATTGTTTTCTTTCTTCCTATTTTTTTCTTTTTTGGTATGCACTAAAGAGTTTTCTATTGTACGGATGCCAACGCTCAGGTCTTTTCGCAGTTCTATGGTGGTACAGGAGGAACAAGGTTGTGAAGTTTTTCAGCACACTCTCCAAATCTTTCAGCACGCAGAAATTTTTCAGCACGCGGGCCATCTACTTATTGAGGTAGGTGTTTCTAAAGGGGCGTCAACAACTTTACAGGCGTCTATAGGTATTGGTAAGTAGCCAAGTAGGTAGGCACAAACAAGTACATAATCTGATGAGAAATGGAAGATTATTTGATATGGACGCAGATAAAATAAATTCGATAAATCAGATAGTATCGCTAATTAACGAATAATAATAATAAATAATGATTATGTTTTTGTGTAATTCAGTAGCCGGAATGAGTTTCCGATGACGTCAATTAAAATGCAGTCAAATGAAATTTTGATTTATTTTATAGCCAGCATATAATAAATATATAATAATTAATAATTATATACAGGCTTTATAGGTTTTACGGAAGCAGATAATTACAACTCAATTATATTTTAAAATCGAATTGAATTATTTAATTAATTAATTTTATTACTTATTACAATTAATCTGAATATTTGTTTTAATATGTTAATATAGGTACTTACTTATTTTGAATTAAAACAATCGATGAAACACAGCCTGATAGTTTCATAAAAGGGTTTTTATGCTCCGGTTACACTTTTCATAAAAGCTAATGCTATTTATCGTTTACATTAAATTATTAAAATATAATTAAAAAAGAGGCAGTTATTTCGTAATCAGAATCACAGACAGACCTACTGCAATTTTAATTATTTTACCGGAGCGAGATAGGCGCAGGACCGACGCGGGCTTTACGTGCTCTCCGACGCACGGGGGCGTAACACCGCCAACTTCCAACTTTCCAACTCCGGGTTGGCACTGAGAATTTCTTTATAGAAAATCCCACGAAAATACCAATACCTACCTCATGATTTTTGGCCCGACCGGAAATGAGCCCAGGATTGTTTGGTCCGCCAACCGCTAGCAAGTAGCATAAATATCGAGGCAGTTAACTCGTAAGGTATAGTTCTAGATAGGTACACCGTAATACCATACAAAATAGTACGATTTGATTTGACTCTACATGCATGCATATCGTGAGGTAAGTAGAGCAATAATTGCAAATATATTTTTTTTTAAATTAATAAAATAATAATCAAAAGTAACATATTATAACGCTATCTATCGTCAAGAGCTAAAATTACTTTGCGCGATATCGTCGTAAGTGATTTCAGATAAAAAAATTGGAGAGACAATGGAAAACTGTGAGAAGTTCAAGTAATCAATTGTAGATGGCGTTACTAAATTTCCAGCGATGGATACCTTTGTCTCTCTACAGTCTACAATTACAACATCAGTTACTTAAGACGTTCTTTAGAACAATATGTGAAATAAAGTCAAATAAAGAATTCAAAATAAAACAAAGTATAGATTTAGCAAATTAATTTACAAAAAATACCGATACTAATAACCTAAGTAGGTAGGTACTTACTTCATGCACCTATCTAATCTGCCTATCGATTTTATTTTAACATTGAACCATAGATAAAGAAAAAGTACCTAGACGTACATTACAGTCGTACAATGAAAATAATTTATTAATGTCTAAGTAGGTAGGTATATAATATTAGTTTTACTTTCGTCCAATGCTTTACTCCAAGTTTCAAAATAATATGGAATGGATACCACAGTCCATACTTAAGTGCATTTATAGGTTCAGAGTTCAGACTTAGGTATCTTAGATAGGTCAGTGTAGTTAGTGTTTTGTGCTTTTAAAGTTCAGAGGTTCACCACCACCACCACTACAGCCTTTTAACATCCCACTGCTGGGCACAGGCCTCCTCTCTCATAGGGGATTTAGAACTTAGACCCGCCACGTTGCCCCAATGCAGGTTGGCGGGCTTTAACGACTATTGTCACAGGATAGTGATAATGAGGCACGGGGCTGTAACACCACGAACTACCAACTCAGGGCTGGCACTGAACATTTCTTGACAGAAAAGTGTCAAGTACGTAGAATCTGTTCAAAAAGAGAATCGGCGTCGTGGCCAAACAGTGAACTAACGCGCTTGTATTGCCCGCTAAACAAAAGCACAGCAGCGCCCTCCAATCCCACGTTCATTCTCTTTTTGAACAGACTCTATCTCTCTTTATAATGACTCTTACTGCCGAAGCAGAAAGTAGACTCTTCCAACATGGGCGCCGGCAGAATTAATTTCCAGGTGGTGCAGATTTTAGTTTTCTTACAATGTTCGCCGTATTATGATAGTTAATAAAAAACTGAAATTTTAGTCGGAAATGAAAATCGAAATCTGAAGCCGTATTTTATGTTCGAGACATAAAATACGAGACAACAGACGGCTTTTTATTTCAATAATTCCTGTTGATCCCAAGATTCCCAAGGGGTGCAAGTGCACCACCTGGCACCCCCCTGCCGGCGCCCATGTCTTCCGAGAAGCCGCCAAGAAACTCCGCAGTAATTTCTTATAAAATACCTGGCTCAATACTGATAACTGATATCTACTAATCAATTCACCATTTTTTCTTATGCTTATGTATTGTAAATCTAGGTCTAAGATTCTATCTACATGATCGTTTTTCACGAAGGGGTCACGACGTAGAATGAGAGAGAAGAAATCAATGTAAGTAAAGAACATAAAGAAAGACCTTAAAAAGTATTGCTTCAGTTAACCACAACATTCACTGGTCTTTTTTGGACCCTCAAATAGTTGTTTCCAGCTGTTAAGGGGAAATGTGGGCGAAGAGACTTTTGAAAATTAGGTATTTGAAAAAACTATCGTTGTCGCGTTCGACCGTCCCGCGCCTCAAATTTGTGCAATAAGGACAACTGCAAATCCGACTCAATAGCCATAAGTAAAAAGTCATAATTCGAGATTCGGCTCTCTAGTGTTTCCTCCTCCAATGTTGGACCAATTAAAAAGATATTTCGTAAACTGAATATTAAGGATATATACTGTGATCCTATGTTTTGCTTTTTTCATTATTAATTGTCAAATTTGTACATTAGGCCTCTGTTGAAAGCAATCTAAAATAGGCAATTTTGAGCATTTTGTAACGGTCCTAGTGCTTACAAAAATAATTTATCTTCAAAAAGGAAAACATAGGGGCATAGTAAATGTTGATATTTGTGTTATTGTAAAAAATCATTGCTTTAGGATCATAAACCAGGGAGAAAACACGCGAGAGCGTTTGTATGGAGAAAAGAGCAACCGCATTTCCTCTTAAAATGTATTATAATACTGTTAGAAACAGAAGTGGAAATTCATTAAAAAAATATCAATTTGTTGATAACAAACCAAATACGTTTTTATTTCACAAAATAATTAACAATTGGAACAAAATTACCAGAAATAGTTTAAAAAGTGAAAATTAAATAATAATCGAACCAACATGAAGACAGACCACGTCGATGTTTACACCACAAGTGCCGGCAGCAGAATAATCCTGGCGCTAGTGTGAGGTCTGCTTTTATAGACAATCTTAGGTACATAGCGGAAATATCCTAACACGGCCTCTCCTGACTACGCGGCGTCCTCGTCCGCCGTCATAGCCAGAAGAGTCACGAGATCTTCTCTGCCGAGGCTCGCAGCTGGTGCCGCGACGCTGGCAGCGTGCGGTGCGCGAGGAGAGGCCGACGCGCGACGGGGAGCTCGCGGAGTCGAGCGATGCCTCTGCCCCTGGCGCGGAGTAGTCTGAGGTGCAGAAGAGGGACCCGCACCCAGGTCAACTGTTTCATCGTTTTGCTGAAATGAATTTCGTTAAAACACAATCCCACTGTTCTAAATGGGAACAAAATATTTAAGCAGTTCGAAATTCGAATTAGATGAGCCATTTAGTTCTTATGGGGTGTCCCTATCACCTAGAAGAGGTGAAACCTTTCAACCTATGAGACGTCTCAAAAACCTAGCGCGCGCACCCATGGACCGCGTCCATGTGAGCTAGTTCAGCACACCACCACCCGGCGGGGGCAGCGGTCACCGAACCAGCTCAGACCGCCTGACTCGGGCCACGGTCACTGAACCAGCTATCAGACCACCTGACTCGGGCCTCGGTCACTGGTCCAGTCGCTCGAAGTAAAACCACCAGCAGACTGCCAGACTCAGGCTCAGTCGCTGAACCCGTAGCTCACAGGGAAAACCAGCAGAGCTGCCAGACTCGGGCACAGACACTCCAGTTAACCCAAGCCACCGCAGAGAGTTGAACTTCCCTTGAGGAGAGAGGTAATTAACGTGATTTGTTTAATCATAGGACAAAAATAGATGCGTGTCAGTCAGTAAGTATTTAAGTACGTAAGGGAATGAGAGAGTAGGCCTTTTAATTAGGAGAGTGGGTGCTTTTTGGGGGCTATGATTAAGAAAACCACGACTTTTGTCCTCACCACCACAAAGTAGCCAACTGACCGCACTTACACCCGAAGAATGCAACGCACACGTTCGGCCACCGCTCGCACAGCAGTGGGCGCCAGCCAGCAGCCACGCAGAAGGCGCAGCGAGGCGCCGAGGCAGCCAGCAGCCACGCAGAAGGCGCAGCCAGCAGCCACGCCGCAGGCGCAGCGAGGCGCCGAGGCAGCCAGCAGCCACGCAGAAGGCGGCTCACGGCTAGGCGCCAGGCGGGCGCCTCAGCCAGCAGCCACGCCGAAAGCGCAGCAAGGCGCCGGGGCAGCCAGCAGCCACGCCGAAAGCGCAGCAAGGCGCCGAGGCAGCCAACAGCCACACCGAAGGCGCAGCGAGGCGCCGAGGCAGCCAGCAGCCATGCCAAAGGCGGCTCACGGCGAGGCGCCAGGCGGGCGCTTCAGCCAGCAGACACCCCAAAGGCGCAGCAAGGCGCCGAGGCAGCCAGCAGCCACGCCGAAGGCGGCTCACGGCGAGGCGCCAGGCGGGCGCTTCAGCCAGCAGACACCCCAAAGGCGCAGCAAGGCGCCGAGGCAGCCAGCAGCCACGCCGAAGGCGGCTCACGGCGAGGCGCCAGGCGGGCGCTTCAGCCAGCAGCCGCGCAGAAGGCGCAGCAAAACGCCGGGGCAGCCAGCAGCCACGCCGAAGGCGGCTCACGGCGAGGCGCCAGGCGGGCGCTGCGGCCCACAGCCACAGGCGGCGCACGGCGAGATGCCGTGGCGGACGCTGCGGCCAACAGCCCACATTAGGCAACCCACGGTGTGGCGCCAGGCGGGCGCTGCGGCCCACAGCCACACGCGGCGCACGGCGAGATGCCGTGGCGGACGCTGCGGCCGGCAGCCCACAGTAGGCGGCTCACGGTGAGGCACCAGGCGGGCGCTGCGGCCCACAGCCACAGGCGGTGCACGGCGAGATGCCGTGGCGGACGCTGCGGCCAGCAGCCCACAGTAGGCGGCTCACGGTGTGGCGCCAGGCGGGCGCTGCGGCCCACAGCCACACGCGGCGCACGGCGAGATGCCGTGGCGGACGCTGCGGCCGGAAGCCCACAGTAGGCGGCCCACGGTGTGGCGCCAGGCGGGCGCTGCGGCCCACAGCTACAGGCGACGCACGGCGAGATGCCGTGGCGGACGCTGCGGCCGGAAGCCCACAGTAGGCGGCCCACGGTGTGGCGCCAGGCGGGCGCTGCGGCCTACAGCCACAGGCGACGCACGGCGAGATGCCGTGGCGGACGCTGCGCGGCTAGCAGCCTCGCAAGTGGCTGTTCTTTAAGTACCTGCAATCTTACTATTAGTTAGTGGTGTCTCGGCCTCACCTGACCTTGACTAATAACTCTCCCAAAATACTCGACTTCAATTGTAACGAAGGTTTGTGAAAAGTTGGCATGGGATACCGGTCACTCGCAGTGAACTCGTTCAATATGGACAATAGTAAACCGCGCTGACTATCGACGGTACCCACGTGTTTTCAATAATTCACATACTGAGCACAAGAATCTATCAGAATGCACTATCAGATCTTCAATGAGACCCTTGATGATGCGCAGACGCAACAATGTTCTCCTAGCATAGTCGAAATACCTACGTCAGAAACTTTTGTCTAATTTTATTCATGACTTCGTATAAAATATTAGCGTAGTCTACTACACTACGCGGGCACAAGGGTTTAAATTCCTCAACGAAATTTTGCCATGAACGATCAGTCGTCGCCCTCGAAACAAGTCGAAACAAGTCGAAACTCGCGACAAACACTCATGATCGTTCCAACCGTTTTAAAGTTTTGCTCGTTCCACTTCCTCGCACCAATTATCAAAATTACACGGCGATGGGTCAAAATTAGACACAAACTAGTCATGGGAACTTGATTTCAAAGGTTTGATTGCATTAGCTAAATTTTGCGCGGAGGTAAGCGCGGAAACGGGTGCATTGCATACCGTTTGAGCGGTCATGCGCGTCGTCTAGACTATATTTTACACTCGCGGGAATATTATTCGCGTTTATTGCGGGTAGGCACGGAAATATTTTCGGAGATTTCACTATTTGCATCAACCGCTACGGCAGTTAAACCTTTTTCAACAGATCGCAATGCGTTATTTTTTTCTATCGCGGCGATCCGATTCATCACAGAGTAAAACGCGTATCTGAGTAAAACGCGGGTATCTAAATCGTTCGCGATTCAGACGGAGTAAGCGCGCGATTTCGTGACCTACGGCCACGCCCTGCTGTCTCACATCGACGTGCTCTGTTTCGCAAACTTCGACGTCGATCACAATTCACAAATACGATCGCGGTCGCGGTACCCGCGATTCTACAGTTACACGAACACAAACAAATTCAAAAAATTCACGGTTAAAATCTTGTTCCAATCGAAATAAACTAATGCTTGTCAGTGGATGGTTTTTGACTCATGGGCTAATGAATACGAATCCCACTTCTGATGTTAGAAACAGAAGTGGAAATTCATTAAAAAAATATCAATTTGTTGATAACAAACCAAATACGTTTTTATTTCACAAAATAATTAACAATTGGAACAAAATTACCAGAAATAGTTTAAAAAGTGAAAATTAAATAATCGAACCAACATGAAGACAGACCACGTCGATGTTTACACCACAAGTGCCGGCAGCAGAATAATCCTGGCGCTAGTGTGAGGTCTGCTTTTATAGACAATCTTAGGTACATAGCGGAAATATCCTAACAATACAGTAATTTGTGAGTATCTAAATGACCAACTTTAAATCTTCAAGATCTTTTTAGCTAAGATGATAATAATTATCAACTGTGTATTCTGTCTGTTTAATACAAAAGTACAAACTTGTCCAAATACAATCAAATCATATAGTACTTGAGTACCTACATTCCTTAATCCTGTTATTGAATATTTTTCAGTACCTATCTTTAAAATATTATCATGTAATTCAGGCTACTAATACAGCTAATCTTCCTCTTAATAGCTTCCCGATATGAAATGTTTGAATGTTACAATATTATCAGGTAATTCATTCGTTGAGTGACAGTGATAATGTGCACAAAGGGCTACCAAGAGAATTATAATCAACTTAAGTTATGACAATTTTTATAATGAGATGTGGTTTGAAATTATATTTTTGACGCTTTGCGTGCTTGTTTCTTCACAGACAGAAAAATTTAAACACGAGTGTATATTCGACAATTTTGATGAAGAATTCAACTACAGATATTGTGATGGTGATTTCCCGTGGATTGTGACGGAGTACGAGCGTCTTGAAGTCGTACCTTTCAATGCAAACAATTCGAAATGCATCCAAGCTACCTCCAAAAGCTGTGCTACGTCATATCCAATAGATTTTTCCCGTGGTGCTATCGAACTAGACGTTTATCTCCAATTGCTTGGAAATAACAGTGGCCTTACCGTGACTTTGTTTAGTGAAAATAATGTTCCTGTAATAGAGCATCAGGTGAATAGGCTAAAAGAAGATTATACGCAAGGATGGAATAAAATTTTGGTGCATATAGAAAATGACATGGTCGGATATGTAAGTATAATCATAAATTTTAATATAAATAATATTATAAAGGCGGAAATAAGTTTGTTTTTTAATTAAGTACACGCCTTACTTTCTTTCTTTCACCTTGTCATAGCTGAACCCTCTTACCTAGTGTGACGTCACATATTTTGCAATTTTAAATCTAGACATTGAATTAAAACAGATGCCAGTTACGAATATTTTAAAATTTTTCTTTAATAGGTTCTTTAATAGTTCATATTTCGTGTTTTTATAGTACTCTAAATATAATCTAATACTTATATTAGATTTTGAAATGTAACGTCACATTTAGCACACATATAGGGCCCTTCCTTGTCACGCAATGTCGCAATTCGTGACCCCTCCCTTAATGTGTGACGTACTTAATTTATGGATGGGCATCCATAAATTTTACCAGAGATTATGGTACAATCTAAGATGGAACGTAACAACAACCACCGCGTCCCACAGCTGGGCACTCGTCACAGGCCTTTTCTCTTATAGTATTTACTGATTTATAGCTTAGTTAGACTCTCCATGCTGTTCTAATGCGGGCTGGTGGGCCTATTTATACATAAAAAGGTTACTACTACTACACACTACAACTCCTATATACAATGAGTCCATAATATTAATAAAGGACTATACAACGTTAGTTTTACTTTACGCAAAACCTGAAAGTAGTTTGTTCAAAATCAGTAACAAAATCTAATCCAACCATTTATATATACCATGTTATATTTTTGTCCAAAAATATTTTGAAATCCTACAAGCTTTGGCACAATGGTTTACCGCGTATCAGCTGACAATCGGCACACAGCGGCGGTCATTCAACTCGCGTCGATCGCAAGTCGCTGCTGCGACGGCTTACGGTGACCATTTTTTTCGAGGACAATGACGCAACATAAAATGCTTATAACTTCGTTACTTTTCATTATATTTTTTTGAAATTTTGTATAAATATTTTTAATGTAAAAATATTTGACACGTGTTTCGGTTTTTGCGCAAAGTAAAACTAACGTTGTATAATCACAAAGTTTAAATACGTTTGAATATTTCGACACCAGATTTAATAATTAATATAAAACTTCAAACACATATTATATATCTATAATGCTATTATTTATTTCCAGTTCAATCTCAAAGGTAGGAGTAATAAAGAAGAAATTATTGTAGTAGCTTCTGTACAATACTCTGAATATGTTTATACAGGAAAGAGACAATATTATGAACTGTTGCAAATTCAATTGCCTTTTGCAATGAAGTTGTCAGAAAAATATAGAACTTCTGCTAGAAAAGCAGAATCAGAATCAAAAATAATAGATCTAAAATCAGAAACCAATGAAAAATATTCAAAACAACGATTTAGACGGTCGATCGATACATCTGAGGGTACCACTCAATCACCCAAATACTCTGAATCTGATGAAGAAGGCGATCTTGACCAAGGTAAAACAACAGATAAAAGCTCAACGACTTCTGAATCTTCACCCACTGAAACTGAAAACAGTGATTCTGAAACTGTTATTGTTTCTAGCACCACCAAAGGTCTTGACTCTAATCAATCAGATAATCCAGACCAAGACAACAATACTACTCAAACTAATAATCCAGAACAAGATTCAATAAACACAACAAGCAGTCTTACTACTGTTCCAGATTCAGATTTTGAATCAACACCCACTGAAACTGGAAACACTGATTCTGATACTGTTACTAGCACCACCAAAGATCCTGATTCTAATCAAACAGATAATCCAGAACAAGACAACAATATTACTCAAACTAATAATCCAGAACAAGATTCAACAAACATAACAAGCAGTCCCACTACTGTCCCCGATTCGGATTCTGAATCATCACCCACTGAAACTGGAAACACTGATTCTGAAACTGTTACTAGCACCACCAAAGATCCTGAATCTAATCAAACAAATAATCCAGACCAAGACAACAATACTACTCAAACTAATAATCCAGAACAAGATTCAATAAATACAACAAGCAGTCCCACTACTGACTCAGATTCGGATTCTGAATCATCACCCACTGAAACTGGAAACACTGATTCTGAAACTGTTACTAGCACCACCAAAGATCCTGACTCTAATCAAACAGATAATCCAGACCAAGACAACAATACTACTCAAACTAATAATCCAGAACAAGATTCAACAAACACAACAAGCAGTCCCACTACTGTCCCAGATTCGGATTCGACACAGGACCAACAAAATAATTTCACATGGAGTCCATTCACAATAACTTTAGTTGCAGTTGGATCCTTCGTAGTTTTATCAGTAACTGCCGTTTCAGCGTACTATTGTGGGAAAATTAGAGCTCAGAGAGATGACACTAACTTCATATTGGATCAAGTTGAAGATATAAAACCACAGCCCATAATACCCCGTGTTAGAAATGCCAAACGAGTTGAGGTGTAACAATGGTTTACAGGATATTGAGGGCTGTAACATTTCAATTCAACAGATCCAGATAATATAATTATTATTTTCATACAAGTTATAACGATTGCGCTAAATGTGTGAAGAGTGATGACATAAAAGATTTCACTTTTGTGAATAGATTTAACTCAGAGGATTTGGTTGATGAATTGAAATACCTATTTAAAAAGCATGCGACGGGTGTGGAATTGTGGATAAAGAAGAATCAAAGTCAGTATTTTCTATCAATTTTAGATAATTACGCCATTTAGTTAATTTTTATGTGTGAAGTGATTTAAACAGAAACTAGAAAGAGTATGTCCACAGAAACTGAATTGTAAAAATAAGGAACTTTGAAGTCTATTTAAAAAAAAAAACTTAATTTAGACTTTTTTTCATTTTGTCCATATTACTGTACTCCGCCACTGCAGCTTGCTCTCTTTTCTTCTTCTTTTCTTTATTATTATTTTATATTTTGGATATATATTTTATTTACTTATTTTAAAAATGTATTTGTATTAATTTTGTTAAATAAATTCTCCGTAAGTAGTAATGATGTACCACCTATTACAATCAGTAATAAAAACTTTATTACTATACAAGACGGTAGTTAGGTAGTTTATAAAAGATAATTCCGTTTGATAAATGTTTGACTATTTTAGTCTTGATATTTGATGAATATTATTATATTGTTTTATTTTATCTTATACTTACATACTCGTTCCTTTCATAAATCATTATAGCAAGACGATTTAACGTGACGCAATGTGCAATTTGTTTTTTTTTTAGACAATGAGCACGTGGTTCCTATAATACTTGTTGGATCTAGTGCTCTGTGCTACTTATTTTAGTAGATATCTTATTAGAATTAAAACCAATTAAGTACTATCCAACATTTTCTTCGATGTAGAGTAGATAAATAAAACAGGTTATTACAGTTATTTAATTATGCTATATTTCAAACTAGGGAAAAACTATTTAATCTAATCTTATCTGCTGCTGATTCATCTTTAATTGATAATGGCTTTCAGTATCTTGCGCTACGTGGGTAGCTATTATATGAATGCATTTGTGAATCATCGCTATTTGCAAAAATATGTAGCTATTATGATAAGTTAATTGCCATTGAACTTTTGAAAAAAAATTCACACCGTACGATCTATAACTAGCTGATTTTTTGTATGCAGCTTAGTAAATACTTGTATAATGAAATGGGTACATAGTCCTACAAATTTAGTGGAACGATTTCCCATTCGAGCGAATCGAAATTTTTACACCTCCCCACTCGATTCATCCATCGAGCTACCTCCATCGAGAATTTTCATAGATAAAAAAGTTGTTCATCTCGTCAAAACGAACCTGCTCACGAAAATTCAGCTTGTTATTAATCACTAAAAATTTTGTTCCAGGGCTGCCATACTATGACGTTTATGTCTTCCAGAAAAACAAATAATTTCCAAAAGACGTAAAAAGAATATCAGCTAGTGTAAAAATAAGTAAATACAACAAATCGTCCTTGCCATGCAGACGTAGAAACAATGAACCCGACTTCCGTATGCCTCGAATATGAATTGAATGCATTTTATACGTGTTCCGCTTGGAGAACGACAAGCTTGGCCAAACACTATTTATTTTAACTAATACAACCAGATATACAACGGCCTACGTCGAGCAAAAATGTGTTAGTACTTTTAAAGGGACTGGCCCCATAAAATACGGACTGTTCTAATCTAAGATAATGTAATTTTCTAATTTAAAAAAAAATCAGACTATTTGCCCATAGTGTTAGTTACAAAAAGAACTTACTTCTATGTTAGTACACATAAAAACACAAAAAGGACACAAAACAGAACACAACAAAAACAAAACTTAATTTATAAATATCTTCCTTTAGATGCCGGGGCTGTGGCCGGGGCACTAGATACATACGCATGTCTGTGTCTCTGTGTCAGCATGAGGCAGTCTGGCTTTTCACCAACGACACAAATGTTTTGTCCCTATAAACAAACATTAATATTTTTCTCTAACATAAAAATATTCTTCAGAACAGAGACACTCAAAGAAAGAAAGAAATAAATGTCAAAGAAAATAAATATCAGTCACAAAAAAATCTCTTTTCAATAACAAAATATAGTTAATTTAATTTTTTATTTTATTTTAATCGAAAAATAAAAGAGCTGTTTTTGTGCTTCTATACCTATTTACTGCATATCTTTATTAATTTAATCTGTGACGACAAATAATTTAAAATTCACACTTGTGTTGTAAATATCGCGGTTTGATCGTCTAGCCATTTATTTAATTCTTCACAAGCTTTAAATATCAATGTTATAAAGTTTCAAACACTTTTCTATGGTACCTAATTAGTATATTGTCTACCTCTTGGGAAGCCGCTCGAGACATCGAACAAGACGTGAGACATGAGATATACCTAGCTACTAGATTCGGTAACGGCTTTTTTTGTTAATAATTACGTAATAAGGTGAGGTAGATAGGTACCCATAAAAATAACAAAAGGCCTAGAAGTAGGTAAAGGTAGCAAAGCGAGGTGTGTTATTTGCATTGTATTTTTATTGTTCTTTTCCCGAAAAATCTACATACAATGGGCGTAATTGCAATAGGGCTGAAGGCTAGCAATTATGAAATTAATAAAAATGAAGAAACATTTCACTCCTTTGCAGTTTGCACCATTGAATTAATTTAAATTGAGTAAATTTCGTATAAAATTGGGGCTACCGCTAAAAAGCGCGTTCAGGTGCCACTGAAAGATGTAAAAAAAATTTAAATAAGTAATCAGGAAATCATTAACTTTTTACTATATTTGACATATTATATTTAACTGCCTCGTTGGTCTATAATCCAGTCAATTTAGACTTCCAAGGTTACAATAATTCACACCTGGCTAAAAATTGGTAGGATTGTTCGAAACACTATTATAAATGAAATGTGAAAAGTCCTCATCGATCCAACACCTGGAAAAAAATTTACTCCTGGACACGCACAGTTGACTCACACTTGGCTGAAAATTGGTAGGATTGTTCGAAACACTATTATAAATGAAATGTGAAAAGTCCTCATCGATCCGACACCAGAAAAAAAATTACTCGGGGTCAAAGGTCACAAAAACGGATTTTTCACGATTTTCAGCAAAACGGTAAGTTTTATCATAAAATTAGCTTAGACAAAATTCTAGATCAGATAATTATCTATAAAAAATGTCTGAATACTTTTTTCTGTACGGTGGCTCTTAGCCACCGTTTTTGAGATATGAGGAGCGTTTTTTCAAAACTCATTTTGTCCAAAAATGTGTATTTTTCAAAAATAGCCTTTTTAATTTATGCCTTTTTCTTAAAATTATATGTAGAAATAAATTTACCATTTTTTTTTTTTTTTTTTTTTTTTTTACGTGGGGAAATCCGTCATGGATACCACCGTGCCCGGGGAAGCACGGTGGTTATGTTGGACTTGACCAACTAAAACCCCACGGTGTTCCGTCTCTCTTTTGGTTTGCTGGGTGCAGGAACACTTTCGTACACTACTGCACCCAGCAAAAGCACCACCAAAACAGGCCCAACTTCCGGATTATTACGAATCCTTTACACACTTTAAGGCGCGCCAGGAACACATGGCGCGCCTTCCAACTCGAGGACCTTTTCTCCTGCGGACGATAAACTCCCCGTGTCTATCGCCCGGAGGTCCTCATTATGGAGGCAGGCGGCGGTCGTGCGCTTGCCTGCGCCCAGTTCTCCTACGGCGACTCGGGTGGACATTCACCGCTAACTCCCGCTCACGCTCCGCCGTCTCCTTTGCGGACATCACCTCCTCGCAAAAGGAGACGGCGGTACTCCACGCTGTCTCGCTCCGAACCATCGCTCGAACTATGTTCTGGAGCGAGAGGCCACCGACTGCCGCATCGAGTGCACGGCGCTGCTCCGCCCAAGCTGGGCACTCCTCCAGCGTATGCTGCGCCGTATCCTCGAGGCAGCCCTCACAATGGTGGCAACCGGGTGATTGCTCCCGACCTATGCGATGCAGATACTTACCGAAACAGCCATGTCCGGTAAGTATCTGCGTCAGCCGGAAGGTTAGGGTGCCATGTTTCCGCCCCAACCAATCCTCCATTACGGGCCTTACCGCGTCAATGGTAGCGTGCCCTGCACTGGGGTGTTCCAAACGCTCCTTCCATTCCACCATAAGAATCTGACGGAGCTGAGATCGACGCTGCGCATATACCCGCGGCAACGGTCGCCCTCCCCGTCCTCTCGCCTCCGCTGACCACTGGTATAGGGAGGCGAGGGTTTTCGCTTCGAGATCCCATGGCGGAGATCCCGCAAGGAGACTCGCCGCCTCAAAAGAGATAGTGCGGTATCCCCTTATTACCCTGACGGCCATCGCTCTTTGCGGTCTCCGCAGTATTGCGCTGTTACGGGCCGTCAGGGTATCCGCCCATACAGGAGCCCATAGAGGGCCATAGACCGCACGACCCCCGTGTAGAGTCTTCGAGAAGAGGCTTCTGGACCACCAAGATTGGGCAGCAAACGAGCAAGCGCTCCTGCAGTTCCCATCAATTTAGGGAGTAGGCGCTTGAAATGCGGCCCAAAGTCCCATCGGCTATCGAGGACGAGTCCCAGATACTTCATCGTCGACTCGATGCCTATTCGGACGCCTCCCACGACGATGTGAGATCCCGGAGGTGGCGCGCGCCGAGGACCATGAAAGAATATTGCCTCCGACTTGCTAAGCGCCACCTCAAGACCCAGACGTCGGATCCTCCCCACGACCTGTGAAACTCCAGCAGTTGCCAGCAACGTCGCCTGCCGGTGCGTTTCTCCACACGCCGTAACCAGCGTGTCGTCGGCGTAGCATGTAATGCCGACGCCAGGGAGAAGCGCTCCGCGCAGCACCCAATCGTAACCGATGTTCCACAGGAGTGGTCCCAAGACAGAACCCTGTGGAACACCGCACGAGCACTCTCGCCGACCCCATCCATTCCGACCCGGGTAGATCACCGCCCTATCCGCCAGATAAGCCCCGATCACAAGGCGGAGGTAGTTCGGCACCCGATGGTAGACGAGTGCCTCCCTTATACAGTTCCAGGGCAAGGTGTTGAAGGCGTTCGCTATGTCGAGAGACACCGCCAACACCACCTCGCCACGGAAAACTGCTTCCTCCGCCAAGGCCCTCACACGCATGATTGCGTCCACTGTGGAGCGCCCTCGGCGAAAACCAAACTGGTTGTCCGCCAGGTCTGGCCCTGCGCCCTCTAAGTGCTTGACGAGACGGTCCGATATAATTCTCTCAAAGAGTTTTGCCGTCTCGTCCAGCAACACAATGGGCCGGTAGGCAGACGGAGAGTCCGCTGGGCGCCCCTCCTTCTTAAGAAGGACCAGTTTTCCGGCCCTCCAACAGAGTGGAAACTGGCCGCGCTCTAGACACGCGCTGAAGAATCCCAACAATCGGGGCTCGAGAGCCTTTGAAGCCAGGACTAGAACACGGCCAGGTATGCCGTCGGGTCCTGGGGCAGTGTTTTTGGCTCGAAGCCTTAGCACCGCCGCTCTCAATTCTCCCGGGGTCACCTCAGGCACATCGTCCTCGTTGTCCGCGTTGGGCAATGCAGCAGGCGGAGCCATCGGTGGCGGACTGTGTTCCGCTGTGGACGGGAACAGAGCGCAAACAACGTTCTCCAGGAGCTGCGGATCGAGACTCTGGGTCAACGGAGGCGCCGAAGCGCGCATTTTGCCCCTTACCATTAGGTAAGGGCGCCCCCATGGATCAGTGTTCAGAGTCTCCAACAGCTCCTCGCGGGCCCTAGTTTTGGCCAATTTAATAGCTGTCTGTAGGGCCCGCTTCGCCACTCTGTACTCCTCATATAGGTCCCCTTCTGCAGCTGTTTCCTGCTGGGTGCGGCGATGTCTCCTGCGGTGCCTGGTGTACCGGCGTCTTGCGGCAACGCATGCGGCACGCAAGTTCGCAATATCCTGCGACCACCAGTACACCTGGCGTTTGGCAGGAATGCGCAGGATACGCGGCATCGCCGCATCGCAAACGTGCGACAGCGCCTCTCCGATCCACTCTGCCTCCTCATCCACGCTGGAAGGCCTGTTCGGTGCAGAGACCCAGGCCTGCACAATGGCTGCTTCCAATAGCACCTCTTTATTAAGGCGTTTCAATGCCCAGCGTGGACCGCTGTTTCCAGGGGCAGCACGAACATGAACGTCCGATGCCGAGGGTGAGACGTCGAACCGAATGTATCGATGGTCCGATAACGTCTCCACCCCCTCCATGACGCGCCATCCTCGTACACGGCTTGCTACAGCGGGGCTAGCAAACGATATGTCTACTATAGACCCGCCCCGCTGACGCACGCACGTGTGGACAGAACCTCGGTTGAGGAGAATGAGGCCCTGCTCAACAGCCCACTCCTGCAGTACCGTTCCCCGCTGGTTTGTCGTTCGGGAACCCCAAGCCGAGGACTTGGCATTGAAGTCCCCAAGGACAATCACTGGGTTCGGACGACTTCTACTGACGACGACGCCCAAATTCCCGAGTAAGTCCTCAAAGTCGGCGAGAGTGCCGTTAGGTGAGGAGTAAACACCCGCGACCACCACCCCTCCAATCTTCGCCGTTATGAATCCCCGTCCCCGAACAACGCTTTCGAGAGACGGCGATTCAGTAGCAGCCTGCAAAATTAGGGCCACCGTGCCCGACAAATCATCCACCCAATCGTCCCTCTGAGGGACAAAGTATGGCTCAGCGACCACCGCGACATTGATCGACCACTGCGCCATGCTCTGGAGGAGCAAATCCTGAGCTCTGGCGCAGTGATTGATATTCGCTTGGAGAAAGCGGAGGTGTGGAGCCATTATTATGTCTCCATGCTCTCTGCCTCCTGAGTCTGGGATGGCGGAGGGTTGACCCCAGGCTTACCCTTACTTTTTTGTTTGGGCGCGGCACAGGTCTTTGTGCCCACCCGGTGATTTGCCGGCTTTTCTGCTGCCGCACACAGAACGCAATGCGGCGTGGCCTCACACGAGCTAGCCCTGTGCCCGGGCTTACCGCAACGGAAACAAAGGTTACTGCGGTCCAACCCCGAATTGCATTGGGCACCAACGTGCCCCTCCGCAAGGCATCGGTAGCACCTTAGGGACTTGGGCTGCAGGAGCTTGACCTGTGCCACCACCCAGCCCACCAAAATTCGACCACCCTCGGCGAGTTTTTTGGCCGCCACGACGGGACAGCTGATGACTGCTGTCCTCATCCCAGTGAAGCCCAGTGTAATGGGGCTTGACTTTACTTGAACCGGCGAACAGTCTCCGACCCTCGCGACAGCGGCCACCAGCTCCTCAGTGCTAACTGAGTCATCTAGACCCAATATGCGCAACTCGGCGCTTTTGGTGGGCCTAGACACCTTAACTCCTACGGGTTCCAACGTCGCCTTCAGCTTTTCAGCAAGAGCATCAGCCTGCGGGCCGCTGCTTGCTCCTGCAACCTCCAGCATGCGGGCACCAGTCATTGTTGTTTTGCAACGAATGCCCTCAATGCCTAGCTCGCTGAGGTTGATGTCCGCCTTGGCCTTAGTCAACACAGAGCCATACGTAAGGCCCTTCTTTATTGCTTCGGGCTGCAGAGTTATTACAACAGCCGCAGACCGAGGGGCGCGCAATCTAACCTGCTTCTCGGCATTTTTTAGGCCCGCCTGTTTCGTTGCGTTGTTCGCCTTCCTATTGGCCTTTTTGGCCTGTTTTTTGGCTCCCGCCATCTGCCACTCATTTCCATCAGGCTGGGCTCCCGAGGAACTCTGCTGTTCCGCACTAGGCACTGGTTCAGCTTGAGCAGCGGAGGCCTTCCCCTTGCCCTTCCCTTTCCCCTTTCGAGAAGTGGTGGCCTCAGGTGTTTTCTGGCTGGGCTGGCCGGAGGACTTTTGCGCGACTGGAGCCTGTCGACTTTGCGGCGCCGACGTACTCGGCTTTGCAGCCATCTCCGCAAATGAAGGCCTCTCAGCCTCCACCGACCTTCTATCCGCAGCCAATGGTGGGCGCAAAACCCGCCCCTCTATCACAGAGAAGCGGGAAGACAGGCTCGAAACCTCCTTCAGGAGCAGGCGGAACTGCTCTGATTGGTCCTCCTTTCGAGCAGGCTCAGCGGGGGCTGCCTCCTCCCTTTTCTCCTGCCGGATTTCCTGCAGGTCTGCCCGCATCTTTCCCTGCTCGTCTCGAAGCTCCTCCATTTCTTTCTTGAGTCGAGCATTTTCAGCCTGCAGCCGTTTCACCTCCTCTGTAGAGGTACGCCTCAACAGCACCTCTGCGGCTTCCTCAATAGCCACTGCCGCTTCCTTGAGGGCCTTTTGGCACGTGCCCTTCAGGCCTTTGGATATTTTTGCCACTTTTTTGATGGCATTGACGGCAAGATGAACTCTATTATTGAGTTCCGTTGCCGTCAAATCCTCCGCATCTGTGCCATCTGAAAACGCAGAGGTTTCCGACGTCCTCCGCTTCCGGTCCGAGATCATTTGTGCCGTCAGATCAGCGGCATCGCTATCTTCGGCCTCCTCCCTTTCCGCCTGCTCTGCGGCACGTTTGGCGGCCTCTAGGTTTTTTTTGGCCTGTGCCAATCCAACATATTTACCGCATGTAGGCGGCCTACCACGTCCACGCTTGGCGGGACCAATTTTCGGTGCCACCTCTCTCTCTTCACCGCTGAGCGGCCTCTTCCTTCCTGTGCTCTTTACACTTATGAGGCTCGACGCAGAGTCCGAATCCAATCCAGACTGGTCGACCTCCCTCATCTCCGTCTCGTTCCGCTCGGTTGTGTTTTTATTTTTTAAGAAATCCATATAGTTCCCACGAGAAGAACGGAAATATCCTCGACCCGGGCAGAGCCGTAATTACCCGGGAAGGTGTGCATTTGTAACTCAACCAGGGGGTCCACAGGTACCCTGGCTGGGGGTGCGCTAGAGACTGATGTCCCTCTGAGGTAAGAGACAGAATCCGTCAGCCATTCATCCCCTCGCCGCGCACCAAAACTTGAGATTCGGATAATTTTTTATAGAGGTTTATTCCTCGCAGTCCGGGCGGTTAAGCCAAGACTCTCGGTCCCTCGTCAGGTGAGAGACATGACCGTCACCCAACACACCTACAGGGATTACGATTTGGTGGCGAGGACCGCGCAGGACTAGTTCCCACGCAGCCCGCTCGGAGGCAGGGTAAGTGCACACCGAGCTCGCCTCAGGAGCCCTCCCCTCCAGAGGATCCCCCCTCCGGTGATTTTTTATAGAGGTTTTCTTCCTCGCAGCCCCTCGCTCCGTGCGTGGGGCCCCCGGTCCGCTCAGTGCGGATTACGGGTTGCCCGACGGTGGCCGAAGCCAGCGCCCACCGGCCATGAAGACCGGCGGACCCAACGCGCGGGGCGTTGCCACCCCCTCTGGTAATTTTTTAATGAGGTTTTCTTCCTCACGGCCCGAAAGCCTCCCCGCCACTGTCGCCGCCCGGAGTCTCACACAGTCCACTCTGCTGAGCAGAGAAGTACCAGGAGCCTCCAAGCGGCAACCCCCTGCTGGTTTTGGTCCGCGCCGGGTTTCCCCGGTACCTCCCATATCTGGGAGGCGTTCCCCTATCCGCCACCGGGGGACGCGCCCGATGGGGGACCAGCAACCCCACACGGGAGAAATAAATTTACCATGCGAAATATAAAGCATAGTACCTATAGCATGTCTGAATAAAAATACAAATAGTATTCTATAGTTTTTTATTAAGTTAATTAAGCATAAATATTAGACAAAATATGTTTTGAACCATTTGTATGGACACAATACATTTTGAAACACTGGTTTATGGACACAATACATTTTGAAACACTGGTTTATTTTCAAAGCATATTATGTACAAAGAAATGATTCATATTTTGTCCAATAATACCTACTAAAAAATAAAAAAACGCTTATGGTCTATATTTTATGCACAGAGTATGCATAAAATAGTGTTTTCACTGTATTAAATCAAATTTATATATAGCACAACATATTATATTAAATCTTGAGTTATTATGAATGCATGGAATTATGAATGACAAAATTGTTCAGTTCAGGTTCCAATTTATATCATAACTGAAACAAAATAAATTCATATTGTAGCCAGAATCTTATAACTGCCGATAAAATACAGTTAGAGCTTTGAGGAATTATTATATAGAGTCGACGCCGAGACTTGGTTTTTTGTAACAAGAGTTATGGTAAACGTACCTTAGCTCACTTAGTCTGCGCGAAGCGTCTGTCGGAGCGTGACGTGTTTGAGATCTATTTAAAATCAATTAAATATGCCTGGGTGTGTACTGCAATACTGTGCCAACCACTCAAGAAATACAAGTAAAGGCCAAGGAGTTACTTTTCACTCGTAAGTTCACTGAATTATTGGTAAAACATGTAATTTAATTATGTGAAGTTGGAATTTCTCCCTATTCACCCCGTTTTACGGTACGTCACCGCACTTGCTGCCATGTTTCGCTGAAATTCATAGACTAAGAAACTACGCAGATGAGACACTTTATTTTTAACCTCCGATACAAAAACGATGGGGTGTTATAAGTATGACGTGTTTGTGTGTGTGTGTGTGTGTGTGTGTGTGTGTGTCTGTCTGTTCCACCTTAGCGCTCAAATGGGTGAACCGATTTGAATGCGGGTTTTTTGTTTGAAAGGTGAATTAGTTGGGAATGAATTAGCTATGTTTTTAACAACTATTATCACAAATTAGTGATAAGTACAGGGACCGACAGCTTTAAACGTGCTCTCCGAGGTACGGGGGTAAAGCACCGCTAACTTCCAATGCCAGGCTTGACCTGACTTAGGTATTAAACCCATGACCTAAAAATTCGCAGTCAAGCATATCAATGGTAGACCAACGAGGCAGTTTTATTATTTTTTCGAGGTTTAATAAGTAATAGAATATCCAAGTCCCGGATAAACGTTGCTTAAGTGCGAGTTTGGGGCACATAGTGCTATAAAATAAACATTGTAAATCAAACTCTCAGATGCGATTTCTCAATCTATTCTATACATATAATAAAATCGTAGACTTGCCGTATCTGTACATTGAAGATTTTTGCAAAATAATAACTGGGGCATGTTAGGGATAAGTAATAGAACGTAAAAAAGCTATTTTTGAAATTTTTGTCTGTTTATCTGTTTGTCTGTTTGTCTGTATGTTTGTGCGCGCATCACGCAAAAACTACTGAATGGATTGAAACGAAACTTGGTACGATTTAAGTTCATACTACGGAGTAACATATAGGATACTTTTTATCCCGAAATTCAGCACGGTTCCCTAGGGAGAGGGGATGAAAGTCAAAACGTGTATTTAGCTGTAATTCAATAACGCGTGGTCCGATTTCATTCATTCTTTTTTTTATTAGAAAGTAGATACTTTAAAGATTACCGACTAATCTCTAAAAGGCTGGATCGATTTTGATGAGACTTTCACTGGCGGATGTTTACATTTTGATCTACCTAAACATCCGCCAGTGAACTTTTAACAGTTTTTAGCATGATATGAGCTCAAAGGAGCTTAGGAAAAACAAAATGATTCCTACGGGGATTTTAAAAACCAATACTATATCCACGCGACGAAGTCGCGGGTGTCCGCTTGTAGGTAGAATATACTCAATGTGTCGCCTCTGTATTGTAGTAGTCCCATCTATGTCTCAAGGAGCGGGGCGCGCGGGAGGAGGGCTGCTGCTCGCGGTACACAGATTTTGTTAGCGTTGTCTGTTCTAGTACCTACATAATAATTCAGTGAGTTAGAGTCGTATAATAGTACAAAGAAACAATAAAACGATAATTTAAATATTCCTCGCCTCTTTGTTTTGGTGTTTTGTGTCTTTTTTTCTTGAGCCAACTGAATGATTTCCTACTAGGACTCCTTGCTCCATGCTTGTGCAACAATTTTGTTTAAATTACTAAGGGCCTGTTTCACCACCTTCTGATAGGTGTCGGATTTTCGGATTATGTCAAATAACAAAGACAAAAGTTGTAGATACTTACCTTACTTATCAGAAGGTGGTGAAACAGGCCATTATTTAAATAATGGTACAGTTTGCCGCCACAGACAGACCATAATAAATTGTTATTTTGCTAACAAGTGGACAGACTATGTTCTGAAACACCACTTCACACGGACAAAACATATTTTGAAACAGCACCTCATTTTGACATTCGATTATTTACTTGACAAATTCGGTTTTTATGCACTAACTTTTGCTAAGTTAGTTACTCTTGCATTTTAAGGCCATATACAACGAAATCTCTTATTTTGATTACTATGGACAAAATACGATTTGAAACAACGCTCCTCATATTATAATGATTCAAAAAGATAAGTTTCGAAATAAAAATGAGGGACTGGGTTTCGTTTTACCCGAAATTCTGATATTTATAATATTTTATATGTGTAAGTGTGTAACTTACACATAACTTACACATATAAGTTACATACTTACACACATAAAATATTGGAAATATCAGAATTTCAAAGGTGGTATTAGAAAAGGTGGTATTAGATGGACTCTTCAGAACATTTTCCGTTATAAAGACAGTAGAGCACGCAAAGAACACCAGCATGGTACGATTCGAATATCAGAGAATCGGGCCCTGTAGGTACGTACTACGTAGTCGAGATTGATATTTAAAAAAAAATCATTCATATGTACGAGTAAGTAGGTAGGTACCTGGTACATAATACATATTATGTTAAATTACTTGTATCCTGTTTTCTTTGTCACGTCTGAGGCCCTTGCAATTCTTTTGTTTATGTGTCACAGATCTGGACAGCTCATGCGACCTTGGCTGGCCCATTATATTATTATATTAGCCATTATAATGCGTCGTCTTTATTATTTTTATATGCTAACTAGCACAATCCATGGTCAGGTCATACGCACAATAAACTGTATAGGTAGGTATGTGATGGCGGTAATTTGACCCAGGTAAGGATAACCAATGTGTCAACATATATTAGAAGACATCTTAGCATCATCAAAAGTTAAGGCTTTAGTCAATCATGCAGGGTACGAAACAGCAACCACAATATTAAGTAGTCTCATTTTTCCTTTCTCATCCAACCACTTCTCGCCACCCTCTTCATATTCTCGGTAAATGTTTTTATATTATAGTTAAGTCCCATTAAAAGCTGAATGCAACAGATAAAGCACAGAAACTTAACCTACATCTGTGCGAAGTCATCTTGCGACCCGCTTTTCAAATCTCATAATAGAAAAAGGAGCTTTTCTTTGGAATGGACAATGGGCCATTACTAACTGCGGGCGCTCGGCCTAAAATCACCAGCAAAACGTCGGTGGACAGTGTCGTAACCAGGGAGCGGACTGGTCAAGCGGGTGGGCTGTCAGGAATCAAGCGGCCGGTTGCGGAGAAGCTGCATCAATCATTGGTACTTACAATATCAAATGTGGTGATTGACTGTATTTATGCTATTCTTGCGGGAACAATGCATTTTAGAGCGGGGCCCCACTGCGAAATTCATTCACGCGATTTAATTTCCGTATTTTAATATTTTATTTCGCAAATTTTAAATCGCAAGTGCGTGCAGCTTCATACTTTCCATATGTCACAGGATTTTGCGAAAAAAATCCCGCGAATACCTAAACCAGCCAGGGAGTGCCAGCCAATCAAAGGTGAATGCGATCGTCACACTACAAGCTGTCATTTTTAGACGATTGCCCAGATTTTTTTTAAATTTTAATACAAATCTTCTATACTTACATATAATAAAATCGTAGACTTGCCGTATCTGTACATATATTTTTGCAAAATAATAACTGGGGGATATGGGGGATAAGTAATAAAACGTAAAAAAGCTATTTTTGAAATTTTTGTCTGTTTGTCTGTTTGTCTGTTAATCTGTGTGTCTGTTTGTCTGTATGTTTGTGCGCACATCACGCAAAAACTGCTGAACGGATTGAAATGAAACTTGGCATGATTTAAGTTCATACTACGGAGTAACATACAGGATACTTTTTATCCCGAAATTCAGCATGGTTCCCATAGGAGAGGGGATGAAAGTTAAAATGTGTAAGTACTTAGCTGTAATTCATTAACCCGTGGTCCGATTTCATTCCTTCTTTTTTTTGTTAGAAAGGAGATAGTTTAAAGATTACCGGGTAATCTCTGAAAGGCTGGATCGATTTTGATGGGACTTTCAGTGGTGGATGTTTACATTTTTATCTACCTAAACATCCACCAGTGAACTTTTAACAGTTTTTAGCAAGGTATGAGCTGAAAAGAGCTTAAGAAAAACAAAAAGTTCCCGCGGGATTTTTAAAAACCGATATCCACGCGAACGAAGTAGCGGGTGTCCGCTTGTGTTCAAATAAAACCTTCAAATAACAAATTGTGAAAATTGTATCATGTCTCGCGATTTCTTAACACATCCCGATGCAAAGTTGCGTAACGCAAACAAGAGAGAATTTGAAAATTGTTTTATTTTCGAATAAATACCACAGTTTTGATTGTCTGGATCTGTTTTTGACCTTTCGACGTGATTTTTTTTTTCATTTTACATTGTTTGAATACTAGTATGTGTATCGTTTTAGAGCTGCAAATTTCATCGAGTGCTGCCCCGGCACAGGACACTGGCTACGTAACTGTCGAAACGAAATATAATTGGGGCGGAAATAAAATTAAAACTCCCAAGGAAGATTCCCGACTCGCCAAGATAATTGGTCGGGAAAGCAGAAAAACAAGATAAAATTAATGTGCTGCCATCAAAACACTTCAACGGTTCTTAATTAAGATCCCACTTGGATCGCTTTGTTTCGTCTTCTTACAAAGAAATGATTTCTGTACTTTGAATGTAAAAAAAAATTACTTATAGTACTTAATTACTTAGTTATTACATAAAAATGAACCCCGACTGCACCAGAAGACGCCAAAAGTTTTAATTGAGACTATCCATACTGATATAATAAAAATTCGAAAATGTGTCTGTCTGTCTGTCTACTAGCCTTTCACGGCCCAACAGTTAACCGATTTTGACGATATTTGGTACAAAGGTAGCTTACATCCCGGGGAAGGAGATAGGCTGCTTTTTATCCCGGAAAAATAACATGTTCCCACGGGAAGATGGAAAATTTATAATGCATAATCCGTTTAAGTATTTAAATATCACTTGCTTTAACGGTGAAGGAAAACATCGTGAGGAAACCTGCATGCCTGAGAGTTCTCCATAACGTTCTCAAAGGTGTGTGAAGTCTGCCAATCCGCTTGGCCAGCGTGGTAGACTATGGCCAAAACCCTTCTCACTCTGAGAGGAGACCCGTGCTCTGTAGTGAGCCGGTAATGGGTTGATCATGATGATGATGATGATGATGATGATGAATCCGTTTAACCGATTTTGACGAAAGATACCGAGGTAGCTTACATCCCGGGGAAGGATATAGGCTACTTTTTATCCCGGAAAAGTAACATGTTCTCACTGGAAGACGGAAAATTTATAATACGTAATCCGTTTAACCGATTTATACGAGCCAATTTGGGCTCTTCGCATTTGTAATATTACTTAGTGTGATTAAGTGTGATTGTAGGTATGTATATAACTATATGTATACTTCATAGACGTGTGTTATGGTTACAAGTTCTTCCAATGTTAAGGAACCCTCAGAACCTATACAGAATTATAATTTAAGAATTTCAAAACTCTCCACTGCTCAGGGATTATCTCATATAACGAATCTGAATTTGATTTGGACGTAAAAGCTTTTAAGAAGTTTTGTGTTCGGAGATTCTTTTATTAAATTATGAGTTTTCCAGTACATTTCGTTAATGTATTATTTTGTTAATTCTGTTTGTACATCACTACATAGTATAAAACAAAGTCGTTTTCTCTGTCCCTATATCCCTTTGTACGCTTAAATCTTTAAAACTACGCAACGGATTTTGATGCGGTTTTTTTTAATAGATAGAGTGATTCAAGAGGAAGGTTTATATGTATGATAACATCCATTAAATTGTGGAGAAATACTGTTATTTTTGAGGTTTCTAATGTGATGTCGTAAATAATTACATTTTTTCCGCTTACATTGCAAACGCAGGCTGAACCCTACGAGATTTATCAAAATAATGTACTAAGTATTGTACACATTGAAAAGGTCTACAGAAAAGTCCGCGATGGTATATGTCTATCTCTTATGGATATCCCACAATAACATTTTTTTGTCATTTACTTTTTACGACAAATAATGGCTAATTTTCGAAGCGATTTCAACCAATACAGCATTAATCCTTATCTAATTAAATACCTTAAATGCATTGTTGATTTTATATAAATCCATATGGTCCTTTACAGCATATGATTTAAATGAATACTTTCGAAGATATTACAGATTTAAAAATTGCGGCGGCGCGGGAGCGTGCCTATAAGCGCGTCGGCGGCCGCGGTTCTCCCTATAGCCCATTGTCGATAATTTTTGAAACCAAAAAAAAAATCACAGTACGTAGGATGAAACCCATTGGAAAAGGAGGAGAATATTATAAAATACAAGGAAAAATAATTTACGGGCGATCTGAGCTCGGGAAAAAAGGGGGGGAGTTTTAAGGGTAAAAAACGGTTTATCTCGATTTCCGGCAAAACTAGAAGTCCTATGGAAAAAAATTAAATGGCAAAGTTGTAGGTAATAAAAAGATCTACAACTTTTATATTTACACTTTTTTCACATAACCTCAAAATTTTGGTTCTTTATTTTTATCTTTTAAAATAATTTTTTTTTTTCACGGAATCTGGTGAAAACTTACTTTCTTATGTCCCAAATACACTAATTTATTTGATTTGAAATATTTAGTTTTTCTCCTTATTTTTGACTTAATATCGACTTAATTCTGACAGCTGTCATTTTCATTTACAGATGAGTTATTTATATGGAGAACAGGGTTAACATCTACGAAGTACGATTTTACCCCAAACTACTTTAATTCCCTGTCAACATATAAAGCTCTAAGCCGCTTAATAATATTAATTGTTTCGCCCTAAAATAGAAATTGCTAAGAATGGAAACTAGAAAGTCATATCTACATGCAGCAGTTGATTTGTATTTGCATAAGTTTTGAATTTTTCATCTTTTTTGTGGGAATTGTTTTATCTCTGGTAACATTATGAAACGTCAGAATTCCACGGAATTAGTAATTCGGGTATAAGGTGAGATATAGTAAGTTCATTGTGGAAAATATCGTAAAAAGTCGTAAAAGCCGCCTGGGAGCTTTCATCGAAAACGCTGCCTAATCCCTGAGCGGGTAGTACCTACGCATAAAATGCTCTACTACCCGTGCGAAGCCGGGGCGGGTCGCTAGTTTTAATATAAAAATGTCATTTTGTATTCTGATTCTGAGTAGAGCAATGGAGCTATATTTGATCTCCCTGGTACAGTGGTTAACGATGTGGTCTTATAAATGGAAGCTCCTGGGTTCGATTTCCGGCTGAGTCGATTTGGGAATTCGAAATTCTTAGATATCCAGTGTGGAGGAAGGCTTCGGTCGCAGTTAGTTAGGTACCTCCCTACTGGAAAAACGATGCCTCCAATCAATTTATCGTACCGATAGTATATTATTTTTAATTTGGAATAGCTAGCTGTAGTTTAGACTTTAGATAGATTACCTATATGTGGTGTCGAATTTTCTTAACTGACTTTCAAAGAGATGGATCGATTCGATATATTATTTTCTTGAGGCAAGTAATAATGAACTCGAGTGCGTGATTTTAATTTACTCTATGTAGATACATAGGTCTATATCTATACTAATATAATAAAGCGGAAGAGTTTGTTTGTTTGAACGCGCTAATCTCACGAACTACAGGACCGATTTCAAAAATTATTTTACCGTTGGATACGTACGTGATGCTGGAGTGCTATAGGCTATATATATGTACCACGGACGAAGCCGGGGCGGACCGCTAGTTTTTTATAATATACCTGATTATGCTGTTAATTGCCACGTTAGGCAGGCGGGTTGGCGATTGCTGGGCAAGATTCTCCCACCAGTGGCGCTCCTGCCTAATACCGGTCGGTTTTCCCCTCTAGGTGAACAGACGATCTCAGGCGAGTCGCTAACAGCTGCTGGACACAAGCGGCACAAGATCACGTCCTGTGGCGATCCTTGCAAGAGACTCATGTCCAGCAGTGGGCGTCTATCGAATGAGACGATGATGCCATCTCTTCCTGCTTCCGTCATAAAAGGAAATTAAGGATAAGCGTACGTCTGTAGGTAAGTAGGTTCCTTTTGTTAAACAAACGTAATTTAACTTTCCATTTAAAGATGAATTTACCTATTATGAGTTTAGAGGTCAATGTTTTTGAAGGTCTGTGTTCAATTGTGCAATAAAAACTTAATAAGGCAATATTAAGGTTACAGTTGAATCATATTATTATTACGTAGAAAACTGCTTTTATTAACCCCCGACGCAAAAACGACGGGGTGTTATAAGTTTGACGTGTCTGTGTGTGTGTGTGTGTGTCTGTCTGTTCCCCTGTAGCGCTCAAACGGGTGAACCGATTTGAATGCGGTTTTTTTTGTTTGAAAGGTGAATTAGTCGAGAGTGTTGTTAGCTATGTTTAATGAAAATCGGTCCAAGGTGGCCGCCGCTACAAAATGGCGGATTACATATTTTATCACAATGCCCTCAATATGGGTATCAAATGAAAGGGCTTGACTAGTAGAATAGCATTATGCAAATCCAAGATGGCCGCCGCCACAAAATGGCGAATGTCGGGGGTTTTTTAAATTTTTAATTTATACTTGTAAGAATTAAGGATTACCTTTGCTAATACCACAGAATAATAACTAGTACCTAAGCACTTATCTACCTCCTGTACATAATTTCAGTCATATTCTGTAGTTGTACAAATTCCTATATTACTAAAATTAGTTAGAAATGAAATTACTTACTTATTTAGTTTTCATTAAACTTTTTAAAATATGATTGATAGTGCTATATCAACAATTTGAAATTCTTTTAGCACTAGGTAATATTGTAGGTAGATTTATTTGGACAGTTAGTAAGTATGTAAGTTATACAATTATCCTTACTAAGTAATATTATAAATAGGAAAGTGTGTCTGTCAGTCTGTCTGCTAGCTTTTCACGACCGGCTCAACAGTTTAGCCGATTTTGATGAAAGATACCGAGTAAGCTTACATCCCGAGGACGGACATAGGCAACTTTTTATCCCGGAAAATCAACGAATTTCCACGGGATTTTTAAAACCTAAATCTAGGTAGACGAAGTCGCGGGCATCGTCTAATAGGTAGGTAAGTATATATATATAGTCTGTTCGTTTTCTTACGGTCGCCTTTTGTGTCTAGCCGCCTCTGCCGCGCGGTGTTTTGCCAAAGACACCGCCGTGACTTCAAAGCATGCCGCGAGGGGTGTACAGGCACAAGGAGTTTTGGCGTTTTATACCTACTCATATTTTTTCATTAAAATATAACCATAAACATAAAATATAATATTCTCATGAACACGGGTCTTCTCTCAAAATGAGAAGGATTTCAACCATAGTCTACCACGCTGGCCAAGTGCGGATTGGCAGACTATTCGGAGATTCTGTTAGAATAGAAAAAAAATTACAACCAGAAAAAAATTAATAAAAATAAAAGCAGAATAAGTACTAAGAGCACCTGCGCCTGTACCGACACTAAGTTACCGAACGAACTATATACGAACTTATAGGACGCAATAGTATAGTCCGTTCAGTAACTTAGTGTCGGTACAGGCGCAGGTGCTCTTAGTATTCTGCTTTTATTTTTATTATTTTTTTTTTTCTGTTTGTAATTTTTTTTTATTCTAACAGAATCTCCGAATAGTCTGCCAATCCGCACATGGCCAGCGTGGTAGATTATGGTTAAAATCCTTCTCATTTTGAGAGAAGACCCGTGTTCATGATAATATTATATTTTATGTTTATGGTAATAGAATATAATAGATTTTATTGCATGACGAGCGGATACCCGCGACTTCGTTCGCGTGGATATTGATTTTAATAATCCCGTGGGAATCATTTTGTTTTTCCTATGCTCCTTTGAGCTTAAACCTTGCTAAAAACTGTTAAAAGTTCACTGGCGGATGTTTAGGTACATCAAAATGTAAACATCCGCCAGTGAAAGTCCCATCAAAATCGGTCCAGCCTTTGGGAGATTAGCCAGTAGTCTTTAAAGTATCTACTTTCTAACAAAAAAAGAATGAATGAAATCGGACCACCCGTTAACGAATTACAGCTAAGTACACATTTTGCCTTTCATCCCCTCTCCCAAGGGAACCGTGCTGAATTTCGGGATAAAAAGTTTCCTATATGTTACTCTATAGTATTAACTTAAATCATGCCGAGTTTCATTTCAATCCATTCAGTAGTTTTTACGTGATGCGCGCACAAACATACAGACAAACAGATAAACAGACAAAAATTTGAAAAACAGCTTTTTTACGTTCTATTACTTATCCCTAACATCCCCCAGTTATTATTTTGCAAAAATCTTCAATGTACAGATACGGCAATTCTACGATTTTATTATATGTATAGTTGCATGATTGTAAGTATGTACATGGTAGGTGTTACAAAGTTTTGTGTTGGCATGTTACAATCAGCCATAATAGAGGGTAGCTTATTATAAATTTTAATCATCATATAAAAACAACTTTTTGAGCTCAGAGCAGTTTTACATTGTGGATAGTTTTGTTCGGATATCTATGATACAACATTTTGACGTGTTTGAAAATATTCATTTTTGAATTTCTTTACGAAACACGCCACTTCGTAGATATATATATACATGGTAATGTTAATAATTTCAGCGTTTTAAAAAGTGGCTTACATGATTGCATTGGATCTTTGTTACAAATTGCCCGGATACACTTTTTCTGAATTAAAAAGACTCTATTCATTTCGGAAGCATTACCCCAAATTAAAACTCCGTACCGAATATTGGAAACAACATTGCCATGATATGCCGAAAGAGCCGTGCTTCGGTCAGCAATTTTAGATATTCTACGTAAAGCAAAGACAAATTTATTGATTTTGTTGCACAAGTTGTCAATATAGTATATTGTAGTAATAAGTATATTGTAATAAAATACGAATATAAAAAAATATAAAAAGGAAAGAGAATTTTAATAAAAAAATATGAGTAGGTATAAAACGCATAACCCCTTGTGCCTGTACACCGCGCGCGGCATGCTTTGAAATCACGGCGGCGTCTTTGACAAAACACCGCGCGACCGAGGCGGCTAGACACAAAGAGCGACACTAAGAAAATGAACAGACTTTACCTACACACACTAACCAATTACTTTTGAATGTCGGCAAAGATAAAGCTAAAAGCCTCTGTCCAGCTACATTACCATGTCAAGGGCGTCTAGGTGGTTGCAAGAGGGTTTTCCCACATGGTTGGAAAGTTAACGACTTTACCTACCAGCCCAAAATGAATCAACGCGCCGCGCCTTACATAACACTTAGTTGAAGGCGAAATTAAAAATAAAACCGGCCAAGTGCGAGTTGGACTCGCGCACGAAGTATTCTGTGCCATTATCTCACTATCTATAAAAACGGCAAAAAAAATCAAGTTTGTTGTATCGGCATATAACTTTCAATATTTATTTTATTCTGCTTTTTAGTATTTGTTATTAAGTAGGTATAGCAGCAACAGGAATACATCATCAGTGAAAATATCAACTGTCTAACTATCACGGTTCATGAGATACAGCCTGGTAACAGACGGACGGACAGACAGACAGACGGACAGCGGAGTCTTAGTAATAGGGTCCCGTTTTACCCTTTGAATACGGAACCCTAATTAAGTAAGTATTTAATTCGTGGCCCCAGTGGCACAGTGGTGCGCAAACACCGCAATCATTTCAAAGAGGTTCATTCAAAAAGGGATTACTTAAATATTTTTAGGTATTAATTAATACAATCAAACATCAATTCATTCAACCTAGAGTGTTGTCAGAAAATTTAACCCCCCCCCCGCACCTGACACCGCCCTGCTACCTCAAGAATCGTCGCAGCTAAATGAGAGGCCTATTGTGTCATTCACCATTATCAAGTAGGTATCAACATAAATTACCGGACCACAATTGGGCACGGATCTCCTCTGAGTGAGAAGGGTTTAGGCCGTAGTCCACCACGTTGACCAGGTGTGGATTGGTGGACTTCACGCCTTTGAAAACCGGAGACATTATGGAGAACTCTGAAGGCATGCAGGTTTCCTCGCGATGTTTTTCTAGCAAGTTATATTTAATTTCTTATAATGCACATAATCGTTTCATTATGGCTAATGTCTATTATTTTTCTGTCTAAAGAAACAATGATACAGGGTTATATTTGTTCCATTCCTGTTTGACTCGATTCAGTAAATTATATTTTCTAAATGTTATAATATAGAGTGCGAGGAGCCAACTCTGGTCTGAAAATGATAGCTCCTGAAGCTAGGTACAAATGTTTATACAAAAAGCGATAACGTTTTTCTCCCTGCAGATATTATAGTCCAATTTTTATAATTTTTGGAAATGTTCTAACTAGGTAGATATAGTGAAAAACTGGGTCCAAACGTTTTTACTGTGATTACCTCCGGCATTATGTTGCGCGTTAACCTAACCTAATAAATTTTTAATTTAAATTTGAATAGGAGCCCTAGCGGTTTTTTATCAACAGTCCGATTCAATTAAGAATTGTAATAGTATTCGAACTACTACAGAATCCGGTCTCTTGTTAACAATGCAACAACAGACGCCATACAAAAATTCTTTTTAAAAAATCGATTTCAAACGCCACTGTGAGCGATTTGCTCTTATTTATTGAGTTCCATCCTCCAATTCCGAAGATATTCATCAGATCTTCACCAAATTTAAATGAGACCAACCTGACGATAAGTTCTTTCATATAAAAAAAATATTGAAATCGCTTCAGATTTGATGTGGTTATGGAGTAACATCGCCAAAAAAATACGCGTCGAATTGAGAACCACCTCCTTTTTTTGAAGTCAGTCAAAAACAATAGAGTACTGACACAGGTACTGAGTAATACAATTATTTGGAACATCGCACTGTTCCTACGTCGTAACTCGTACGCGTACTATTGTAAGTACCTAATTGTTCCGTCTTTATTTCCTGCAATTATCTTACACTGTAATACTTGGTAGGTATAGTGTATGAATTAATTTTATAGGTTTTTTTTAGTGCATTCGGATGACCTCTCTAGTAGAGTTCTCGAGTTTGAATTCCGGATGTGATATTTTGAGATAATGCGTTCAAATGGCTGAAAGGTAAAACAGCTGGTAGATTTATGCGATCCTATTCTATAGAACGAAACCAACTTTAATACAACAGCCTGGTTTGTTGTGGAAATTGATCAAGTGATCAATTCAAATTTTATGTACCTAAATAATATCGGCAGCCTCACTGGTGCAGTGGTGAGCACTGTGGTGGCTTATAAGTGGGAGTTCCTAGGTTCAATTCTTAGCAGGGGATAATTTGAGAGTTACAATTTGTTTCTAATTCTTCTTCAGGCTTCAGAAGTGACACGTTACCACTCTACCGGCAAAGACGTGATAATTTGATCAAGTTAGCCTTTGATTAAGTTAGACTTTGACAAGTTAGCCTTTGACTGCGATTCAGCTGGTGGCATGTGACGAGATGGAAGCGGGCTAATCTGGCAGACATTTCCACTTGGCATCGTTCCGTAACGTTAAATAACTTCGCGGCACGGCTTTGCCGTTAACCGGTAGGGTTATGTAGGTACCAAATACCTAATGGTTTATCAATATTTCGTATTCACTCCTTGTATTGCCCATTATCCTTGTCGAATTTAGACTCGCTGCGAACTCCACACGCCGCAAGAATGGCGAATTATGCTTCCGCGGTTGTCATGTTATAATTTATAATCTACTGGCTAATCATTTATTGATTTATTTAAGTAGTTACATTATAACATGGTAAGTCACAGGCCACAGCAACTTAGATGGGCGCGTATATAGTTACGCCGTTGGTCACAGCGTCATTTATGGACCCGGCTGAAATTCGGTCGGGAGGACATTACTAATTCCAAATAATAATAATAATAATAATATATTTATTTATTCAGACAACAATTAAGGTCCATTTGGGTTAGTAACAATAAAAACTTACTAGGTTTTTATTGTTACTTAGTTGTTAGTAACTTAACTAGGTTAGTGACAATAAAACCTTAAAACTATGTTAATAGTACCTTTTAACTAACGTGGATTTAGTCCTCTGAGAAATTATATTAATCAGAGGACTTCATCTCAATCCATAGCCTCATATAGCGCAACGGTTATTGCCTGGACTGAAAACAGAAAGATCGACGGTTCTTTGGTTCAAATCCCATCATTTGTAGTATTGTCAATCATCAGTACAAGCTTTACTCTTATTTGGAGAGGAATAGGGAATGTTACCTAGTCATGTTCTAAATGGCTAATATCTATTCTTTAAAAAAAATCCCAAGCTATCTATCGCGGCTTAGCTCACGTAAGTACTTAGTGATCGAAACATGGTGTTAGCCACGGAGTAGATGGGCGATCATCACTATACACTGTTTACTAAGAATTCACGCGTGCCAAAATAAACACATGCGATAGGAAATAGTGTCCTTTTTTGCGATTTATTTAAATTATTTTTCTTTATTTTTTTTTTATTATTTGATTAATTTCTTGATTTATAAACTTCTGTTTCAGTTCTAAATAACGCAAAATGGCAATTTCACGGCAATTTTGTGCACTAAAACAAAATATAAATTAGGTACTTACGTCGAAATCTCGATGCGTACCTACTGAGTGTGATTTTGGAAAGTGCACGATTGTGCGTCAATTTGGCATTTAGTCCCAATTCAGCCTTCTATTCTATCCTTGATAGTATTGAGTATGTTTATTTCTATGGTGTTAGCTGTTTCCATAAGTAAATAGCTGATAAAAGCGATCTATACGGTGATAATGCGCGGGAGTGCGTAAAAACCAGCGCATGATCTTGAACAGTATTCCTATACTCGTATAAATGCCAACGTCTGGTACAGCCAGCTTTGTAGCTAGTGGAACGTGATGCAGTGCGTACGGTGTTAATGAAGTTATCTCAATAAATAAATAAAATTAAGTGGTTTTTTTTTTGGTTACTTAAATTAAAATAAGTAGTTTTAGTGTGTAAAGAACTGTTCTTTTTTGTTGCTTTAGTTAGCAAAAATATAGGTTTTTGTGAATAAAATATGTATTTTCTGGTGAGTGAAGTGTTTTAACTGTAATAATTTGGGAATAGGGATTGTTTGGGAATGGTTTTGTTTTTCTTTCTTTGCATTTTCTTAATTGAATAAAATTAATAATTGAGTTAGGTACAGCTACCTAACTCAATTATTAATTGTTATATTCTAAGTGGTCATGAAAATTTTTGTGACGATCTCCGAAAGGGCCGATTTTTAGTTCACAGGATATAGCAACTTTCGCATGTCAAATACGTCAGTCTGCCTGCGCAAAGTGGTTGCGTTATCTTTTGACGTCTGAAATTCTTTGTACGGGCACGCAACCAGATAAGTATGTAGGTATATTATTATGTAGTTTTTATATAGGTATCTACATAGTAGGACCTACTTACGAGTAGGTAGGTACTTTTTATAATAGCTTTTTTTTTTTGGCAAATTCTTTGAACGGGCATTGCACCATAACGTATGTAACTGATTTGTTGGTTAGTTATAATACACATGAGTGGTTACCTACAACTGACCGTTTTTTCTATAGGTAGAGTAGGTACCATTTCAGTTTTTTTGTTTGTTACATTACTTATCTTGTTTGTCAGGCTTTTTATAACTATACTGTGAACTCAATCTAAGCCCGCTTTATTGGACTTATAGTTACCGTTATGTCCTTTTGCATTTATAAGTAGGTAGGTACCTACCTCTAAAATAAAATTATGTAACTTACTTAAGTAGGTAGGTACTTAATCCAAAAAAAAAATTTTTTTTGACAAAATTGCTAACTAAGTAACACCTGTAAAGTTTACGTTTGATCATTATAATTTTATTTGTGCAGCAAAAGAATTATTTTTTTCATTCCGAAGGAAAAAAGTAAAATTAGTTACCTACCTATTTTAAATTCGCTTTAGCACATTTCAATTAAAAAATAAGTGTCACAATTTCCCAAACAGGTAAAAAAAATTTTCATTCCGATATAAGGAAATAATGTAAAATTAGATAATTACGCACATCTCAATTAAATAATGAATGTCAAATTTCCCTATTAAATTAAAAAAAAATTTCTTGCAATTAAAATTACTTATACATAACATTAATTTTGTTACCAGAACGTATTCTTGGTGCTATGCTCAACGGGCGTGACGCTGTGTCTGGTGGACAACGACCTCTACTCGACAGGGCGGCGCGGCGGCGGCTACGGGCTGCTGAAACCCGGCTATGATGGTTACGGTGGGGGAATAAATCAGGGTTACGGCGGGGGATACGGCGGGGGTTACGGCGGGGGATACGGCGGGGGATACGGCGGAGGATACGGTGGCTCTGGATACGGAGGAAACTATCCTGGTCAATACCAGGGCGGATATGGAGGTAAGATTATCATTATTATTTACCGGTCGTGATACGAAATTCCACCACCACCACTACAGCCTTTTAACGTCTCACTGCTGAGTACAGGCCTCCTCTCTCACAGAAGAGAGGGATAGAGCTTAGATCCGCCACGCTGCTCCAATGCGTTGGCGGGCTTTAACGACTATTGTCACATGATAATGATTATAACCGGGACCGACTGCTTAACGTGCTCTCCGGGGCACGGGGATGAAACACCGCCAACTGGCAGGCGGGCTGGCACTAAGAATTTCTTGACAGAAAAACCCAATACCTAACAATTATTTTTCCCGACCCGGGAATCATACCCGGGACCTCGTAATCTGTAGTTGAATATGCTAACCACTAGACCAACGAGGCAGTTACGCAATTCGCAGTGCGTGAACCGAAGTAGCGTGGTAACCAGCCACGGTGGAAGCCTCCCACCAGAGCAGGTCAGAGACAATTTAGAAATTATAAATTCCCCGGGAACCGAATCCGGTGCCTCGCACTTATAAGACCGCACCCTCGCCACTGCGCCAGGGAGGTCGTCAATGTAATGCTCGAGACGAAAATACAATGTCGATTTTGAGTTAACAACTCAAGTAGAGTGGTGTGACGAAGCCAGCGTATTGTCGATAAAAATTATTTAGATTTAGAACATGGATAAAAACCCTAAAGAAAATAACACAGTGGACTGCGATGTGCGAGAAAAAAGCGCCATTAAACTGAAGAACATCTGAAGTACCGTTAAAATCGGTTCAGCCCGTACAAGATTATCCTGCATAGGTAGTTTAACAAGCTTAGTGAATAATTTTGTTTCTTTTTTCAGGCGGATACAACGGATATCCGGGAGGATATGGCGGATATGGACCGGGTAGTCAGGGATATGGAGGAGGTAAATAAATAATAGTTTAGATAATCTATTTACAATAATTAGTTTATATCGGAGGATAATCTCCCCAAGACGAAAGAAGAGATCTTTTAACGGAACTGAACGTTAAAACATAGGTAGTACTGAACATAGGTAGATAACCTACAAGTGAGTTTAAATAAAATAAGTTTTTATGATTTTTATCTCTGCCAATTTAAGGGTTATTGGAGATCAGCTTTTTAAATTAGGTTTTTTAGGATAATTTAATATTTAAAATTTTTATGTACTTATATCTGAGAAAAAACTTAAAAGTACTTAAGTACCTACTCAGTGGTCGGATTAGATTGGTATAATAATATTATATCAGCTATAAAACCGCTGTGTAAGAATTCACAATTTTGCATTAAAAGGATAATAAGTAGGTACTATTCCGTAATACCATATTTTGTTCTTAGTGTTTTGAGCATTTAGGTCTACAAATAGTATTTTTCTCCACAGGTTATCGCCCCAGCTACAACTACCCGGGATCATCAAGTTACCCTGGCTCCGGGGGTTACCCTGGCTCGGGGGGTTACCCTGGCTCGGGAGGTTACCCTGGCTCGGGGGGTTACCCGGGCTACAGACCCGGTTACCAAAGGCCCGGGTATGACAGACCCTTCGGCAGCAGTTACGGAGGTTACGGCGGCTTCGGTGACAGATCGCTGAGCCCAAAAGCGAGTGACAAAAATTCATTGTAAATTTTTTAGGTTAATTAAAGGTAGAATTAAAATTATTTATGAATCTGCTTTGTTTATTTTCTATAATCCTCAGCGTCTTTTAATTACAAAAACTTTAAACAGCCTTCTCCCTTTACATACGTACCTACGAACACGGTTAAAATTAGTATGAAAACTAAATATTCAGTGCGCAATTCACGTTTTTGTTTTCAACCATTTTTCAAAGTAAATAAATCTAACAAGTATAAATTAAAAATTTAAAAAACCCCCGACATTCGCAATTTTGTGGCGGCGGCCATCTTGGATTTGCATAGTGCTATTCTACTAGTCAAGCCCTTTCATTTGATACCCATATTAAGGGAGTTGTGAAAATATATGAAATCCTCCATTTTGTATCGGCGGCCATCTTGGATCGATTTTCATCAAACATAGCTAACACAACACACAACACACAAAAGCTGTGATAGCCTAGTGGTTAGGACGACCGACTTCTAATCGGAGGTCGTGGGTTCGATCCCGGGCACGCACCTCTGACTTTTCGGAGTTATGTGCGTTTTAAGTATTAAATATCACTTGCTTTAACGGTGAAGGAAAACATCGTGAGGAAACCTGCATGCCTGAGAGTTCTTCATAACGTTCTCAAAGGTGTGTGAAGTCTGCCAATCCGCTTGGCCAGCGTGGTAGACTATGGCCAAAACCCTTCTCACTCTGAGAGGAGACCCGTGCTCTGCAGTGAGCCGGTAATGGGTTGATCATGATGATGATAGCTAACACTCTCAACTAATTCACCTTTCAAACAAAAAAAAAAACGCATTCAAATCGGTTCACCCGTTTGAGCGCTACAGGGGAACAGACAGACAGACACACACACACAGACACATCAAACTTATAACACCCCGTCGTTTTTGCGTCGGGGGTTAGTAATAAAGTAAATAATAAGTTATCATTAAAAGACATACAGAGTAATATATAAGAGAATAAAAAAAACAATGATTTAAATAAATATGAATTTTATTAAATTTTTAAATAATAGACTTTGCAGAAAATAAACACGGAGTTACGTATTTAACAATTCATTCTTATCTTTTATGGGTTTGAAAAGAAGTTCGGGATCCGATACAATTTGATTTATTAAAACCAATCCCATCAGTCTCGTAAGTCCGTTAAAACTAACCTTAAAATCAGTATGTTCGCATCATATTTTACGTTAAAAAACGGACCCTGATTCGACTGTTTCACTGCCAAGTTTAGAATTCATTAAGGACCTAAATACAATAGTATCTATACTCTGATTTTTAATTCCGTGGAATTCTGACGTTTCTTAATGATACCAGAGGATAAAACACTTCCCACAAAACAGATAATAAATTCAAAACTTACGTAAATAAAAATCAATTGTCTCATGTAGATATGACAAATGCCTGACAGATAAAGTAGCTTGTACAGTGTACCTACTTTAGTTTGGGGTAAAATCGAACTTCAAGGTGGCAACCCTTTTTTTCATACAAATAGCTCATTCCATTTTTAAATGACATCTGTCAGAATTCCACCGAATTAAAAATCAGTGGAATCATATAAATATAATCTTTTCAACCGCTAAACCAATCCGACGTCATGGAATTGAAGAACGAGGCCGCCCCGCTCCTCGCGTTCGCGAAGTTGATCGGCAATGAGCTCGTCATCAGGTCCGATATGTCCGCCCGGGACTTGTTCGGACTCGCCGATACTGGTTTCTTCTTCGCCTGTTCAAATAAATATCAGATAAGTAAGATTAGTTAAGTAGATTAGAAGTAAGATTAGTTAGTATGTAAGTATCTAAGGTAACACCGTTACCACTATAGAGCAAGAGCCCACGACGGCCAGACCTGCGTTATTTTATAAAAGCTCAAAGTTTACCTAAGTTAAAGGAAAGGTTTAGTTCAGCGTTTCAAACTTCAAAAAATGCTAAAACAATATGACGTTTGGTAAGTATAGGATTTAAAATCTCAAACAAAAGTTTAACAATATGACGTTTGGTATGTTTAGGACTTCAAATCTCACACAAATGCTAAAACAATATGGCGTATGGTAGTTTAGGATTTAAAATCTCAAACAAACGTTTAAACAATATGACGATTGGTAAGTTTAGGATTTCAAATCTCACACAAATGCTAAAACAATATGGCGTATGGTAAGTTTAGGATTTTAAATCTCACACAAATGCTAAAACAATATGGCGTATGGTAAGTTTAGGATTTAAAATCTCAAACAAATCATGTTAGAACAATACGTGTGTAGATTCAAACGGTGCGCTGCACGTTGCGGGGTTCTCTATACTAAAGCAACAGCAGTGTGAGATGCCATGGCATTCGCCGCGTGGCAATATCTCAAGATATTAGAGGTTATTTTATCATGAAAACTACACGCCACGCCAATTTACCAGAATCATTATACGAAGCTACGGTGGCGAGGTTCGTTCTGTATGAAAAAAAAAAACGATTATGAATTAAATCAAACTAGGTAAATTGAAGCAGCCATAGGGTCTGGTATCTTTGAATATCCTCGATAACTACTAATCACGTTGTATTATCTAGTTTTAGCATATTTAAAAGAAGAATAAGTAAGTAATCTATAAGGCTTTGGATTAGTAAATTTTATTGTAAATTGCATAACGGGTGTAAGGGGACCGCCATCGGGAAACGAAGACAGGTAACAAGTAGTAGTAATGATTACTGACAAGATATATACACAAAATAAATAATAGTTTAAAAAAACTAAAAAACACGCTTTTTATAGAAAACCAAACTAAAAAATAGAAAATAAATTTTAATAAATATAAATTAATAATAGTGTGCATATGAAAAAAATCAGCCAAGTGCGAGTCGGGCCTCGCTCTTTCAGGGTTCCGTACATAATTATGAACAATATAATATTTTGGGTCTAAGAAATATTTAATTTCCGAGTTAGACATCGCAAGAAACCGTGAAAGAAAAACGCAAAATAAGTTCGTTTGTTTTGGTCACAGCTTATAAACTATTTTATGAATCGTTGTTTTCAGTATTTGTTGTACAAATAGAGCATATAGTACATAATATACCGAAATATCATATTCCTAACTAGTTTAGTTTTTTAGATAGCCCCCGTCACAAAAATGGTCTAAAACTGTCAATTTTGATGACCCCCCATTTCCTTACTTTTTAAGCAAAAAATTAAAAAAATATATATTCGTACTCTACTCAATGAGCTCTAAACAATGATACCACACAAGCTAAGGTAAGAAAAAAAAATTTTTTTCCGGCTCCTTTCTCATGTATGGGAGCCCCCCTGAAAAATAATTTAATTCAATTTTTAATTCAATATTTGATTTTGGGTCAACGTTTTACACCAAATACCAAAATTTCAGGTTTGTAACTCATTTCGTCTGCGAGCTAGAGACCTGTGACCGGCGGACAGACGGACAGACAGACAGACAGACAGACAGACAGCCGAGTGACATTAATAGGGCTCCGTTTTTACCCTTTGGGTACGGAACCCTAAAAATGTATTTTATTAAAAAAAAGCGTGGAGTGCATGGGTGTATAGAGGATTATCATTTCGATAATATCTTAAAAGCACCCCATGCTTTATCTATACATATAATAAATTTTAAATAAAATACATGTTTTTCATATGCACACTATTATTAATTTATATTTATTAAAATTTATTTTCTATTTTTTAGTTTGGTTTTCTATAAAAAGCGTGTTTTTTAGTTTTTTTAAACTATTATTTATTTTCTACTTTTTAGTTTGGTTTATTTATAAAACACTAAAAAATCATGTCACTTAAAATACAACAGATATTAATTATTTATAAATTATTTTATTTGTTTTTTATTGTAAATCGTACAATATGATTAAAGTAAATAAGTACTAATTAATAATATTATTATTTTGTTTTAATATTGTTTTATCTTCGCATTCGTGCGTTTTGTGCTTAGATTTTAGTTGTATGTGACATCTATTCTGTTTACCCTAGTTACAGTTAGTTACCGTGCGATTTTGAATGTTTATTGTTTTTCCTTACCGACGACTTTTGATAAATGAACACAAAATCTTATTTTCCAAATTGAATAATGAATTAATCTTATCAAATTAGTGTAGTGTCATCGGCCCTCGATCAATCTACAAAGTTTGAATGAAATCTGACCGTTTAAAGTGGGTCAAAATCGCGTTCAAAGAAGTCGGTTACAAACATACATACAGGTGAAGCTAATATAAAGCGTGTAAAAACATTATATATTTCCTGTATTCGTTAAAAGTTCGCAATGTAATGCAATCAGCTGACGTCTAAATAAGTAAATACTTAATGTTGACGTCGACTGTCCGGCGTCCGCCGCTCGCGGGGCATTGGCCCTGGGTTGTGCACGCTTTACATTGGCGATTTCAAAAATACCAAATACTAAACCACTTATACTTAATAGTACAAGTAGAAGACAAACGGTTAATAGTATTGGATTGTGTTTAGGTACTATAATAATAGCGATAAGTTTTCGATAGCAATCCCCTTATATCCAGTATTTAAACATGTATATCAGTCGGTTGTTACCTGGCACAAATTGCCTACCTTAGGAACAGACGTGTGTGTTTCTGTGTGTGTCTATGTTCGCGTTACAGAGATCGAAATGGCGAAAAATGATAAATGACAACTGTAAAACGTTTGAAAAAAATGCGTTTAGCACATTGTAGCACGCCATCTATGGAAGACTAGGCCGAAGCGTTCTTAATCTTACACTTACAACAGTAGCGGTCAACTTTTGTGCGAGTCGTGCAATTGAAATTGGCTTCGCATCCGCGCACATTCCAGGCAATAAAGTCGTTTGACGGACACGTCAAGGAGGACATCATCATCATCATATTGTGTGTGTCTGTTTATTATTGTTTTTTTTTTATATATTTCGCACTCAAATTATCCTCTGACAATGCGTCAGAGACCTTTTTGTAGCGAATTTTGCTCTGAAAAAAGGAACAACTCACGATGGTCGATAAGTTGATTTTTTTTTGCTTTTTTTTTTCTTTTTTTTCTTTTTTTTTTTTTTTGTGTGTGTGTGTGTGTGTGTGCGTGTCTATGTGTGAGTGTCCCTTTATTATTGTAAATTGCATATAAACTCACGGGTTTGTCCTGTTTCTTGTGCAGGTTGGCCGGCGTGGCGACGGGCAGGATGGAGAACCAGTGCGAGTCGGCCGCGGCCAGCGCGCTCGCCGCCTTGTCCCCGGTGCCGCCGGACACCACCGGCCTACTGCCGAGTATACCCGACAACTGGCCGTGGTGGAGGATCAGACTGCCCAGCAGAGTCTGAAACGGTTAAACAAGTATAAATTAAAAATTTAAAAAACCCCCGACATTCGCCATTTTGTGGTGGTGGCCATCTTGGATTTGCAATAGTGCTATTTTACTAGTCAAGCCCTTTTATTTGATAATCATATTGAGGGAGTTGTGAAAAAATGTGTAATCCGCCATTTTGTGGTGGCGGCCAACTTGGTCAGATTTTCATGAAACATAGCTAAGAACACTCCCAACTAATTCACCTTTCAAACAAAAAAATTCAAATCGGTTCACCCGTTTGAGCGCTACGGTGGAACAGACAGACACACACACACTTACACGCAGACACGTCAAACTTATGACACCCCGTCGTTTTTGCGTCGGGGGTTAAAAATAAAATCACTACATAGTATAAAACAAAGTCGCTTTCTGTGTCCCTATATCCCTATGTCCCTATGTATGCTTAAATCTTTAAAACTACGCAACGGATTTTGATGCGGTTTTTTTCAATAGATAGAGTGATTCAAGAGGAAGGTTTATAAGTAGAAAAATTGGATCCGGTAGGTGGCGCCAATAGCGGGCAGGACGACGTCTGCCGGTTCTGCTAGTATAATGTATGTATGTATGTATGTAGTACACAATTAAACAGAATATTACACAATAAAACACAATGAAATACACACCTGCACCCTCTGAACGGATCTCTTCAAGTTCGTCTGTATGTACGGATAGAAGACGTCATAGTCGAACGGGTCGATCTTCTGTCGCAGAAACTCGCATATGTCGTGTGAGAACTCCATAGCTCTCTTGTTCTCTCGAGACACCATCAATAGGGTCATGTGTCTCACGTCCATGAGCAACTGAAGCGCACACCTGAATGAATGAATGAAGGAATGAATCAATAAATGAATGAAAATAATTTCATTGTACACCACAACACAGAAGGTACATTAAACATTAATAGCACAAGACAGGTAGAAGGTGCAACGTTAAATCGCTAAGTGGCTTTGTTTGTGTTTGTATTTGCATGCCTTAAAAACTGAACCGATTTCAAGAAAATTTTACAAGGAGATAGTTTTGATGATCCTTTATACTTATAACTTTTTACATTATAATTATATTACGATTTTTTAATGAACTTCGCTAAAAACAATATTTTCATTTGGAGACCATAATATAATAAATATATAAAAGAAAAAAAAGAAAATAATAGATAGTGTGTGGTTATATTAACCGTAGTAAATAAGCCTTAAATACCTGATATCTTACATAAGTTATACGTGAAAGTGATAGATACAGTTCGAGTTAACCGTTTCCTAACAAAAACCTGTTTCACCACCTTCTGATAAGTATCAGATAGCTATCTAAAACTTTTGTCTTTGTCACTTGACATAAAGTAAGAAAGTGACAAAACTTACGTTTAGGCTATCCGACACCTTATCAGAAGATGGTGAAACAGGCCACTAATATCCTACATTTTATTTCATAGCTACCTCTGGTTTATATCCGTCTCGTTCCCCCTAATGACCCTGTCGTAATGTGCGAAGGTGATGGACACAGTTTTCTCGATGAACGCCGTGTGTATTTCCGTGGGCAATGTATGCGGAACCACTTCGTCCAGTATCCTACTGACCGAGTAGAGGTATTCCTGCAGCTTCATAGACGGCCCGGCTGGAACTTTTATTGTTGACTCTATGGCGTTGCCTTCTTCGTCTTTCTCCTCGATTTTGATTATGTCCCATTGCTGTTTTTCGTACAAAGTTTTCATTAATTATAAATGAGAATATTCATGGCAGCGATTAAATCGAAACAGCGACCATATTTTGTATGTTGTTAGAATCACATCAAATAACATGTGTTCTTGGGAATAACCCTAGATGCAAAGCTTCAATGGGGCACCCATATAGCAACACTTGCTGGCAAGCTCAGCTCTGCTGCTTACGCTGTTAGGAAGATTCGACAGATAACAGATGTAGAAACTGCAAAAATTGTTTATTTTGCATATTTCCATAGTATTATGTCGTATGGACTCATACTATGGGGTAAAGCGGCTGATATTGAAAAAATTTTCGTTTTACAAAAAAGGGCAATTCGCGCAATTTATAATTTAAAACCGCGGGATTCCCTTCGAGAGAAATTTAAAGAAATAGGTATTCTTACGGTAGCTTCTCAATATATCTATAACAATATAATTTTTGTTAGGCAAAACATTCACAGTTACATTAAAAAGTGCGAATTACACGACAGGCAATTAAGAAATAGAAATAGGCTCGTGATTCCTCAGTTACGCCTCAAAAGGGTCCAAAGGTCATTTGTGGGAATGGGCGTAATGTTCTATAATAAAATTCCACAAGCAATCTTAGACTTGCCTTTACACAAGTTTAAGAACTCTATTAAAAATATGCTCATAAAAAAAGCATATTATACAATTGAAGATTATATAAATGATAAAAAAGCATGGAGCAATTTCTCAATGTCTTAAACCGAGTATTTGATTATTGGTGTTCAATTCGATGCTTTGATCATGGGTAGCCTAAGTATGTCACGCTCTCTTTAAACATTTCTGTGGTGGTGTCGTGTGGTGCGGGTTGTTACGTTCCCTCGAATATGGTTGAGCGAAGCAATGGCTGGATCATGCGTCATGCTCGTGAACGGGTGCCACCGTCGGAAATGGGGCTACTTTTGTCTGCCCTTCTTCACATGTGCAGAATTGTAAGCACCATTCCGAACCTGTGGTAGATTCATTTGCCGATTCGTAAACGCTTCCGAAAGTTTATCTGAATAAAATTATGATTACTTATATAAATGATAAAAAGGCGTGGATTTGACTCGTTCCAGCAATGCGCGAGACGGCAATTCAATCATGTACTTACCATAAAATTGTTATATTGATATTGTAAATTTGGAAAAGAGCAACCGCCGAGTTTCTTGCTGGTTCTTCTCGGTTGGAACGGCATTCCGAACCAGTGGTAGATTCATCTGACTATTCAAAAGCACTTGTAAAAGTTTATTTGAATAAAAAACTTTTCTATTCTATTCTATTCTATTCTATAACAAGTATAAATTGAAAATTTAAAAAACCCCCGACATTCGCCATTTTGTGTCGGCGGCCATCTTGTATTTGCAATAGTGCTATTCTACTAGTCAAGCCCTTTCATTTGATACCCATATTAAGGGAGTTGTGAAAAAATATGTAATCCGCCATTTTGTAGCAGCAGCCATCTTGGATCGATTTTCATCAAACATAGCTAACAACACTCTCGACTAAATCACCTTTCAAACAAAAAAAACCGCATTCAAATTGGTCTACCGGTTTGAGCGCCACAAGGGAACAGACAGACACACACACACACACACACACACACAGACACGTCAAACTTATAACACCCCGTCGTTTTTGCGTCGGGGGTTAAAAATACGCTGCTAAACTACTGACCCGATTGTGGTGAAACTTTTTTCTGTGTACTCCCGCGAAGGTTTCTGGCCCAAAAAATCTACATACAAATGGATGTTTGTATGTTTTGTCCTCTCTGCGTTTCCGAAGACGCGGAGACGCGAGACAGACACTGACATATGAGATTGATATTTGACTCGCCAACCAACCAACTTTGAATCGCCAACCATTTTTCCCAGCACAGGACACAGTTGTTCTTCAGAACGACAAAAAAACGTTCCAACACGTTGGCCAAAGACTCATAACACTCACCATCATCAAATAATCAATATTGGCTTCCAACGTAAACTCCTGCGGCAACCCCACAGTCAGCTCCCTCATTTTCCTATAGAGTGACGATCGCCAGCCATTTCAGCACAGGACACAGTTGTTCTTCAGAACGACACAGATATCGTTCCAACACGTTGACCACAGACCATACACTCATAACACTTACCATCATCAAATAATCAATATTGGCTTCCAGTGTAAACTCCTGCGGCAACCCCTCAGTCAACTCCCTCATTTTCCCATCGACGATCGCCAGCCATTTCTCCCAGCACAGGACACAGTTATTCTTCAGAACGACACAGATATCGTTCCAACACTTGACTTCTGTGTCGCTGGGCGCATGCTCATTGATGTAGCAGTTTCGCAGGTTGGGCATAAGGTCGGTAATTGCTTGGATGAAGCGCGCGGTGTATATCGCGGTGGTTTTAGTTTGCAGCTCAGTGGACTGGAGGGTGGGCTCCTCGAAGCAGGCCTTTATGTAGAGGAGCATGCTGTATGAACGGGGATTAGTTTATCTTAATATATATAATTCTTCTGTACGTGTATTTGTCACCTAGCTCCTCCTAAACGGCTGGACGGACTTGGATGAAATTTTGTATGTATGTTTCAATTGGTTCCTGGGTGGTTTGACAATTGGACTTGGTAGATGGCGCTGATGTCGGTATATCACCGGACAGGAAAAAGTCTGCCGGGTCCGCTAGTTTATTTATAAAATAAAGGCACCAACATGTATAGGTATGGTAAGGAATACTCATACAGTATTTTTTTTTTTCAGATTAAAATGTGTAGTGCGTACAGGCTAATTTAGGGACCGTTCAGATAGACCGGCGCGGAGAGCATCGGAGAGCATTTCTTTTTTCACACAGACCGGCCGTTCAAATTTGCTCTGCTCTCCGCGCCGGTCTGTGTGAACGGACACGCGGATGCGTTCGGAGCCAAGCGTACGCTCTTGGGCCGGACGGCAGAGTAATTCGGCCTACGGTCGGCTGTGCGAGCATGAAGGAGCACGCGAACGGAGCCGGTCGGATGCTCGAGCGCGAAAGAGCACGAGCATGGAGCAGCCGACCGGCTTGACGAGCAGCCGAGCGGCTGCTCTTAATATTTCACACAGAACGTATTGGTAGCATCCTCGAGCATCCTCTTATCATAAAAGAGATAAAATGTAAAATAAAGCTTATTTCAATGTCTTAAGATTCTATTTTAAATGCGATTAAAATTTGCTCTGCTCTCCGCGCCGGTCTATCTGAAAGGTCCCTTACTGCATTAGCCCAAAATAAAGTGTTGAAAAAAAAATTCATCAAAATTGGTTCAGTAATTTTCAAGATATGAACACTTTTCTCTTAAAAGTCGATTTAATTTTTTTTTTAATTTATAACTTGTTTTTAATATTTTTTTGTATCGGCAAACACTTAGGGCCTGTTTCACCACCTTCTGATAAGTGTCGGATAGCCAAGACGTAAGTTTTGTGACTTTCTTACTTTACGTCTAACTAATTGACAAAGACAAAAGTTGTGAATAAGCTATCCGACACTTATGATACGGTGGTGAAACTAATAAGTAATAACTAACCTTTGTATATTCTTATCGGAAGTATCCCTCAAGTACTGTTCGATGTCAGCTCTATCAATGAACACTTGCTGCAAATCTTCCTCCTCTTCCTCATACGCGAACAACTTCTCCTTACTCCTCCTCCCTTCGTACAGATACTCCTTCAAGTCTTCCAGAAGCCTCTGCAGTTCGTCGTCCAGGCTCTGACAGAGTTTCTCGAGGTTCGGCGTGAAGCCGCGGTCTTGACGGCTCATACCTGTGAAATTAGACCCAATTAAGTATCGTCCTAGTCTCTTGAAGGGATTTCCACACACCGCGGTTTTATGCCGTTTGTATCCAGCGGCTTAATGAGCCTTGATTAGTAGTAAGCACGATTAGATATGCGTCATATGCTTAAAATGTGAACTGTGTAGCATAGTGCTCAAAATGCAGATGACATTGTGGCCGATTCTGTTGTACACAATCTCTAAATCTAAACTAAAATGACAGGTCTAAATATATTCCAGTCTCTTTCACAATCCTCCCTGCTGAAGGGGATAGCACTATTTTTAAACCTGTCAATTTAGTTTAGGTTTAGAGATTGTGTACAACAGAATTAGCCACAATATCTTCTTATCCAGAAAAATGTTTATGATTTTTATTTTTATTTTATTTTTGCATGTTTTTTTTTAGGACCTGGAAAATGACATGGGATATTTTTCCTGGGAAAAACAGGGTTTGTATCTGTTTTTTCACGGCTCAACCGCTGAATTATTACTGATTTAAAGGCACTTCACTTTCACACACAACTTCAGGATGCAAGATATCTTGCATCCTGAAGATGGACAAAGGATACTTTTTATTACGGACAATCAAAGAGTTTCTAATTGAGAAAAAAAACAATTTGAATCAAACACAAACAACAAAAAGACAAAAAAGTAGAAAAAAAGTATAAAAATGACAGAATGTTTCGAAATTCACCTTTCATCAATCTATTCATAACGCTGATAACCTCATTCCTGGACTCAATGATCGTATCGCCGATAAGGTCCCTCCACACGAACCAGTTTATGTCCGCCTCCTTCTCCACGTCGCTGTCTGAAGACACCTTAGTCAGGTCGATCAGCAACTGAGTCTTGAAGGAGTCGTAGACCTTCCGCCACCGGTTGTCTATGATCGTTTTGACTCGCGCCGTCAGCAAGGGTTGGAAGTAGTGATGCCACACGTGCACTTCTGGTATGGCTAGCGATTCGCATATCGAACTCCAGTTTGGTGGGGATTCTGGAAAAATATTATTTGAAGTAAAAAAAGACCTTTCAATCTGTTAGATCTGGAAAACTGTCCTAGAAGGAACTGTCCTTGAATGTCTACACCAATTCCTAAACGTCTTTTTTCTGGAAAAATATTATTTGAAGTAAAAAAGGCCTTTCAATATGTTAGATCTAGTTCCTTGAATGCCTAGACCAATTATTCTTAAACGTCTATTTTCTGGAAAAATATTATTTGTTGTAGAAAAAGGCCTTTCAGTCTGTTAGATCCAGTTCCTTGAATGTCCCGGTTACAATTCCTAGAACTTCTACTCTCAAAATGTTGAGTACATATTGGATATTAGACATTGCAGGATTGGATTTAGCAAATTCTGGAGACTGGAAGTAACATGAAAACTAGACGAATGGATCGAAAATATCTAAAAAATTTTTGCTTAATTAGAGAAAACGAATCCATTGCTAAGAGTAGGTTTTAATAAACAGGTCGGTTGTCTATGATCGTTTTGACTCGCGCCGTCAGCAAGGGTTGGAAGTAGTGATTCTGGAAAGTTATTATAGCAAGATATAAGAAATTTGCCTTTAAATTTTTTAGATGCAGATTCTTGAATGTCTGGTCTGATTGATTAGAATGATATGAGATTTCCATCTAGATCTTATAATCCAAGACATCCGTAAAAGACCGAAAAAATTCTTACTTTAAAAAATTAAGCATCAGTTTTCTTTGAAAAATGAATCAAGGTTTTGGGGCCAGCTCAAGCTGCGTACTCACCTAATAGTAAGTGATGATGCAGTCTAAACTTACCTGAAAGAGTGGAACCTGGTAGGGTGGTAAGTAGCCTCCCACCACACCAGACCAGAGACAGTTTAGAAATTATATAAATTCCCAAATTGCCCCTGCCGGGGATCGAACCCGGCACCTCCCACTTATAAGACCACAGCGCTGACTACTGCGCCAGGGAGGTCGTCAAAAATGTCTATGGTACATAATTATTAATTACCAATTTTAAAGGCTTCCTCCCTTATTTCATGTAACACTTTGACTCGATTGACGTTTTGTAAAAGTGCTTGCACATTATCACTTATGAACGATTTCACCCACACGCTCCATTTCTGAACACTGTCCTTTATTTCCCTCTTAGCTAAGGGTTGTAGTTCTTTGGTTGAAGATAACCTACAAAAGTATAGATTTATATAATCATATTTATTCGTAGTTAACAGATAGTTTTTATCCTCGAAAATTTTATTTAGATTAAGACGAAAAGTTATTGTATGTTTGACAATCACTGAAGTAAAGTTTTCTACCCAAAATTAATTACTTTCATTCAGTTAGGTACCTGTAATTAGTGACAGCTGTGGGCAATAATCTTACGGCACTGGGGTCACTGAATTGCACTAGTTCCAACAAAGGTTGAGAATCTGTTCTATAGAGGTCTCTTAGTTTTTCTATCACTGCTCCACCGTCTTTCTCTGTAAGTTGCAATACATAATATGAAGGGTGGCATTGAGAATAGGGAAAGCCAAGTTTCATTAGCATGTAGAATAACGAAAACATTCGAACAAAAAGAAATAGTTCGGAATCGAAATAAACATTTTATTTATTACCACCACCACCACTACAGCCTTTTTAACGTCCCACTGCTGGGCACAGGCCTCCTCTCTCATAGGAAAGAGGGATTTAAAGCCTAGCCCCAGCACGCTGCTCCAATGCGGGTTGGCGAGCTTTAACGACTATTGTCACATGACATTATAATAACCGGGACCGACTGCTTAACATGCTCTCCGAGGCACGGGGGTGAAACACCTCCAACTACCAACGCCAACTACTAAATCCCTCTCTTCTATGAGAGAGGAGGGCCTGTGCCCAGCAGTGGGAGGTTGAATGGCTGTGTAGTGGATACTCACCTACAAAACAAGCGTAGACCAACTCCACAGTTTTCAGAACAATTTTAACACCGTTGACAATCTTCCTTCTGATTTGCGCTTTGACATCGCCCTCCAGTATTTGTGCTAGATCGAACTGCAAGGTGGTTTTCAGACTGGTGTTGCTGTGAACGTCTATGAGAGTGTTCAGAAGTTGGACTACGGGCTGCGGGTCGAGTAAGTAGAGGCCAACTAGGCAGGAACATGCCACCTGGAATTATTAAGTTTAATGGAGCTGAAAAACTAGATTCACTCTGAAGCAATGTATGGGATAATTCTTTTAAAAAGTCTGCATTTAAAGTGTTTTATAGTTTAGTCTAACAAGCTACCTATATTTAAGAAAAAATTAAACCAACTTTAACATACAATAAAATTTTAAGAGTTCCCTCGATTTCTCCCGGATTCCATCATCAGATCCAGGGGGGTTATTCTGTAACTTAGTTAGCAACTGAAAATAGTTGCCAACGAATTAGTTCGATATACATTGCTGCTTTACTGTGTAAAATTATGAAAACACTTTATATTTCCCACAGTAAAGCAGCAATGTATATCAAACTAATTCATTGGCAACTATTTTCAGTTGCTAACTCAGTTACAGAATAACCCAGCTGATCTGATTACCATTGGACCACCTGGAAACCCTTTCAAACAAAAGAACAGTTTTCCAAAAAAAAAAAAAAATTTGGTCCAGGCATCTTTGAATAATTGGGGAACATACCTAAATTAGATTCTTATGAACTGAGAACCTCCTTTTTTGGAGTTGGTTAAAAATCATTTGTATTTTAATGCATAACAGTGTTCTTAAACTAAAAAAAGTATTTTAGTGTACCTCAACACTAATATCGACATCTTGTAGTTTTTGACGACACATATCAACAATGGTTTGGCTCAAATTGGCAATTGAATGCCACTGCTGTTGGACTATCTTTTGTAAGGACTGCATGCCCGGCTTTTGATTTGTCCCACCAATGTGTAGTTGAAGACCTATAAAAATTCGCATATTTGGTGCATACAAGCAAATACAGGAATGACATCCCTATTTAAAAAATATACCCCCTTTTTAAATTTATCCCCCTTTTTTGAATTTTGAATTACCCCCTTTTTTAATTCGAAAATGGATATCAGTATTAATTGTAATCAGTACCGTCGGGGTACTGATTACAATTAATACTGAGCTGCCTGACCTACGCTGCACTATAATTATTGTCATTGTAATTAAAGTATCTAAAGACTACATGAAGGTCTTTTGCAAGCAGAAAAGCTTTTTACTACTATTGTTTTGTCTCATGAGTTCAATATTTTTTATTCCTTGTGCTGTGTTCAGTGTTCGTAAACTAATGCTCTCACCTACCACCAGTAAGGAAGTTTCACCTCAATAAATTAATTACCTTTAATTATATAAATGATAAAAAAGCTTGGATTTAACTCGTTCCAGCAATGCGCGAGACGGCATTTCAATCATGTACATTAATAATAATAATTGTTATAATGTTATTTTTAAAAAAAGAGCAACAGCCGAGTTTCTTGCAGGTTCTTCTCGGCTGGAACTGCATTCCGAACCTGTGGTAGATTCAATTGACGATTTACTTTTCACAAGTACTTGTAAAAGTTTATTTGAATAAAAAACTTTTCTATTCTATTCTATTCAAATTTTTTTAAATAAAACAAAATTTAAGAGCTGATTTTAAGGATTTACCTGTATTGATATGCCTCGCCATTATGAACAGTTGTGCAGCCATCACAAAATCATTATTGCCAAGACTCTGCCAAATCTTCTCAGGTATCTCCATCAAAAGCTTTATTTGGACAGAGATTGAATGCACTGGATTCACATTTATCTGGGAACTGAAGTATGTAATGTAATTACAATTAAAGTATATGAGCTATAATTTTTTTCAACATATTTATTTTGATAATATTAATTTATATCAAAATGCGAAAAAATCTCAGCTTGATGATATTTTTGCTATGCACAAAACCCACATTTCACATTAATTATCTGATCCATCCTACATGTCCACTGCCAAGTATTATCAAATCAGATATGATATCGGTATCGGAAGAATCCCCCACATAGCTCTACTCTATGTGAAGCTGAAGTGAATTATACAGGGCACATCGTTCGAAGAACGGATACATTACGGTCTCCAAGTTACTACAAAGAAAACCTATTGACCTAATGACCTAGGAAACATTTAACACTCTGAGGAAGCAATATTTATTCCGCTCAGAAGAGTTTTGTATTGCCAAGGTTTAAAGATGATGATGAGCACAATGATTGACAATTGTCAACAAGTTACAGGGAGATAGGTGACCTGCATAGCCACAACACCAAGAAGATGAAGAAGAAGGTTGACTTTGTATATCTTATGACGCCTAAAAAATTATTTTTCTATTATATTTCTAATGCAATCAATGATGATTCAAGATAAGTAAATACACTTTTTATCATTCTGTTTCTCAGTAAGTACTATTGAATAATTAAATATTTACCTCTGTGCAGGTCTGTCTTGTATCTTAAACCCAACTAAATGTGTGTCGTGCAAGTTCTTACAAGCCACCATCATTTCATTGATGTGGTTCAACGTGCTGACCGTTGTCACTTTCATATCTCCTATAGTGTCCGCTGCATGAATGAGATCTCTATATCTTTCCCTAAAAGTTGAATTATAATAGCCTTATATTATTTATATTAATTCTTAAAATTCCTGAATTATTAAATTTATAATTTCAAGTTTTCACTTGTGGTTAGTTGTTTTAAGTAGTAACTAAATTACCTATAGAAATCTATTGCATAATTATGTAAATTGTTCGGCACAGTACCCACTGATTTACTGAGGTACTTTCAAAATAAGATTGAAAAGGTATCTTCTGGGCAAGCATGTTCCAACCTTAAAATTAGGTACTTTATCTTACATCAGGCAAAACAATTGATAACTAGATGACTGAACAAACTTTGGCTTTATTGATTTTTTTTTGTAGGAGTAGCGAGCAACCAAGCAAACGGGTCACCTTATATTAAGTGACTAGCTGACCCCCGCGACTTCGTTCGCGTGTTTTTAGGTTTTATATAGGATCGGATCGGATCCCATAATTCTTTTATGTACCTAAACTAAATGTAGCCTGTTACTCCTTATAACATTGAAAGTTCTATTAAAATCGATCCAGCCGTTTCGGAGATTAGCTGGAACAAATAGACAGAACTACAAACATAAATTTAAACGCACGCCAGCTTAAAATAAGCCGTACGTACAAAGATCCGGGACCCAAGTTATTGGAACCCAATAAATGCCTGTCATTTCTAAACTAAAAAACGTATGACCTTGAAATATTTACGGGACAATACTTAAAGTACTACCTTTCTAACAAAAAAAGAATGAGTGAAATCGAATAACGCGTTAATGAATTACAGCTATATACACGTTTTAACTTTCATCCCCTCTCCCAAGGGAACCGTGCTGAATTTCGGGATAAAAAGTATCCTATAACCTACCTCGGAGTATAAACTCAAATCGTACCAAGTTTCATTCGAATCCATTCAGTAGTTTCGGCGTGATGCGCGGCCAAGATACAGACAGACAGACAGACAGACAGACAGACAGACAGACAGACAGACAGACAAAAATGAAAAAAATTGCAGTTTTGGATTCAGTATCGATTATAGAGTGCCCTCCGATAAAAATTTTCAAAATATCTTCAATGTACAGAATTGGATCTGTTACAGTTTTATTATATTATAGATTACCGCCGCCCATGAACATTAGCAGCACTTGAGGAACCGCTAATACATTTCCGGCTTTTCAGGAAGGGGACTGGCTCTCAGCTCGCTGCCGGAACACATCGGATGCTTTGCGGCAGATTACGGCTGAATGATATGGGATGTTATAACCCATATCATTCAGCCTCATCCTCCTGCCTCACAGTAAATTAGCCATCAGTCACATTTATTTATTACTAATGGCAAAGGATAAATAATAGTCAATTCTGTGCTGCTTTTGGGGGGTGCAAACACAAATCTCGGATCTTATAAGTAGTTTCATTAGTATGGAGTTATGACCCTTTAAAAGCAGTTTATACTGGTTCCTTTGCATGTTTATCTGTTGTCAATTTTTCTATTGAGAATGTCAAATACATTGCATACATACCCAACCATCGCCCGTAATTCTTCCCTTTTTCTTTCAATTTCATACTGCAGTTTCTTTTGAACTTGATCTATATCACTGATGGAATGTGTTTGGAATAGTTGTTCCGGGACTATGCCCAGTAAATTAGGTTGCTGCATTTTTAAGGATTTTCCTCATTGAGTTTAATATCAATTTGTAATTATTCTTATTCAATTCAATTAAAAAATAAAGTGTAAACACAGAATCACCTTCTAATTCGTTACGTCAACAAATCACTGTCAATGTCAAAGCCACTTTGACACTGACACTTGAACGATAATGTCATTGTCAATTTTCATAGAGAATTTTATTTATTTTGAACAAGGAATGTTATGCCGGCTGTACACTCTCTTCGAGGCACGACTCACGAGAGATGACGAGTAAAATGGAATTACTTACACTTATGTATAATTTTTAAACTTTCTCTGGTCTGTTCCTGCGGGTGGCTTCAGCCGAGGCTAGTTACCACCATCCTACCGTCAAAACGGTGCCACCAAAAGATTTAGGGTTCCGGTACGATGCCGCGTAAAAACCGAGCAGAAAAAACTCAAACATTTTTGTATGGCGTAGATTTTGTGGACCAGGATTTACGGTACGTACTGTAGGTACCATCTCGCCCCAATCGCACAACACAAACATACATAATTATGCATACATGCTTTTTCAGTCGTTGTACTAGTCTGTTTTTTTTTTTTCTCCTAGATCCTCGAGAACTTGCAATTCAATTTATGTAGAATGAGGTGGAACGATTATTTACCTTTGAATGGTGTAATAATAGTAATAGTAAATATCTTATAATACACAACAAACAAAAATAAAACTGCATTTCATGTGATAGACCATTTTATTCCGACCCACCGTCACACTCATGAGTGTAACTTCCACTGGACATTATGAAACCCGTCTACCGCCTGTTGAGATTTTCGTTTCACTTGTATCACTTCATTCATTGCACTTCACTGTATCAGTACATCACTTCGTACACTGTCGCTTTCTTATCACCCGAACCTGTCACTATGAACTTATCGTCCGCCGATATATCACAACTGAGCACCGATGATGATTCTTTTGTCTGGAAACAAAAAACAAAAGTTAGAAGGAATTCTGAATTAACCGAGAAAAATAAGTTAATTTTTACTCATAATGCAGTCAGTTAGAAAATCTTTTAAATTATTTAGACCAATCATAGACAACAAATGGCCAAAGAATTTCATTGCCATTTGTATTCCCAATGAAATATGAGGAGCTGGCGATCAATTTTTGGATTCCCCAAATAAAGATCTCCTGAGACCACCATAAGTCAGTCAAAATCAGTTCTATCCCCAAAATACACACACACACACACACACATTTCAAACAGAAACCTCACTTGTCCTACGGTTTTTTATGTTTAATTCAGTTCTTAATCTCTCCTATAAAAAGTATTTTTTTTAATAATAAGTGATAATCCGCTTTTGTTCACCAGCTCCTCATATTCATGTGGATTTCATTTTCACTCATTTCATCGGGGTTGCTTTGAGTTACTAGTACATTTTTGGGATAAGGAAACAATTTAAAACCTCCGTTCTTTTAACCCTGCAGTGGTCACGCGCGGTCCGTGAATCCGCAGCAAACTAATTTTGGTCATATTTAAGAAATTTAATATTTTTGCGCACTGTACGACCATGATTGCCTCGAGGGGATGGGGTAGCATCTCTTGGTAGCGATTTGACCTTTGTCACAGGAACACATGTGCAGTAATTACGTTTTGCGGTGATTTTTAAGTTCCTATAACTAAGTGCCAATTGTTAAAATGATGATTATTTTTTAATGTTCAGTATATTAGTAATTAATGTTTGAAATTAAAAAAGAAGTTGTTATATTTTTGTGATTGTTTGTATTCTATTGTATAAGCTGTATTATTGTATTCTATTGTATATGGTAAATGATGTTTTCATACACTTTATTACTTTTTGAGATATTTTGAGATAATCTATAATATAATAAAACTGTAACAGATCCAATTCTGTACATTGAAGATATTTTGAAAATTTTTATTGGAGGGCACTCTATAATCGATACTGAAGCCAAAACTGCAATTTGTTTCATTTTTGTCTGTCTGTCTGTCTGTCTGTCTGTCTGTCTGTCTGTCTGTCTGTCTGTCTGTCTGTCTGTCTGTATCTTGGCCGCGCATCACGCCGAAACTACTGAACGGATTCGAATGAAACTTGGTACGATTTGAGTTTATACTCCGAGGTAGGACATAGGATACTTTTTATCCCGAAATTCAGCACGGTTCCCTTGGGAGAGGGGAAGAAAGATAAAACGTGTATTTAGCTGTAATTCATTAACGCGTTGTTCGATTTAAGTCATTCTTTTTTTGTTAGAAAGGTAGTACTTTAAGCATTGACCCGTAAATATTTCAAGGTCATAGGTTTTTTAGTTCAGAAATGACAGACATTTATTGGGTTCAAATAACTTGGGACCCGGATCGTTGAACGTACGGCTTATTTTAAACTGGTGTGCGTTTAAATTTATGTTTGTCGATCTGTCTATTAGTTTCAGCTAATTTCCAAAACAGCTGGATCGATTTTGACGGAACTTTCAATGGAAGATAGATGATGTTATAAGGAGTAATTTAGGCTACATTTAGTTTGGGTACATAAAATAATTATGGGATCCGATCCGATCCTATATAAATCCTATAAACACGCGAACGAAGTCGCGGGGGTCAGCTAGTAATGAATAAATAAATGAAACCATTTTCTTTGTTATTTAGTTAGACAAAGGACCTAATTTTACTATCTATACTAATATTATAAAGCGGAAGAGTTTGTTTGTTTGAACGCGCTAATCTCAGGAACTACTGGACCGATTTCAAAAATTCTTTCACCGATGGATGGATATGTACGTGATCCTGGAGTGCTATAGGCTATATATATACCACGGGCGAAGCCGGGGCGGACCGCTAGTTGTGTTATAAATAGACACAAATTACTTATTAGTTAACTCAAAACAGGCAGTCAAAGTTGCGGACTGTCAATCCGCGTGCGACTACTTCTGTTCGGCGCAAGGGCGCGACCTCTGGAAGGTTAATAAATACCTGGAATATGCTGGCTCCGTAGGGCGTACGCCACGCGTTGAGCAGGTTGTCCTTCCCGGTGGACACGAACCACTTGCCCGCGGCCGCGAACCGCAGCGAGAGCACGCACGACTCGTGCAGCACCAGCTGGTAGCGGTCCGGCTTGCCCGCGTGCAGCACCTCCACGTGCGAGTTCTCCATATCCAAATAAATACCTGGAATATGCTGGCTCCGTAGGGCGTACGCCACGCGTTGAGCAGGTTGTCCTTCCCGGTGGACACGAACCACTTGCCCGCGGCCGCGAACCGCAGCGAGAGCACGCACGACTCGTGCAGCACCAGCTGGTAGCAGTCCGGCTTGCCCGCGTGCAGCACCTCCACGTGCGAGTTCTCCATATCCAAATAAATACCTGGAATATGCTGGCTCCGTAGGGCGTACGCCACGCGTTGAGCAGGTTGTCCTTCCCGGTGGACACGAACCACTTGCCCGCGGCCGCGAACCGCAGCGAGAGCACGCACGACTCGTGCAGCACCAGCTGGTAGCGGTCCGGCTTGCCCGCGTGCAGCACCTCCACGTGCGAGTTCTCCATATCCAAATAAATACCTGGAATATGCTGGCTCCGTAGGGCGTACGCCACGCGTTGAGCAGGTTGTCCTTCCCGGTGGACACGAACCACTTGCCCGCGGCCGCGAACCGCAGCGAGAGCACGCACGACTCGTGCAGCACCAGCTGGTAGCGGTCCGGCTTGCCCGCGTGCAGCACCTCCACGTGCGAGTTCTCCATATCCAAATAAATACCTGGAATATGCTGGCTCCGTAGGGCGTACGCCACGCGTTGAGCAGGTTGTCCTTCCCGGTGGACACGAACCACTTGCCCGCGGCCGCGAACCGCAGCGAGAGCACGCACGACTCGTGCAGCACCAGCTGGTAGCGGTCCGGCTTGCCCGCGTGCAGCACCTCCACGTGCGAGTTCTCCATGCCCACCGCGAGCCATGAACCTGAGAGCGAACGTTCAGTTATAGAGCAACTGTTTAGTGCAAGTGTTTAGTGCAAGTTTATAGTGCAAGTGTATAGTGCCAGTGTTTAGTGCAAGTGTTTAGTTCCAGTGATTAGTGCCAGTGTTTAGGGCCAGTGTTTAGAGCAAGTGTTTAGTGCCAGTGTTTAGTGCAAGTGTATAAGTGCCACTGTTTAGTGCAAATGTTTAGTGCAAGTGATTAGTGCAAGAGTTTAGTTACAGTGATTAGTGCCAGTATGTATTGCAAGTGCCAGTGTTTAAGACCAGTGTTTAGAGCAAGTGTTTAGAGCAAGTTTTAGTGCCAGTGTTTAGTGCAAGTGTTTAGTTCCAGTAATTAGTGCCAGTACGTAGTGCAAGTGTATAGTGCAAGTGATTAGTGGCAATACGTAGTGCAAAAGTTTAGTGGCAGTATGTAGTGCAAGAGATTAATGCAAGTGTTTAGTGCAAGTGTTTAGTGCAAGTGTTTAGTGCAAGTGTTTAGTGCAAGTGTTTAGTGCAAGTGTGTAGTGCTAGTGACTAGTGCAAGTGACTAGTGCCAGTGTTGAGTGCCACTTGTTTAGTGCAAATGTATAGTGCAAGTGTTTAATGCCAGTGTTGTCACTAAAGTATATAGGGGGATGGTTGAGGCATAGGGCGATGGTTGAGGCATAGGGGGATGGTTGAGGCATAGTTGCTCTGCCTGTTCCTAGGCATGCGGATCTATGATTTCGTGCTCCAAGATTTTTTTAAAGAATACAGTTGTATTCTTAACGATGAGCGTTACATTGAAGTAAAGTACTAATAAAGTGGGACCCACCAGTGGGACAGTATCCCAGCGAGAAGATCTGACTGTTGAAATCGTGCTGATGCAACTGCCTGCCTTCCCTCAAGTCCCACGAGCGCACCGTGTTGTCCAGTCCGCCGGTCCATAGCCGAGTGCCGTCTGGACTTATGTCTATACACGACGCGCCGTCCGTGTGACCTGTAAAATGACGAATAATCATAGTGTTTTTGGCGGCTTATGTGGATTAAAGACCGACTATAAATGTAAAAAAAACCTGTTCTAGCTTCGCTTTTTCCATTAAAACAGTATAAATATACAAAAAAAAATTATGCTAATCTATGCTATGCTGAGGCAGTAGCCTTTTCAGCTAAAATACCGTTTTTTTGTGATGTAGCTCATTATTTAGTGTCATTAGTGTTTAGTGCCAGTGTTAATTTTTACCTAAATTTCATATATAGGATATTATTTTACTAATTTCTTTCTCTGTTAACTGTCTCAACTCTCAGTTATAGGTAGACTTATAAGACGTATACTCTAAGTATTATCTTAATTCTTACCTTGGAATTGCCTAACTAACGTTTGATTGTGGAGATCCCACACAGCTATATTGCCATCCGAACAGCAACTGAAGCATACCTGTAATTTTTAACAGTAAAACTTTCAAATCCAAAAGTATTTGTTAAGTACTTTAAGGTGCTTTAGTTTTTTTTATATCTTTAAAACGAATGTAATTATGAAGTTCAATGAAATTCGTGAAACCATTTTTACAAACGAATGGGATTATGAAGTTCAATGAAATTTACTACAGCATTTTTAACGTCCCACTGCTGGGCACAGGCCTCCTCTCTCATGTGAAGGAGGGATTTAGAGCTTAGACCCGCCACGCTGTTCCAATGCGAGAATTTCTTGACAGAAAAACCCAATACCTAACAATTATTTGCCCGACCCGGGAATCGAACTCGGGACCTCATGATCTACAATCGGATATGCTAACCGCTAGACCAACGATGCACCTGTTATTTATTCGCATTTAATTGTATTTACCTTGGAGTCCGGACTGATTGCCAGCGCGTAACACGCTGGCGCGGACGAAGTCAGCTCCGCTCGCATTCTCGGAGTGGGCGATGATAAATCCCATATAGATAAGTTGGACGCCTCGCCGCCCACTAATAATGTCCGTCCGTCCGGTAGTAGCTTCACTGATCTAATGTAGTTATCCCTTTGCTGGAATTAGAAAGGAACAAGTATTAATTAATAATTTAAAAAAAAACCCCGACATTCGCCATTTTGTGGTGGCGGCCATCTTGGATTTGCTATTCTACTAGTCAAGCCTTATTCATTTGATACCCAAATTGAGGGAGTCGTGATAAATATGTAATCCGCCATTTTGTGGCGGCGGCCATCTTGGACCAATTTTCATCAAATATAGGTAAGAACACTCTTGAGTAATTCACCTTTCAAACAAAAAAAAAACATTGAATACGGTCACGTTTGAGCACTACGGTGGAAGATACAGACAGAGAGACACACAGAGACACGTCAAACTTTAAACACCCCGTCGTTTTGCGTCGGGTGTTAAAAAGAGCGCCTCACCAAACAGTCCAGCTGCGACAACGGCTCCAACGTTGTAGGCGAGCCCGGGTTGGTGATGTCCCACAGCTTGACGCAGCCCTTGCCGCCGGTGTACGCGTGCCGCGCGCCGCCGCCCAGCGACAGCGCCACCGCGCACACCACCTCGCCGTGCGGCAGCGTGGCCGCCACGCGCGCGCCCCGCGGGATCCCCGCGCCCACCAGCGCGTCCGCCGGGAACGGCACCGGCTGCAGGGGGCCGCCGCACGTGTGGTACGAGTACGCGCTGGAGGACAGAAACATTGAATAAACAACATTGAACTGCGCGGTAGCATACCGCGCAGTTTAGTCAGGTTTAGAGTCGCGACCGGTTTAGAGTCGCGACAGCGCGACATGCATGTGTACAAGTGCGAGCGGGATAGACAGAAGACCGAGCGGGTTGGGCAATACGACGCGTGCCCCGGGGGATCCCCCCCAGACCAGCGCGTCCGCCGGGAACGGCACCGGCTGCAGGGGGCCGCCGCATGTGTGGTACGAGTACGCGCTGGAGGACAGTAAGAGTGAATAAACTACATTGAGCTGCGCGGTGTGCTGCGCGACCGGGTTAGGATCGCGACAGCACGACATGCAGTACACAAGTGCGAACGAGATAGATGGAAGATCAAGCGGGTTGGGCAATGAGACGCGTGCCCCGGGGGATCCCCGCGCCCACCAGCGCGTCCGCTGGGAAGGGGACGGGCTGCAGGGGGCCGCCGCACGTGTGGTACGAGTACGCGCTGGAGGACAGAAACATTGAATAAACAACATTGAACTGCGCGGTGTGCTGCGCGACCGAGTTAGAATCGCGACAGCACGACATGCAGTACACAAGTGCGAGCGAGACAGACGAAAAACCGAGCGGATTGAGCAATGTGACGCGCGCGGCTTGGGGGATTCCCCGCCTCGACCAGCGCGTCCGCTGGGAAGGGGACGGGCTGGAGGGGACACGCCGCCGCACGTGTTGTAATTGTATCTACCCTTTGTAATGAGTTCGCACATCACAACCACTCCGATCGAGTATAGAAACATTTTGCGAGCGTCTTAAGCAATTTAAATATTGCTTGCTTTAACGGTGAAAGAGAACATGCCTGAGAGTTCTCCATAATGTTTCAAAGGCGTTTTTCATTCTGAGAGGAGATCCGTGGCTCGTAGTGGGCCAGTAATCGGTGGATAATGATGATAATTATAATAATCATCATGATGATGATGATGACGCATGCAACATAATACGCCTAATGTACCAGGCTCATGGATCGGTTGTAGGCCAGCGGAGATGTATCCGGCGTAGACAGGGGACGTGGATGCGTGCTTTTTTGCCCCTGGCGTATCGAACTAACTTATGGTATAAACATATTATAACTATGTTGAGATGTGATGCTGAAGAAAAATGCTCCGAATCCCTTGAACCGCGTTCAGAACCAACCAATCGATCCGCGAAGAACTCAAAATAGACAAAAAGCCAAGGCTCTCCAACGTATGCCTAAGGAGGATCTCTGAGTTCTTTAGCCATATCGCCCGCAAACCCGGTGATAACCTCCAAAAACTTATAGTTACCGGGAAAATGGACGGCAAGGGATCGAGAGGTAGGGAGTCCAATGCGCTGTGCGGATCAGCCGCACCACTCTCAATATGAATGTTGCTGAAGCGGTTCATGTTGCTGAAAGCCGGAACAAATGGCGCAACATCGTTCGGGAGAAGTTAATCCCATGATGGGTTACGAGTCACGACCCCCAGTATTGGGGAATCGACGCAAGGAGAGGGGAGGAGGGTTATAACTATGTTAAATGCAAGTGTTACGGTTTAGCGGGCGGCATGCCGTTGGCGCGCGCCATGGCCCCGTCGTAGGGCAGCGGGGGTCTGTTGTAGCCGGCGTAGGCCGGGAACGCGTAGCGCCCCGTGGGCGTGGGCGCGCGGTTCTTCCCCCCAGGCGTACCGGGTTTTTCCTGAAAAGATAACAATATATAATTATAATTATATCTATACATATAATAAAATTGTAGACTTGCCGTATCTGTACATTGAAGATTTTTGCAAAATAATAACGGGGATGTTAGGGATACGTAATAGAACGTAAAAAAACTATTTTTGAAATTTTTGTCTGTCTGTATGTTTGTGCGCGCATCACGCAAAAACTACTGAATGGATTTAAATGAAACTTGGCATGATTTAAGTTCATACTACGGAGTAACATATAAGATACTTTGTATCCTGAAACGGTTCCCTTGGGAGAGGGGATGAAAGTCAAAATGTGTACTTAGCTACAGCTAATTCATTAACGCGTGGTCCGATTTCATTCATTCTTTTTTTGTTAGAAAGGAAATACTTTAAAAATTACCGGGTAATCTCTGAAAGGCTGTATCGATTTTGATGGGACTTTCAGTGGCGGATGTTTACATTTTTTTCTACCTAAACATCCACCAGTGAACTTTTAACAGTTTTTAGCAAGGTATGAGCTCTAAAGAGCTTAAGAAAAACAAAAAGTTCCCACAGGATTTTTAAAAACCGATATACACGCGAACGAAGTCGCGGGTATCCGCTCGTATTTAATAAAACAATATTATATATTTATATATGAAATTCTTCATTAGGTACTAACATCTTTGGAACTCTTAGGTGTAGAGCGACTCGATGATGATCCAGATCTTGAAGGCGGTCGCGGTCCGTTCTCCGTCCTCTCACCGGCCTCCGTCCTCACACTTGGAGATCCTCTTTCCTCCTGAAAGACGATTTTAGGCTACATAAAGTTTCTTTGAGAATGGCTGAAATAGTAGTTAAAATAACTTTGTCATTTACTTTGACCAATAAATAAAAAATAAAAAACTACAAGTTTCAGGATATCAAGAAATAAATTGTAAATAAGAATAGAAATAATAAATAAATAAAACTTTAAAAAATTCAACGTCCAGTTATCAAGTTATGTAAACAGTTTCTGTTAGTCCTATCATAGAATTATATTTATAGAAATGCAGTTTGTGGATGCTTTTAATCTATACTAATATAATAAAGCGGAAGAGTTTGTTTGTTTGAACGCGCTAATCTCAGGAACTACTGGACCGATTTCAAAAATTCTTTCACCGTTGGATATGTAGGTACGTGATCCTTGAGTGCTATAGGATACCATATAATATTGTACCACGGGCGAAGCTGGGGCGGACCGCTAGTTACAGATAAAAGAGTTTCATTGAGGTCATCAGCTAGTATATTATAAAAAGTTCCTTACCTCATTCGCCACATCAACAACCAGGTCCTGGTCGCTTTTCTCCGCATCACTGTCCTAGAATTTGACGTTGTTTTGAAATGCGTTAATAATATCGAGCAACTCTCTCGCTTTTCTTCTAAAACTAGGAATAGCAATCCAGTGATCACAGCGATAAAACATTAAGCAATCAATTCGACGACGTTTTGAAAAGCGTAAATCTCAAGCTTTGGAATTTGGTGGCCATATGTTGGGAAACGTTCAATTGTTATAAAATTCGAGATGAATTAAATTCGATCGTTAGGGGATCCATTTGGTGCCGGAATGGCGACCACGAACCGGAAAGCTACCCCCATTAGGTATCCTATCTCTAACCCATCTTAAGCGATCTCTAACCCATCCTAACCGAACTCTAACCCATCCTAACTGAACTCTAACCCATCCTAACCGAACTCTAACCCATCCTAACCGAACTCTAACCCATCCTAACCGAACTCTAACCCATCCTAACCGAACTCTAACCCATCCTAACCGAACTCTAACCCATCCTAACCGAACTCTAACCAACATTTTTTTTTTTTTTTTTTTTTTTATTGTATAATAGGCTTACGCTTGACGACAATCATGCCTGAAAAGCCATGATGAGGTCTAAGCTGGAACGCGCTTGCCTAGAAAATGCCTATTCACTCTTGCCTTGAAGGTACTCAAGTCGTACGAGGAGGGGAACACGGAAGCCGGAAGGTCGTTCCACACCCTAGCGGTTCGTATCAGAAACGTAGATCGAAAGCGCTTCGTGCGAGCTGACTGAACGTCAACCACATAGGGATGCCATCGCTCACGACTTCTCGCTGTTCTGTGGTGAAATGGTGAAGGAGGAACTAGGTTAAAAAGTTCCTGAGCACACTCTCCAAAGTATATCCGATAAAAGACCGATAGACAAGCGATATTGCGCCGGTGCTGTAAACTGAGCAATTTCGCCTGCGTTAGTGACCGATCGCCTATAATTCTACGGGCGCGGCGATCAACCGAGTCTAATGCGTCAAGTTGGTATTTGGCAGAGCCGTCCCAGAGGTGGCAGCAGTACTCCATGCCTGACCGGATTTGAGCCTGGTAGAGTGTGAGGCGCTGTGCAGGTGTGAAGTACCGCTTCACCTTGTTCAGGATACCAAGTTTTTTGGCAGCTGTTTTGGCCTTTAACTCGATGCATTTCCCGAAATTGAGTTTGGGTGAGATGTCAATACCCAGAAGCTCAATGTGATCACTAATCGGAACGGATACAGTTTGGAAAGTAGGAGCCAAGGTGAAAGGGCTCCTTTTTGCGGTGAATAAACATGCTTGCGTTTTGGTGGCATTAAACTTAACTAAATTGGCGTCACCCCAATCAGACACCTCTTTGAGAGTTAAGTTAATGCGATTCACCATTGCCTCTCTTTGCTCAAGGATCTCAGTAGCACTGGCTCGGGAACTGGACATGTATCTATCCGTAACGGTGCTGTCATCAGCGTACCCAAAGATACCGGGTTTAAGAAGATCGTTAATGTGCAGCAGAAAGAGGGTTGCGGATAGAACAGATCCCTGAGGGACACCAGCATTGATAGCCATTAGGTCAGATGAGCAGCCGTCGACGACTACCCGAAATGACCTGTCACTCAGGAAATCAGATATCCAGTTACAAAAGCCAGTGGGTATTCCATATGATGGAAGTTTACTGAGAAGACTGCCGTGCCAGACCCGGTCAAAAGCTTTTGAGATGTCGAGAGAGACGGCTAGTGCCTCTCCGTGTTTCTCAATGGCTTCTCCCCAGGTATGTGTGGCATACACTAGAAGATCTCCCGTAGACATCTGTCAGAAATCGTGTCGAGCAACTTTGTTATCTCCAATCATGTCTTTTAGAATGCGTTTTTTTACAATGCATACTTTACGAGTTTATTTGAGTACAGCTCGTAGTGTCAGAGGGGGTCAGACGGTTTCAATTTTTCTGTACAGTGTTCCCAACAAGTGGCCACCGGTAACCACACAACAAGCGGAGTGGAGTAGGGAAGCGACACATACACTACACAGACTCACATGGCCGACCTTCTCCTCCTTCCGCCGCTTGGCGTCCAGAGCCTCGGGCTCGTTGGGCGACCGCGGCCGGTACTTCTGTTCGCGCTCGTGAGGCGACACCGAGCGTCTTTGCTGCTACATGGATAAATAGATAGATCAGGAAATGAGGTGTGTTTTAGAGCACTCACTAGGACAGCACTGGCGGCGCAGCCAGTCGCGCTACCTACAAAATGTATATTTACAACTCTATGGAGGGTATCTCACCTGGTTGTTGCGCAACCGATTTGGTGGCGAGACCGGTGGCGCACTACGGTATCTTAGTGAAATATTGGCCTAAATCTGACTTTAGGCTCCATTTAGACAACACGTTTATCCACTTCTAAATAATATGTTCTATTTGCAACAGAGGAGATCCAGGCTTCTACCCGTTAGGACATGAAGACCACATACCTGTTGGTTCATCCCTCTGGAGGAGATCCGATCGTCTTCCCGAGGGGGAGGCTGTCCGGGTAACAGGGGTGGCGGGGCGGGCCCGCCGGGTAACACGGGCGGCTTTATGTCCGCGGGGGGAGGTAATTCCACCTGATAGAACAAACACATTTAGGGAAGTAACGCACGGGCGGGTAAATGACCGGGGGTCAACAGCCCCCTAATCCTCTATCCTTAATGCACCATATCCCAATGTAATATGAGTGTGCGGTAAATTTAATCAACAATTTTTCGTATTACCCAGCGGTGATAACTTCAGCTTCCCTTTTGGGGGAGCCAAGTTCGATCCCCGACACGCACCTCAACATTTCAGGGTCGTGTGTTTTAGACAAGTAAATATCACTCGCTTATAATGGTAAAAGAAAACATCGTGAGGAAACCTGCACACCTGAGATTTCTCCAAAATGTTCTCAAAGACGTGTGATGTCTACTAAGCCGCACTAGGCCAGCGCATGGTGGCCCAAACCCTTCTCACTTTGAAAGGCGATCCGTGCCCTATAGTGGATGATGATGATGATGATGATGATGACGACGATGATGATGAAGATGATGATAAAGCTCGAATCAGCTTAAACAGATAAACTACTTTGTTTACCTTATGCGCAGGCGGTGGTAAGTGTGGGGTCGGTGGGGGCCCCGCGCTGGGGAACAGGAGGCCCCCCGCGCCCAGCAAGGCCCCCGCGCCACCCACTCCATGCGGCAAGCCCGCGGACGCGTGGATCTGTTGCTACGACAACACAGGGGGCCCAGATAAGACGACAGATTTAAAAATAAATCATAATATTGCCTATGACTAAAAAAATTACATGTGACTGACTTCGGTACAGGACTGTCCGAGAAATCGGTGTACTAATTAAAATATTAGTGACATATTATGAAGTCGCAGGCATCAGCTTTTATTCAAATAAGAATCAAACTCAGTTATAGTTGGGACGTTACAAACGTGCGGACCGAGTCATAAATTCATTTTATCGGACTTCTCGCTCGCACTTACAGGCTTTATGAACTGGAACATGTTTCTCTGGTGTTGTGTAAGAGTAAAAAAGGATTTGTCGATAGTCGATAACAGGTTACAAAGAGCAAGGGAGAGCCCTCACAACCCTACGATGGTAATGTTTTGTGACTCAGTTCGCACGTTTGTAATGTCCCAACTATAGTATGGGGCGCGCTGTAGAGAATGGTGGTTCATAGCCGAAAATTGAATACAGGATCTCGTAAGCAAGAGTCGAGTATTCGCATCGCTTGCGTTTCGTGGTCGTCTTACCCGTTGTCCTAGGTGAACGACAAACGCGACGCGACGCGATGCGACACGATACGACGCGATACGACTCCATAGAAAATGACAAATTTATCTACACGACAACGTAGGCTACGTGAAGGTTCAGCTACTGTGATATTTTCGCGTCTCTAAGTATTATGCGGTGAAGGATCACGATGCGATATTTACTATGGCAAAGTGCCTGTGAACGATGAACGGTCGGTGTTTAGACGGTTCATTTTCGATGATTCACCGATGAAGCCTCGAAAATGAAAGCAAAAATCTCGAAAAATGAACCGTCTAATTTGACGTCTACGCACTTTGTTACGCGAGATAATTGTGTCATATTGACATATCGTTATTAATATTAATTTATGAATGACAGTTTTAGATTGGGCTTGCCAAGTTGATAGATCTCTTGTAGTAATTTAAATTATGTCACGGTCAGTGTATTTTAATAATCTTAAATAATGACTTAATTGACTAAATAGTGGCAATATACCTACAGTATTTTTGTTTCAACATTTTCAGTTTCAGTTTCAACAATAATATACCGAACAGAGATACTCGAACTGTTTTAGTTTCAGATCAAACTGGAGTTGTTTTAATGCTGTTGTTAATATTTAAATAATTCATTATTATAAAGCATAAAAACAATTAAAGTTCATTCTCATTAAAACTTATACTATAATTCGAATTCGATGCAGTAAACTGACGTTTCAAAATGTCATTTCGTAAAATAATGTTGTCCTAACCTAATTTCAATAGTGATGTGATAGATTCACTTTATTTCATTTCATTTTTAATTATAACCATAAAATTGTTTGACTGTTACATAATAAAATCTAAAAAAAATTGTATATAAGTAGGAAAATCTACCTCTAACCTACAATACATTTAAAAGACTTCAATTTCATAAAGTTTTAATTTTTTAAGATTACTTATTTAGGAAGTTATTGCAGGTATCTTTCTAACATTATCTACTATCATTTAAAAATAAATCTTATGCTGTAGTAAATAAAGATAAAATAAAATAATTGATGTTTTCCTGATGTGAATCATTCGCATCATTTACTTTTACCCCACCCCTATTTTTTTCGTCAAAAAGTAGCAACCCATGAAACGTCAGTTTACTGCATAGAATAAAAAGTCCGACTATAGGTATTTTAGATATTGTTATGATAAAAAATGTTCATATAAGCCACACTAAAAGCCATATATGTGAATGATGCTTCAAAACCCAATGAAATGTGAAGTTAGAAACTATAAAGTTTCCGATTACGTTTTATAAACATGGCAAAATGGTATAAACTTACATAATTTAAATTTAAATTAAACATGAAATTAAAGAATCAATTTATTGAATTGAAATTACATAATTTTGTTTGAGGATTCGAAAACAATGGACAACAATGTAAAAACCAATTACTATGTCTGCTTACTGATTATTAACAAACTTGCAGGCATAACTACTATAATAATATGTTAGACAAACATAATTATGTAAATTGATTTTGCTTTTATCCGTAACATAATATTATGTTCTATGAGATAGATAATGTCAAACATTATTGGTAGAAGAAACCTTTTACTTTAAACAACATTTTTAGCCGTACATAATTCTTGCAACAAAAATGTACAATGTATCTACATTTTGCACTAAGTACACAAATGTACCTAAAAATGTAGGCCACAATCTGACGAATAATGTGTAATAAAGTGTCTTTATTAGTCATACTTTTTATCAAATCTCCACAAGTAGTACATATTTACTAAAAGCAAATAATATGCTTAAAATCTGCTCCGTTTCACATTACAACAATTTTATGGTAGACTTATCAAATAAGTGTAAGTAAACATCAATAACATATTTATCTAATCTAAAACAGTAAAAAGACCATAATAAAAAAAAACTGATTAAAAAATGTGCCCAGAGGCTTGAGTATATATTTTGAATGACAAACTTGTCACTCGGGTTGACTTTACTGTCAGTTTGTATGTATGTTGTCAAATCATGACAAAACATTGACGTTTTCACCAGTTAAGTTGGCCCGGAGATAATCCATTGCAATTGTCAATGGATTATGTGATTGACGGTTTTAAATGAAGTGTGATTCTATATACTTTTTTTTCACTTGCCTTCAATAACGATATAGGGATTAACGATCACTTCAATCGAATTACTAAACAATCAATTGACTAATTCTGCTGTGTACAGCAGATTGTGTACAGCACATTGTGTACAATCTCTAAACTAAAATGACAGGTCTTCACAATGCTCCCTGCGGAAAGGGATAGCGCTATTTACAAACCTGTCAATTTAGTTCAGAGATTATGTACAACAGAATTGGCCACAATGGCCATCAATCACTTACTGATTGACAATCATTGCAATGAATCGTCTACGGGCCACTTTAGATCTATTTACACAGAACCGTGCAGCATGTGGCCAGGCCGCGATCTGACGAAAACAAATGTACCTAGTTCTCCTTGCGCCTGCCCATGAATTATATTTAAACGCAGCCATCTATTATCTCTATTATCTCTACTAATGTTAAAACATGTTTGTCACCCAAAAAGATACGCTCAAATCTCTGATAAAACCAAAAAAGTGTCAAAAAAGGGTGTTAATCACAAAAAACAAAATAAAAACCAAGCACAACAATGTATTGTTGTAACTTACAAGCAGTTGCTGGATGCCCTGTTGTTGTTGTTGCTGTGGACAACATTAAATAAAATATTGCTAAATTACAACAATTTTTTGTTAAATCTGTTATTACAAAAGAAACTGAGTATAAATTTTTATTTGGTCACAAAAAGATTAAAACTATCGAAATTAAACAAATTAAAATTGTGACCAAATACAGGTCACACAGCAGTGGAAGCGTTTTACACCAGGTTAGTGTGTTTCTGTTTTTGCTAGCATCAGGTATTAATAGGATAATCAGGAGCAGTTGCAGAAAAACTGAGGCTAAATCATAAACTTACTACTCAATAATACATAGTAGGCAAAATTTTCCAATTGACTGTTAAAAATTACCATAATATAAAATATTACCATAATGCAACAACAAAGGAAAATCACATGTAAATGTTTCCTTATTATTTAACATGATTAATAAGGATAATTATTTTTAAATGATTAATTTTATATTATAATTTTAGATATTATGTTAAAACTATTGGCTATTGGAGTAACTCATTTGCAAAGGTTTTGTTCAAGGTTTGTGAGATCACCACTCCAACACTTTGGAACCACAAAATCTGTTGGTTCTTCGCACTATGTGTCCTGCCCATTGCCACTTAAGTTCTCAGAGTCAATGAGTGATGTCGGTAATTCAGGTTCTATGGATCTCCTGTTTTAATTTGTTCCCGCAGAGACACAAGTCTAGCTCTCTCCATCAACCACTGAGTGACCCTGAGCCTTCTTAAGATGCCCATAGTTAGCGACCATGTTTTGGCTCCATACTGTGCCAGTAATGAGAGTGTGAAAGAGACACTAGCATGGCAGTACTAGACTTACCCCGATAATAGCATTAAGTTCAGACATAGTGACCTGCTTAGCTCTGTCCACGGCAGCCGCCACCTGCTGCTGGTGCTCCGCAGCCAGGAACGGCAGCACCTGCCCGATGATCGCACTCAAGCGCTTCGCTATTTCTGTCTAAAAATGAAAATCATTTTTCAGTAATTGTCTTAATAATGAGATGATAAGAAAATCATTTTTCAACAATTTTCAACTTGTGCAGAAATTATAACAGTATTTAACGCAGTAACTTCAGCTTGGATTATGGAATATTGAAGCTTTACCACTGCCAAACTACAGCAAAGCTCTAGCATAGCTTGATCACATGTGAAACAGAAGCCAAACTGGTTAAATGCAGATTTTACCATGCAAAATAATTTTGCTCTTAAGAAAAGGCGAAACCTTTCTAATATGTTGCATTATTAATATTGGTATGGATTAACTAAATATTTTAAGATTAACATTTGAGTAATATAATTTATCTACTCTCATATCATAAAATTCCGAATATGAAATCAAAATGTGTCATATATTGGACTACTTTATTCACATACATCTATAATATTTAAAAAAAAAATTAAAAAAGTTCATTATAACACTACTTTGTTAGGAAATTATTGCAAAACAATGTTATAAAATAATTTTTTCTACATTATAGTACAGGCACTGGGTTCTGGTATTTTTGAGCCATGCCGGGTGTTTATTATTATTATTATTATTATTATTTAATACTTTATTGTACACCAAAAAAACATAAATTAAACAAAAGAAACATTTTAAAAGAAATAGGTACAATAGTTAGTTTACAATAGTTAGTTAGTTTAGTTTTGTTACTTACAATGATTATCCCGCTATCAAAGTTACCCTATTACTACTACTGCGAAAGTGTGGCGGTAGCATGATGCGGCCAGAGGACAGAGTGTAGTGCTACCATAATTGACCATAGACGCACTGCACGCACCGCACATTCGAAATTGACAATTGACAATTTTGGCGCCTATTATTTAAATTTTTAATTTATTATTTATTTACTATTCAGTTTTTGTAACTCAAAATTTAGCAAGTGATTTTTGTTGCGCGGAAAAATGTCTAGCAGTGATACTGAAGAGAATTTAACTCCACCAGACATTCTGGAAATAGCATCGGGAATGACAAATAATCTTTTGCCAGCAAAATCAAAGAAAATTTACGATAAATGTTACCAAGATTTTATGAGTTGGAAAATTTTGAAAAAAGCCACTTCATTTTCAGAAAATGTAATGCTAGCATATTTCCAAGAATTATCAAATAAATTTAAGTCTTTGTCCTTATGGGCTAAATACTCAATGCTCAAAAGTATATTGAGTATCTACAACCAAATCGATATTACTAAATACACAAGACTGATTGCTGTTTTAAAAAGAAAATTGCAGGGCTTTAAGGGAAAAAAAGCAAAAACGTTCTCCCCTGAAGAATTGAGTACATTTATAAATTGCAATATCCAAAACATGAATACTTATTATAATAAATAATTTTGTTAATTTCTTAGTCTTTTCTTTTATACGTAAGATACCTATTGATGAGCTTAGATAAAGTAGTGTATGAAACTCTACATAATTAGTTATTAAAACACTCGTGTAATACTATTAAAAAACTCGCCTGCGGCTCGTTTTTTAAACTAACACTCGTGTTTTAATAACCTCTATTATGCAACCGTTTCATAAACTACTATTATATAAAAATAAAACTTTTATCTGTCATAGTCTTATAATACTAAATTACTCTGTTTACTATATTACAACAGATCGTTCATTTGGTTTTGCAAATATCACCCAAAACTACTGCACCAATTAATGCCATACAATAATTATTTGATTTTTAAGTTCATAATTTCACAATAATTACTAATTATAATGTAATAAACTCACTTGTTTATGCATCTCAACATTTAGGCCATATGACATTTCATAATACTGAAAAAGAGAAAGTATTGTTAATAATTCATAAATATTTTTGCAAAATGTGAATAAAAATACTTTCAAAAATCAATTTACCATAACATAATGTCTTTGCATTTCAGTTTTCTCACTGGCTAACTTTTCACACTCTAACTTTAACCTGCAAAAATAATTTCAATTTGAAAATTATTCTGCATATCATATGCAACATCTTTAATTATATATAAATCTTACACAATTACAATTATTATGATGTGAATATTATTCAAATTTAGGAGTAGACTGTCTGGAAACTTTGTTGCTATTGGCTGAATTTAAGGTAATCTTGATAAAATTGCCTAGTGTCAGCCAACCGGAATGAATAGTGTTTTAATGAATAATATTCTAATAAGTATTTTTGTTACTGCATATATTTTTGTTTGTCAAAAGTATGTTTAAATAATTTTTACCTTAACAAGATGGTATTTGATATGCCTATTAGACTAATAAAGCAAGGTACAGGTACAGGTTTTTATCTTTATAGAAAGGTAAAAATACAACTCACGTGTGGTACTGTGCTTGTAAAAAGTTGAATTCCTCTTTAATACGCTCTAAAGTGTCCGCTATAGTGAACTTTATAGCTCCACCTGAAGGTTGGGGGCCCTAAGAACAATCGTAAACAATCAACTTATCAAAACAAAGTAAACTTTCGAAGCGACTTATCACCCATATAGGAAAAAGAAAGGTGAAATTAGGTAAGAAATTACAATACAAACCCTCACAGATGCCGACGGGTGCCGCGTCGGTGTTGGGTACATCTTGTAACCTAACAAAGTTTCTATCCTACAGAATCAAATAAAGTTCTCTTTAGATCCATACAAAACTAACACTGACAGCACCATTTCCACCTTCTCAAGCCTCTGCTATAAAACCCGTAAATGGAACCCGCTAAGCGCTAAGAACAATGATATGCATAAACTTTGTCTCAAAACTTTTGAATTACCGCACATTATCTTGATATACACAACTTTTAGGTACCACAATCGCTGAGTGCTTTATTTAATCTCATGAAATATTAAAATAAATGATGTAAAACAATACAAGCAACAGTTAGTATCTTGGAATTTTTTAGCCATAAATCCACGCCGCAATTTGTTGCCTGTCAAATTCACAGATTAGGTATTAGTTAATATAGTCAAATTTTTCCATCCATCATTCGTTCACTCGGCATTCGGCAAGCAAAGGTCAAACAACAAAAAGTTCGAGGCTTTGAGGATGAGCCAGTGTGACCACATTTAAATTGGTCAATCTACTTCTGCAGCTTCAAAAAACTACCGAAATATACCACAGTTTTGGTAAAAACTACCACAAATCTACCTCACTAATATGATAAAATAGAGATGAATCATGAAATAAAAGTAAAACTATATTTCATTACAGCCTGGCCAACGAAAGTAGAAAATCATAAAATGACGATAATTTTAAATAAGATTGTTGACGTGGAAGAATATTGCAATTGTAGGCTTTACAAAAGGCATTGTCTCCTTCCGATGATTTAGTCAACCACTTTGAAAATAAAGAGTTTTGCTCCCACTCCGTAATGCCTTCCGTATTTTCTTTTCATGGCGATAAATTAAATAAAACAAAGAAATCGCTCTCGATATGTGCTCTTCAGCTCATAGTACTCGTAATCTTGTATTAAGTCGTACATATAGGTAGGTACATTAAGTTAAAAGTTTAGGTAGACGTGCCTACTTGCGAACGGGCAAAGAAGATTAATAAAACAAGACTAGCTATGACCTGTTAAGGTCCATAACTTATGGATGGAGAAACCCCGCCCCAAAAATCTTACTAAACAGAAGGTTGCCATATTATACTTGATCCAAAATCTACCAAATCTATCGGAGAAAAAATCAAAAATGTGTAATTATACCTACCAAAATCTACCCAACAATTTTTAACTACCACAACAAGCCTTAAATCTACCAAAAAAGTAGAAATCTACCACATATTGTGGTCACGCTGGGATGAGCGCAGGCTTTGGAAGTTTGTCTCGGCCGGCGCGGCGCACAGTACTAAATTAATATTTGGTTGTCTAAAGTCTCATGTCTGCAAGTTTCATTATAGCGCCTCAGCCTCGAGTCGCTATTGGAATTCACAACTTATATTATTCGCTATTGTGAAACGCTATATTCGCACTCATCCTGGATGCTTTAACTGCACATCTCCCCAAGGCCAAGGCTCAATACCATTTATTAGTTTAAAATACTAAATTAAAATGATGAGCCCATTTCTTTTTCTTTTTTTTTTTAAAGATTTCTCTAACCGAGAATGTGAAGCGGCATTATTGTTCGGCCATTTTAACGTTACTGGCAACTTTTGTAATTAATATGTCAAGTGTCAATTTGAAGTTAATGTCTATGGTTTTAAGGAAATTATACACCACAAGATTTTTATTTTTTTATTAAAAAAAACTCAAAATAATTTTATCAAGTAACTTTTTTTAAGTTCGTTTCGAGTTGTTAATTGTTATTAATAATTGTAGCTCAAGGATCTGAAATCCTTGTTTATTTATCATATTTATTTATTATATTAGGGTTTATTAGATATGAGTAGCTACTTACATAACGCATTCATTATTTAATTTCTATTAGTTTATGGAGTCATTGTGGCCAATTCTGTTGTACACAATCTCTAAACCTAAACTAAATTGACAGGTTTAAAAATAGTGCTATCCCCTTCAGCAGGGAGGATTGTGAAAGAGACAGGAATATATTTAGACCTGTCATTTTAGTTTAGATTTAGAGATTGTGTACAACAGAATCGGCCACATTGTAGCTAATTCTGTTGTACACAATCTCTAAACCTAAACTAAGTTGACAGGTTTAAAAATAGTGCTATCCCCTTCAGCAGGGAGGATTGTGAAAGAGACAGAAATATATTTAGACCTGTCATTTTAGTTTAGATTTAGAGATTGTGTACAACAGAATCGGCCACATTGTAACTAATTCTGTTGTACACAATCTCTTAATCTAAACTAAAATGACAGGCCTAAATATATTCCTATCTCTTTCACAATGCTCCCTGCAGAAAAGGATAGCACTATTTTTAAACCTGTCAATTTAGATTAGTTTAGAGAATTGTGTACAACAGAATCGGCCACAATGTGGCTAATTCTGTTGTACACAATTCTAAACTAAACTTAAATGACAGGTCTAAATTTTTTGCTATCCTTTTCTGCAGTGAGCACTGTGAAAGAGATAGAGATAAAAGAGAATAGATTTAGACCTGTCATTTTATATACGGGTGGGAACGAGAACCGGAAATCCACGATTCCCTCGGGATTTGTACAAAACCAAAATTCACACGGGCGAAGCCGCGGGCAGATGCTAGTTTTTACATAAAAGTAAGATTACAAATCAGAGCATATAAAGTACGCTTAACAATCCAACTAACCGATTGACTCATTCTACAACTCATTCATTGACCTGCGGCAACTGCTGTTCCTCTGACTCCAGTGTGACCATTTGTGGCAGATTTCTGCCATTTGGGCAGATTTGGCTCCTAAATTTAAACTCTGGCAGAATATGCTGACGATTTAAGAAAGTGGCAGAATGTGGCAGATTTCAAGGGAATCCTTATTATTTTTTATATAAAAAGAGAAAACTCATGGTTATATGTCTATTTACTAAATTTTAATATGATTTAGTGAGTATGTTTGAGATTTTTATTTTTTTCCTTTCTTGGAGCTATTCTTAAAAGGCTTCAGAATTCCAAGTCCCATTAGAAAAATTAAAAAATTCTAATTCTTCAATTTTTTTTTTAATTTTCGTAGTCAAAATTAAAAGCTTTAATTAATCATCGAAAAATATCATAGCTTTTTGTTACAGTTAGTAGAATGAGACAAAATTTGTATATCAGCTAAAAATTTATTTGTTTATAACAATTGTTTATTATTATAAAATGAAAATAAAACGATTTTTTTTTACGAAAAAAAAAACAAATAATGATTTAAAATAATGGATCCTTAATATTAATTATAAGTGGCAGAAAATGATTAAGTAAAAAATCTCAAAATCAACTTGCAATGTTCATGTTGAAGCAGCAAAATCTTATTAATTAACTAATTGAAAAATTATGATTAAAAAAATTCCCATGGATTGTTGTTCATTTAAAGCCCTTGAATTTTTGTGCCGGTAGCCGCCAGGCGATTACTAAAAAACGGCCGGCAAGTGCCGGTAGCCGCCTGGCGGCTACCTTCTCCACGCCAAGTTTAACACATGATTATAGTCTTTAAACTATATCTTTTTAAAGACTATCTTGGTACAAACTTCGTAAAAGAACAAGGATCAATTTATAATAGTTTTTGCCATCTGTTTTCATAGATACTAAATGACTTTTAAAAAGTTTCTTGACGGACGATGGGTCGACGGCCATGCTGTGTGACATTCATTGTAGATTAAACTTTGGAATATCGTGTTTTACTGCTAAATATATGTGTTCTTTTCATTTATTATTGTAAAATATTATATTGTTGTGTAAAATAAATAACAGCCATTGGAAATAATTGTATGATTAATTAGTTATGAATTTTAGTAGTTACAAAGTTTAACTTTTTGTTATTGTTATTTTAACGTTAAATAATCAAAACCACAGAGAATCATCTGGTATAAAGCTGGTTTAATCTGTGAGCTCTGCTCTTAACGATTCCCACTTGACTTATAGTCTGGAAGTCTGTTATGTAAACAATAAGTAGTCGTGTTTTTTATGTGCGCGGCGCGCTCGCGCTGCGGCCGCCATGACAGGCTGGCCAATACGGCTACAGTTGTACGTCACGCGGAGCAGATGCGGCTCAGCAGCGGTTAAGTTTTATATTTAATATTTGTATAAATAATAATTGATAATGATAACGTGTCCGAAGTAGGCGTGGCTCGTGTAAGCCAGAGCACCCGTTTTCGGACGTATTGACATCCCTCTGGGAACATAAGTATTAGTCCTACAGTTCCGGGAGTTAAGACTTTTTAAGGAAACCTCTTCTTTTTATTAGTTTCTTATTTCTAGATTGGAATAATCGCAATTAGTTTTTAAGATATTTGCAAAAAAACTAAGCCCTACTTTTTTTACTTAATTGTTTATAACTTTTGCAATTTTTGTAAGCGGAACTTGACTTTTTTCGAAAATCATCTACGTGATATTCCGAATCGAACGACACCTCGTTCATATTTTTCCGAGATTCCTGAAAAAAGTTGGCCTGAATAGCACTCGTTGACTAGACTACTAGTCCCCCATCTGAAGTAATAATACGTTGGCATATTTTTGGCATTTTCAAGAACCGAGTTGGCAGATTTTGGCAGATTTTTTTGCCAGTCTCGGGCAGATTCGCCACTTTTGAGATGGTCACACTGTCTGACTCTGTTCGTACTTGTTCTGTTGTTCGATTGGCGACAGCCGACCAGCCGACAGGCGAAGCACAGATTAATGATTAGTATCTACGATACAGATAGGACACACAGGAACAAGAGCGTGTAGTCGTATAAAACTCCATCGCCCCTTGAAAGTTGACAACTTACCACAGAGTAATGACATAGTATTTAGGAGCTAACGTTTGACAGCTAGTGTTGTGCTAGTATATTTCTAAATATATCGATGAATAGTGATGTGCTATTTATTGTGTTATTATCGATATTAAAATATTAATTTTAATCCAAATTAATGAATAAAAACAAAATTAGCTGTTATATAATTTATTGTTTATAAAGCATGATACATAATGTAATTAAAACTAATAATTATATAAGAAATAATAGTGGACTTCTCAAATGACGTAAATTATGTTAGTATGACTATTTAATCATGTTTCAAACATCATGTATTCAAACATGTATGACTATACATAATATGACCGTCTAAGGTAAGTTTGTAGGTATGTACATGTTTTTGTTCCATAGGTATAATTATTACAAAATGAATTAACTCATATCAGTCTATCCGTCTGATTGATAGATCTTTAGTTCTGTACACAAATAAAGATGATAGATACATCATGCCAGTCTGTATTGAAGATTAGTTAATCTTTAATTATGGGGACCTAGTGTTAAGTTTTCAAATCACTTAACTGTTTGTAAATCTGTCTGTAAAAAAAGTTTGTAAATATGGATGGAAAAAGGATGTTAAATCACTCGTCCTTTTTTCGTCCGATACAAAATGACAGATTCACCCACAGACATTAACTTGAAAACTTACTTGCTTAAAAAATAGGGCCTCTAACAAATAAATATTTTAGTTCTCGTGATTCCCCCAAATAAAAATAATATCTTAAAATTATTATCATAAGAGTACCTATTACTTAACAAACAATTATTAAAATAATATCAATATTAGATAAATAAACAGTTTAATACATTATTTAAAATAAGATTTATAATGTCTGTTTATTGGTTTCAGACATACTTAAGAGTTACTGTCCATTCAAACATATCATCTATCGAAAATCTGAATTTATCAACAAAACAATAGTGAACAGGCACCCTACGTCAGTACACTTACATTGATAATCGGTGTGACACCTATACTAACAAGTTCCAATATCAAAAGTGGTGAAAATGGAGACAGAGTTGATTAATGTACAATAATTGTACACTTTCTACCACTAGGTCACTACTAAACAAGTACCAAGCAAGTAACATGACTTGGTTACAGCATCACACTAGTGAGTGCAGAGACAAGGTTGATCAAGGTACAGATTCAATTATTATTAATACTACACTGAAATTCAAGGTATAATAATAATAATAATGAGAATTATCGCAGGACGAGGTGTATAACGGTAGGTATCTACTCGCAGATAACGTTCGTTGACTTCCAGCGTCAGCTGAATTTATTTGAATTACACTATGACGTTAATGTTGAAAAAAATACAGGAAACACATCGGTTAGAAAACAAAATAAATTCCACTGTTTTTCTTCGAGTCATCTACTTCCCCATATTATCTCCTTTTTTCTGAAAAGAGACAATGGCAAATTTAATGTAATGAAGCGTGTGCGTTTAGAATTCTGATTACTTTAGTCAATATGAATAAAGAAATATTGATTATTTTGTGAATATAATATAGTGTAACCATTTTGACTATCTCCCTGGTGCAGTGGTGAGCATTGTGGTCTCATAAGTGGTAGGTCCCGGGCTTGATTCCCAGCAAAGGCAATTTGAAAATTTATTATTTCTAAATTTTCTCTATATCTGGTCTGGTGGGAGGTTTCGGGCTCACTCAATACCACACACCCTACCAATAAAGCTGTGCCGTCAAGTGATTTAGAGTTCTGATACAATGCTGCATAGAAATTAATGAATAAAATAAAATAAATTGATCAGACGTATGGGTTTAATAAAAAAACTGCCATAGCTTTTCCAGGTTAGGTTAGGTAAGGCACAACTTTAGTCAACACACAGTAAGCACATGGATTGACTGGTAAATGAATAAAAATATATTTACCTCATTCCCACTCTCAAATTAAGGCTTTATAAACACTCGCTGAACCCCTGCTACATCGGTCCTTGTAATCTGAATTGCATTTCAATGAAAAATCTTATGACCAAAATCTTTTAGAACATTTTAAGCTGGTTACTTTGTTTTATAGATTTTATACAAATAATCAATTTTCTTCTTTTCTGTTTCCTTTTACGATTACATCTTTAGATTTCTTGTAAAGTGTGTTCTTTCAATGTGAACTTAATTTTGAAGTTGAAGAAACAATCTTTGTTTTCTTAAGTAAACATTGGTGGTAGTGGGCATACTTTCAACAGTATTGTCAGGTTTGATGGCTTTGTAGATACTGAAGAGTTGAAAAAAAATTATATACTAAATATCTATGTACAAAATTCATATCAGATTTATATATTCTACAATATACAAAATTCAAAATATTATAAACATAAGCAGGGAGTAAATTATCATATTCTGTATAAGAAGTATGTAGTATTTTTGAGACAACTTTTAACCTCCAATGGATAAAACCAACTTGGCTACATTACAAAGGTGCATGATAAACATTTTTTTCAATTAATATATTCCATGTTATTAAGTTAAAATAATTATGCTAGACTAGGGCAATAAAGTGCTCATACGCATTAGCGGTCAACCGCGTGTGCGGCTAACCGCGCGGCTAGCCTAGGCTAGGAATTTCGTCGCGGTTTAGTGCGTACAAAATGAGCGGTTGCATTGCATATTAAAAATATAAAAGCGGCTAGCCGCGCACGCGGTTGACCGTGAATGCGTATGAGGGCTAATTGCCTCGTTGGTCTAGTGGTTCGTGTATGCGACTGCAGATCACGAGGTCCCAGGTTTGATTCCTGGGTCGGGCAAGTCGGGCAATAATTCTTAGGTATTAGGGTTTTCTGTCAAGAAATTCTCAGTGCTATCCCGGAGTTGGTAGTTGGCGGTGTATCACCCTCGTGCCTCAGAGAGCACGTTAAGCAGACGGTCCCGGTTATTATCACTATCATGTGACAAGTCGTTAAAACCCGCCACCCCGCATTGGAGCAACGTGGTGGGTCTAAGCTCTAAATCCCTCTCTCCTATGAGAGGGGAGGCCTGTGCCCAGCAGTAGGATGTTAAAAAGGCTGTAGCGGTGGGCAATAATGGAAAGTTTAAACTATAATTTGCTAAAATACAACTGGTAGGTACCTACCTTTGAACTGTTCAAATAATGTCGGTCGAACTGTGATATTTCTTCTCGAAGTTCTTCTCAGACATACAGGCAATGAAAATAACCTGGCTTTATGTCTGTTATTTGAGGGGAATCAAAATGATTTTCCAAATCTCACGAAAATTTTCATTCCTTGGTACTTAAACGTCCATGCTTGGTACATGCTTGGTATCCGGAAAAATCATTCATCTTGCCTCGAAGTAACTCGGCAAGTTGGAATCAAACAAGTTTTGTAAGGCATTTCGTTGAAAATTAGCGGAGAAAATTAAATAATTAAAGAATTGCGTCTTTTTAACAAAACAATAGAGTATAGACAAACAGAGTTGGACATAAACAAATAAACCACTGTCAAAGATTTAAAGCTATTCTACACGATCGGTTCCAACCACCAACAGAGGGTCTTTGGTTGGGTCAACCAAGTTGGATTTCAATCTTCGCGATAGTGTGGTTGAAACTTATATAAACGATAAAAAAGCTTGGTTTTAACTCGTTCCAGCAATGCGCGAGACGGCATTTCAATCATGTACATTAATAATAATAATTGTTATAATGTTATTTTTAAAAAAGAGCAACCGCCGAGTTTCTTGCAGGTTCTTCTCGGCTGGAACTGCATTCCGAACCTGTGGTAGATTCACTTGACGATTTAAAAGCACTTGTAAAGGTTTATTTGAATAAAAAACTTTTCTATTCTATTCTATTCTATTCTAAACAACTCGGCAATCAATACCACAATACTAGACTGCAAAGTAGTAAAGACGTTTTTGGCCGTAATTTCTCTTCTATTTGGCTGGGAAACTTATAAAATATTGGTCCTACAGTTCCGAGAGTTGATATTTTTTTTTTTGGGAAATTTCCTCTTCTTTGCGTTATTTTTTTTTTAATCGACAGAGGAAGTTTGCGAAATGGTCCCACAAAAATTTTTTGCTCCAACTCCTCAATCCTGACGATACTAGACTTTTGTCCAGCTATACTATAGATATTGGGTAAATATCCACTTTGAATAATTACCTAGGTACCAAGTATAGACTGTATCATTGAACTCCAGGTCTCAGCTCTTTAGTCCTGATGCTGGAGAGTACTGCCCACCTGAGATTAGGGAACAGTAGGGCTATTCTCTAAAATACCATCTCGATATCGAAGCTCACTCAAGTGAAGTGAAGCGAGTTATCTCGCTTCGAAAGCAAACTCACTTCACCTTGGTTTGATATTCTGTAAACATCTGCTACGCACTTGCGAAGTGAAGTGAGTTTGAGTGAGAAGACCTGTACTATCGAGTTCTACAAAATACAAATTAGCAAACTCATCTCGAATTCACTCGCTATAATTCGAAAATGGCTTTACAGAATAGCCCTGCAGTCCACTATGAATTCATATTGTAGGTGCTGCAGGATACTGTCCTCCTATGATTAGGTTTTGAGATACTATTTGCAAAAAATAAACCCCTTTTTTAGTCATTTGTTTATAACTTTGCAATTTTTGCAAGCAGAACTTAATTTTTTTCTACAATTGTCTACATGCCATTCCGAATCGAATGACACCTCGTTCGATTCAAGGTGGTTGAAAGGTCATTTGTTTGGTCAACCAAATATTGACATCAACCAACTTCTACATGATGGATTTTGACTCCAACTCAACCAAGGTGCCTTCTGTTGGCGGTTGGAACCGATCGTGTAAAATAGCTTTTAATATTTTTGTTTGTCGATGCTTGATCTATTTTCTGTATCTGTATTCTGTTGTCTATGACAATCTTCTTTTTGGGGCGAATCCGCCATCTTGAAATTTAACGGATACAACCAATAGTAGGAAAGTGTCAGGGGCCTGAGGCGAAGTGAGTGTGCGGTGCCGGTGTCGGAGTGTTTTGAAAAAGTATTATGGTTGCTTTCTTGTGGTGAAATAGTGCAATTACGGAAAAAGGAATAGTGTGATTTTCGTAATTTGCGAGTTTTTACATCGCAAAGAGAACCATGGATGTGGATTTCGATACAGCCGCCGGAAATGTTTATGGTGCTGCACGCAACGGGAATCTTACGCGATTAAAAGTAAGTTGAAATTAATCTCTTTGTTTTAATCTGACGAAAGAAAGGTGGATTATTATTTGACCTTTAATTATAACGGTACGATTAATTAAAATAAATTCCGAATCAAACCGTCAGCTTACCCGTTGGGAAATGGACAGATAACCATGCTCAGGCTCGATTTAAAACTATTTTTATTTTAAATCGAAGTTGTTTTTTAGATTTATAAAAGTAGGTCTATGGATTATCTTTCAATATTTCTTCACCTTGCCAATTGCGCAAATAGCTGTAATGTCGATATATTTAGGTACAAGGTAAGGTACTTACCTAAATATCGACCTACCTACTAATAAATTCGTCGTGAATAAAATGTATACCCGAAAGTAAACATATTGTGCGTTGCTTTCGCAAGACCTTTGTGCAAGTAGCATGCTTGATATATTTTATAAGTACATAATGTTGAAAATTAAAAATTAATAAAGTAAATACCCAGTCGGGTGAAAAAATTCACTAATAATGTTGAATAGAAGCAGGCGTTATTTTGCGGAATTCCACGACATACGATGAAAAACAGAATTATTTTGCTAAAATCCCCCAAAACAGACAAAGTAGGGTACAACACCACACCACACAAATCCACATAAAACAAACTCAACGATCTTTCACTCTGACACTGAGCATCTATATGAGAATAGGTATGTCGACTTATCAATGCATGATTGCAATAATACTTACCTGCCTAAAATAATTAAAGTTTTTCTTACATTTTTTAACTACAATGAGCAAATCATTCATGTGATAATATTTCAATGCGCTTAGAAAAATTTAAAGCGAATCATTTCTTCGTCTATGATTTTTTTTTTCGAATAGCTGTTGCCACTGTTGTTTGTGTGGATTTTGGGGGCTTAACTGAATAAATGTTAAGATTAAGTTTTCGTATTATTATTATTATTAAGTATTTTGTAAAAAGACTAGCAGCTTTTGCTGATACATCTATATCAGATGTGCTTAGAGTTCTTTCGTGTGTGGAAGGAATTTGGAGGCTTTGAACATTTTGTTAACTTTGGGACCTTAGACAATGACAATTATGATGCAGAAGACGATGTGAAATGAAGGGAAGTGATGCAGAAGATGATGAAATGTTTATTCTATGTTTTTGTTTACATTAATACCTTTTACACATCTCATTAAAGCGAATAACTATTAACAGGGACAGTGATATTCGTAAATTGAGCGGGACAAGGTATAAGTAATACTACTACAATAGGTGTGCTTTTACCTGTATACAGTTATTGTTCTTTGCCTCCACCTGTTTTATATGCTTATGTTGACAACTTGGAGGATTTGATATTTTTCTAAGATTTCACATGGGATAACATCTGCCTACTGAAAATTGTTATGAGTACTGGTATCGCTAGTTACAAATTACGAACAACGCGAAGGTAAAGATCTGTATGTATTTTAGAAGGAATGTGCAGCACCTAAACATGATGAAAGAGTGAAAACTAAAAAGTGTAAAAACCTCATGACATTGTAATATTTTTGGACAAATAACTTATTATTTAAGCATAACCGTGGACTATGCAGCCTGGCTACAAAGTAAGCAATTCTAGACACTGAAACTAAGCTCATTTTTTGTTTTTGTAAGTCTGCAGCTGTTAGAATCGATAGATTTTGGGGTTCCAAAGAGCTTGAATGGTGACTTCACATTGCCAAATGCAGCTTTAAGGATCCCCCGCTAAATGGACGTCTGTCGGTTGACACAATGATGATGTCTGTGCAAATCAATTTTCCCTTCCCTTTCCATGACTGTAAAGTGTGTGTGTATAGGTAGCCCACTATCCCGCATTGGAGCAGTGTGGCGGGTCTAAGCCCTAAATCCCTCTCTCCTATGAGAGCAGAGGCCTGCGCCCAGCTGTGGGAGGTTAAAAGGCTGTCGTGGTGGAGTGTAGGTAGTTAACACAACACTAAAGTTTGCAAAAAAATTAACACTCCCATTCATCAACTTTTTATTTCCTGTGATAGGGACCTATCATCATCATCATGATCAACCCATTACCGGCTCACTACAGAACACGGGTCTCCTCTCAGAGTGAGAAGGGTTTTGGCCATAGTCTACCACGCTGGCCAAGCGGATTGGCAGACTTCACACACCTTTCAGAACGTTATGGAGAACTCTCAGGCATGCAGGTTTCCTCACGATGTTTTCCTTCACTTTTAAAGCAAGTGATATTTAAATACTTAAAACGCACATAACTCCGAAAAGTTAGAGGTGCGTGCCCGGGATCGAACCCACGACCTGCGATTAGAAGTCGGTCGTCCTAACCGCTAGGCTATCACAGCTTTTTTTTTTAGTAAATATAGCTATATTTAATAGGAATATGATACAAAAATATCTCGCCTAAGGGGGAAAGTGGGATGAAGTGCGTCGACCCCATTTGTTGTTTGTTTGCTGTTCAGTTAAGTACTGTGCCTCGGTGCGTCGCGCGTGGGCGGATTGGTAGAGAAATCGGTCCTGAATACATCAACTTATATTATGAATCAACAAGAAAGTTCATTTTCATAACGTATTCAAGTAACTCGTCAATAGATTGTATTGTTGATGAATGGGTGAATGGATTACATTTTGATATAATTTTAGGTAAGAGGAGGTTCTCAGTAGCGCGCCCCATACAAACGAAATTTGATTCTTCTGCCGCTCATGGCCACGCAAGGGCGTGTCCCCAGTAAGCGAAAATTGAGCCTCTATACTGTTTGCCTCCAGTTCGCCTCCCTGTAATTTTTAAGTGGAGTGTCCAAACTCCAAACAGCGCATAATGTTCGCAGTTTGTGGCGTTTCGCTTGCCAACTTATTTAGTGAATTCAGTGAGCGGCTAGTTCGTCTCCAAATGCCTCCAAAACTATGACAGATTCAGAGCAATAAGTTGCGACCGATACGCCGCTCAGAGTCAGCCAGCTGACAGTCAGACAGCTGACAGTCAGCCGCTCACTGTTCGCCTAAATGAGACACGGCCTAAATGTTGATTGGAATAGCATGCTCTCCTGCACGACTTAGGCACTTTAATGATCTTTATTAGTATCTATAATCTTCTATCTTCTTCTTCTATCTTTCTTCTATCTTCTATACTTCTATCTTCTATCTATATATCTATATATAAAACAAAGTCGTGTTAGTTCGAACACTTATTTAACTCGAGAACGGCTGGAGCGATTTTCATGGTTATTGATTTGTTGTATTTGTCTCCGTCCCGAATAGCAGAATAACTATTAAAAACATTGGAAAATTGACGAAAAAATAAAATAAAAGTAAAAACATTTTCCCATACAAAATGTTCATGGGTTTCGTAACTGTCAAACATCCCGTCGCGTGGATACGGTAAACTCTGTCACCTGTACCTATAATTCTTCTGTAGGTACGTGTGTTTGTCATCTAGCTCCTCCTAAACGGCTGGATCGATTTGGATGAAATGTTGTGTGATCCAGGTGTGAAATCCAGGAACCCATTGAAATATACATATTTCAATGGGTTCCTGGATGGTTTGAAAAGACAATTACCGGGTAGGTACAGGTAAGCTACCGGGTCTCAGTAGGCGGCGTCGATGTCGGTATGTCACCGGGCAGGACGAAGTCTGCTGGGTCCACTAGTAGTGAAATAAAATATCGCCAAGTACCTAATCTATGTAATGTCGGTGTTTGTTAGTTTTAGAAAAAGTTTCGCAAGTTGCGATTGCTTCAGCGAATATTCGTCACAGCTCTGCTTTCAATCGCGGAAGTGTAGCCGCGCCGCTGCACCGGTTCGGAATTAGACCACGCGTTTACTCATCGCTTTCCTCTCTGTTATATTTCGTTTTGCTCTTTAGTATTCGACCAGGTTAAACATCTTTGTTTGACGGTGAGTCAGTATGCGTTTTAGTGCAAGAGACGACCGCCGAAAAACCTGTACGACGTGGCATTATTTTATGTTAAGAGTAGGCTATTATATTGTGCTTATTTTATTATTATTATATTGTGCTGTAGTAATAGTACCTCAATGAAATTTTTCAGTAATGCACGACTTACCTTGTGGTACCCGCTCAAAATAATACACGAATCACGTTATGACTTATGAGCAGCTGACAGACGCCCGCGTAGATGTAGGTTTTTTGATGAACTATTGAATTTCCCGCCTTCCCGGGCCAAAAAATATCCTATTGCCGTCTCCAAAATGTAAACCAACCAACAAACAGAATATGGAAACTTCTGTATTTATTATAATTAGTAGGCATGGTTTTTTTTTTTGTGAATTCATTAGTTTTATTTTCAATCGTCTCTTGCACTATTCGTGCTAAGAAGATGCGAACAAGGAAGGATGGTTTTTGCCCGATATATTATTTCCTACTGCGCTCTTTGTTTGGTGACAATACTGACAATAGTAATTCACGTTCCGTCCTCAATCCTTGGACTCGTGCCAGCACTAAGCTCAGACGCACAATGGAAAATCACTAGAGATACATTTTAAAATTTGTTTATCGGGTCAAAACTTCCGCGTTTCCACGACTTTTTCCTATGAATTGTATATTTTCGTATTTATACGTACCGAAAGTACCTTTTTTCGATATTAATTATCACCGGGTATCATTTGTAAACATCATCATTACAGAAGCAGGATAAGGTTTAATATTAAAACTAAATCAAACTATTATTAAAATATCTTTATTTATCACCCGCACAAACTTAATTAATATCGAATCACAGATTAGTTTAACTGAGATCTCTTTCAAAATCTATTTTATACTAATTAATTTAATTACCCTCAGCCAAGTCCAAAATGGCAGCACTTCATTCGATTAGGGTGTGATTGCCATCGCAACCCTCAATCAAATATCACGACCTAGACGCTGAAGCATCTAATAGTCGGTTGAGTCTCTGGAGGAGACTGAATTCATGGCTTCGAAGTGCCCGTATTTATACCAATGGTTCAAGATGGCGGTTCGGCGCCACTGAAAAGAATCAAATGTCAGTTCATTCTAACCTATTTCAATTATGAAATTAATAATACGTAAACCATTTCTAAAAATCAGCCAAGTGCGAGTCGGGCCTCGCTCTTTCAGGGTTCCGTACATAATTATGAACAATATAATATTTTGGGTCTGAGAAATATTTAATTTCCGAGTTAGACATCGCAAGAAACCGTGAAAGAAAAACGCAAAATAAGTTCGTTTGTTTTGGTCACAGCATATAAACTATTTTATGAATCGTTGTTTTCAGTATTTGTTGTACAAATAGAGCATATAGTACATAATATACCGAAATATCATATTCCTAACTAGTTTAGTTTTTTAGATAGCCCCCGTCACAAAAATGGTCTAAAATTGTCAATTTTGATGACCCCCCATTTCCTTATTTTTTAAGCAAAAAATTAAAAAAATATATATTTGTACTCTACTTAATGAGCTCTAAACAATGATACCCCACAAGCTAGGGTAAAGAAAAAAATTTTTTTTCCGGCTCCTTTTTCATGTATGGGAGCCCCCCTGAAAAATAATTTAATTCAATTTCTAATTCAATATTTGATTTTGGGTTAACGTTTTACACTAAATACCAAAATTTCAGGTTTGTAACTCATTTCGTCTGCGAGCTAGAGACCTGTGACCGGCGGACAGACGGACAGACAGACAGACAGACAGACAGCCGAGTGACATTAATAGGGCTCCGTTTTTTACCCTTCGGGTACGGAACCCTAAAAATTCGAATTGATTTTCAACAATAATCTGACACTTTAAAGACGGATATATGCATTATGCATATTCGGATGGGACAAAGCGCGTCCGAAGATTTAAACGTATCACTGCACCGCACGCCACCGAAAATGTTATCATCCTCACTACCTGGATGATTGGCGGACCACAACCAAGCGGTGTGCGAGGTCTTTCCTTCCGCGCACTCTAAAACTGGAACCAACTCCCTTCGGTGGTGTTTCCACATAACTACAACATGTGGTTATTCAAGGGGAGGATCAACAAATTCCTCAAAAGCCGGCAACGCATAAATGGTTCCTCTGGTACTGCAAATGTTCATGGGCGGCGGTAATCATTTAAGGCCGCTCTCTTCACGCGCTTTTCCATACAAACGTATTACGCCTATTATTCTAATATTTGTCGCAATAGGTCTAAAGTTAAGCCAGATATCAATTTATATCTCCATTATCTATGCCATAAAATAAAAATATTAGTAAAATTATATTTATTTTGAAAGTTATGACGCTTGAAAAATCACTATTTTTGGGCAAATTTTGGGGCAACTTCGTGCGTAAATAAACTATATAAGAAACTAGAAAATTGAAAAACGACCGAAGTCTTATCATAGGTTACTTCATAATAATTACAAATGTCTTCAGTTCATGTAAAAAATTGCCAAATATTTGCTAAAATAGGCGAAATTCCAAACCTTGATTTGCATCTTTTTACTTTGCCGTTTTTCACTAAAAATCATGATATCTCAAGCAAAATTTATTTATTTAATTAATTTATTATTTATTTATGTATATATTTTTAGTACTCTTCTATACTGAAGACGTCTCGCTCTCTAAATGCAGAAATCACTGTTTTAGACTCCACTCACCAACGATTTGTCGCTCTCATGGAGAGGGCTCTTAACGTGACCCGCCTGCTCGTTTGTCCGCAATTTTTATAAAAAAAAAAGGTAGGTACGCTTTTTTGGAAATTGGTCAAAAAAGGCCAAGCTGAACCTGATTATGAAGCATGTAAAAATCTTTATTTTTGATAGGTTGTGTAATTATTGGCAGTGTTCTAAATTTTTTGTCCAGTTAAATTTTATGATTCACACGTTTTTATGCGGACGTCGTATTCATCACTTGTTAGTTTGAATTATTTTATCGAACTTATTATTTTTTAGCGATAAACTTTTTTAATAGATTTGTTATCAAAATATTTTTTCCCACGTTTTTCGTGTTTGCGATTTCGGTTTGCGGTCAACCATAATTAAGGTTAATTGGCTAACAAACTTTTGGTCTGTTTTAGGACACTTGATTGTGAATTCGTACAGCAAAATAGGTAATCTATCTACCTATCTACTGACAAAAATATTTTCTTTTTGACTCCTGGCGCAAACAGTTGGATGATAAAGTACCTATAACGTGTGTGTCTGTGTGAGTGTGTCTATCTGTGGCATCGTATCTTTAGAACCTAATAAGATTTCCTTTTTTTTTTTTTTTGTTCGAAAGGCGGCGACTTGAACGAGTGTGTTTTAGCTATGATTTAAAACTCTTTTCTAGTTGATGAAGGAATGAAAGCAATTTCCACAGATCTGATCGATTCGAAATTTGGTATCCCGTTATTTCAATGGTATTGCAAGATCATGGTAACCTTGATCTAATGCTGAGGCATCACCTGAAATCTGCAGGGTACCCAACTCCTCAGAAAATTGCAGAGGTATCATGTTTGGGCTCATTAATTATTCTGGCTGTGATAGCCTAGTGGTTAGGACGATCGACTTCTAATCGGAGGTCGTGGGTTCGATCCCGGGCACGCACCTCTAACTTTTCGGAGTTATGTGCGTTTTAAGTACCTATTTAAATATCACTTGCTTTAACGGTGAAGGAAAACATCGTGAGGAAACCTGCATGCCTGAGAGTTCTCCATAACGTTCTCAAAGGTGTGTGAAGTCTGCCAATCCGCTTGGCCAGCGTGGTAGACTATGGCCAAAACCCTTCTCACTCTGAGAGGAGACCCGTGCTCTGTAGTGAGCCGGTAATGGGTTGATCATGATGATGATGATGATGATGAATTATTCTGGTGACTAGTTGGCTTATTAATAGCCACCAGGGGCTGAAGATTGTTTGGTAGATGATGCCGAGTAGAAACCGATCAGGAGTATTGGTTGAATAAAAAACCATCTTATCCCTTTCCGGTTAGCCCGCTTCCGTCTTATTGTTAGACTGCATCGTCACTTACCACCAAGTGATGTCGCAGGCAAGCCCTAAGGGGCTGTCCATTAAACATGTGAGGTTCGAAAGGGGGGGGGAGGGGTTCGGCAAAAATCACGAAATATCACAAGGGGGGAGGTGGGTGGGTGGTAAGATATCACATGTACTTATTTTTTCGTCAAACGCGTGATTTCTAAACCGAATTAATTTTATAGAATTAAGGATTAGATTACACTTTAAAATAATATTATAAAAATTTTAAGCTTCTTTGTAGGTACTAAAAATACACGTGATTTTTGGTGGTTTCTAGAATTAAGGGTTAGTTAGATTATATTTTATGCCGGCACTTAAGAATAATATTATAAAAATTTTAAGATTCTTTGTAGGTACTAAAAATACACGTGATTTTTGGTGTGGGGTGGAGGGTAGTCTTAAACCTCACCACGTATCACCATGGGGGAGGGAGGGGTTAAAAATTATAAAAAAAAACATCACGTGATTAATGGACAGCCCCTAAGTAGTAGAGGAACATAAAAAAGCGGCTCTTATGTATTTTAAGGTTTAAATTTTAACATTAACTTTTATAAATTGCTTGCTTTGTTATCGTAATAACTTACGACACTTGACGTGAAACATACTTAACAACATACCTACGGTCTAGAATCTAGTCAGAATATATTACATCTGGAATGCTTTTTTGTGCAACTTTGAAATAAAATGCCAAAAAAATAAACGAACTACCGTAGGTTATGTAACCGTTTCAAATGTTATTTCGTTCATTGCTCTATAGAATATAATGGCAATGCAATCCGCATTAGGAAACGTTAATGCAATCGAATCAATGCGATAACCGTTGTCACGGTCACGCTTGCCATACTTACGAATAGTTATTGCCTAAAGTCCAATTTATATAACGGACAAGTATTTAAATTAAAAATTTAAAAAACCCCCGACATTCGCCATTTTGTGGCGGCGGCCATCTTGGATTTACATAGTGCTATTCTACTAGTCAAGCCCTTTCATTTGATACCCATATTGAGGGAGTTGTGATAAAATATGTAATCCGCCATTTTGTAGCGGCGGCCATCTTGGATCGATTTTCATCAAACATAGCTAACAACATTCTCGACTAATTCACCTTTCAAACAAAAAAACCGCATTCAAATCGGTTCAGCCGTTGCGCTACAGGGGAACAGACAGAGGCACACACACACACACACACACATACACACACACACACACACGCACACACACACACGCACGCACGCACACACACACACACACACACACACACACACACACACACACACACGCACACACACACACACACACACACGCACGCACACACCGTCGTTTTTGCGTCGGGGGTTAAAACTTAAAAATAATAGTCATAAGCATAACTATACCACACTATACTTAGTAGGTACTTTGTCGTAATGAACGTTAAAATTAGAAATAGTCAAACTAACGATTGCAACTGCCTCTTTGGTCTACCGATCAGCATGTGTGACTACGGATTACAAGGTCCTAGGTTGGATTTCCGGGTCGGGCCAAAAAATTTTTAGGGTTTTCTTTCAAGATATTCTCAGTGCTGGCACTGAGATGGCAGTTGACGGTTTTTCACCCTCGTGCGTCGGAGAGCACATTAATCGGCCGGTTCCCGTCATTATTTATTAGGTAGGTATGTGATAATAATAATCGTTAAAGCCTCTTAAGTTAACTACTAAGTTATTAAGGACAGAATGCCTGTAATTTTTCTTTTTTTATTCTGCGGCGCTTATTTATATATCCCGAATAAATGATTAATTATATTTATTTATTTTATTTTTAGAGCAGCTTGCACTGAATTCCCTTATCTTAGCTTTAAATTGTGTATTGTCAACGGTATTATCTTATCTTTTGCAAAGTTTCAAATTGATACGACAGTAAGAAGTTGGTTAAATTCTACTTTCAAGATTTTTTCACATAAGTTAATAGTGAATTTAATAAAAGCCTGTTGACAACCGCAAACAAAATTGTAAAATTATATATTTTGTTTTGAAATTCATGAGTTGAAACATTTCTATTTCAGAGCAAATAAGGAACCAGTGCGTAAATAAACAATTTACAAAACAATCAAAACGAGAAGGCATAATATGGTCTACATTACTCAATCTTAGTAATATTTTCAAAATATGTGTTAAATTTATTTTTAATTAGTTATTAACGTAACGTTAAACATTGATTTACGTAACTACACTACCGTTGGTTTTAATTATTGAAGTGAAAACTTCTTTATGCGCGTTGAACACTTTTTGGATGAATAGAATAGAACTCACGTCATCGTCACCGAACGCTTTCCATGAGCTATAATATGTACTTATACCTATACCTACTAGCATAGAATAGAATAGAATAGAAATGTTTTTTATTCAAATAAACTTTTACAAGTACTTTTGAATCGTCAATTGAATCTACCACTGGTTCGGAATGCCGTTCCAACCGAGAAGAACCAGTAAGAAACTCGGCGGTTGCTCTTTTTTTAAAAATAACAATACAACAATTTATGTACATGATTGAAATGCTGTCTCGTGCATTGCTGGAACAAATTAAATCCATGCTTTTTTATCATTTATATAATCTTTAATTGTATAACATGCTTTTTTTTAATAATATGCTTACTTATTCTACACATGTGAAGATGGGCAGACAAAAGTAGCCCCATTTCCGACGGTGGCACCCGTTCACGAGCATGACGCATGATCCAGCCATTGCTTCGCTCAACCATATTCGAGGGAACGTACTGTGTACATATACCTATGTATGTGTACTTTTTGGGTGAACAAAAAGCGTGAAATTCACGTCATCGTCACCACACGCTTCCAGTTTTCACTTGCATCGGCAGTCCTAATAGACTACCTCGCATTTTTTTTCAAAGTATGCACGGAACTTTCCACACGCGACCTCTCGCGCTTGACCGTTTTTTATACATTTCAATTAGCTGCCGGTGTCAACACTCTGTGTATAGCCACATTGTTCTGGCTCTGTGAAACATGCAGCAGTTCCCAATGTTCATTGCCATGAAATAACAAAAGCCGGGGTCGTAATATCGCGAGCGCTCTTGTCCGTTACAAAACTGTATCCGACTTGGTACCGTTTAGTTGCTGTTAGTGTTAACAGACGGCCCGACGCCGTTGGTGCCGACTGTGGTTTACTTGACTTGATATCATAAGCCGTAGATGTATTCAGTTATTTTTTTATTATAACAGTAATCACATTTAGTTACTGTTTAGTAACTAAATGTGATTAGCCTTTTGTAACTAAATGTGCTAATGATAACTGCCGCATCAGGTTTCTTTAATAAAACTAGATGCAGGCATTAGCAAAAAAAGTTAGTTAGTCTTTCTATAACCATAGCGGGGACATGGCTCTTCTTGGCTCATATTTGGACATAGTTATTCCTATCCTTGTATTTTTACATATATCTGATTCCCATTGATCATTGGATCTTATTTTTTACCCGACTGGGTATATGTGTTTCACCTGTGTGTATGTATGTCCATTCCTATGTCCGCTTGTAACTAATCAACGGCTCAACGGATTTTGATAAATAATACGTCATTAGATTTGTCTCAATGACGCGAGTGTTATAGGGTACCTAAATTAAAAAAAAAATCAAAATGGCGGACTTTATGCGCCTTAATGTGCGAGCTGAAAAAAATTTTTTTCTTCAAGACCCTCGAGTGGGGTATCAAAATAAAGGGATTCAAAAGGCAAATACGAAAATGTATAAATTTATATATTTGGAAACAATTTGGAGTGATAAATCGTAGAAAAAGACCGTTTCCTATGTCAGTTCGTAACTACTTAACGGCTCAACCTATTTTGATAAATTATACGTCATTAGATTTGTTTTGACGGCGCAAATGTTACTGGGTACATAAAATTCATAAAAAATCAAAATGGCGAATGTTATGCTCTTTCATGTGCGGGCTGAAAAAAATTTTTTTGTTCAAGAACCTCGAGTGGGGTATCAAAATAAAGGGCTTTAAAAGGCGAGTACGAAAATGTATACAATCTATATGTTTTAAATCAATTTGGAGTGACATCATGAAAAACAAAATAAATAACAACTACACTGTAAGTGGTACGGTGGTAGTTTATTAATTTTTTAGTTCGTTTTTTAGCATGGCAGTCGGGTTTTTTAATTTTTAAATTATAGCTTGTACTTTTTAAATCCAATCTACGTTTCACGTTGTAAAAGTATGTTAGTGCTTTTCTAACGCGGCGCCTTTTTTACTGATCCGTGTTTTGTTTTTCGTTGAATTGTTGGCGTCAACCAAACAGCCGTGGACATCCGGTTAAGATGGTGGTGATGACCCTAAATGCGCCTCTTACTACTATAACAGATTATGATGCGCCTCTCGCGTAATCTGTATACGATCCCTTTTTAACGTAAATTTAAAAGCGGACTTCTGGTCTACGTTATTAAATGTATAGCATTAGATCAAAATTGTTTTAAATTCATACTGTAAAAGTTAAAACAAACTAAATTCAATGTATCCAATGCAAAATGTGTCTGTCTCTCTGTTACCTTTTCGCGATTTTCTCTAACCTTTGAACCACATTGAGACAAGAGACATGGGAAAATTGGAACATATTATCTACAAACAAATTCCACGCAAACGAAGCCACAGTCATCGGTTAGTTTAAAATAATATTATTTCAAGGCACTCACAATGAAAGTGGGTTAAAACCAACAGATTGCAAACACTGAACTGATGTCTGAATGCTGACTAAAAATATAACTCGTGAAAAAGTCAGTGAACTGTATATAATTGGTGGGTCGCAAAACCCGGCCACTTTATCAATAGTGCTGTAATAGCGTGCACTACATTATACCTACATGTTGACGACCTCTCTGGCGCAGTGGTGAGCGCTTGCCGCTGTGCTTGCGGAGAGTTAGTTCGATTCCCGGCCGGGTCAATTTGAGAATTTATAATTTCTAAGGTCCATCCGTCATTTTCCATCTAGTGGGAGTCTTATGGATGGATGGACGGACGGACGATCTCAAGCGAGTCGCTGGCAGCCGCTGGAAACAGGCGGCACAAGATCGTGTTCTGTGGCGCTCCTTGCAAGAGACCTATGTCCAGCAGTGGACAGCGTCTCGTCGGTCTGGTCAGGCTTCGAAGGTGACTATTCTCCATTCAGCGTTTCTTAACCGATCAGGGATAACTCCGCAACTATGATAGACTGTTTATTAGTTACTGGCTGATGCCCGCGACTTCGTCCGCGTGGATTTAGGTTTTTAAAAATCAGGAACTCTTCTTTTCTGGGATAAAAAGTAGCCTATGTCCGTCCCCGGGATGTAAGCTAACACTGTACCCATCCATATCGTTTAAACTGTTGAGCCGTGAAAAGCTAGCAGACAGACAAACGCTTTCGCATTTATAATAGATATTAGTATGGATTTTGATAGTCCGCTTGCATTGACCGCACTATCTGTTGCAACTTGAACCAGTTGCAAACGACGATTTGATTTCACATCATGAAATAACATGTATAAATTAAAAATTTAAAAAACCCCCGACATTCGCCATTTTGTGGCGGCGGCCATCTTGGATTTGCATAGTGTTATTCTACTAGCCAACCCCTTTCATTTGATACCCATATTGAGGGCGTTGTGATAAAATATCGATACCAGAAATTTCAATTGTCGTAAAGGACAGTTCTGTCCATGTCCTTTACGACAGTTCAAATTTTTGGTATCGATATGTAATCCGCCATTTTGCAGCGGCGGCCATCTTGGACCGATTTTCATCAAACAGCTAACAACACTGTCGACTAATTCACCTTTGAAACAAAAATACCGCATTCAAATCGGTTCACCCGTTTGAGCGCTACAGGGGAACAGACAGACACATACACACACACACACACACACACAAACACACGCACACACACACACAGACACGTCAAACTTATAACACGCCGTCGTTTTTGCGTCGGGGGTTAAAAATATGTATTGATGAAAATAGTTTTTTTGTGCTATCGGAATTTCAGACACGTGCGCCTGGTTATTTATTACACAGACAAAAAAACAAGTAGGTAAATATTTATCTAAATTCTAAATCATCGTGACTATGCTATTTTGAAACGCGTCGTCCAACCACGCAGCGCGGCATGGTGCGAATATAGCGTTCAAATAACAGACGCGCTGCATTTGGATTACCTACACGCCTGCAAAATTGCAGTTTGGATGCAGTTCTATTGCAGTTGATATATAACTGCATCGCAACTCTGACCGACTATACATACTAACAAGTATAAATTAAAAATTTAAAAACCGCCGACATTCGTCATTTTGTGGCGGCGGCCATCTTGGATTTGTAATAATGCTATTCTACTAGTCAAGCCCTTTCATTTGATACCCATTATGGGAGTTGTGAAAAACTATGTAATCCGCCATTTTGTAGCGGCGGCCATCTTGGATCGATTTCCATTAAACATAGCTAACAACACTCTCGATTAATTCACCTTTCAAACAAAAGAACCGCATTCAAATCGGTCCACCCGTTTGAGCGCTGCAGGGGAACAGACAGACACACACACACAGACACGTCAAACTTATAACACCCCGTCGTTTTTGCGTCGGGGGTGAAAAATAAGTGAAACTAATAGTGTATAGTTAATGCAGAATTTCACCATTTCGGCGATGATTTCAACCAAGAATGTTAATGGTTGTAAATTTATTTTTTTAACCCCCGACGCAAAAACGACGGGGTGTTATAAGTTTGACGTGTCTGTGTGTGTGTGTGTGTGTGTGTGTGTGTGTGTGTCTGTCTGTTCCCCTGTGGCGCTCAAACGGGTGGACCGATTTGAATGCGGTTTTTTTTGTTTGAAAGGTGAATTAGTCGAGAGTGTTCTTAGCTATGTTTGATGAAAATCGGTCCAAGATGGCCGCCGCTACAAAATGGCGGATGATATATTTTTTCACAACTCCCTTGATATGGGTATCAAATGAAAGGGCTTGACTAGTAGAATAGCACTATTGCAAATTCAAGATGGCCGCCGCCACTAAATGGCGAATGTCGGGGGTTTTTTAAATTTTCAATTTACACTTGTTAATTTATTTCTTCACGTACGGTCTATAGCTTTGTCCTTGTCAGTATGTAGTAGGTTCACTTGTATGAAGTGTCGAGGGTGTGTGCTTGTGGTATCTACTTGACTACCGAAATATTACTCTGACTATGTACCTACCTATCTACTAGATACGCAAGTTTTTTTTACAACTCGCGTGACTTTAACCGCATTTTTTCTGTGAAAATATGAATATATGTATTACTTACTTAAGTATGTATTAATTGTGTTTTTTCCCGCACTTTTCGTGCAAGGTCATTTACGATTGAGGTGATCTTGACATAATCTTGAATCATATTGGTACCTACATTGGAATTGTGTTTAAATGTCTAATTTTGTTTAAAGTGATTGTAATTTTTATTTTTTATGTACTTAATTGTTACGGTTTTTAATTTTTTATAGAGGAATTAGAAGTTTCGATTTCCCACTCCCTGTTTTGCGTGTGTGTCTTATTACACTGAGCAAAACTGAAAAATAGAAAATGGCGGCCCATAAAAAATTCATATTCTGATTATTTTATCTTCATCATCATCATCATCATCAATCCATTACCGGCTCACTACAGAGCACGGGTCTCCTCTCAGAGTGAGAAGGGTTTTAGCCATAGTCTACCACGCTGGCCAAGCGGATTGGCAGACTTCACACACCTTTGAGAACGTTATGGAGAACTCTCAGGCATGCAGGTTTCCTCACGATGTTTTCCTTCACCGTTAAAGCAAGTGATATTTAAATACTTAAAATCTTAGATAGGAAATATACTATGCAGTTACTGCGAGTAAATTTTGTCTACGTGAAGTCGATGTTGCCACATAAAATCTAAGCGATGATGTTGTCACATGCATTGCGATGACTCGAAAATTCCGGTCATCGCAGTGTCTCCCCGTCCAGCAGAATATTAGGCTTTTACAAATATGACTCTTTTTCCCCCTTTCTGCCCAAATAGGCGTACCTACCTAAAGTTTGCGCTAATCCTACTAATATTATAAATGTGAAAGTGTTGATGTTTGGATGTTTGTTACTCAATCACGCCGCAACTAATGCACCGATTTGGGTGAAATTTTGAATGGAGATAGATTATGCCCTGACTTAAAACATAGGCTACTTTTTATCCTGGAGAAATGCACAGTTCCCACGGGAAACAGTTCGAAATCTATAGCTACAGCTATAGGTAGATTACTATAGCGAACTTCCTTGATAGTAGGTATAAAGGTTGGAAAGGGAGCGGGAACGGGAACCGGAAATCCACTATTCCCTCGGGATTTGTTTAAAACCGAAATTCACGCGGGCGAAGCCGCGGGCATTCTCTAGTAGCTATAATATATATTTGAACATACAGGTACAAATCATTCGGATTTCAATCTATCCCTGACTGATAAGCTATAATTCTATACTGCGGAAATATCGTACCTATCTGATATATTGTTTATTTGTATACCTAGTTATCTGCAGTGACGTGTTATCGTTCACGCGTAGTTATCGATAAATCAACGATCATAGCGCGCGCTATTGAACATATTTCATGAATAAGGAAACATAAAAAGCGACTGGGTTATGTTAACTATAACAATGTTGCAAAGGACAGTTTATATGATTTTATGATTAATAAAATATATTTTCACAGTTAGATTGTCATAACTTGTACAGTTTATAACTTCAATATACTGTACATTCTTTCATTTACTTTTTATGCACACAAATTGACGAGGCGTCGAACGTCATAAGTACCTACTTATTACATGCTAAACTGATTTCTGTAAATTTTTTATCAACAGATAGAATTTTTCCACGGAAATATTATTATCTCTACCTAGTGTCCAATAAAAATAATCAACATCTTTATAAAAATAGTAAAAGAATTATAAACTCAAATAAATAATTTAACAATATGTGACCTTTATAAGATACCTAAATTGACGCGACCGAAAAAGATAAAATTAGACTAAAAGAAGAACAAAGGACTGACAGAAGTCAGTTCTCTGTTTTTAGTTGTGGAGGCCAAGATCAAGTTCGCCTCATCTCCTCGCCTTCGTTTCAGTTGTTGAGCGACTTGAAGTTAGTTTAAAAGAAAGTGCACATAGCGAAGGGTATTTTGTTAGGGAACCTTCAGCAGAAATGATTATCTGCAGAAAGATCAATCGTGAGCCCCGCCACTTTTTGAGCCATCGCTGAGCTGCTGTATCTAAACGTTTTGACACAAAATATAATAATTTAAAAAAAAGATAAACAATTACGAAATTAATTTATTCACACTTCAACCAACAACAATGTATCATGCACTTACCTAAATACCTTCTCATACAATAACAAAAAAATTTGCCACATGAAATTCGCACGATTTTAAAACACGTTTTGTCACGATAAACAAAACGCGCATTGCGGTTGCTTCAACGATATATACGTGAACAAACACTGCAATATTTATAAATACATAATACGGTTAATTTGCTTATAATGCTCAAAATTTCACACGTCCGTGATCCGGTTTGTGAGTGTGACATTATTGGAGCGAGGACGAGTATAAAACGCATCATGAATTTAAGCCCAAATTAGACGGTGCCCCGTTCATCGTTCATTTTTGCGATGAACGATGCACGATACGATATGGCATACCTAGTGCCTGTGAATGATGAACGGTCGGTGTTTAGACGGTTCATTTTCGATGATTCATCGATGAAGCCTCGAAAATAAAAGCAAAAATTCCGAAAAATTTACCGTCTAATTTGGGCTTAAGGCTTATTTTCATTGGTGAAGTAAAAGGCGTAAAATTATTTGTGTATAAGAAACGTATTTAATGCTTGTGAACAATTTCTAAAGCGCATGCCATGCCCTATATTTATAAGGATGAAGAATCATTTTTATTACGTAGATGTACGCGTTCGGAGTTCGAGACATTTATTCCCTTCATTTTTTTCCCTGCACTTTTGTTTGTTTAATATCATCAGCTTGTGTCACAGACGTATAAAGAGAAGCAGACCTAACATAATCTTCACAACTACATCTAAAAGAATAAATAATATCTTCGCTTGTTTCTCTCCAAACAAAAATATAATACTCTATCTCTTTTTTTTCTGTTGTTGCAACACTTACGCACTCATAGAAAAAATAGGTCTTGAGGCAAACCGCCATCTTGCTAAGCACAGCTTAGCATGATGGCGGTGCAATATGTCAAATGATGTCAAAAACAAGATCTTATCCTGCGAGTTGTTTATTATTTTATTTTTGCATTAAAATCAAGTCTTAAGATCCAAGAATACTAAAATAAAATGGTTAAGTGTAGTGCACCTCTGTGCAGCAATTCTTCATAAAGGAAAACACCTGAAATTAATTGTTATCGGTAAGTTTTCATGTGCCATAGTCTCGTAATTTGTTTACATGGTTACTGTGAGATTAATAATAATCGTTCGGCATTTTAGAAGCAGTCCCTATTTATTATATGTCCAAAACTCGTAAATAGTTATAGTAATTTTGGTTCTAGTAGATCCCTGTTGCAATATTTATCAATAATTTAATACTCTGATCTCGTTTGATGTTTCATATACTTGTGCAATTTTACAGGGCCGTATTCAGGCTCAAGGTTTGTTTAGTAGGTATATTTTGAAGGTTGATTAGATAAAAGTAGGTACGGACAAATTATAAAAATGAAATCATTTTTCAGGTTCCCAAAGGACGAAAACTAAGAAATGCCTGGTTGACCAACATGAATAAAAAAAATTGGCATCCCAAATCATCGAGTGTACTATGTTCTAAGCATTTTAAAGCACATTTAGTGGACAACAAAAAGGACAGGAGAGATTTGATTTACCCATCGAATGGTTTGATTAAAATAATTCAATCGTGTGAAGAAGTTTTGAAAATGATTAAAGGAAAATATATAAGTTATAATAGCATGATAATGTATATAGCTGATTTATCGAATAATTGTAGTGAGTTTAAGACCAATGATGAACATGATTTCAATCATTTGCAAATAATGATTAAGGTGATTGTTAAATTTTATTTTGATTTAAGAATGAAGCATAATGCAAAGCAAAGCAATCTATCGGAATGAAATTATTAAGAAAATACTTAGTTTTGTTTAAAAATAAATAATTGAAACTTTTGTTTGTTTTTATTTATTTTACTCATTTTACATAGGTAAGGTAGGTCGAATGAAATAGTTAGGTAGTTAAACTAGTAAAAAGTTAGTTTGATAAATAGTTTACAAACTAGCGTTTCACTAGTTTAACTACCTACCTATTTCATTCGAGTGAAGTGTCACGTCATAACATAGAGCACGAAGCGAATCATAAATCAGCAGGCCTATTCTGTATCTCAGTGGTAACGAAAACGTTAGAACCTATGAAAATGTGCCCATCAAATTATTATCAAACCATCATTTTACATTGTGTAAGATCTGATGATGATGAACTGCATCCCAGTTGGAAATTAAGGTTACAGAATGTAAAATAAGGGTTTAACAATTTGATGCCACTTTACCGTAGTTTTCAAATTAATTTCATCACAGATTAATGATTAGTATCTACAATAAATTTCATATCACAGATACTTAATAATTATAGGCCTGCAGGTCAGTCACTACGCTACGCTTTACTATCTATACTAATCTGGCAATAGTGTTATTTGGCTATACTTTCAAGGGCCTAGTGACTCGAATAATAATCTCAATGTTCGCGCGATTATAGATACAAAATCAACCGCGCGATGACCGCGTAATCGCTTTCTAATACGGCGACGACGCCTAAGTCTGATTCCGCGTTACGAGTTCAGTCCCTCACCCTCGCTTGCATGAGTTCGGCCCTGTTTATTGTCAATGTGTGTGTGAAATTTGTATGTAGGCGTAATTGGCACGCCAATTTTTTTGTTATGTTAGGTCTGCTTCTCTTTATACGTCTGTGGCTTGTGTAGTTCTATATTATGTGTAAAATCAAGCAAGTGCTTAAAATTACCAGTGACCATTTTCATCCCATTTCCTATTTGTATTCTAAAGTTAAATGTAGTGACTTCTCTGTTTTTAAAATTATACAGCGTTATAAAATCAAACATAACATATTATATTTAATTAACAATATGAAAGTTGGCAATTCTCATAAACAGTTCTAATTTATACCACTTTGAGACCGATTAATGAGGTCATACAAACCATAAAATATCAAAAAAAAAGTCCAATGTACCTTTCATAGCATAAAGTAGGTTCATAGCACACTTTTTTGTCATCAGTATGTTTTTTATTTGTAGTTTTTGTACTTCTATGTCTCTTCATATTATGTTTTATATATTCATAAATGTCTTTGAATTAATTAGTATCCGTCAAAACTAGTTTAACTTGATAAAGATATTTAGTTGTAACATTCATTTTAGTAATACATGTACATATTATTTCTTAAAGCATCTGCCTATCAGAGTTACTCACACTTCATTAAACTAAATTCAGCTATACGCATAACGTGACTACATACTTTGATATTTTTAGATTAGATTAACTTTTTACCAGTAGTGCTTATAGACGAAAATAACATGACCTACAACTCTGTGTTTGCCATAAAACATGTTGCGTTACGTTGTAAGAACATCGTGTTCGTTGTTATCAACCGATAGTTATCCACTGCTGCTGACATCTGAGTTCTGACTGACTGACATCGATCTCGTGCATGCTAGAGACGTTTTCTGGCGCGAGATCGCAATTTCAGCACACTGAGAATGAGATCTATAGAGCGTACTCGTGACTCTACTCAGACTCAAGACGGAGTTAAAACGGGACAAATATGCCTGTGACATAAATCTGTTTCGTTTTAACTTTGTCTTGAGTCTGAGTCAGAGTGCGCTCTATAGATTTCACCCTGAGACCTCGACGTCAATCGGTTCTTCGACCTATATGCCCTGCCCATTGCCAACTCCTAACAATTGTAAAGATTTGCTCTTATTGAGAAGGATATTTTTTATTTTATCCTGTATAACTTGTATCGACCTACTAATAGTTATGCGTGTCACGGGTTTTTATCTGGTTTTTGAAATTTAATAAAAACGTTGTCTTTTGAAAGTTGTCTTAAGCGTAAGATTTATAATAAACTACCACGATCAACAATTATTATTTGCTACAAAGACACAATGCTATATATCTGTATTTTTTAATTCAATCATTTCAATATTTCAATTATTCTTAAATTTAATAGATTGTGAAGGCGTTGTGACATACATTTCTATTTCACCCTATTTTTTGTCCATTAAAATAATATGCATATTGTATCCGTTAATAACGTCCAAATATCAAGAAACCGGCCGCGGACTTCTGCCATTTATTTTAATAGCCCTGTTTACTATATCTAGTTGTATGACTGCTACACAATCATCCGGTTTTAATATGTGTGATTCTTTATTTTTTTAACATACATTCGTGTGTATCGTCATCGTTTGGACCGTGAAAAATATTAGAGGTCCTAAAAGACAGGTTTCTTAAAGACGTTTAAACAGACTTTTAATTCTGAAAGGATCTGATTCTGACTTATACTACTACTTTCGAAGTGGTCTGTACAGGCACAACACAACAATGAAATCAGCTCATCAAGAAACGATTACATGTAAATACTCACGATTTCGTAAATGACATGTACATAGAGATCAGCGGGGGAACCAAGCTCACTGATATTGTCCAAATCATTATTAGAATTACTTAGCATATGGCTTGCCGTAGAAATGATTGTAGATGGAATGACGATATAAAGAGGTTCTCAGGATAGCTGAGATTGATGGTTATGAGATTATAATAGTAAAATATTATTTTTTAAACATGCATTAAATAATTCATTCAGCGAATAGTAATTAAATAACTTGCAGTGCACATGTGTTTGATTATGATTGCGAGATGGGATGATGTTCTGTTCTTGTTTTAATTATAACGCCATTTATTGATACGTTTGAAGGTTAATTCTGACATTGTTTTGTTGCAGGTAAGTCGACGGCGCCAACTATAAATTCTCACTAATGGTATTGTTCTTGCGTACAATTTCGTCATGTGATAAAATTGTTGCGGTATTAATAATTCCGAGATTAATAGACATAATTTGTTCAGATCTTCATTATCTCTTCAACTGGCGTTTCCGCAGATCTATTTCTGAAAAAAAAAAAATGCCAATTAAAAAACTCGGACGGAAGTTTTTCCTTTCACATACATGAATAAGCAGATAATAATGTAGCAGATAATATACAACGGTGTTCCAATCAATTCCTGAAAAATCTGCATATATATCTTTACCCTGGAGCTTAAGGTTATATACATGTTTGTTTAATTAATACACAATGTCTCGGAACAAAAGGTCCAACCAATTTTTATTTTTATTTTGGATCATGTGTTCCCCGTGTGCGCACTAGGTATGTGCGTTAGATTTCTGCTATTTGGCAAGTGCATGTTCCGAGAATAGAGTACTGTACGCGATTAACAGAATTTGTCGTTTGTATGACGAAGTGGACTCATTTGTGATTTTTTGTAATACATTTGGCAAAAGGGTTTCCTCGCCAAAACTTATCCTCACTTCGTGTGTGATGCTCATGTGATGCTAGTTTTATGGGGATTTTGATAAAATGGGATTAAATTTCAGTCTGGTTGAAATAATGCTTTTGGGCCTTTCGGTAACCTAGAGGACCTTAAGAAATATCAGAGTGGCAAGACAACATCATCTCACTACTTCGAATGAATTTCCTTCAAGATAGATGTCCAAACTAGAATTACTGCATAACCACGCAGATATATATATGTACCTACCTTAGGAATTGATGGTTGCCGAAGTATCTGCGCGGTGGGTTGGCGGACATAACTTATCACTCTTCCCGACACCCAACTGTCAATCCTCAAAGCATCTAGCCGTCACCCCTGCTGCTACCTCAGAAACCGCCTCAACTAAACGGTAGGTTTAGTAAACTCCATAAATAAACAACAGCTTTTAATTCACAAGTTGATGAAGGATGCTATAGCTATTATGTTACTAACAAAATTATTTCAACACACTGATGTCTCCATATTGTTTTCTACGTAGAAGTTTCTACGAGTCTGCAAAGTTTGAATAGAAGAACAATGGTTTCAGTCGCGTTTACAATAGCTGAGTACAAAAACTGAACATTCAGTCGGTAAGTATATACATTATACATATACATTATACATATATACATATATCTACTCCTAGGTATTGGTGATATACGAGATGACGCGCATTCAAGTTACACACAAGGACGTTGCTTTAAGCCCTGTTAAATATTTCCGCAATCCGATAACGCATCTTCCGGAAAACCATAAAATTTATCTTCCTCTTAGACCTATACAAAACTACCTGATGCCCGACTTCATCCGCGTGAATTTAGGTTCTTTTTACATCACAGGGTATCTTTTTGAGTGCCCGGGATAAAAGTTGCCTTTGTCCGTCTCAGGAATGTGAGCTATCTCTGTGCCAAACCTGCAGATGGGTTCAGTGGTCGTGAAAATGTATTAACCTATTGTCCCTAATACTTTTTAGTTTTTCACGCATAAACCATAACTTTTAATTTCCCATATAAAATGTAGCTTAGATCACTTCTTGTCATTGCTCAGTCAAAAACTAGCTTTGGTACATTCGATATTACTCTGATGGAAGCAATCTAAGTATACTGTATAACCCCCGGCACGTAAGTCGACTGGTGACCTTCAAGTGCGCGCAGCATTGTACGAGTGAGCGGGATACAATACGATTGGAGAGCCAATCAGCGCTTACGAGGGATCCGCGAGAGCTAATCAGTGCTTCCGAACGATCCCCACGCCCTCCCCGCGGCCCCCTCACACCCCGAGATACCTCATTTTCGACTTCTGCGCATTGAAGGTCACCGGTCGACTTATTTGCCGTGACTTGTACTCTGCTTTCTTCAGGTCATTGAACCAATAAAGAAAAATAATCACCTAGAAATGTTTCATTCGTCATAACTGCGACATTGAACTTTGACGATGGTAAAGTTTCCTCTGACATTTATCGAAAGTACCTATGTAGGTATAATATCTGTATTGACGTAAATTATAAGGAACCTGCCGGCCGCGCTGCCGCGCGTCTAGATATATTATGGCCGTTCATTGTACAACATACTTTACTCTAGGAAACTATTCCATCGATCAATCTAATTCGTTTATAATCGATTAATCGATTTCGATTTCAGTGTATTTGACAATCTGAAGTGTATCTTGACCTCTGTGAAGTGTGAGGTCCCGGGTTCGATGCCGGTAGGGGTAATTTGGGATTTTATAATTTCTAAATTGTCCCTGGTCTGATCTGGCTTGATTAGCCTTGGCTGGTTTACCACCCTACCGGCAAAGCCGTGCCGCCAAGCGATTTAGCGTTCCGGTACGATGCCGTGTAGAAACCGATCAGGGGTATGCATACCTCTTCCAAGTTAGCCCGCTTCCATCTTGACTGCATCATAACTTGCCATCAGGTGAGATTGCAGACAAGGGCTAACTTGTAGTTGAATAAATAAATAAATCGGTTTCAAGAGTAAGCCGACAGAGATCGATATTAACCCGAGCAGTGACACGAAGGCCGTGGGAGCGCGGAAGCATTGGCGGTCGCGTGCCATGACCTAATGGGGACGAAACACGGGCAAGTGAACGACTGCTTTGTATACGCGGATAAATCAGTATAGTGCCTTATAGAGAAACTTGACGACGTTCATATGTTGGATATATTGGAGAATAGCACTGCCCGCGGCTTCGCCCGCGTGAATTACGGTTTTTCACAATTCCCGAGGGAATCGTGGATTTCCGGTTCTAGTTCCCGCTCCCTTTTTTCCAACCTTTATACCCACTTTCAAGGAAGTTTGCTACTTAATCTACCTATAGTGTAGCTATTTGATTTCGGATTTTTCAAAATCCTAATATACTAATCTCGTGGGAACTGTGGATTTTTCCGGGATATAAAGTAGCCTATGTGTATAGAGCCTTAAGTCAGGGCATAATCTATCTGCCAAATTTTGGTTCAGTAGTTGCGGCAGCGTTAAAGAGTAGGTATAACAAAAAAAAATATGTGTATGTTTTTTTCACACACAATCTTTCGCCTTTATAATATTAGTGTGATTGAGAAACCGATGAATTGTTACGACAGGGTTCCATCTTATTAGTTAATCCCATATGATTCAGAACCGTTTGATCGTAAGCTACAGAAAGTTTACTCATAGAAATCGATTAGTGGCTGTTACAAGGTTCCGTCGTGTAAAGTTCGTGACATCTGTGTGCTTAGTCTCAGTTTAAAGCGCTCCAAAACTAAAAGTAAACTATAAGTATACTATTGATTGAATCACAAATTACTTCAGAGCAAAATGAACCCAAAGACTCTTATTTTAGGTCCATTTTACTCTGAAGTCATTGTGATTCGATCAATAGTATACTTATAAGTATACTATAAAGTTTTGGAGCGCTCCAAACTGAGACTAAGCACTCTGATTTAGAACCATTGAATACTAAGCTAAGGAAATGGTAATTATGGCTTAGTATTCTATATTCGTCGGCAGTAGCTGCAGCATGTTGGAATTTACAGTTGTTTGTTTATTGAAGTATTTAAAGTATTAAAACAAAATTGCACATGGAAAAAAAATAAGAGATATACCAAATATTCTCAATAATCAGCTAAATCTGATGATTGATGATGATGAATTATGTTTCAGCTAGTAAATAAAGAACTAAGCAACAATAGTAACTTCACCAAGGGGAGGCTCTACCGAGCGGGTAAAAAATCTAGAATTTATTGATTCCTTCAACCTTGACGGTGTATTCACATCTGATTGGGGAAATAATGAACTTAATAGCAGTGACGTGTTTATACTGATAACGACAATACATATCAGTACTCAGGCTATTGATAAAATAATACATATTACACTTAATTGGTTGTTTACAAAATATTCAGTAACCTAATACACTTCGCTGTGTGATAGATAAGATGGTAAACTATGAATGGAAAGTTTATTGGCTTATGTTGTTACAACGCCTGTATTCATGTATTGTTCGTTCTTTATCGGCCTGGAAGTACAAATTGAAAATTCTGTTTGGTTATTGCAAATAAATTAATCAGACACTATATTCCTATGAGCATACTTGTATCGTGATTCGTGACAAAAATACTTGTTAATGGCCCGTTACAATACTTACGGCCTGTTTCACCACCTTCTGATAAGTGTTGGATAATCTAAACGTAAGTTTTGTCACTTTCTTACTTTATGTCAAGTGGCAAAGACAAAAGTTGTAGATAGCTATCTAATACATATCAGAAGGTGGTGAAACAGGCACTTAATAGGGCATTTCTCTTTTATGAAAACTTTTAAAATAGCCTGTACCGATATAAGGTACCTACGCTGAATCGAGAGAAGCTCCGTTCAATCTCTCATAACTTTTTTTTTTTATAGGAATAGCGGGCAATTGAGCAAGCGGGTCACCTGATGTTAAGTAATTACCGCCGCCCATGAACATTAGCAGCACCTGAGGAACCACTAATGCGTTGCCGGCTTTTGAGGAAGGCGACTGGCTCTTCAGCTCGCTGCCGGAACACACGGATGCTTTGCGGCAGATTACGGCTGAAGTGTGGTCGCTAGCCAGGCGGATTCGGGGTAGGATCCTACCACAAAGCGGTGATACCTACCATCCAGATTAAGTTGTGTGGTATCAGGCACAACGACCCGTAGAGGGGACTGAGAGCGTCAGGGCCTCGTTAGCATATTGGCAGGGTGCACCGCGCGCAGGTGAGATTGACTTTGGCCACATAGGTGGAATTTGGGCCACTTACACCCCTAAATTAAACTAACCTAACCTAACCTAAAAAACTTAATACTACGGGAGGTCAAGGTTCAATTTAAAAAGTCATTTTATACCGACTAGAAATTTTAACAACAATAGTTTAGACCTAACCCATCACAGCTCCGAACTTCAGCTGCCGCACCAGTGGTGGAGTTAAGAGTGAGAGCATGTGAAAGTGCTTGAAAATCAAAGCGCTCCGAGTGATTTTATCCCGGACCAAAATAGTCTTAAATCATTGTTTCAATCATTTTTGATACAGAAACAATATTCAGCTGCAGCGCCGAGGGTGAGTTATACTTCCGCTACGCGCCTGAAGTGCATTAAAATTTTGAAAAAAAAAGTTATTTTATACCTTATGAAATTTATGCAGCAGAATTTTCACACTTTTAAAATAATAAAGAAAATCTTCAGCTGCACTGAAGGTGGGGGAAAGACCTTCAGTCAGCGTGATAAACATTTTGCGCGCTCAGTGCATTTAGCCTAGTAAATTTAGGAAAAACATCCTATAGTTTTAAAAATTGGCCAAATGTATTCTTTGGGCCTTCCTCTTGAATATATCCGAAAACCCCATATGGGGGGTGCGTAACCAGCCGCCATTTTTAATTTTGTCCCTTTTTTCGGTTTTTTTCTCATATCACGAAAATCTCTACAAATAGCATTATAATTACTTCTGACAAAAGTTTTAATATACAATTTGCCACAAATTTGGTCTCTTGCATTTTTACTCTAAGTTTATTACTTTAGGAGATATTGGGTGTTTAAGAGTATTTTAGGTCCCTTTTTCGTTTTTTTGCTCATATCTCGAAAATCTCTACGAATAGCATTATAATTACTTCTGACGAAAGCTTTTGTATAAAATTTTCTACAAATTTGGTTCCATGCAGTTTTACTCTAACTTTATTACTTTAAGAGATATAGGGTGTTGAAGTTAATATTTGAGGCCCTTTTTTGGTTTTTTGCTCATATCTCGAAAATCTCTATGAATAGTATTATAATTACTTCTAAAAAAAGATTTAAGATAAAATTTTGTACAAATTTGGTCATGATCATTTTTACGCTAAGCTTACTACTTTAGGAGTTATAGGGTGTTTAAGTTAATATTTGAGGTCCCTTTTTTAGTTTTTTGCTCATATCTCGAAAATTTCTACAAATAGCATTATAATTACTTCTGACAAAAGTTTAAGCATAAAATTTTCTACAAATTTGGTTTTGTTTATTTTACGCTAAGCTTTTTACTTTAGGAGCTACAGAGTGTTAAATTTAACAGGGAGATAAAATAGTATAGATTAAACCCCGGACATTCGCCATTTTGTGGCGGCGGCTATTTTGGACCGATTTTCATCAAACATAGCTAACAACACTTCCGACTAATTCACCTTTTTAACAAAAAAAACCGCAATGCGGTTTTTTTTGTTTGAAATGCATAAAAATGAACAGGACCAAATTTGTACAAAATTTTATGCTTAAACTTTTGTCAGAAGTAATTATAATGCTATTTGTAGAAATTTTCGAGATATGAGCAAAAAACTGAAAAAGGGACCTCAAATATTAACTTCAATACCCTATAACTCCTAAAGTAGTAAGCTTAGCGTAAAAATGATCATGACCAAATTTGTACAAAATTTTATGTTAAAACTTTTTTTAGAAGTAATTATAATGCTATTCATAGAGATTTTCGAGATATGAGCAAAAAACCAAAAAAGGGCCTCAAATATTAACTTCAACACCCTATATCTCTTAAAGTAATAAAGTTAGAGTAAAACTGCATGGAACCAAATTTGTAGAAAATTTTATACAAAAGCTTTCGTCAGAAGTAATTATAATGCTATTCATAGAGATTTTCGAGATATGAGCAAAAATAACGAAAAAGGGACCTAAAATACCCTTAAACACCCAATATCTCCTAAAGTAATAAACTTAGAGTAAAAATGCAAGAGACCAAATTTGTGGCAAATTGTATATTAAAACTTTTGTCAGAAGTAATTATAATGCTATTTGTAGAGATTTTCGTGATATGAGAAAAAAACCGAAAAAAGGGACAAAATTAAAAATGGCGGCTGGTTACGCACCCCCCACATGGGGTTTTCGGATATATTCAAGAGGAAGGCCCAAAAAATACATTTGGATAATTTTTAAAACTATAGGATGTTTTTCCTAGATTTACTAGGCTAAATGCACTGAGCGCGCAAAATGTTTATCACGCTGACTGAAGGTCTTTCCCCCACCTTCAGTGCAGCTGAAGTTTTTCTTTATTATTTTAAAAGTGTGAAAATTCTGCTGCATAAATTTCATAAGGTATAAAATAACTTTTTTTTTCAAAATTTTAATGCACTTCAGGCGCGTAGCGGAAGTATAACCCACCCTCGGCGCTGCAGCTGAATATTGTTTCTGTATCAAAAATGATTGAAACAATGATTTAAGACTATTTTGGTCCGGGATAAAATCACTCGGAGCGCTTTGATTTTCAAGCACTTTCACATGCTCTCACTCTTAACTCCACCACTGGTGCGGCAGCTGAAGTTCGGAGCTGTGATGGGTTAGGTCTAAACTATTGTTGTTAAAATTTCCAGTCGGTATAAAATGACTTTTTAAATTGAACTCCGACCTCCCGTAGTATAAGATATTGTTGAATATGAACGACGGGAAGTTTTCCTTGTTGAACTAAACAACCAATGGCAGGTCTACTTGCGTTAAGCCCAAATTAGACGGTTTATTTTTCGCGATTTTTGCTTTCATTTTTGAGGCTTCATCGATGAGTCATCGAAAATGAACCGTCTTAACATCGACCGTTCATCGTTCACAGGTAGGTACTGTGGCATAGCAAATATAGTATTGTTCATCGCAAAAATGAATGACGAACGGGGAACCGTCTAATTTAGGCTTTAAGCGAAAACAGTTACTTGGATCCTTATTTTTGATAGGTATATTTAAATGCCCAATGATTAGTAACTCAAATACTTCATTAATTTGGTTTTTCGCCATTGTCATTAATATTGATATTTTTGTCTCATTAAATTAATTTTCAAAAGGCGCTTCAAATAGCTTTTTGCTGATCTTTGTTTGCCTTAATTTGATAAAATCATACTTGACCTCAATGATTGATAACAAGATTTTTTGTCTCACTCAATCAATTTTAAAAGGTCACTTTCTTTGTTGTCTCTACTGTCGACTATAATCGCAATTAATCAATCATAATTGCCTTTAGGTAGCTCTCGAATAAGCACCCTTGATCTAATAGCATTCTCTGCTTGCGTCAAACTAAAAAACTTGACCGTATCTTTATTGTTTATATGTATATACATATATCATTATACGTATAATTATTTATTGGTAATACTACAAACTACCTACTTCATTAATCTGGTTCTTCGCCAATTATTATTAAGTAATATCAATTTTCAAAGGACACTTCAAATATCTTTTTAAGTTTTAAATCTCTATTAGCTTAAATATTTCTAAAATCAATTAGACTGCTTTTGTTTTTGATACTTTTGTTTTTCTCATTGAATCAATTTTCATAGGTTCTTTGTTTGCTTTTTGTCTTTGTTATCAATATTATAATCGTAATTAATTAACGATAACCTTTACAATTCCTCTTATAAGTAAGTACCCTTGATCTAATATCGAGAAACTAGATGAGAATTTGATATGAAAATTAATCGTTCGTTATTTATTAATAACTTGAAATAAATAGTAGTTAATTGATATTTAACAGGAGATTGTGGCTGTTAACAGTTGATTACGACATAATAAGTATTCTATTTGAATATTTATGATTGACTATAGCTGATGCCCGTGACTTCGTCAGTGCGTATTTACTACAAGCGGATACCCGCGACTTTATTCGCGTGGACATTGGTTTTTAAAAATCCTGAGGGAATCATTTTGTTTTTCCTAAGCTCCTGTGAGTTCATACCTTGCTAAAAACTGTTAAAAGTTCACTAGCGGATGTTTAGATAGATCAAAACGCAAACATCCGCCAGTGAAAGTCCCGTCAAAATCGATCTAGCCTTTCAGAGATTAGCCAGTAACCCTTAAAGTATTTTCTTTCTAACAAGAAAAGAATGAATGAAATCTGACCACGCGTTAACGAATTACAGCTAAGTACACATTTTGACTTTATATGACTAAGTATAATATTATGACTACAAGAACTATATGACATAATATTAAAATCATTTTATGTTTATTGTACATATTAGTAATAAGTACGTTTATTTAAGTCTTGCAGATTGTAAGAAATGAGGAAAAAATTCCCGAGTTAACCCTGTGCGTGCCACTGCAAGGTGACGTAAGATAAGTTGAATGATTTAATGATATTGTTTTATTATTTAACTAGCTGATCCCCGCGACTTCGTTCGCGTGGATATAGGTTTTTATATAGGATCGGATCGGATCCCATAATCATTTTAAGTACCTAAACTAAATGTAGCCTAAGTTACTCCTTATCTGCCATTGAAAGTTCCATTAAAATCGATCCAGCCGTTTCGGAGATTAGCTGGAACAAATAGACAGACCGACAAACATAAATTTAAACGCACACCAGTTTAAAATAAGCCGTACGTACAAAGATCCGGGTCCCAAGTTATTGGAACCCAATAAATGCCTGTCATTTCTAAACTAAAAAACCTATGACCTTTAAATATTTACGGGACAATACTTAAAGTACTACCTTTCTAACAAAAAAAGAATTAGTGAAATCGAATAACGCGTTAATGAATTACAGCTAAATACACGTTTTAACTTTCATCCCCTCTCCCAAGGGAACCGTGCTGAATTTCGGGATAAAAAGTATCCTATAACCTACCTCGGAGTATAAACTCAAATCGTACCAAGTTTCATTCGAATCCATTCAGTAGTTTCGGCGTGATGCGCGGCCAAGATACAGACAGACAGACAGACAGACAGACGGACAGACAGACAGACAGACAAAAATGAAAAAAATTGCAGTTTTGGCTTCAGTATCGATTATAGAGTGCCCTCCGATAAAAATTTTCAAAATATCTTCAATGTACAGAATTGGATCTGTTACAGTTTTATTATATTATAGATTAATCCATACTAATATTATATGCGAATATAAATGCGAAAGTGTGTTTGTCTGTCTGCTAGCTTTTCACGGCCCAATTTAACCGATTTCGATGAAATTTGGTACAGAATTAGCTTACATCCCGAGGACGGACATACGCTACTTTTTATTCCGGAAAATGAAAGAGTCCGTTTAATCGATTTATACGAAATTTGGTGCAGAGGTAGCTTGCGTCTCGGAAATTGACATAGACAAGTTTTGTCCCGGAAAATAATAAAAACAGGATTTTAAAAAACCAAAATCCACGCGAACGAGGTCGCGGGCATCATGTAGTGGATGATAATTTCTCATTGAGGCTTGGTAATTTGCTTTCCGAATGTCTGTCCTTATTACCTTTTCACACCTAAACCGCTGAACCTTTTCGATGAAATTACGCAAGAACACAGCTTGCATCCTGAGGAAGGAACTGAGGCCAGCTTTTATCCTAAAAAAAAAAATAGAAAATATTTTCATCCAGAGCTCCCGCGGGAACGGCGCCCTTTATGCGGTTGTGTATTGTTCATTCGATTTTCATGAAACTTGACACTTTTTCTTTAGTAGTGAATTCATATTTTAGACTCATGAATTACGGGATCCGAGATATTTGGTAAAGTTTGAATAGCTCCAAGTCCAAATGTATTAAAACATAATTAAAATAATGATTTTTTTACTGTGTGTCTAATGTCTATGCGAATAAATAAAAGTTTTATGTGTTAATAAAATACGTGCATTTCCCATACTAAGACGTGGCAATATTTGTTTTGTACCCATATCCTACCGTAGATAAAAATCAAGGAAATATTATGTTGACAAAATTTTTCATTTATGATTGTGGATATATTTTATGTGTAGATATTATTATTACCTACTCTATTCGTTTCCATTATAACGGATAATTGTAAACGTATTTTTAAATAACTATAAACCTGCACTTATGTATTATTACTTGCAAAAACTTCTTGCGTGATGAGTTATGTTATGACACTCGACACTCGATAGGTATTTTATTTGTGTATTCGACTCACAAGCTTAGAACACAACTATTAAATCGCCTTCCGTTCAACGTGACCATGCAACATCACTTCCGAAGGTTCGTAGAAGCTTCCATCCATCAAAAAAGGTCGCAAAGGGCTACTATATCCTCATTAAAAGCGTCGACAGACGCGCCAACAATTCGCGTGCCTATACTTTCTATCCCATATATTTAAAGTAAATCTGGGCTGACCAGCCCAGCCACACCACAATGAACAGGTCTCGCGCCGAGTCAATATTGTCAACTTGGTTTTAGATATTTTAGAACTCGACTTGTGTTTATATATGTGATGTGAACTGTCACAAATTGTCACTTTGACTTGGACTGATGTACATTGTACCCAGTATGCGAAACCGCTAATTTGGAGTATATACACTACATAGTATAAAACAAAGTCGCTTTCTCTGTCCCTATGTCCCTATGTATGCTTAAATCTTTAAAACTACGCAACGGATTTTGATGCGGTTTTTTTTTAATAGATAGAGTGATTCAAGAGGAAGGTTTGTAAGTAGAAAAATTGGACCCGGTAGGTGGCGTTAATAATGCCGGGTCCGCTAGTTTATATATAAATTATAAGTTCGTTATATTTAGTTGTTTTTCTGTTAACAACTTCTTCCAATTACAACTCCAACTAATTCGTGGATCGGCGCAGCCGAAAAGATTACGAGACTTTTTCTTACAAGTTCACAAGACAACTTGAACTTCACTCTTACTTTAATTTACTTTTTCAGTTAGTTACACAGTTTACAGTTTTATTTTTTCGAGTTGTATATATGAAGGTAAACGTGTCAGTAGCCGGCCTGTTGGCACATCTGTAACTGGCTTTATAGCATCAATTGTTCCGTGGTGTCCTTGAGGTCCCGCGGTTCAATGTCCGGGTTAACTCTTTAGTTCCAGTTGGTGCATTGCTCAATCGATTCAATTGATCAATCAACGCAATTTGCATTCACGTGCTTGTGTTATTTATTGTTTTTTTTTCATATACCTACCTCTTGCTATTTGTACCCAACTACGTCAAAGTCAAAACTAAGGGTTATGATTTTAGCATGTATGTATGTATGTATCCGTTTTTTGTATCAGATTCTGTGTGTTCCATCGTACCGCCAATCTACTGAGCCGATTTTGATAAACGAGGTGATAATTGATTCTTTGTTATGGTCCGAGTGACATAGGTTACATTTTATACAACGTTAGTTTTACTTTACGCAAAACCTGAAAGTAGTTTGTTCAGAATCAGTAACAAAATCTAATCCAACCATTTATATACCGTGTTATATTTTTGTCCAAAAATATTTTGAAATCCTACAAGCTTTGGCACAATGGTTTACCGCGCATCAGCTGACGATCGGCACACAGCGGCGGTCATTCAACTCGCGTCGATCGCAAGTCGCTGCGGCGACGGCTTGCGGTGACCATTTTTTTCGAGGACAATGACGCAACATAAAATGCTTATAACTTCGTTACTTTTCATTATATTTTTTGAAATTTTGTATAAATATTTTTAATGTAAAAATATTTGACACGTGTTTCGGTTTTTGCGCAAAGTAAAACTAACGTTGTATAATAAAAAAATCGAGAAGTGACCTTCGGGCTTAAACTAGAATATTAGGTACGTTAGTTTCGTATACACATAACAGATGGCGTCACTAGCTGCTTGCTCCGCGCTTCTTCCGTTCAAATTCTTATTAGTACGCAGTTGAATACACTTTTTTCTGCAGACAAAATTTTTGTAGTCGGGTTTTACTTTACGAACTTGTATCTCTTGTTACTATAATATATGATTATTCACGGATTGATCTCGGCTTCTTATCCTGTGAATAGGGTCCCTCCGTAAAAGAATACCGAAGAGAAACCGCGTTGATATAAAGGACGTATAAAGGACGGAATGCAACCAGGAGCAGCTTATTTAGCTTAGCTTAGCTTATTAAGCCGGGTCTCCACTAAAGAAAAATTGCCAAATTTTGTGTTGTCAACACATGTTGTTGACAAAAGTTGGCAAAAGTTGGCAATTTTTCTTTGGTGGCGCTGGCGACCCAACTTTAGGTCGTTTATAAGGTTTCCCGTTTCATTATGGAAAATTATGATGACAGCTAACAATGCATGCACTTAAGTTAAAACAGGTTTGCAATGAACTGTTTATGTTGCATCACGTGTTTAATAAAATATATAGTATAGGAAGAGAAGGGAATTCCCTTTTAAAGATATCGCAGTTTGAAATTAAGATACTAAGGTAGGTAGGCACAAATTGATTTAAGGAAAACGTAATGGTAAATGATTCATGAACTATTAATTTATCTTTTCGTTGGGCATAGCCGCGCTGATTATACAGAGTTATACGAGATTCAAAAGATGTCGGTCACTTTTGTCACTTGAAATAAAAAAGTCTAGGAAGTGACAAAAATTTCGTTGAAGGCACCCGACACTTATCAGAAGATGAACCCAAAGACTCTTATTTTAGGTCCATTTTACTCTGAAGTCATTGTGATTCGATCAATAGTATACTTAAAGTATACTATAAAGTTTTTGAGCGCTCCAAACTGAGACTAAGCACTCTGAAAGCGTGGGACAAGCAACTAGTGGCGCCATCTGTTGTATCTATCCAAAACTAATTTAATAATCTAGAAAGCCGCGCGAAGGTCACTTCTCGATTTTTTCGTAAATGAAATGTAGCCTATGTCACCCGGACCATAACAACGAATCAATAGACACCTCATTCATCAGAATCGGTCCAGTAGATTAGGCGCTATGGTGGTGCACACAGAATCTCATACAAAAATCGGCCACAAACATATACACACATACATAGGTACATACATACATAGACTGCTAAAATCATAACCCTTCCTTTTGGCTTTGCTGTAGTCGGGTATAAATTACTCTGAAATTGAAAACACGTTCATCACGCATTTTACGAAATGAAGAGGATGGTTCGGCAAGACATAAAATAAAAAAAATCTGGACGAACTGCAGTGTTTCGTGGTTACCCTAGAACCTGGAGTATAGTGACAAAATTACCTGGTAGCCACAAATCACAATGTCTATTCACAATTTGTATTGTATTGTATTATGTGTACTTGGTTATAATATTATGTATGGTTATTTCGTAAAATTATTTATTATTGAGCGTATCTGTGGAATGCCGGTGTACGTATAAACTTGGTCAAGTTTTTGTTACACCGTAGCAGAAATAATTAACTTAAGTTGTTTAATGTATACTTGTTTTAAATAAAATAAAAAATAAAAATAAAATCAGCAAATCTTTAGACCTCACCATTTCGGAAGGCACTGCATCATCAGGTCGAAGAGTTGGAATCGAGAGTTTACATTTTATTTTATTTCCATGATAACGGAATTCATGTGCTAATACCCCTCATGGTCTATAGCCGTAAAACAAATTAAAGAACATACCCAGAACTGGTACATAGCAACTTAATGCAAAAAACCACATCAAAATCGATTCAGAAGTAGGTATTTAAGGAAAATAACAACACGAATATTGTATCGTCTCCGTTCCGTCGTGTGTTAAAATTACACAGCATACTTAAAATATCTTGCTTTTTTTTGAAGGCGATAAAACACATAATATTACCTATGTCGTCGCGTTCTTCAAACCAAGTAGATTACTAGTTATTACTGGAAATGAAATATTGCTTCCCACAAATGTACCTAAATGTGGCAATAGGTAATTAAGCTTAAAGGCCAATTATGATTTTATTAGGCGCTAAGTCGTCGCTAGAACTAATTTCGGTAAAGCAAAATCTTTGCCAAACGAGTGTCTTACGGTAGACTTCCATGGTGTGTGAAATTGCGTACTTTTGAACCTTAATCGTGTAAATTAAAAACGCACGTTGCGTTACCTACTAGCAGATACCTACCGTTCGCGTGGCGCGCCTCGTCCCACGATCCTAACCTATAAGGCAAACGGTTATTGGTATTGGATTGTGTTTAGGTAGTATAATAATAGCGCTAAGTTTTCGGAAGAGGTACATACACCTTGTATATTGAACGTAATCATAAGCATCTATATTGAACAAGGTATATTTTCTGTTAAATCTTATTATAGAGACTTTTATCCAAAACGAACACGCCAGGTATATCGTCACCTAAATTACAATCACCTTTTCTTATGGAATGCATTAGACGCAACTGAAGAGATATAAATTATTGTTTATATGCAGATATATTTCTAAAAACGATTTAATAAGGTCTGTCACGTAATGTAGACAGAAAAGTAATTAATCGTATTGTTGGCTCCTTTTCAGAATATTCCGTATTCCCAACTGATGATTCAATGATTCAATCACTAACAATATTCATTTTCAGCGTAGTAAATAAGTCTTCTTAAATACATATTGTACTTCATCAGACGCTGGTAAATTCGCGATATCAAGCACCGTGATAAAACACCTTAAACGATTTATGATGTACATTCAGATGAGTCAGCGGCTAGAATGTTGGCAGACGGCATGTTTACGAAAACGTTTTGTTTTGAAATCAAGGAGCACATAAAACGATGACCTCGTAATTTCGACTCGGGCATTTGAACTATTCACATGTGCATTTCATTTCAGCGGTTTGCTGTTAAGAAATCACGAAGTAAACCAAACTATACATAAAAATACTTGTGGTGACTGACGGATTGATCTTTTTTTTTTTCAACTTAGAAAACGTTAAAAACTTAAAATTTTAACGTTTTTTTTATGACGTAGGCACTCAATAAGATTCTGAAAATTGTAGGTACACTTAAGAGGGTTAAATAGGGGATAAAATCCCCTATTGAACGCCCTGATGAAGGGTATGAAAATTGGTTATTTTTCAAGTTCGGTGTATAAAAATTGGTAGGTATTTCAGCTGAAATGAAGAAACATTTGTGTTTCACGGTTTTTGGAAATTCCACCCCCAAGCGGGTTAAATAGTGGATTAAAGTTTGTATGAGAGTCCGTAATATTTTCAAATATAGGATCCATGATAATTGGTATTTAGGCTTTTGGTATTATGGTAGGCTTATTTATACCTACTTAATGATTTCTATTTTTTTCTATTCTCATTTATAGAGCGAAAGTCACTAATAAAGTGACAACGTTGCTCTCGTAGGGCTACAACATTAAATCGTGCTTATATAAACAATTATTAAACATCCTAAAAACTTAAATTTACAACCTATTTCTATTACTAATATTATGACGAACTCTCTTATACAGAGTTTTTGCCGCTCCGGACGTCGGGTTCGCCAAAATGATATTTTCACGTCCCAACGTCCTATCCGAAACCTCACTTCGGACGCACTCCGTCAATATTTGGTACACGTCTTCTATTGCATCTGGGCAAGATTTCTATTACAGACCAATATAATAATTATAAGTTTGACCTAGAAATGCATGGACTAGGTCGCACGACGGAATGATGGAGGTGCAGGTCTCACTATCTCGTACTGGATTTTGTTGACATATGTAGTATGTATTAAGAGGTATATAATTTATGTATGGTAACGACTAACGAGAGAACGTTTAATTAACATGTAAATTACATATTGTGTAAAATCTGTTAACCAAATAAGACTAAGTAGTTAAGTACCTACCTCCTGTATAAATGATTAAAACAATAGTGTGAACAATTTGCATATTTTAATAGCTAACAATGAATATATTATGTATATTTATTGTAATTTTTTTAGATTTGTACACTTATATTGTAGGTACTGTAGTATTGATCGGTGACACTTTTGGGATAGTATCACAGTTTAACCCAGATAAGCCTGAAACTATTTTTACTCAAAATCTTTACAATAAACAAATTTCTTTAGTTGCATTAGCTTGAAAATGAATAAAAAAAATATTAAAAAAAATATTTTCCTTAAGGTTTTCCGGGAAATGCCCGTCCTATATATAGGACAGTAGGATAATAGGTAGTAAGTAAGGGTTAGTATTGACCTTAACTGAAAACGGCCTAATACATTTATCTATTTATGAAAAGGGTACAAAAAATGAATTTTAATGTTAGTATATCAATTTTGCAGTGTGATGCCTTATGTATGATATGTTACAAAACATATAGCCCATACTTCTATAAGAAATTTATGCAGCGCGTCAAACATTTTTATGAAATTGACGATAAAGTCTTTTCGATAAAGTCGATAAATTGAAGAATAACCAAATGATTGAATTGGTTATGCCTTGATCTTTCCAGCTGTCATTACGTTCATATTGGGACGGTTGACTTGGCCCCATTTTTCCAAATTTCCTGTTTGACTCGATCAAAGCTGTTGTTACTCTCCTGCGGAAGCTTAGGTGATCGAGTTTCCCGTATTTTGTTTTATACAATAATTGCCATGCAAAAACGTTCAGAAATATATTATTTGTAAGTAATGGCATGTGCCATTTCTTAACTCTAATGCCTACTCTGTGTAACCAATAATGTAAATTTTCGAACTAGTCAATCTGAAGTTTATCTTGGAAAGCTCCTTGAACCTCAAGCCAAACCACTGAAGATGTTGCTAAGCCTCTTTTCCTCCACGCGTAAATTCTTTTGCGCTGAGCTGATCAACTAACAGCAAGTTGCTCTTCAGTATCGCTAATGGGATACTCAACTTGGAGAGATATTTCTACAGGTTGAAGTAATATGTTACGTAGCAAGTTATTCAGCGTCCACGTTATCTTCATTATACTTGTCTTCATCACCTTCATCAGTAGGGCAATCGGGGTCAACAAGGAGTGATGGAATACATATTGTAACCTCTCTGTCATTTTTCTCACCATCGGAAGCTGTTCAAGGCGTCTATTATCCCATGAGCAGTTAGCGGTGAGAACATAAAAAGTTACCTGTATTATCCTACTGTCCTATATATAGTCCACCACTTTTTGTCGTGAATTATTTCCACTTTACGAAATATTATATCAATAAAATTGTTATACAAAGTAAAGAAGAGGTTATCCAGAACATGTGAAATGTGAAATTTGCAACATAAACATAAATTTCAGATTTTTATACATATCTCTTTTGAGCCGTTTCTGCAACGCGCTTTTATTGCGCACTATTTAGTGAAATATATCGAAAAATATTAAATAAAACGTCGATTTTATATTTTTACTATAATAAACATAGTCTCCTTACTTCATATCACAACAAAATATGAAATCAACCATTTAAATGGGTACTTTGATATATTTTTTTATTTTCACTGTCCTACATATAGGACAGTAGGCTTATCTGGGTTAAAGAGGTGATAGTATTATAAATTAAAAAATCTATTCACATAATATTTAGTATTAGGTATATTTATAGTCCAGAAGAAATGTACAATGTTACTTTGCAAAAAGTCGGGGTAAAAGAATGTTCAAACGTGTAGGTATATTAATTGAGGTCAGCATGAAAACATTTTATATTTTAGCATAAGAAAATTATCTTCGGGAAAACTTTCTGAGCTCTAAGAACTTCGAAATTTTTCAACTTCATAGAAGGAACCGATATAATCGACACTATCGGTTTATCAAGTCCATCAAATTGCCCAGCCACTCATACGATTTTGATAAGGTATTGACTATTGTTAACTTTGTCAACGCCAGCCAATGTATAAACGCTGCTTGCGGATTGCGTCAATATCTTTCGACATGTAATTGTTCCAATTTGTACGAACGAAAGCTCACAGAGTACCTACGGCCAGCGCTCACGGATTATTTATAGTCTGTTCCTTTTCTTACCGTCGCCTTTTGTGTCTAGCCGCCTCCGCCGCGCGGGGTTTTACCAAAGACACCGCCGTGACTTCAAAGCATGCCGCGCGGAGTGTACAGGCACAAGGGGTTTTGGCGTTTTATACCTACTCATATTTTTTTATATTCGTATTTTATTACAATACTAGATGATGCCCACGGCTTCGCCCGTGTGGATTTAGGTTTTTAAAAATCCCGTGGGAACTTTTGATTTTCCAGAACAAAAAGTAGCTTATCTGTAGAAACCCGTCCCAAAAACGGAAAAATCCCGTGGGATCCCCACGATTTCGGAATACAATTCCTTACAGCATCAGGGTTGAGGAGTTGGATATGTACCTATTCGAGTTCATTCAACGATAAAGTCTTTAATTGGTACCCCCAATATCAATTTAAATAACCGAAAGTTTTAAAACCCATTAGTTTTAAGGATTAGGTTCCCTACAGCATCAGGATTGAGGAGTTGGAATTCAAATTTTTTATAGAACAGGGTCGCAATGTTTCTCTATCGATTAAAAAAAAGTTACGCAAATCGGTTCAGAAATCTCGGAGATATCGGTGTACATAGGTAGAAAAACACAACTCCTCCTTTTTTGAAAGTCGGTTAAAAAAGTAGCCTATGTTACTCCCTGGTTAATTCTCTACTTGTATGTGAAGGTCCCGTCAAAATCGGTTCAGCCGTTCCGAAGATTAGCCCGTTCAAACAGACAGACAGACAGACAGACAGACAGACAGACAGACAGACAGACAGACAAAAATTTTAAAAACGTGTGATTCGGTTATGGTAGCGTTCAAATAACCATATGAGCTTAATATGAGGTAGTTATTTCGATGTTACAGACAGACACTTCAATTTTATTTATTAGTATAGATAAACATAAACATAAAATATAATATTCTCATGAACACGGGTCTTCTCTCAAAATGAGAAGGATTTTAACCATAGTCTACCACGCTGGCCAAGTGCGGATTGGCAGACTATTCGGAGATTCTGTTTGAATAGAAAAAAAAATTACAAACAGAAAAAAATTATTAAAAATAAAAGCAGAATACTAAGAGCACCTGCGCCTGTACCAACACTAAGTTACCGAACGAACTATACGCCAAGTGGCCCTGCGGCCTGAGTGCGTTGGATCAATGTGTACTAGGCTCTTTATCAATATCACTATCAATACTTGTCACAATGCAAATTCACATAAATAAGAGTTATCTACGAGCCGTGTAACTCGACAAAACCTTCATTATTGCGGCTTAGTGACATAATCTCGTAATGCTTGCATAACACCATCGACGATTGTCATTGGTTCATTCCATTGTAGGTAGGTACATAACGTATAGGTGTGATTAAAAGTATTTGCAATGAGAAGCCCAAATAGTCGCGTCAGTTAGTGTGTGTAATTTTTTAATCCGTCTACCAAGTTAATCCTTGACTGCGATCTCATGTCATGGTAAGTGACGATGCAGTCTAGGATGGAAGCGGTTAACCTGGAAGAGATATGGCAGTTTTTATTAAAACCCTGAATGGTTTCTGCGCGGCGTCGTACCGGAACGCTAATAAAATCGCTTGGCGGTACGGCTTTGCCGGTAGGGTGTTAAACCTAACCTAACCAGGGCTGAAGCCTCCCTCCAGACCAGACCAGAGACATTTTAGATACATCTATACTTAATAAATAAAATTGAAGTGTCTGTCTGTAATTTCGTAATAACTATCACATATTAAGCTCATATGGCTATTTGAACGATACCATAACCGAATCACACGTTTTTAAAATTTTTGTCTGTCTGTCTGTCTGTTTGAACGGGCTAATCTTCGGAACGGCTGAACCGATTTTGACGGGACTTTCACAGACAAGTAGAGGATTAACCAAGGAGTAACATAGGCTACTTTTTAAACCGACTTTCAAAAAAAGAGTTGTGTTGAAATCGGTAAGTACCTATGTTAAAAAACGCCCTGATAGGTATTTTCGCTGCGCGCGACGCGGGCGCGGGCCGACGCTCGCGCTGCACGGAACTCCCCGCGCCGCGCCGCGCGCCCCTGCGCCCTGCGCCCGCCGTACGCGGTACCGCGGTACGCCGCCGCGCGTCGGGAGGCGGGTGGACCAGAAATCTACTTATCCCTCAGGATTTGTGAAAAACCGAAATTCACGCGGGCGAAGCCGCGGGCAAAAGCTAGTAATATTATAAATTCCCAAATTGCCCCTGCCGGGAATCGAAGTAGTTCTCCCACTCATAAGACCACATGGCTCTCACTACTCTGCCAGGGAAGTCGTTAAAATCCGTATATATACCTACTAGCTGATGCCAGCGACTTCGTCCGCTTGAATTCTTATAAATCTCTTCCCCTGTTTAACGCACTTGGGGGTGGAATTTCCAAAATTCCTGAAACACGTATTCTTTATTTTTAACCGACATGACAATACAAATACCGATTTTCAAGTTATATTACTTGAAAAATGACGGACTTTCATACAAACTTTCATCCCCTATTTAACCCCCTTAGGGGTAGAATTTGCAATAATCCGTTCTTAGTGTGCGCCTACGTCATAAAAGGAAGCTACTGTGGAAATTCCAATGTTCAAGCTTCAGTGGTTTAGGCTGTGCGTTGATGATCAGTCAGTCAGTCAGGACAAGCTTCTTTACATTATTAGATATACACACATCGACACTGTCTAGGGATATTCTGATTTTCTCAATTTATTCAAAATTGGTTATAACTAACATACAATATGTATATATTTTTGTAAAGCCTATTTATCAGACTATCTTTTAGAATAAAACAGAATTAGTTTTTTTGTGTAAATAATTTTTTATTGAAATAAAGACAAAAAGTGAAATGATGGTAAACTTAAGGATAGATGTCTTTTTAAGAAAAAATATAATTTTAGCAAAATTATCAGGTTTTTTGCAGTTACGTGAAAATTTATTTAAAATTAGTAGTCAGTAAACCACCCATGGACGTTAACCACGGTCCTACAACGGCTTTTCATGCTTTGAATCAAGTTATCAAAGTCTTGCTGTGGGATATTGTCCCAGGTCCTGCTAAGATGCAAAAAAAGTTGCTTTGCAGTCGCAATGTTCGGAGGAAAACTCCTCAAAGCCCTTCTTTGGAGCATGTCCCATGCGTGCTCTATGGGGTTTAGGTCTGGTGATTCAGCGGGCCAGTCTAAGATCGACACATCGTGCTCTTGTAGCCAGCTGGTTACCACTCGCGCAGTGTGCGAACGGGCTTTGTCGTGCATGAGCGTGAAAACTTGGTCCATTTGCAGTCGATGGGGATAGATTATTGGTGCTAGCACCTGATTACGGTATTTTTCAGAAGTCATGGTGTTTCTGATCCAAACGAGATCTGTTCTTCCATCGATACGAATTCTCGCCCAAACCATAATTGTTTTGTCGTGGTATGGCTGGACTTCCTGACGGTGTCGCAGACGGTTGTCACGACCAGGAGCTCGCCATACACGTACTCTTCGTAAATCAGGATGAAATCCGAATCGGGATTCATCGGTAAACAGCACTACAGACCACTAGTTATCTTCCTAGAGCAAATGTTCGCGAGCCCACTGTAATCTTCGTCCACGATTTCCTCTGCGTAGTGCTGGAGTACGAAGCGGCCTGCGAGCATGAAGGTTAGCCTCGTGCAGTCTTCTCCTCACAGTTTCGTCACTGACAAGCAAATGGGGGTCTGACTGGAGCCTTTAAACCAACTGCATGGCTGTAGCATTTGGTTATCTTCTCGCGGTCATTTGCGAAAATCGGTCCTGTCTTCGGGCGGTTATGCGCTTCTCGCCTGGGTGCCGTTCAGCCACTTCACCAGTGGTGCAATAACGTGACCACAACTTTGATATCACGTTTTTTCTTGTTTCAATCGCCTCGGCAATACTTCGTTGAGGAGCCCCAGTTTGGAGCGTACCTACTGCCCTTAACATTTCGTCTCTTGTTAAATGGCGCCTCTGCATGATGCATACAGTTGCATAAATTAGAAATTAACCAATAATTTTCATTGAAACTTTCATTTGATACAAAAATATACCAAAAACTGGGTTGAAACTTTCGAACTTCGCTACAATTATGCCGCACAAATCATTTGTTTTCAATTTATTTTTTCAAATTCAAATTTAGAATCATTTAATATGGTCTACAAAATAAGCTTTCATTAAAATAATTTAAAACCGATTAATATTTTTCGAGTTTCAGAACTTTATACAAAATATCCCTAGACATTGTTGATGTGCATAGATAGATCGATTACCTAACCTATGCGTTCTCATTGCTGTGAGTCGGGGTTGAGTTCGTAAGGGGTGTCTCGGTATAATATTGGTTAGGCTTCCGCATATCGCTGTATATTCTTACTAGCGGTCCGCCCCGGCTTCGCCCGTGGTATATAATATATAGCCTATAGCACTCAAGGATCACGTACATATCCAACGGTGAAATAATTTTTGAAATTGGTCCAGTAGTTCCTGAGATTAGCGCGTTCAAACAAACAAACTTCAGCTTTATAATATTAGTATAGATATTCTTATAGCCAATAGCTTGTGGTTATGAACGCTTTCTAATGCACGTAAATTACCGTTTGAATAGCGCACATCGATCTGCAAACAACAAACCCACTCGCGTGAGCTATTGTTTTCAATACATTCTACTTTCTCGCGTTAGTCATACTGTACGATATTTACATATCCCTGTATTACTATCGACTAAGTAGTATCCATAACTAGAGAATAAAGAATAACTAAGCCCTCATACGCATTAGCGGTCAACCGCGTACGCGGCTGACCGCGCGGCTAGCCTCTTAATAGAATTTCGTCGCGGTTTAGTGCGTACAAAATGAGCGGTTGCATATAAAAATATAAAAGCGGCTAGCCGCGCGGTCAGCCGCGTAAGCGGTTGACCGCTAATGCGTATGAGGGCTTAGTGTAGGCTGTTTTGAAATTTTAAAAATCTCGCCATGTTGTCGGCATGAAAATACCTATAGCCTACTTAGTTTAACAAATAAAACGCGAATGTATCCTTAGTGCAATTTTTAGGGTTTCGTACCCAAAGGGTAAAACGGAGCCCTATTAACGTCACTCTGCTGTCTGTCTGTCTGTCCGTCTGTCCGTGTGTAACAGGTCTCTAGCTCGTAGACGAAATGAGTTACAAACCTGAAATTTTGTATTTGGTGTTGATCCAAAACCAAATATTGCAATGCCTAGGCAATACCTATTTTAATAAAACGCCTGCAATTAGTGCACTTTGTTGCACCAACAGCTGGTGCCTATCGCAAATCGATACCTCTGGGCTCAAAGGGCGTAAAGCACATTAAGGCACAAAGGGCTTTACCCCAAAGGTATCGAAATAATAATATAGTTGGCACATGACTATTGCGTCTAACTCATGTTTTTTTAGGCAACAGCAGCGGTGTATAAAAAGCGAGAGTGGAATTACGCAGTATCATTACGTTGTGGCTATACACAAAACGAATACCAATGTGCATTGACCTATCGAAAAGCCTGTCGCATTGACGTCGTTAATAGTTATTGCGTTTTACAGTTAATATACCTACTATTGTCCATTCCACGAGTCAAACTCCTACGGAAGAAAATACTCGCACCTCATTGTTCGATGCGCGTGGTTAGGGATTAGTGAATACGCTCCGCTTAAAACGGAAGGTTAACTTGCTGACAGGCAATTAATAAATTTATAATTAACTAGCTTTTGCCCGCGGCTTCGACCCCGTGAATTTCGGAGCGCACAAGGGCGTTCCTTCGGGAACTTGTTTCGTGGAATAGACTATAGTATCTACAATATTTTTCCCTTAGCTGACTAATGACCTAAATTAATAATCTATCTAATTCAAAATCTATAGACTGAAGGTCAAAAATTTAATCCAGATGTTTTGTCCTTTAAACCTGTTTAACTAATTGGTAAATTAACCTAGTTGGTTAACTTTAAAAGTTAAACAGGTTACAATCTCAAGACGTGGATTAATAATTATTATTGACACGCTTGTTTTCGTCCGCGTGGAGTTAGGCCGGGCCCGCACTGCGAAATTTATTCCCGCAATTTTTTTGGCAAAATTCTGTGAGATATGGGAATGTATGAAGCTGCACGCACATGCGATTTAAAATTCAGAAAGAAAAATATATTAAAATGCGGAATATAAACCGCGCGAATAAAAATCGCGCGAATAAATTTCACAGTGCGGCCCCGCTCTTAGGTTTTTAAAAATCCCGCGGGAACTTTTTATTTTTATTTTTTCCCGGGATAAACTGTCCCATGTCACCCTTTAGTGTTATCGTCGTCTTGAAAAAATCTACAATCTAGGTACATACAGTGAGCTCTCTAAAGTTCGGCCGTTCAGAGAATGCGTTCCTGACACTTCGCGATTGAACTGACGACGTAGCTTTGTAATGGCGTTGCAGTTACGATAAAAATATTTTTGCTGGTTGTTTACCGTTTTAACAATTGATGAGCATTAAAACAACATTATTATATCAATAATCAATGAATGTTATAATTTTGTGCCAAACTGAGTGTCAAATAACTTGTAAACAATATTTTTCTAAATCTATACTGCGCTATTACAAGGTTATGTCAGCGCTTTATATTTGTATAATAGTGCTGTGCTAAAAATAACAGGCAAGTATCGTAATCTGTTCTTATACAGTTATACTTATAATATAAAATAATACGCTTTGTTTTTCTTTTTAAGAATTTGAAAATAATGGACTATAAGATAACTTTTATGAAATATAAAAATAAAACTATGACCAAACCGAACGCGCGAAAGAAAGTAGCATTTTTATATTTAGGTTGAAAATGGTAACCCCAAATGGCGTTGGGCCGCCATTTTGTGACGCTAAAACTAAAAACAGTCGTCTGTTGTCGTTTCGTGCGCATAGACCACGTTCTTCAAGTGTTTTCGATCTGTTTTTATTTGACAATTTTATTATATGAATATTACCTTTTTTTGGTTTCTACTTAAATAACTAAAATATAAATTTTAAATGATTCCGCCAATTTAAAACGAAAATAATCTTAAAATAATGCGTCGGTTCATTTTGGAGGAACGGTAACGAACTCAGTGTTATGTTGTGCCCATCACTAGTCGTGACTAACTGATAGGTGTCAGGAACGCATTCTCTGAACGGCCGAACTATAGTTTATAAAATTTGAAGAGGTCACGTAGGACTAGCTTCTTTTTAACCCCCGACGCAAAAACGACGGGGTGTTATAAGTTTGACGTGTCTGTGTGTGTGTGTGTGTGTGTGTGTGTGTGTGTGTGTGTGTGTGTGTGTGTGTGTGTGTGTGTGTGTGTGTGTGTGTGTGTGTGTGTGTCTGTCTGTTCCCCTGTGGCGCTCAAACGGGTGGACCGATTTGAATGCGGTTTTTTTTTTGTCTGAAAGGAGAATTAGTCGAGAGTGTTGTTAGCTATGTTTGATGAAAATCGGTCCAAGATGGCCGCCGCTACAAAATGGCGGATTACATATTTTTTCACAACTCCCTTAATATGGGTATCAAATGAAAGGGCTTGACTAGTAGAGTAGCACTATTGTAAATCCAAGATGGCCGCCGCCACAAAATGGCGAATGTCGGGGGTTTTTTAAATTTTCAATTTACACTTGTATTGCATAGATTTACGTAAAGATTACAAAAAAAACAAATGGGTACAATGTGCTAACATCCTAAATGTTAGTAGGTATACCTACTGTTGCAACTATGAGCGATCAAAAACGAACGCCGCGAGAGTGCGCGAAAGTTGACCGCCATTAAGTAGATCAGTGGGTGAAGAGAATTCGCCCCAAAGTGGGCTGTTACCAATTATCTAGTTCTGTGTGCTTAGTCTAAAGCGGAGCACTCGAAAACGAACTCGAAAACTATTGATCGATTTCAGAGTAAAATAGACCTAAAATGGCTTGTATTAAGGTTTGAGTTCGCCAATACATTCAGCATTCGAACAATGCTGAATGTATTGGCGAACTCAAACCTTAATACAAGACATTTTAGGTCTATTTTACTCTGAAATCGATCAATAGTTTTCGAGTTCGTTTTCGAGTGCTCCGCTTTAGACTAAGCACACAGATCAAGCTGTACACTGCGCACGCTTGATCGACTTTCGAAATATCTTTAGAGCCAGTTCAGACATGCGGGAAACCGCGCGCGGCTCTAAACCTCGCGATTTTAATTTGGAACCACATCAAAGTGAACCCAGAAAGGCGCGGTGAGCTTGCGGATACCTATGTGAGAGAGGCAAGGTTACTTTAGGGAATTTATGGTTACCAGTTAGGGAGATTGTATTCCCGTCTCCCTAGTTAGGCAGGGTAGCGCCGTGTTCTTGGGTCTACAAGGTTGTCAAATAACACGCGTTCACACACAAATAAATAATTACTGCTTTAATTATTGATTTAAAGTCAGGTATAAAGATCAGACAAGAAGGGACAACTAGTGTGCTGCGAGCTACTTGCGTTTTATAAAGCGAACTTGAAAATGCTCGCGTCAGCACATGTCCCCTACATCTACATCCACCTCCGTCCTTTCGAAACGCTTGTTCACCTTAGAGCAAACTCACACTTTACACTCCGTGTAGGCGGATCGTAGCAATAGAAACCACTTGAATAGCTCATGAATCTATTGTCCGCGGTGGTAGAGCATCGGGTATCTGCGAAGTGTTATTTCTGTTTTTGGAACGAAGTTCCTTAACGCGCGTTGCGAAAGGGGGCTAGACGGAAAAAATTAAGAGAAAAAGTTGTAACGACACTTTTTGCTATAGTTGTAAGCCGTGCGGCGTGCGCGTGTTTCTCTGTCTGTCTCTCTCTCTCTCTTATAGAAAGCAAGCCAGTTATTTTTTGTACATAATAAAACTTAAAAAAAAAAAAAAAAAAATTATTACAATTCCTTCATTAATTAATCGAAAGGAACTTCGTTCCATCCGGGTGTCCCTTGACACCTCTCAAGTTTTTTTTTTTAAGATTATTATTAGAACATGAGTAATATTCCCCTGTCCCCTCCAAATAACCTTAGCTTGTATTAGGAGTAGGTACGACAATAGTGCAACGGGTGGGGTTTGAGTCGTCGACCTTTGGGTATACTCAGTCCACGACCGACAACCGTTGAATGATTATTATCATCATGAATAAATACATAGATCGTAAAGAAATAAATAGATTCATGATTATTGAGGTTTAAATTTTTAAAGGCTTTAAGAAGTAGGTAGTTACTTGTCTTGTTACACGTCCCCTGCGCCGCGGCCGCGTCGCGTTAACATGTCCATTATTAATAGCCCCGGATGGGCTCGAAACTAGTCATGCTATGGTCACATGAGTAGATATCCCTACAGAGAGGAAGCTTCATACAAGCGGCCCGCTGTAGGTAAACTCACACAATATAGCGCACGTTTGCCATACAACTCAGCCGGTAGCGTAAAGGTGCGTCCAGACTTGAACATTTCACCGAACCGAACAGCGAACATTTCGGCGAACTTGTTACGCTCAATGTGGACGGCGCGCTTGGAGCGCTTGAGATGGGTTACTGGGTAACAGTTCGGCGAAAGTTTCGCCGAACTGTTACGCAGTAACCCATCTCAAGCGCTCCAAGCGCGCCGTCCACATTGAGCGTAACAAGTTCGCCGAAATGTTCGCTGTTCGGTTCGGTGAAATGTTCAAGTCTGGACGCACCTTAAGACGCGGAGCGTCCGTGAACCGTTGGTGAGAGCTCATGTGTGAGTGTACCACTTGAGGGCTGCTTGTATGAAGCTTCCACTATGTAGGGATATCATGTACTATGGTGTTCACCACGCGAGTCCAGTCGTGTATAATATAAAGTTTATAAAGACGCTAAATGTGTAAATATCTGCGCGGTTTTCATACACCATTTTGCCGTGTCTGAACTAGCCTTTAGTCTTAAAGGTTCCATTCTATTGTTGCAATAAAATTATAAAACATTGTAACAGTTTTGCTCTATTAGAGACTCATTTTTTTTTTGACGATACACCCAGATATTTCGACATTGATACTTTAAAAGAAACAATATTGCAAAATATTGACTACAGTGCTATGGCAGTATATTCTGAATCATATATTGATTGAACCTTATCGTGTTTAATAATCCAGGTCCCAATCCCTCAACCTCGTGCTGCAATGGTACTGCCCACCTAAACCATGAGAACCAACGATCTGCCGATTGTAAATAGATATTGTGGCTTACCAGGTATAAACTTTGGCACTAGATATACTCCAGATCCCAACACCTCAAAGCGACGCTGCAGTGGAACTGCCCAGCTACACCGCGAACTAAGCAAGACTAAGAATCTGACGATTGGGAAATATAGTAGGTATATTGTGAATAAACTTTGTCATTATACTCCAGGTTCCAAGTCCTCAATCTCATCAATGGTTCTGACTAGAATAGAATAGATTTTTTTTTAATATTTAAATAAACTTTAAAAGTACTTTTGAATCGTCAAATTGAATCTACCCCTGGTTCGGAATGCCGTTCCAATCGAGAAGAACCAGCAAGAAACTCGGCGGTTGCTCATTTTTTAACTTACTTCTTATTGAAACGTGAGGACTATATTCTGTATTTGAGGATACGGTTTATAGCTATCCCAGATAATGTTTTTACCGTTATAGGCCACTAGCAGGCGCTGCAGATCGTCGTAAGTTTATTAAAAAAAAAAATTATGCCTTGTTATGCAAATTATAAACCAGCAATACCAATTATATGAAACGAGCAAAGTTTGTGAAAGCGGCAGTTGTTGGCATGCCTAATTCCTATTCGTTGGAGCCTTGGCCTCAAAGGCGCCCTCATTAAGGCCGTGACCGATAAAAATTACAAAGCGGACCCCTGTTGCTATTCACTACTCCCCTTTTGTAAGAGATATTTCAATTTCTTATAAGGATTACTAAGCTGTAGCACTGAACTTGTGATTTTCACATTGCTATCATCAATGCTCCTCCCTGCGACTCTTCTGACGTCGTCGGTGCACCTAGTGGGGGGTCTGTCAACACTGCGCTTTCCGGTGGGAGGTCGCTATTCCAGCACCTTAGAACCCCAACGTGTGTCGGTTCTTCGAACTATGTGCCTCGCCAATTGCCACTTCAGCTTCGCAACCCGTTGAGCTATGTCGGTGACTCTGGTTCTTCTACGGATCGCCTCATTTCTAAATTGATCGCGTAGAGTAACTCCAAGCATAGCTCTCTTAGCGACTCAGCTTTCTAATGAGGCCCATAGTTAGCGACCATGGGGGTTATTCTGTAACTTAGTTAGCAACTGAAAATAGTTGCCAACGAATTAGTTAGATATACTGTGTAAAATTATGAAAACACTTTATATTTCCCGCAGTAAAGCAGCAATGTATATCAAACTAATTCGTTGGCAACTATTTTCAGTTGCTAACTAAGTTACAGAATAACCCAGCATGTCTCGGAGCCGTATAGCAAGACGCACTGTTCGAAGACTCGTCTTCAGGCACTGAGTAATTTTGGACGAGAAGACATTCCGAATTTTGGACGAGAAGACATTTGCGAAGCTTACCGAACGCTATACCGAATTATTATAGTACTAGTCGGCGTGTAGTTAGAATGATGTCTCGCCCCCCGTCTGGACCATAAACGTGTTATTATGGTCTAGACGCCAAGAGAGTTGCATATAAACGTGTATCGTGAAAGTCCCTAGAGACCTATTAACTTGTGTAAGACGACGACGATTATAACTTACTATATGAAAATATATTATAACGCCTGCTCAATCGTGAATAGCTTACTTGCGCACGAAAGATTTTGTTTGCAAATCATTCGAAGGCTTTATTGGCCGTGGTCACTCGGATAACGACGTTTGCTATAGCTATGAAAATAGGGTATTCTACTGTGTTTGAAAAAGCACTTCAAAATGTTGTTTTTGTTAATAAAAAGCCACAAAAAATATATTTCGGCAAAATAAACACGCGTTCATGCCATAAAATTAAATTAAATTTTAAACATTTTTTAATGCCGCGAAAACGCTGTCAGCCAATAAGTCGGCCATTTCATGACGTAACAATGATATACAAGAAGGTTATAAATGTATTCTATATAACACTGGAGTTTGCGCCTTAAATATTGTAGTGAAGATAAAGTCATTCACCTGGGCTACTTTTTCTTTATTACTAATATTTTTTGGACGATATATCGATAGTTTGATATCGAAATGTAGATACAAAAAGCTGTGATAAAGCTGTGATAGCCTAATGGCTAGGACGACCGACTTCTAATCGGAGGTCGTGGGTTCGATCCCGGGCACGCACTTCTAACTTTTCGGAGTTATGTGCGTTTTAAGAATTTAAATATCACTTGCTTTAACGGTGAAGGAAAACATTGTGAGGAAACCTGCATGCCTGAGAGTTCTCCATAACGTTCTCAAAGGTGTGTGAAGTCTACCAATCCGCTTGGCCAGCGTGGTGGACTATGGCCAAGGCCCTCTCACTCTGAGAGGAGATCCGTGCTCTGTAGTGAGCCGGTAATGGGTTGATCATGATGATGATGATGATACCTCTGTGGTAATAAATAGGTACATTCGCTAGTGAAAAATAAATTAAGAAATTTGATAAAAATAAAAATTTATATTGAAATATACTTAAATATTCTGATTTTGAGTCATAAAAGCACATTATTTTTTTATTAAATTAAAATTAAAAGTCGTAATCGTTAATCTGTATATCACGTAACCTTGAACACGAGCCGCCTTGTTTTGACGTCATAAAGATAGTTAATACTAATCATTAATCTATGGTCATATAGACAAAAACCATAAAGTTCATTGTACTCTGAAGCAACAACTTTTGCATGTAACCCAGACTTCTGTTCTGCCGAATTCCAGAATGTTAAAACATCTTTGTAAACATCATTAGTTGTCTGTCAAGTCGGCTTACGGATGAATATTTTACGTGATAACGTCATTTAAAAATATTGGTATAAGGCCCTGTTTCACCACCATCTGATAAGTGTCGGATAGCTTATTCACAACTATAGTCCTTGTCACTTGACATAAGTAAGGAAGTGACAAAACTTACGTTTAGGCTATCCCGACACTTATCAGAAGCACTACCTTCTGATAAGTGTCGGGAACAGGCCATATTGTACCTTATTTTAATAAAATAATTACTAAGAACTATAACCTAACACATATATATATATTTATAATTTAATTTGTTTGATAAAGATACTGGACTATAATATAACTGTGTAATCATTTTTGAAGTGACTTACGATTTTTTAAATAAAGCTGATATATCGAAATATCGATATTTTTTTCGGTATATCGAACTCCGATATCGATATATTTAAAAATATAGATATATCGAAAATATTTATTTATATAATACTATATTAAAAAATATCAACATTCCTTTTTTGTTTGGAGTTTAGATTCCATAGGTTCTATCTTTCTTGTATGACCACAGATTAATATTAGTTTTTGCTTATATGACCACAGATTAATATTAGTATTTTCTATCATTATGACGTCACAACAAGGCGGCTCGTGTTTTAGGTCACGTGATATACAGATGGGAAATTACGACTTTTAATTTTAATTTAATAAAATAATCATGTGCTTTTATGACTCAAAATCAGAATATTTAAGTATATTTCTACATAAATTTTTATTTTTATCAAATTTCATAATTTATTTTTCACTAACGAAAGTACCCTATTTTGAAAGGACCTGCTTAATTGGGCCCTATAAAAGTATGCGCCTTATTTGCCACGTTTTATGCCACTAAAAATGTATGTATATGATTTCTGAAATCTAGTTTCAATAGTAATTATTGTTCCATATATAAGTTAATTATATGTTGATTTTATAGTCTTAATCCTACTAATATTATAAATGTGAAAGTGCGGATGTTTGTTACTCTTTAACGTCGCAACTACTGAACAGGTTTCGCTTAAATTTTGAATGGAGATAGATAATGCCCTGACTTAACACATAGGCTACATTTTATCCTGAAAAAATCCACAGTTCCCGCGGGATTTTGAAAAAAACTAAAATCTACAGCTACAGCTATAGGTAGATCACTATAGCAAACTACCTTCAAAGTAAGTATAAAGGTTGGAAAAGGGAGCGGGAGCGGGAACCAGAAATCCACGATTCCTTCAGGATTTGTGAAGAACCGAAATTCATGCGGGCGAAGCCGCGGGCAAAAGCTAGTCGAAAATAAAATAAAGCCTACTTAATCAAGTTTGTAATTCCATTAAAAATTAATATTGCACGAGTATTTTCCCCGTATTTTACGCCGTGACGTTGGAAAACCACAGCCATTCCTTTGGCATTTTATATAATAATAATTATTAACTTATCAAGTCTTCATTATTTATAAACACGATATTAATAGTTTTGTGTGTGGTTTTATACTACAATCGTCACTTAATATTATAAAATAATATTATTTAAGGTAATGATGATAAAAAACAGCAGAAATGTTATTTATTATTTTCAGAATTTCTAACGGTTACCCAATGAATATATTACCTAATTTTGATAATATTATTAGATACATAAATTATGTATTTAACTCAAAATATATTAATGAACTATTATAAACGTTTACACTTTACATCTACTGAAGGACTTCATAGGAAAGAATATAGTAACCCGGAACACAGCAAAATAAAGTCAAGGAAACTGCATTAATTCACTGTGAAATTTTTTATATTAATGATGCATTAATAAAATTAATTCAAATTAAGAAGTTCATTGCCATTGTAAAAACACGAATAACCGCAATCATATTGTGATGATCACAAGCACAACCTACAACTTTGGTGATAGGCCGACGGTTTTACAAAAACAGTTTAATTTTGATCGTTTGCTTGCAACTAAATAAAGTCCATTGGCCCATAAATTGTGCTCTGTTCAAAAACATAAAGTAGACAAGAGATTAAGTTCGTAAACTAAAATCCGTCTACGCTTAGTAATTTAATTTAATATAAATTTTAGTGTGCAGAAAACGCGGGGCAAGCAGCTAGTGGCGCCATCTATTATGTCTATCCGAAACTAAATATTTTACTTGCCGGTCGGACGTCGCTTCTTTTTTTTCGTATATAAAATGTAGCCTATGTCACCCGGACCATAACAAATAAATTCTCACCTCATTCATCAAAATCGGCCCAGTAGTTTAGCCGTTACGGTGGTACACACAGAATCTCATACAAAATTGTCCACAAACACACATACATACATACATGCATAGACTACTAAAATCATAACCCTGTCTGTGTCTGTGTGTGTGTCTGTCTGTCTGTCTGTCTGTCTGTCTGTCATGAGTCGAGAGTGTTGTTAGCTATGTTTGATGAAAATCGATCCAAGATGGCCGCCGCTACAAAATGACAGATTACATATTTTATCACAACTCCCTCGATATGGGTATCAAATGAAAGGGCTTGACTAGTAGAATAGCACTGCAAATCCAAGATGGCCGCCGGCACAAAATGGCGAGTGTCGGGGGTTTTTTAAACTTTCAATTTATACTTGTGGGTTTGCCGTAGTCGGGTAATAAACTGCAAGAAACAAGGATACGATGAAACAATATTAAAATTTCACAACATCAAAACAGCAAGGTAAAACCTGATGTAAAACATGGTAGGCAACAGCACAGTAACTTGTATGTCAACAAACAAGACCACACTTGACTTTGAGTCATTGAGTGCTTTATAAATACTTGAAAAGCTTGGTATATTCGCAAAAACGAAGTCAAGAAAAGCTACAGCCTCACATTGACCTTGAAAGTGTCAAGGTTTTTCGTTTGCAAGTTGTTTTAACACTTTTCACAGCTGAAATGGGGATGTACTGATTTAGGACAGGCATTCCTCTGCGTTTTCAATTTGAGACATGTTTTAAAGCTACACAAAACAGTCAAGGTATTTCGAAACTATTTTCGTTACAATAGAGTTTTTTTTTGTTATAGTATAAGTAAATTCCTAGTGTCTTATTTCTTACTAGATGATGCCCACGGCTTCGCCCGTGTGATTTGTAAAAATCTCGTGGGAGCTTTGATTTTCCAGAACAAAAAGTAGCCTATCTGTAGTAAGTAGTAACCCATCCACAAAACGGAAAAATTCCGTGGGATCCTTACGATTTCGGAATGCAATTCCTTACAGCATCAGGGTTGAGGAGTTGGACATGTACCTACTCGAGGTTATTCAACAATAAAGTCTAATTGGTATCCCCAATATCAATTTAAATAAACGACAGTGCCTAAATCCCATTAGTGTTGGGGTTCAGATCCCCTACAGCATCAGGATTGAGGAGTTGGAATCCAAATTTTTTGTAGGACAGTGTCGCAATGTTTCTCTATCGATTAAAAAAAAAATTACGCAAATCGGTTCAGAAATCTCGGAGATATCGATGTACATAGGTAGAAAAACACAACTCCTCCTTTTTTGAAAGTCGGTTAAAAAAGTAGCCTATGTTACTCCCTGGTTAATTCTCTACTTGTATGTGAAAGTCCCGTCAAAATCGGTTCAGCCGTTCCAAAGATTAGCCCGTTCAAACAGACAGACAGACAGACAGACAGACAGACAGACAGACAGACAAAAATTTTAAAAACGTGTGATTCGGTTATAGTATCGTTCAAATAACCGTATGAGCTTAATATGAGGTAGTTATTTCGATATTACAGACAGACACTTCAATTTTATTTATTAGTATAGATCTGAAGCTGAAATCGTACATCCAATTTCAGCTATTTGAGATTAATTTAGACTTAAGAGATTTATTTGGAAGGTATAGTAGTATATATTCTGCGTTTTATATCGCGTTATATTGCCATTTAAACAACGAATGTACCTATGTATTGCATATATTAATCTTTTAATGGGACATCGGAAAATTTTCATGCACAAACCTCAGAATGAATTTTCATGAATGAATAAGACTCAGTATGAGGGAAAGTGGGCTACCTGGAAGTCTGTCCTTATCCTTGGCAGTGGAATTCCCTATATGCATATACGCATTTGTGATATTGTAGTGATGTCATTTGTGATAGCCTAGTGGTTAGGACGACCGACTTCTAATCGGAGGTCGTGGGTTCGATCCCGGGGCACGCACCTCTAACTTTTCGGAGTTATGTGCGTTTTAAGTATTTAAATATCACTTGCTTTGAAGGAAAACATCGTGAGGAAACCTGCATGCCTGAGTTCTCCATAACGTTCTCAAAGGTGTGTGCAGTCTGCCAATCCGCTTGGCCAGCGTGGTAGACTATGGCCAAAACCCTTCTCACTCTGAGAGGAGACCCGTGCTCTGTAGTGAGCCGGTAATGGGTTGATCATGATGATGATGATGATATACGCATTTGCCTATATGCATATATACACATATGCCTATATGCATATACCATAGAAATATGCAAGAGCTATTTCAGTGCGTGCATACAAAGTCGCGTGTCCGCCGGCGCACGCGTGATGGAATTCAATTTTGTTTTCTATATAACTATCCAATGTAGGCAGCTGATATAATTGTGAGACAATATAAAGTGTTTCTCTTTTTTATTGTCTGCCCTTTTTAACATGTGTAGAATTGTAAGCACCATTCCGAAACAGTGGTAGATTCATTTGTCGATCCAAAAGCACTTGTAAAAGTTTATCTGAATAAAAAATATGTCTTAGACTTGCCTTTACACAAGTTTAAGAACTCTATTAAAAGTATGCTCATAAAAAAAGCTTATTATACAATTGAAGATTATATAAACGATAAAAAAGCTTGGATTTAACTCGTTCCAGCAATGCGCGAGACGGCATTTCAATCATGTACATTAATAATAATAATTGTTATAATGTTATTTTTAAAAAGAGCAACCGCCGAGTTTCTTGCAGGTTCTTCTCGGCTCGGCTCAATTGACGACTCAAAAGTACTTGTAAAAGTTTATTTGAATAAAAAACTTTTCTATTCTATTGCTATTCGTGCGTATAGAATACTTGGGTCTGTTTCACCACCTGATAAGTGTCGGATAGCTTATTCACAACTTTGTCTTTGTCACTTGACATTATAAAGTAAGAAAATGACAAAACTTACATTTAGGTTATCTGATAGACTTATCAGAAGGTGGTGAAACAGGCCCTTAGTGTGATAGGAATCGCGTCGAATGAAGCAGCTGCTCGATATTATGAGGTCGTTTGGTAACTTTGTGGTCAGACACATTAACCTTAATATTTTTTAAAATGAAAAGCCATGCTTATCACAATAGTACCCGCTATTATACAATGAACACAAAATTACTTTGCTATAATCCGCTAACAGTGACAAAGTAGGCACAACACCACACAAATTCACCACAAATTTAACTCGACGATCGTTTCGCTCCGACACCGGAGCATCTTCAGGAGATATCGACTTCACAACGGACGATTACAAATCTTTTTTTGACGACTTTGCAATCGTCCGTTGTGAAGTCGACATCTCCTGAAGATGCTCCGGTGTCGGAGCGAAACGATCGTCGAGTTAAATTTGTGGTGAATTTGTGTGGTGTTGTGCCTACAAATTTGTCACTGTTAGCGGATTATAGCAAAGTAATTTTGTGTTCATTGTATAATATCATGGAATTCCGCAAAGTAACGTCTGCTTCTATTCAACATAGTACCCGCTTTCCAACCTAGCAGTTAACCTTATGTGAGTTTCCTTTCCTACTAGCTGATGCCCGCGACTTCGTCAGCGTCGTTTTAGGGTTTCTTTTACATCACGTGGAGGAACTCTTTGATTTTCCGGGATAAAAAGTCTAGATACTTTTTACTTGGGTTACTTTTCTATGCCACTATTTATGCCCATGAAAAAATCGCCTCTATCTGTGGCTCTGTTGTGGCCTGATTGAAGAGCAAATCGAGTAATCAACAAACAAACACAATCGCATTGTCAATATTAAGTAGGGATAACATTTCAGTGGGGCTATTCTCTAACTTAGTTACCAACCGAAAATGGTTGCCAACGAAATTAGTTCGATATACATTGCTGCTTTACTGTGTGAAATATAAACAACTAGCGGACCCGGCAGACGTCGTCCTGCCCGCTATTAGTGCCACCTACCCTCTATAGGGTCCAATTTTTCTACTTACAAACCTTCCTCTTGAATCACTCTATCTATTAAAAAACCGCATCAAAATCCGTTGCGTAGTTTTAAAGATTTAAGCATACATAGGGACGTAGCTTAGGGACAGAGAAAGCGACTTTATTTTATACTATGTAGTAATGATTTCATTTCACACACATTAAAACAGCAATGTATATCGAACTAATTCGTTGGCAACCATTTTCAGTTGGTAACTAGGTATGTTAGAGAATAGCCCCACAGATCTGCTTTCTTTTTCACTCCTTGGACTTTTCTTGTATTTCTTAACTTTACACCATTTCTTTTTGAGTGAATCGGCAGATTTCATCTTATTCTAGGAACAAGCATACTAAGAGAGATAATTTGTCTTAGATCTTCTTCACTTTTCTCTCTTTCCCACAATTGATACACAATCACCGGTTGAATAATTGTAATCAAGCGTCAACTGATAAGTAATTTCCTGTTGCATGTTGCATTACTCGCTTGGGCTCAATGACTGATATGACATCGAGTCATTGACAGGAGTACATGACATTTGATATTATGTCGTACATTGGCGCTCACGGTTACTAAATTGATTAGATTAAAAATCATGCTATCCATGTAATTTTTGCCATGTATGTAGAAGCACATGCAAATTGTCATATAATTAAAAAAAAAAAAACAAAAACCCAACTTTTTAGCCTAGCCTATAATATACCCATCTCATCCTTTAGAAGTTTAGATGAATCGATATTACACCTCATTGATATTAAAACCATCCAGCCGTTGGGATGCTTCCAGGGTATACTGAATGAGTTGAATCCCACATAAACACATACACAGATACGCCCCAGAATAGATACGTGCGAAAAACACCCTGTCTTCAGAGCTACTTACAGAGCAATAGGTACACTCCAATATACCAAGTATTGTATTACACCATTGCATCCTCTTGTAAAATTCCAACCGGTTTGGCCCATTCTTCAACCGACCCGGCGGCGCCGCTCCGACAACAAACATCGCCCGCTGCAGTTGGAAAGGCAAAAGTTTTACGTAAGACGGCTTGTGTAACCCCCAGTGAAAGAGCTCATGCAGTACTGCAGCGTGTTTGAGCGCGGCGAGACGCGAGCGCGCCTCCATTTACGTATACGTCCGCAAAACTAAACGGTACGATTGTGAAATTGTGTTATGTTATGTGCGTCCACTCTCTAGGGCTACCGACGCCCGAATTTCAATTCTAAACTTGAAACTATACTGTTCAAAAAAGTTTTACAAGTACCTTTGGATCGGCAGAAGTAGAGTCTACTCGTGGTTGAGCGAAAACCAGGATGAGATTCCGCGGGTCGTTATTATAAAATCTTCTGGATTATGTAACGTGATGATTGCAAAACAATTTACAAGAAGTCAGTTTCGCTAAATGTTCTTTTGAGTTCTCCCATCGCTCCACCAAGTGATTTATAAAAACAGAAGTAAAAATATAGTGTTTGAAAAATCACAACTTGTTATAAGTTTTGAAATTAAGTTCATAGCTGAATTCTACAAATCTATCTTACCTGAGTATCTGAAACGTGTATTGTTATTGTTTGGCAAAAAGGAAACGGGCAGGTTAGAAAACCTCGCCCGGAAGCTCACCAGCCTTCAAGGCTTCATCCGTTCTTATTGAGAGAACCAAGAGTTTAGCACGATGATACTATATGAGAAAACCAGAATTATTCGAAGTAACAACTATCTCGATAAATCGGGGCTGATGGGATGGCAACCCTATGAGTGTCTCATACATTGGTTGTGCAGTTATTCTAACCTTATTTCGTTTTCAATTCCACTTGTTAATTTCGTCTACAAATAACACTCCCAGCACGGTATTTATGATTTACGCATAGCGATCATTGCAATCGTTGTTACTGACTGAATTTATTGGTAGTTTTGTTGAACTCTATTTTTTTAACCAATAAGAAAGATTGCGATTATCGCAAATATCTAGAAGGACGGCCATAATATTATTGTTAATGTCGATCACTTACTTCTATCAATACAAGTTCCCTGAAAGTGGACAGGTAGGGCCATACAAAATGACACACAGTTGTTCTTTTTTTTTGTTTTCTGAATCAAAACGCCCCACCGAGCGTACCGGAAACTTTTGACATTTTTTCTCAACACAATTTATTTCAGAATTCACATTAGTTCCGAGTACCTCCTTCTCTTAGCAATCAGCGCCAAAATAAGAATAATCAAATTGTTGAACTATCGCGTCGTTTATAGGGTTTACTCTAAAGTAGTCCGCACCTACTTGAAGTTAATAGAAATCAGTGATGCCGATCAGGAATAATCCTACCCTCATTAATTCTGTTAATTCTACATCACTTAAACAATGTTGCTCAAACTTGAATATTTAAACATACGCTGTGGTAACGGTTAGATTTTTCCTATTTGTTAATAATCTTGATAGTCTCCAAGTATGGGTTAGAATACTATTCTCATTAGCATAATTAAGACGATTCTCAAGTTCTTTATTAGTGGTGATTTTTTTGCTAATCACCACTAATAAACCTTATGATACTTGAACTTCGTAATTCAGATCAGTTTAAATGATTTTCTGGTAATATTGTGAGATTCATTCGTTAAGATTTCGTAATAATTAATTTTTACGTTGCACTCTGTGGTTAAAACCTTACTCAGAATTTCGCCACTTCTCTTTTTGTTTCATCCCACTGCCCTATATTAGAACCAGATTTAAAACCACGATCTTGCAGTTCCTAATATTGTGTACTTGGTTTATTAGGCAATCACTATTTGCACTAATTTCATTTTGAACATTATGTAAGGATTCAATTCTTGTTATGATAAAATACTAGTAAGTAGTATGATCTTCCTACGAGACAATTTGTTTGCGAAATATTTTTTTGTATAATATCGATAAACCTCATAGGTTATGTAACTCATAATAATTTGTATCTTTATTATTATGTTAACTTATTTCGGTTGCGTAGAATATTTTTCTCTGTAATATATTTGTTTACATTCGTTTCGCCACTGCGTTCCTTTACATTCTATGCGTCGATAACTAATCTTAATTGATTAAATTATTATTATTATTGTTTACTGTTTAATCTCAATCGTCATTTAGTTCCACATGTTCATAATATGTATTTGGGCTTATACTTTTGTTTGTCCCGCGTAGAATCTACTAGTTACTGACCGTTACTTATTTAATTAGTAAAGCGATAATAGCATCGAGTGAATAAATTTATCGTTTGAATTCGAGAATTTTTATTTCTAAGCTGCTCACTAATTAAAGTATGCAACGCAATTTTCGTCAGTTTAGTGTCATGAACGCCGACTTTTTAATAAAAAATAGGCTTTCACGATTTCCTGTGCGGAAAAAGATGGCGTAACGATTTGTATAATATACAAGCACCAGTATATTAATAAGCAACATTTCCTTCATTGCTTTTATACTTTTTTTAATGATAGTGATAATGACTGGCTTTATAATACAAAACCAAATACCAGAGCCTCGATGGTAAACTTGAGTAAACATACTCAACACTCGTGCTTAAGTTAACCTTAAATTGATTTGACAATTCCATACAATACGATTCTGAATACTTCTATACTTTAATATAAAAAAGCGGAAGAGTTTGTTTGTTTGAACGCGCTAATCTCAGGAACTACTGGACCGATTTCAAAAATTATTTCACCATTGGATATGTAAGTGATCCTTGAGTGCTATAGGCTATGCCGCTATATGTATATGTACCACGGGCGAAGCCGGGGCGGACCGCTAGTCAATTCATATAAAGACAGGATTAGTCAGAGGCTCTAGTGTAAGTAGTGTAATTTTTCACTTAACTGCACGTAAATCAGTCTTTTTAACCCCCGACGCAAAAACGACGGGGTGTTATAAGTTTGACGTGTCTGTGTGTGTGTGTGTGTGTGTGTGTGTGTCTGTCTGTTCCCCTGTGGCGCTCAAACGGACCGATTTGAACGCGGTTTTTTTTTGTTTGAAAGGTGAATTAGTCGAGAGTGTTGTTAGCTATGTTTGATGAAAATCGATCCAAGATGGCTGCCGCTACAAAATGGCAGATTACATATTTTTTCACATCTCCGTTAATATGGGTATCAAATGAAAGGGTTTGACTAGTAAAATAGCACTATGTGAATCCAAGATGGCCGCCGCCACAAAATGGCGAATGTCGGGGGTTTTTTAAATTTTTAATTTATACTTGTAGTATGAAGATATCAAATCATGTGTTACTTACCTGAAAGTTAAATTGAAAACTTTACACTTAAGATTTTTTCCAAATGCTTGGATTTATTCCAACTCCAGAAGTAGAGAATCACAGTTTGACATTCCTAGTCTTGACTCTTGACATGAAACACGCTGTCTGAAGTCTGAGACTGTGAAGTCTGGCTTCTCTGATAATGCACGGTTGTACGAGTAGGTATCATGTACTTACTGTACGTAACCGGATGATCCGGATAAAAGTTACACCCGATGCAAAGCAAAGTATAGGTAGGTACTATAAATAACTACGTACCTAAGCAAAGTGCGCAAGTAAAAGCGAGTAGTTGAACGAGCAACAACTGTAGTAAAGCCCGGTTCGCACATGTCAGTGAAGTATCAGTGCCGGCACAGTTCCGGCACACGCGTATAAAGCCCAAATTAGATGGTTCATTTTTCGAGATTTTTGCTTTCATTTTCGAGGCTTCATCGAAGAATCATCGAAAATAAACCATCTAAACAGCGACAGTTCATCGTTCACAGGCACTGTGCCATAGCAAATATCGTATCGTGCAGCGTTCATCGCAAAAAATAACGATGAACAGGGCACCGTCTAATTTGGGCTTAACGCGTTCACATCTGTCCGTATCAGTGACGACGCAGTGTTTCAGTGTCAGTTCATAGAGAGTGACATATTTTACACTGTGCCAGAACTGCGCCGGCAGCGGCACTGATGCTTCACTGATATATGCGATTCGGCCTTAACTCGGTCTTGTAATTCAAGTACTTACCGGAGAGCGCGTTACATTTCAACCGGCTTTTCATGTACAGGTTTTGTGGATGAAATAAAAAGACGACTCTCCAATAAATAGTTGCGGAAGTTGTTGGGATGTTAATTCTTTTGTCGTTTCCAATCTTCTACAAGGTTCATACTTAATGTTAATTGATGATATTGATTAATTGAGGTCGTGATGCGAGATGAATGACTGTGAATAATTGTTGATGGTTATTTTTTATTTTTTTGTAAACAATATTAGGTGTGTTAAAATGACTAATTTTCCCCATTTCCGGAAGCGTAAAGCCTGGGCTAGTAGTGGGTACTAAGTAATCACAACATATAGGATATGAACCTACAACCTATCGGATCTCAGGTTGCCGTGCCTCGAACTGCTTGCCACTTTTGAGTAGATAAGTGGTCAATCTATACTAATAAATAAAATTGAAGTGTCTGTCTGTAATATCGAAATAACTACCTCATATTAAGCTCATATGGTTATTTGAACGATACTATAACCGAATCACACGTTTTTAAAATTTTTGTCTGTCTGTCTGTTTGTCTGTCTGTCTGTCTGTCTGTCTGTCTGTTTGAACGGGCTAATCTTTGGAACGGCTGAACCGATTTTGACGGGACTTTCACATATAAGTAGAGAATTAACCAGGGACTAGGGAGTAACATAGGCTACTTTTTTAACCGACTTTCAAAAAAGGAGGAGTTGTGTTTTTCTACCTATGTACACCGATATCTCCGAGATTTCTGAACCGAATTGCGTAATTTTTTTTTTAATCGATATTATGATATATTAATGATATTTAATCGAAACATTGCGACACTGTCCTACAAAAAATTTGGATTCCAACTCCTCAATCCTGATGCTGTAGGGGATCTGATCCCCAAAACTAATGGGATTTAGGCACTGTCGGTTATTTAAATTAATATTGGGGATACCAATTAAAGACTTTATTGTTGAATGACCTCGAGTAGGTACATGTCCAACTCCTCAACCTCAACCCTGATGCTGTAAGGAATTGCATTCCGAAATCGTAAGGATCCCACGGAATTTTTCCGTTTTGTGGACGGGTTACTACTTACTACAGATAGGCTACTTTTTGTTCTGGAAAATCAAAGTTCCCACGAGATTTTTACAAACCTAAATACACACGGGCGAAGCCGTGGGCATCATCTAGTTCAATAATAAATTCCGAGATACAAAAAGTGCTAATTTGAATCGCTACAGCAATGCTGATGTGCGAGGTGGCAATTAATTATGTATACATTACATAATATTGTTATTTGAATATTTAAAAAACCGCATTCAAATCGTTCCACCCGTTTGAGCGCTACAGGGGAACTGACAGACGCACACACACACACACACAGACACGTCAAACTTATAACACCCCGTCGTTTTGCGTCGGGGGTTAAATAAGATTCACCGACCGACAGAGATTCAGACACCGAGTTTCTGTTGGTTCTTTCCGGAGGGCATTTCGAAGCAGCAGGGCTATTCTGTAAAGCCATTTTCGAATTATAGAGAGTGAATTCGAGATGAGTTTGCTAATTTGTACTCTGTAAAACTCGATATTACAGGTCTTCTCACTCAAACTCACTTCACTTCGCAAGTGCGTAGCAGATGTTTACAGAATATCACACCAAGGTGAAGTGAGTTTGCTTTCGAAGCGAGTTATCTCACTTGAGTGAGCTTCGATATCGAGATGGTATTTTAGAGAATAGCCCTACAGTGGCAGATTCACTTGACGATTCGAAAGTAGATACTTTGTGAACGTTTTATGGATAAAAACTATTATATTCTATTCAATGCTTGGCTTTCTTGTAGGATTGAAATAGGTTTGCACGCTATTTATAATATGTTTGTATGTCTGTTTTTACTGTTTGGTCCTTTTAGGGTTCCGTACCCAAAGATAATGGTACGGAACCCTTCGTGCGCGAGTCCGACTCGCACTTAGACGGTTTTTACAATGTTAATAAAATATGCATACACGTTCACCGGGCGCGTCAGTCACACACACATAACATTGTTATGTAAACGGCCCGTGACAACACCGTCTTATGTAGGTACCTAAATACTCGTTAAAAGGTTATTAATAATATAAAGAAGCTTGTCCTGACTGACTGACTGACTGATCATCAACGTACAGCCTAAACCACTGAAACTAGAAACTTGAAATTTTCACAGTAGCTTCCTTTTATGACGTAGGCGCACACTAAGAAAGGATTATTGCAAAAATAGAGGATGAAAGTTCGTATGAAAGTCCGTCATTTTTCAAGTTATATCCATGAAAATCGGTATTTGAACTGTCAGTTAAAAATAAAGAATTACGTGTTTCAGGAATTTTGGAAATTCTCCTCCCTCAAGTGGGTAAATTAGGAGATGAGATTTGTATGAATCCACGCGGGCGAAATCGCGAGCATCAGCTAATAATCTTAAAGGCGTTAATATTTAACACTTATCATCTTGAAGTGATACCATAACTATTAACTATTAGTCATATTAATGGTCTTTGCTTATCGATCGCGTTACATTCCTTCTTATATAATATTTCTAAAATTTGATTTACCTTCAATAATTACTGACAATTTTATATGAAAACATGTAACACATAACCTAATTATATACCTAATGACAAATGTCAGGCTGGTAACCTAGAAATCCACTATGGTTGTCTCTCTCTCTCAACTTATTCGAAAATAGGGAGAAAGGAAAGAAACCAAAAAAAACGCTTACATGCCGAGCAGAACATAAAATTTGTCATTGATTCTTTAAAAAAATTATAGGCAATGCTCTTAAGACCGGACGCTCACAGCGGAATGTTAAGGTTGGCTTGTTAAGTAGGGTAGGAACACCGGTTTCCGGACACGCACCTGTTATCGTCCACCGAGCGGATCACTCTTAAGAAACGCTTAAAAATAGAAACATTATAAGACTTACATAAAAATAATGCATCTCTATGCCAACTTGAATGTCTTATTAAGACACAGAGAAAGAAAGAAGTCTATTTCACTTAAGTTTCTTTGAAAACAAAGCGATCGAATTTTGAGTATGCAATTAAGGAATGAAAATGAGCCGTGTGGAGCAAAAAAATTAGTGGCATGCTTCAACTATCACGGGAAGTTATTAATCATTTTACTATAAGATTTAGTTTGATTCTTCTTTGTAGCACTTACTTATGTTTCATAAAATACTGTGAACGTGTTTTTTTACTTTTGATTACATTAGAATACAAATAAAAGGGGTGGACGACAACTAGTTCACTATTTTCTTAAGAAAACCTGTTATCGTCCGGGCGGTCAAACACAGGTTTAGCGTCTTAATTTTAGGTAGTCTTGTTATCAATCGAGGTGTGCACAAAATTGGAATTAAGTTTATTAATTCGAATCCTATACACATACACTAGTTAGTGACTAGTCTTCGTCCACTTTTTTCTCATTGTATATAAAACTATGGGTCTTCAAAATCACGCGTGGACGATATCTAAATTTGCACTGAATAAATATTCTAAGTTTCGTCCACCAAGCTATTATTTGAAAATAAATAGATTTAGTAAAAATATAAATAATTAAACTTGTTTGACAAAAGAATTACCTTATATTTTATGTGTTTCTCCTTGGAACTTTGATATATTTATAAGTTAAGATAGTATTGTCGATCATTATAATTTGTGGACGAAATTTAAAATAGAGAATCTGAAGTGCACCGGTTATCCGTCCACCTATATTTTAAACTGTATGAAAAACATATATTTTTTAATATTATGTTATTATTTAGGCGAATTTTGATTATTACTCATATCTATAATTTATTTTTTATTCATCTACAAGTTAGTCCTTGACTGCGATCTCATCTGATGTTAAGTGACAGTCTAAGATGGATGCGGGATAACCTGAAAGAGGTACAGCAGAATCCGTAAATGACTTGGAAGTAAGGCATACTAGACTAGAGACAATTTTGAAATTATTAAATTGAATTTACCAAATTGGTCTGCCGAGAATCAAGTAGAGGACCTTCCACTAATAAGACTTACCCCTGCGCCATGCCAGGGAGGCTGCCAAATTATATGTACCTACTTTTATATAATGTAAGTGCGATGTGGTAAAAGACGATGCAAGATAGATAGGCACAAAGTTGGTAAAGATATTATGTCATATTGTAGACTCTATAAACCGCGTTAAAAAGGCAATAGTTTTTTTATCTGTTTTATTTTAAAACAAGCAGTTGACCGCTATTGCGTATGCGTAGAAAGACCACATCACTTTGTATAAAGTTCTTTATCACCCTGTGAAAGTTCTGTCAAAATAGGTTCAGCTGTTTTGAAAAGTAAGTACATATTACGAATAGACGTAAAACAGAAAACAATTTTTTTATAAACGGTTATGTGGCTTTTTAATAATATATAAGTAAACATAAGTTTGTAACGGTGGCAAATGCGGGTACCCGCATCACCGCGCGCACCGCTCACCGCTCCGGCCGGGTGATGTCACGCATGAAGCGCGTGATCACCGCGGGCGCCGCCCCTCCGCGCGCCGCACCGCTCCGGCGCCCGCCGGCAGCCGCGCGCAGCGCCCCCCGCGCAGCGCACCGGCCCGGCATCGCCCCGCACGAGTCACGCACGCAACGCGTGCGCCGCCCCCCTCCGCACACCGCACCGCTCCGACGCCTGAGAAGGCCCGACAGCCGCGCGCCGCGCGGCCGGCGCTCCCCGCGCGCCGCACACCGCCCAGCCACGCCCAGCTTCGAGAGCCTTCAGCCGCCCGGCCTATATAAGACCGCCGCCAGCGCCCTTCGACAGTTCTCTGGTTGCACCCATCGCGCTGGCGGTCGGCTTGGGATTCTCCGGGAAGACGGTCACCGTGTTGCGTGGAACCTCAGAACTCCAGGAGGTCTTGTCCGCATCCCTGCCCGGCAAGACGCTCCGGTCGCCGCAACCCCGCGTCCCGCGTCCGTCGTCGAAGACATAACTCGTGCGTGAGCCGCCGTACTGGCTCAAGTCGCGTAATCCTCCGCGATCCGTGTCGGTGATAAAATCGTGTGTCGACTCCGTCTGGTTCCCCTGGGAACCCCCCCCCCGAACGTAATATAAGAAACTAGGATAAGCGAAACCTTGTGGAACTCGGAATAAATAGTTCTTTTGTATTGATTCCTGTTTCAATAAAAAGTGCTCCCTACCCTCCTGCGGGGTGAGGTTCGACCCCTCACTCCTAGTGTGCGTGGCGAGACCTCTAGCCAGTCCTGCCACGTTACATTTGGCGCCCAACGCAAAAACCCACTTTACAGTCGCGAAAACCCACCCTACCGTCGGAAAAACCCACTCATCGCGTAAGAAAAAAATAACCGATCAAACCGTCCGGGACCGCGCCGCGCAAATAAACACGTCGTGTCCACAAAATCAATTAAAAGGTACGTCCTGCTCGAAAGTAGTAGCGTACATCCGTGCCGAGAAAAAAAAAATTAGGGAACACTTATACACAGTAAGTACGAAGTTTTACCTTCCACCCGCAAAATTTTGTTTTCTCGAAACTAATATAAACTCTTCCATTAAAGTCGGCTTGGGATTCTCCGGGCAGACTGGAAGGGTGAGTATTCGGCCGTTAGTGTAATTACGAGAGTGAGGGAATAGAAACTCGCGGAAGTGATGCCAGCCCTCGAGTAACAAACCCGAGGGTGGGCATCATATCGTTAACAGAACACTACATAATACGCGAATAAACGGTAGATTAAATTAGTGACAGTGGTCAATACGCGGTCTGTTCTATATCGAAATACGAATACAAACTCCACCCGAGTCGGCTTGGGATTCTCCGGGTAGATTGGGGAGAGTGAGTATTCGACCGAAAATAGAGAAGAGTGACGAAATAAAATCCGTAAAAAGGATATTAATCCTCTGCAATAACGAATATAAACCCGCCCATATAAGTCGGCTGGGATTCTCCGGGCAGACTGGAGGGGTAAATATTCGACCGGCATCAAAATCAAAAAAAATAATAATAATAACTCGCGAGAAAGAAGCTACCCATCGAATTGTCGGCGCGATAATTAAACGAAGGTAGTCATCTCACCCGTAAAATAAATACGGATCATAACACTCAAACCGAGCACAAATAATACAACGAAATAGTTCGCTGAAGGTAGGTGCGAAAAAACATAATACCGATCACCGAGTTACCGACCGACATAGACACAGACTACACGAAAAAAAATAGACGGAGCACTGAAAGCATAGAATTGGTCAAAGACTAAAGGAAAAAATAGACGGACCAAACGAGTAGACAAAACAGATAGACCGACTTGACTATTGACCGTCCCGACAGTAAAGCTATGCCCACGACGTGGATTTATACCCTAAATAAACATAAGTTAACCGAAGAATTAGAAAACCGGAAAATACAAGTAGATTCCGCCAGTACCGTGGAGGACTTACGAAAACAATTAGCAAAGATAGTAAGAACCGAGGACGAGAGGTCAGAAACCGACACAATGAGCAAGGAAAAATCCGAGGGGGAAACGTCAGAAACCTACACAACAAACAAAGGAAGCAGTATAAAAGAATTCGACAAAGCGATATCCCGATGGAATATACAGTTCGATACAACCGGGGACGCGGTGGAGTTTCTAGAAAGAATCGAAGAACTTACCGACTCATTACAAGTAGATAAAAATGAGGTGTTACACGTCATACCGAGATGCTTAAGGGGGAAAGCATCCTTATGGTACCGAAATAATAAGCAAGACTGGGAAACCTGGGAGGATTTCACAGAAACGTTTAAATTATATTACTACCCGAGAAATTACGAGAAGAACCTGCTAGAAAAGATAATTAACAGAAGCCAAGAATACCGAGAAAAGTTCATAGATTACTTAACCGCCCTGCAAACGCTAATAAGAAGGCACGGGAAACTAACAACGGGGGAACAACTCGAAAGAATATACGACAATATGAGTCCGGAGTACCGACTTTACATAAAAAGGAAAGATTTTCGTACACTCAGAGAACTGATCGAACTCGCAGAAGATTACGAAAAATTAAATACCGACCGACACGAGATATTCAGGAAACCGACATACCTGCATAAAGAACTCCAACAAGAACATCCCGAAGGAACGACCGGGAACCGAAAAAGTGGAGAATTAGAAAGGAAGCTCGTGAACCCGCACTACAATTCAGAAACCTGCTGTTGGAAATGTGGAAAGGAGAACCACACATCCCAGAATTGCAGAAAACCACAAGTCATGTTCTGCAGTCGTTGTGGACTGCTAGGGAAATTATCCAGGAACTGTTGTGGTACAAAAGAAGAGAAAAAACCACAAGCGTATACAGCGCGCACCGAAATCAAGAAAGATAACCGAATATTTGTTGACGTAAAAATATACGGACAAACATTTAGCGCTCTTGTGGACACAGGCTCAACCGATACTTATATAAATAAAGAAATCATGAGTCGAATCAGGAATAAGGCGGGAAAACTGAAAGAAAAAACAAACATAATCAAATTAGCAGACGGTTCAAGAGTGAAAACAAACACAGTGGCAAACATCGAACTAGAAGTGAACGGACAAAAATTGAGACACCGAGTCATATACTTACCATCCGCCACCGTCATGATTATGGGTATGGACCTTCTAACAAGACTAGGACTCACGATAAACTGGGGAAAAACCAGGTGTCAGCAGTCACACAAAGAAGAGTCTGGAACCGAGGTCAAGAAGGAGAAACCGTCAAGCAACTCTGCATGCACCGCTACTATATTGGAAAGGGACTGGTACGCAAGAAAACTAAGCCACGTGACCAGAAATCCCAAAACAGAAACCGATTACCGCATAAAAGACAGGAAACTGTATAGAAAAATTATCAACCCGCGATATGGAGGGAAAATAGACCCAACCACAGAATGGAAACTGTGCATCCAGAACGCGGACAAGGGGAAAATTCTAGAACAGAACCACAACGAACCGAACACAGGCCATCTTGGAACTTCGAAGACATTCAAGAAAATAGCACAACAATACTATTGGCCAGGGATGTTAAGAGACGTTGTAAAATACGTAAACAAATGTACGGTATGCCGCGAACATAAAAAGTCAGAAAAGGAACCAACCCGAATCGAAGCGTATAAGAAATGTATAAGAACCACGGCAAGTGGTTACAACCGACCGTGTATGACTACTTCCCCACTCGTCGAGGGGACATCAGTGGACCATCGTATCTCACGACCAATCCACCGAGTGGTCAAAAATAAAACCCGTGAGAAGGGCTACCGTGAAAAACAATCCGAAAACTACTCAACAGCAATCCGAAAACTATCCGGAAAAACCCAATACCGTTCCGACATAAATAAGTGGCATAAAAATATACCTAATTCCGTAAAAGACCGATTGCCTGTAAAGAATTATAGAACTACCCGCATACCGAATTTTTGTCTAGAGACCGCTAAAACGGCGATTTTTACAGGTAAAAATCTCCAAAACACAGAGGAGGGTGTAACGGTGGCAAATGCGGGTACCCGCATCACCGCGCGCACCGCTCACCGCTCCGGCCGGGTGATGTCACGCATGAAGCGCGTGATCACCGCGGGCGCCGCCCCTCCGCGCGCCGCACCGCTCCGGCGCCCGCCGGCAGCCGCGCGCAGCGCCCCCCGCGCAGCGCACCGGCCCGGCATCGCCCCGCACGAGTCACGCACGCAACGCGTGCGCCGCCCCCCTCCGCACACCGCACCGCTCCGACGCCTGAGAAGGCCCGACAGCCGCGCGCCGCGCGGCCGGCGCTCCCCGCGCGCCGCACACCGCCCAGCCACGCCCAGCTTCGAGAGCCTTCAGCCGCCCGGCCTATATAAGACCGCCGCCAGCGCCCTTCGACAGTTCTCTGGTTGCACCCATCGCGCTGGCGGTCGGCTTGGGATTCTCCGGGAAGACGGTCACCGTGTTGCGTGGAACCTCAGAACTCCAGGAGGTCTTGTCCGCATCCCTGCCCGGCAAGACGCTCCGGTCGCCGCAACCCCGCGTCCCGCGTCCGTCGTCGAAGACATAACTCGTGCGTGAGCCGCCGTACTGGCTCAAGTCGCGTCCGTAATCCTCCGCGATCCGTGTCGGTGATAAAATCGTGTGTCGACTCCGTCTGGTTCCCCTGGGAACCCCCCCCCGAACGTAATATAAGAAACTAGGATAAGCGAAACCTTGTGGAACTCGGAATAAATAGTTCTTTTGTATTGATTCCTGTTTCAATAAAAAGTGCTCCCTACCCTCCTGCGGGGTGAGGTTCGACCCCTCACTCCTAGTGTGCGTGGCGAGACCTCTAGCCAGTCCTGCCACGTTACAAGTTCACTAATAAAAACCCATATATTTCGTAAAGACGGACAGGAAGTTAATTTTAATTGGTATAGATATTAAATACATATTAAAGTGGTGTTAATATTACATATTCAATTACTTACTCATTACATGCATACTTTTTCATAGTAAATTTCTCATAGAAATCAGTGGACGGATAACAGGTACAAGGGTGGACGATAACTAGATTTAGTGGACGATAACCGGTGAAATCGGCATTTTGAGCTTTTTATTAGGATTAAAAAAAAACTAGTTATCTGACTAAAAAAATACTAACGTGCAATGAAAATAGACTATACTAGAAGTATATTTTAACAAGTTTTTGTTTAATTTTTTTTATAGAACATATATTTTCACCCTCTCAAACTCAGTAACTCCACTAAATGGACGATAACCGGTAAGAAAACCCTATCCTTAACAATTTGTTGCAGGTACCAATCCAATTAATTTGTTCATATCAGGCCCAGTCCTCCAAAGAACCTCTTTGATCTGCCAAAATTCACCGCCACCCGACTTAATCCCCAATAACATTTCCCGTTAATTTGGCTGCTATAACCCGCGGCACGTACATCGAACACTGAACGAAACGTGGAGGGGATAGCTGCGTATGGGAACTCACGCACGTAAATAATAGCTTACCCCCTCCACTTTCCTTCAGTGTTCGATGTACGTGCCGCGGGTTATACATTAAGCCAAATGCATAATATTATGCGTCATCGTGGACAAAAACTAATGTTCTAGGTCCAATGAAATGGAAATAGAAATCATTGATTTGAGTCTTCTGAATCTTCTTAGCATTTTGCGAAGGCCTTCTTTTAGGTCTCCTTGTGCGAGGTTATCGATAATAGCCTTTAATTGTAGTGTTTGATTTCGTTATTTGTCATCACTGTTACTTTATTAACCCCCGACGCAAAAACGACGGGGTGTTATAAGTTTGACGTGTCTGTGTGTGTGTTTGTCTGTTCCACCGTAGCGCTCAAACGGGTGAACCGATTTAAATGCGGTTTTTTTTGGAAAGGTGAATTAGCCGGGAGTGTTCTTAGCTATGTTCGATGAAAATCGGTCCAAGATGGCCGCCACCACAAAATGGCGGATTACATAGGTACTTTTTCGCAACTCTCTCTATATGGGTATAAAATGAAAGGGTTATTAGAATAGCACTATGCAAATCCAAGATGGCCGCCACCACAAAATAGCGAATGTCGGGGGTTTTTTATATTTTTAATTTTACCTATTTAGCCTTTATTTAGCACATCTCCGCCGCAACCATAGAAATCAAACCGCTAAAGAACCATACGCCCGTGAGGTGTACACTGTACATTTATGAATGAAATACTCATTAATAAACCAAACTATCTTCTTATCCATATAAATAATATCTTTGTTGACAAGTAAAAGGTGTGTCGATTTCTAAGTTGAAAATTCGCGTCACAGATATTATACTATAATTAAGTATAATTTTATTTTTATTTGTGCTCTACTTTACCGGTTTTGATTTCATTTTTTGTCGTTTCCGTGACAGTGAATAACTTACTTACATTAAATCTCAATAAATTTTTTGAAAGTTAGAAGTTTTATCGAAAGTTCTATACTGTTGGTTTTTGTGTTTTTTCAATTTTATTTTTAGAAAGCTCCGCTTTTGGCTATGCCTGAATATTTTAGTCTCTCTGGTATTCGTTTAAATACAAAGCATACGTTGTTTTTCAATTGTTTTTAAGTAGGTAGAGGTATTTGTGAATTGTTTTACAAGAAACCCTTATTGTTGTCCACTGGTGGGCATCTCTGTCTCTCTGAATATGCTGCTGGTCCTACTGGCCGTTACAGCGTCACCGGTGGTACCTACGTGGCGAGCTCTCTTTGCAACTTGTCTGATGTCATCTTCCCACCTAGAGGGGGTCGACAGACACTGCCTTTGTCGGTGCGTGGTCGCCACTTCAGCAACTTGGGCCCCCAACGTCCATCGGCTTGCCACAATCAACGCTAGACCACTATCGACTCTTGCTGTCTGTCTTAATAAAAAAAACGTCTTGTTAACATTTCTTATTTGCAATCAGTCATTGGAATTACGAATCTAGACGCGCGGCAGCGCGTCCGGCAAGTTCCGCGGCCGTGACGTATGCCAGTGTGTCTATTTACACGAACCATTTCAAGCTGTTTTGACCCCCCTCATAACTCTGGTTTGCGTGATAGTAGATATTACACTCTATAGTAGAATTTTTGCGTTATACTTTGCGTTTAATGTGGCCATTTGTTGAGTCACAAAAGTAACCGTTGATATGGATTCCGTTATGATGAAATGTAAATGAAATCATTTCAAACTTAGCGAGAATTGCTCTGGTAACTGAAAAAACGTGACAATAACTGATTATTATCACGTTTCACATTAAGAACGGTGAAGCTTCACCGCGAAGGACGTGACTGAGATGAGGGTACTTACAAACAATTATGATCTGCCGAGAGAATTCTTAATTAGCATCGTAATACGTACAAAAGCCTAGTTATAAACCCGAATTAGTTATTTGGAAACCATCCAGAAACTCCCAGACTCGTCTCAAAGTCGACTCTTTCTAAGCTGTGTCGGGTTTGTGTATTTTGCACCATTTTATTGGTCTAGAAACAAAAGTAGCGGAATTCCGTTTCTAAACTAGAAGTAAGGTGGCAATTTTTATAGCTTTTTTGATTCAATTTCTAACTCAACCAATAGTAACAAAATTAAGTAATCAGTCGTCCCACTCGTGGTTGGTGGTAAACAAAAATTTATAAGTAAGATTAAAGTTGTTTTATACTGCACTAAACTTGATATGAATGAAACGATAAAATTTGGGTTTGTCTTTGAAATCAGAGGCACCTAATCTAAAATCTATTAAGGTCCATAGCACATCGCCACGAAACCATAGCAGAGTAACGAAAGGGAAATATGTGCGTTAGAATAGTCAGTTGCATTTGACTATGCATCCATTTCGTTTTGCTGCTATGGTGTCGCGGCGAAGATGTGCCACAACCCTTAATTACGCTTACCACATGGCAGCACAATTTTGTAATTATATCGCTTTATAGCTAGACTAAATAAAAATTCATCAAGGCTACAATTCAAAAAGAAATCAAAATAAATCTTCTCTGGCTTTGAAAAAAAAAATTACAAGTGTGTTTCTGTCATTAACTCATTATAAAGGAAACACCACAGTGTAGTGTGATGTAGTGCAGTGAAAATGTCAGTGTCCGGTGTATGGGATCTGATTGACTTGGTGCCTGTGAGGTGCCGCTGGATCGAGAGGCTGCGACGTTGCGGCAAGGCGCTGCTGCGACGCCACAAACGACTACTTAGACGGATCAAGAAGGTAATGTTACCTAGTATCAAGTATGGCGCTGGTCTTTAAGTGTCACAGTGTAGTGCGTTTACTATACTTCGACTTTTAATTCGATGCGGTAAACTGACGTTTCAAAAAATGGCATTCCGTAAAATAATATTGTCACCCTAATCTCAATAGTGATGTGATAGGTTACTTTCATTTCATTTCATTTATAATAATAATCATAAAATCGTTTGATTGTTACATAATAAGATCCTAAAATAATTGTATTTAGTAGAAACAATCTACCTCTAACAGGCATTCAATACAAGTTTTACAAACTACAATTTCATAAAGTTAGTTTCATAAAGTTTTAAAATTACATAATTAGGAAGTTATTACAAGTTATTACCTAACATTATCTACTATACCTATCCTCATAAAAATTAATCTTGTACTGTAGTGAATAAAGATAAAATAAAATAATTGATGTTGTGATGATGCGACTACAGATCATTCGCATCATTCTCTTTTACCCCATCCCTATTTTTCTTTTCGTCAAAAATTAGCAACCCATGAAACGTCAGTTTACTGCATCGAATTAAAAGTCCGACTATAGTATAGTGCTAGGCATAGATAAATTGTTCCAACACAAACCACGAAAAAAATGGTAGTCCGTTGGAGCAAGGTCTGGCGAATACGGAGGGTGACGAATGGTTTCTAATTGCAGTTCCTGTAGAGTTAAAACGGTTTCTCGTGCTGTATGAGGTCTCGCGTTATCATGGAGCAATAATGGTGAAGATCATAAGATTCATAAGTCGGGGCTGTTTCACTGCTAGTTTCGCTATCATTGTTCGGAGTTCGGCGCAGTAGCCGTTATTGCTTGACATCGGAGAAAGCTATAGTGAATAACACCACGCTGAGACCACCAAACAGTTACCATTACCTTTTTATTGGTAAGCTTTGCTTTAGGACATATTAGTTTTCTGAAATATACGAGTAGTTTATATCTAATCCTAAATATACCTAGATATTTCAAAAGTCATAATAAGTACATTAATGTTCTTACGACCCTTGTGGTTTTTTATCAGACATAGATAATGAAGAGATAAATCGATAAAGTGTAACCTTATACTATAAGTGAAACTTGGCTGAGTTTAATCAATACTAGCTTCTGCCCGCGGTTTCGCCCGCGTGAATTTCGGTTTTTCACAAATCCCGAGGGAATCGTGGATTTCCGGTTCCCGTTCCCGCTCTCTTTTCAACCTTTATACCTTCTTTCAAGGAAGTTTGCTACAGTAATATACCTATAGCTGTAGCTATAGATTTCGGTTTTTTTTTTCAAAATCCCGTGGGAACTGGGGATTTTTCCTGGATAAAAAGTAGCCTATGTGTTAAGTCAGGGCATAATCTATCCTCATTCAAAATCTCAGACAAATCGGTTCAGTAGTTGCGGCGTTAAAGAGTAACAAACATACACACACACACACATACACATACATACACACACCCACACACACACACATAGAATTTCGTCTTTATAATATTAGTGTGATGTTAGTTTCTAATAAATTATTAACTACTTAATAAATAATAACAGTGGGTCAAAAATGCAATATTTCCTGGATTTGGGGCATGCGCAATCCACGTAGGTACCTACTACCTACTACGTAAACGTAAGCCGTACGAAATTGGAAATTGCTCGCCGCTTACATTTGGAGGCCGCCAGGCGTATGCTTCACGTCAGTGGTCAGCTGATAGGTCATTGACATCGATTCTAGTTTCAAAGTTGCATGGGCTCAAAGATTTACATACAAATTGAGCCCATGAAACATCATACGTATATTTTGTGAGTAACCATATAGTAGTTTCTAGAGCGTGTCTCCTAAATTCCACTGAGTTTGATTGGTTAATATACAAATAACAATCAAACTGTTTGTATAATTTACTCGTACGTAAAATCCAAGATTCGTTAAAAAAACTTAGAATTATGTCACGGAAAATGGAAATTCCATTAATTATTATTTCTTACATAATATTATGCAGGATAATAATAATGTCCTCCTGACCGAATTTCGGCCACGGCGGCCAATCTCAACCGAGGCAGAGACTAGCCATTTGCGCAGGAGATATTATAGTGCACAAGTGTGTGCGCATACACAGGTGCACTCTCTATTCCCTCACTCTCATAGTCCGATGGGACGCCAATGCGACACGACCGGAGAGAGATTAGGCGCAGGACCGACGGCTTTACGTGCTCTCCGAGGCACGGGGGTGTATCTAACACCGCCAACTTCCAACTCCGGGCTGGCACTGAGAATTTCTTGACAGAAAAACCCAATACCTCATTTTTTTTTTTTTTTACTGGCCCGACCCGGGAATCGAACCCAGGACCTCGTGATCCACAGTCGAACGTGCTAACCGCTAGACCAACGAGGCAGTTTATAATTATGCAGGATACCTATATGATATTTATAGAAATACGAGTAGATCAAACTAATTTATTGTTAACACTGAGTCATTTTTCGATCAAACATAGCGACATTGACCCTTCGACTGCGACCCAATTTTGAAAGTGACACTTTTGTCCAAATGCTTTTGTAAAACGCGAGGCGATAGGTTATTGTGACACACGCTTTCTCAATGGATTATGGAACCTACTTTTAGTTGGAGCTAGTTTTTGATTGTGGCTTCCTTTTACTGTCACAAAACTTCCGAAGAAGTACGGAAAATGTATAATTAATACCAGTGCTAATAACAATGAATTCTTTTGGATCAACGACTGACATTTGCTCAATGACAGCGACCTATTTCAAAAGGGAACCTTTTGTCCAAACGCACTTGTGCAACGCAATTCGAGACAGTAAATACTTGAGTTTTTAACCGACTTTTCTTTAGTTCTTCCTTTCAATTTGACTAATCCGTTTGATATCTTGTTGTAATTTAAGTGTAGTTGCATCGAAGATGCAAGCTATGAATAATCGAAAAAGGTCAAATTAATCCTGATCCAACAATGATTTTTATTCGATCAACGACCGACCTTGCTCGACCGACTTGACCTAATTCCGAAAGTGGCACTTTATCCTAACAATCTCGTAAAATGCAATTCGAAACAAAACGGATAGCTTACTATAATTGAAGTTGCAAAAATTCATTTCCGGGACATGGAAAATAGATAAAATTAATTTGAATGCTGATAACAATCATGAATCATCGATATAGCTAAATTAAAACTACAAAATCGAAGGTGATACCTACTTTAATTAAAAGCTCGCGTGTAACGCGATTCGAGACGCTCATTATATAACATCCGAAGATTTTCCATGGAATCGTTGTGATTCATTTCAAATTGGTTACAATATGTCCTGCAAACCACGATATAGGATAATATGGACAAGCATAATATTGGCACGAAAGTAAAAAACCCGACTGCGTAAGACCGCTTTCACACGAGGCCCTTCATTGACGATTACTCAAATAGGTATTTTTTTTCCTTTCACTATTCAAGTCAAAATAAATATATTTTCGTAATCACATTTTCAAACTCTTTAATTTGATACCCCACTCGATAAGATTTGAAGAAAAAATTTTTGGACCGCACATTTTGCCGTCCAAAATCCGCCATTTTGAATTTTTCAAATTTTTATATTCTCGTTTACTCGCGCTGGCATATCGAATCTTACAACGTGCCACTTATTAGAATCGGCCCATGCGTTTGGTCTCTAGAGTGCCACAAAGGAACAAACAAACATACATACACACATAGACTGAAAACCACATTACCACTCCTTTGCGTCGCGCAGTCGGGTGAAAAGGGAATTGGATAATTAATGCCGTCGCCAACAATGATTTATTTTCAATTGCCGACATTGACCCTGCGACTGCGCCCCGATTTCGAAAGTGACACTTTATCGTTTGTGAGACGCAATTCGAGACAATACTCATTGTGACAGTAGTTCCCGGGGGCTTATTGTCTTCATTTACCGTGTCGTACCTATATAATATATATTATAACGATTCCATTCAAAGGGCGCGAGCCGTTGCGATCAGTTTAATCTTGTGAGTAACTTAGCTATATTATTTTAATTTAAAAAAAAACAATAATGTGTTTCATAAAGTGTCGTTTTTTTTTGCTGTTGTGTTAGAAACAATTGGTGATTAATATTTTTGGTAAGTGTTATTGTGTGTACAAAAAGCAATTGTTCTGGGTGAGTGAAAAACCTTGAGGGTCCGAATTGGGTAAATTAGAACGAAACGTTTCGAACTGTGAACTACGAACTAAAGAAGAAATAGTACTCTTGGTGAAGTTGCATGCGCTTTGTTATCTTAAAACACGTAGAGTATGTGATTAATGGAAAATGAGACGCGCGCGATAGACGAAGAGACGAGACTTTAAAAAGCAAACGGAATTAACGGACGCATTATAATCGTTGGAAAATTAGCGATATTTATAGGTTAATAGCATTAACACACGTACGTCAAACAATACCGATATTATAAACATTGTCGCGGGCAATTTAGAACTTAGTTTCCGTTATGTACTCGATTCCAAAACGTCGGTATTGGTAACAGTAGCGGTTTCTTGTGGTTTCTATTCGGCACAGTATCTAGGTAGGTTTTCTTTTTTTTTTTTAATTTAATTTGGTTTTTAACGGGGTAATAACCAAATTAATAAATAACGCTGTGGGTACGCTTCTTGCCCGTTAAGTTATTAAGGGTTTTAACGATGGTGTTAACGTTTACAATGGTGAGAATAAAAAAATTTCGCTTACTTTTTTTTCGTCTACATTAAATAATGAGTAGTAAAACTGCTCGCACACGATATACTTTTTTCGGTAAACTTGTCGTCCGTTTAATCGTCTATGTTTTGAAACTTGAGAATAATGTGAAAATATAAAAATAGTATTTTATTAAATGTCTATCTAGAATTTACGTCAGAGAAGCCACAGAAAATATACCGCATTATAAAATGATGTAAGCTTGCGCTTATCTTCTAAGCGTGCCTATCTACTACCTAATCAGTAAATTATGTAACGTTCCATAACGAGCTTAGATTAGATATTTTACGTAATTAAATCTATTATCTAATAGTTTTAATCGATTTTATTTTTAATTTGTTCTTTTTGTAGCCTCAATAAGGGGCAACTGTTCTGTGGGATAAACTGAAAAGATATTTTAAATGTCCCAAAAAAAGGGAGGTTTATTTTCTAAGCGGTCGGATAATTTAACGAAATAAATCAAAAAGTTCTTCATCTTCGGCTACATCTGTAGAAATGAAGCGATCAGTTGAGCGTTTGGTGGGTCTGGGTTAGGGGAGAGTCCGGCAGTACCGCCACCCTAAGGTTTATTTGGTATAAAATTAAAATCTCCAAAGTAATATGTTATATATTTGCTGATTTATGTAAAATAACTCATAATGTATAAATAAAAATAATGTAACATCAATATATTTGGAAAGAATCAAATATATTAATAAAATCTAAAGACACTAAAAATTAATAGTAAAAAAATTGTCCTCCAGTACGGGCCAGAAACAAATACCATTTATACTAGGCAATAATCACATATTTTATTGGTTTAATAGTTCCAAAATGTTTGCGTAAGCCTTTTGCACCCAAATCTTGCAGTTTCCACACTGAATCCAATCCTCTTTATGAGATTCGAGGCACAGAGGGCATATTGTTTCTTCCTAAATCTTTCTTTGAAAAAGGAGCTAGTTTTCATTCTTTTTCCTGTCTTTTTTGTCGGTATCGTTGCCTGATAGCAAAACATCCTTGCCTTTTTTGTTAACTTCTTTATCTTTAACCGTGAAAAGTTTACTAAAAGTTTGCTTATGGGCATTAGCCTATTGTCTAAATCCTTAATATGTTCTGCCAACACTTTTTCGTGTTCAGGCGAGAATGTGTCGTGGAAACGACCCATAGCAGGCTTAAAGCTTTATTATTTTTCTCTTTATAATTTTCAATAGCTTTAATTCTACATTTAAAGTCATTCTTGGTACTTTGAATCTCAGCCTGACGCGCATTCATTTCTGTGCCTACTTAAAACTTTTCCACGGCTCTATGCATTATGGCAGGATCCCAGGTGCGCTTCTTTGTCTTCCTTTCACGTCCATTGTCATCATCTAACATATTTATGTACCTATAAAGAAATTAAACCATTTAAAATAAACTCAACCAGTGGCCGGTACTGACGGACAATTTCGTGGCCCGTACTGGAGGAAGCGAAATAAAATTTCGAGATCGCTCAATTATAAAATGTTACGTATAAAGCATCAATTAAAACATTATTATTGTAGCTATATAAATAATAAATACATACCACGATTAACTATTGTCGATATATTCCAATAATATTCAATTATCACCCCCGGTACAATACTTGCGTAACAAATGTCACCGCGCGCAACGCAATTCTTTGCACTGACAGTTAGTCGGTAGCTGACAGGTCGCCCCCGTTTTGGGCATAGACTTGTCAAAGTGAACTACTTAAATGGAGCTAATGGTGTCAGCGTTAGCTGTTATATAATCTTAGAAATAGCAACTGGCCGGTACTGGATGCCGGCCCGTACTGCCGGACTCTCCCTTACTGCTTTGATAAAAACAGTGGCCCCCACACAACTGTGGTGGAATGCTCCCGCTACGCCATAGACCGGCACACGCGAAAAAGCATCGCACGAGACTCGGGAGGCGCTGCGACCCAAAACCAAAGACACCGATGCAGATGGCGACTGATTGTACTAGCAACCGCGGTTACTGCTTTGATAAAAACAGTGGCCCCCACACAACTGTGGTGGAATGCTCCCGCTACGCCATAGACCGGCACACGCGAAAAAGCATCGCACGAGACTCGGGAGACGCTGCGACCCAAAACCAAAGACACCGATGCAGATGGCGACTGATTGTACTAGCAACCGCGGTTACTGCTTTGATAAAAACAGTGGCCCCCACACAACTGTGGTGGAATGCTCCCGCTACGCCATAGACCGGCACACGCGAAAAAGCATCGCACGAGACTCGAGAGACGCTGCGACCCAAAACCAAAGACACCGATGCAGATGGCGACTGATTGTACTAGCAACCGCGGTTACTGCTTTGATAAAAACAGTGGCCCCCACACAACTGTGGTGGAATGCTCCCGCTATGCCATAGACCGGCACACGCGAAAAAGCATCGCACGAGACTCGGGAGACGCTGCGACCCAAAACCAAAGACACCGATGCAGATGGCGACTGATTGTACTAGCAACCGCGGTTACTGCTTTGATAAAAACAGTGGCCCCCACACAACTGTGGTGGAATGCTCCCGCTACGCCAAAGATCGGCACACGCGAAAAAGCATCGCACGAGACTCGGGAGACGCTGCGACCCAAAACCAAAGACACCGATGCAGATGGCGACTGATTGTACTAGCAACCGCGGTTACTGCTTTGATAATAACAGTGGCCCCCACACAACTGTGGTGGAATGCTCCCGCTACGCCATAGACCGGCACACGCGAAAAAGCATCGCACGAGACTCGGGAGACGCTGCGACCCAAAACCAAAGACACCGATGCAGATGGCGACTGATTGTACTAGCAACCGCGGTTACTGCTTTGATAAAAACAGTGGCCCCCACACAACTGTGGTGGAATGCTCCCGCTACGCCATAGACCGGCACACGCGAAAAAGCATCGCACGAGACTCGGGAGGCGCTGCGACCCAAAACCAAAGACACCGATGCAGATGGCGACTGATTGTACTAGCAACCGCGGTTACTGCTTTGATAAAAACAGTGGCCCCCACACAACTGTGGTGGAATGCTCCCGCTACGCCATAGACCGGCACACGCGAAAAAGCATCGCACGAGACTCGGGAGACGCTGCGACCCAAAACCAAAGACACCGATGCAGATGGCGACTGATTGTACTAGCAACCGCGGTTACTGCTTTGATAAAAACAGTGACCCCCACACAACTGTGGTGGAATGCTCCCGCTACGCCATAGACCGGTACACGCGAAAAAGCATCGCACGAGACTCGGGAGGCGCTGCGACCCAAAACCAAAGACACCGATGCAGATGGCGACTGATTGTACTAGCAACCGCATGGCGACTGATTGTACTAGCAACCGCGGTTACTGCTTTGATAAAAACAGTGACCCCCACACAACTGTGGTGGAATGCTCCCGCTACGCCATAGACCGGCACACGCGAAAAAGCATCGCACGAGACTCGGGAGGCGCTGCGACCCAAAACCAAAGACACCGATGCAGATGGCGACTGATTGTACTAGCAACCGCATGGCGACTGATTGTACTAGCAACCGCGGTTACTGCTTTGATAAAAACAGTGACCCCCACACAACTGTGGTGGAATGCTCCCGCTACGCCATAGACCGGCACACGCGAAAAAGCATCGCACGAGACTCGGGAGGCGCTGCGACCCAAAACCAAAGACACCGATGCAGATGGCGACCGCTCTGTAAAGAGTGCCCTATTGAGAAGTAAAAATTAGACTTTTATTTTTATACTAGCTATTTCGTCCGCTTGGATTCTTATAAATGTCACTTGGGGGTGGAATTTCTAGAATTCCTGAAACAAGTAATTCTTTATTTTCAACCGACAATACTAACACCGATTTTCATTGATATAACTTGAAAAATGACGGACTTTCATACAAACTTTCATCCCCTATTTAACCCCCTTAGGGGTGGAATTTGCAATAATCCTTTCTTAGTGTACGCCTAAGTCACAAAAAGAAGCTACTGTGAAAATTTCAAGTTTCTAGCTTTAGTGGTTTAGGATCTGTGCGTTGATGACCAGTCAGTCAGTCAGTCAGGACAAGCCTCTTTACATTAGTATAGATAGGTACTAAGTCATCGGCTTCGAGTGTCAAGGTTCAGAAAGCGTGTCATGCGCTGTTGGCACCGGAAAAAGACTATCATTCTCTATGTGACTCGGCGTGTTGTAACGTGTTACGTGATGCATATCTTTCCAATTACATATTTGCGGTTGTCATATTTTGTGACAAGACAAGCCTAGTCAATTTGGAAATACTCGAACGGATACAACATTGGGGTCTTTCGGCAGTAAATTGCATAAGATTCGTGTAAATAAGTGTTAGTCATTTTCGATGTCACAAAAATCATCACTTGGAAATAGAAGTGGTACTTACGAATATAAACGACACAGGCTGTCAAGTTTTTATATTCAAATATTGATTAGGCTGGACTAGTTTTGGTTTCTGACTAGCAAATCCAAGGCGTACCTAATGCTTAAAATACCCATTCAATACCGACCAATTATTATTATACGTCCATGCCATAGATATTGTCTGTTCATGCCTAGGTAACTCCCCTTTTGGTAGAGAAATCTAAAGATGATAGACCTCCAGACCCAGAGCCAGACCTTCTGGAGCAGAATTTTATTAATATGAATTGCTCACCCGATCTTAAGTAATTAATTTATCACCGCCCAAGAACATTTGCAGCACCAGAGGAACTACTAATGCGTTGCCGGCTTTTGAGGAATTTGTTGATCCGCCCCTTGAATAAAACCCCATATCAAAGTTACGTGGAAACACCACCTAAGGGAATGTGGAATTCTTAAGCACTGAACCCACTGGGTGACCACCCTTAGCGCATACTTGGAAGTTGGACGATTACGGATTTCGAAGTATTCAACGGTGCCTCTTAATGGCTTTCTTTTTCACAACTTAGGCTGCAGATAATGATACATAATGACCCAATCGCCAGTCGCGGCATGAATTCGTGATGTGTTTTTTGTAATAATAAATGGTACAACATAAATAATAATAAATCTCACCGTTATCCGCCTGACTCATTTGTTTTCTTTCATCCCGCATCCTCTTGACTACATTTTTGACACACGACTGCTGAGTTTGTTGCCCGCTTTTCTCAGCAGAATCTGCTTTCCGAACCGGTGGTATTAGAGTGTTGAATTGTCAAAAGAGCCACAAGTAGACCTACGTGAAATGAACAATTTTGAATTTGAATCGGTATAGTCCTTCAAACATATCTGACCCGGTGCCACGTCGCACGCGGCATGCCGCACATTAGTTTTCAAACAATTTCAAAGTGGCGTCATTAATTCCACTTTCCGTCACCGGGTCAGATAAGATTGTAGTACTATACAATGAGGGTCTTTCGTTCATGACATATGTCTGTCATTATTTCCGCTCTCTACTCAAAAAATTTCATATTATAAAAAGTAAGAAACCTTCGCGGTTTCGTCCTCGTTCCGCCGCCCACCAGCCTCTTTCTAACCGTGACTGTTCCTTGTTCCAGATTTACCTACACAACTTCCGCTCCGAGGAGCTGAGCATGTTAGTAGGTGCCAGGGTGTCGGACGCCACGCCGCTGGTCATCGCATGCAGGAACGGGCACTATGACGTCGCCAAGTACCTGATCAAGCGGTGCAAGGCCGACATCGAGCAGCCCGGCTCAGGTAACGAGATAACGAGCACTCCTTTGTCCACCGTCGGTAACTCCATCGTTGTCGTCAATCGAAACACGTCCACGTCCACTGCTGGACATAAGTTCCAGATTTACCTACACAACTACCGCTCCGAGCTGAGCATGAATTCGTAACAAAGTACTCGTATTTTAACAAATATTTAAAGATGGCGGTTCGGTGCCAGCGAATGAATCAAATATCAATTTAATTACAGTGATTTCATTCTCGAAATTAAAAAAACTCGTAACTATTAACGTGTAACGGTACTAGCAAATACAGGTACTAGGCTGTTTTATGTTTGGTTCCAACCATAAATCAAAATTATACGTACTTTCTCTTTGTAGTAAAACTCTCAGAGTAGAGTATGAGAGAGTATGTAACATGTCGGTAATTTGAGCTAAGTGACCACATGGTAGACGCGAGAATGACATACGCTAAACCACTGATGGACTTTGCGTGCAGGAATCCCACACATCCGTTTGCATATACGACATGGGTCATATACCCAGCGAATTAATCACTTGAGATGAACTCGTTATAATTTTTTTTTTTTTTTATTATTTACTAGCGGTCCCGGCAGACGTCGTCCTGCCCGCTATTAGCGCCACCTACCGGGTCTACTTTAATTTTTCTACTTATAAATCTTCCTCTTGAATCACTCTATCTATTAAAAAAAACCGCATCAAAATCCGTTGCGTAGTTTTAAAAATTTAAGCATACGTAGGGACATAGGGATATAGGGACAGAGAAAGCGACTTTGTTTTATACTATGTAGTGAAGTACAAGTTACTTAGCCCTTGACTGCAATCTCACCTGATGGTAAGTGATGATGCATTCTAAGATGGAAGCGGGCTAACTTGGATGAGGTATGCATACCCCTTAACGGTTTCTACACGGCATCGTACCGGAACGTTAAATCGCTTGGCGGCACGGCTTTGCCGGTAGGGTAGTAACCAGCCACGGATGAAACCTCCCACCAGACCAGATCAGAGACAATATAGAAATAGTAAAATCCCAAATTGCCCCGTGCCGGGAATCGAACCCGGGACCTATTATAAGACCACAGCGCTCACGACTGCGCCAAGGAGGTCGCCGATATTTTGTAAGTGTCACATGTGGTAGTACAATTATCAGGTGTATATGCTACTAGTAGGGCGCGTGGGTGCGCGGCCCGCAAGCGGACCGCGAGGTTTCGCTTTCGAGTATTTTGGTTTGAGCAGCCTCCACCTATCTCTCCCCTATTCCTAATCCTCGATCATTATCACTCTCCATATTTTTTCTTCGAATCATTCTGCTCATCAAGTAGAACTTAAGGTCTTAATCATCTTTTGGCAAAAACCACTCTTCCATATTTTATACTTGGTGAGATAGACACCGATGTTTGTATGGCCGCCATCTTGAATCCGCCATTTTGGACTTTTTTTCAGCTCACTGCCAATTGGATGATGTTTCGAGTAATTTTTGTTTGAGCACCTCCTACCTATCTTCAATACCCTGCCCGGGCTCCTCAACCAACTTCCAAACCCTCAATCATCATGTCTTCCCATATTTTTCTTTGAGAGTTCTCCAAAAAACCGCATTAAAGCCTTGCATAGTTCACAACTTGTAGTCTCTTCAATATTCGCCATACATTTTCTATGGAAAAATAAATTCCGCCATTTTGAATTTTTTTTCAATTCATCAAGTAGACCTTTGGATCCTCATCATCTTTTGCAAAGAAACCACTCTTCCATCTTTTATACCCTCCGAGATGGAGACCGACGAAATTTGTATGGCGGCCATCTTTTTTTCGCCATTTTGAATTTTTTTTCAGCGGACTGCCAATTGGATGACGTTTCGAGTGACATTTGCTCGAGCACCCCCCACCTATCTTCAATACCTTAAGCGTGCCCGTCGCTCGTCTCTGAAATCCTCAATCATCAGCTCTCTCCATATTTTTCCTCTTAATGAATTTTTGTCCTCTATACGACACCATTATTGAAAAAAAAATTTTTCATACAAAATTGTTCAGGAGAGGTGATCAATGAGTGAGTGAGTCACCCAATCAGCACGAGCAGCTATATATATATTAACTAGCGGACCCGGCAGACGTCGTCCTGCCCGCTATTAGCGCCACCTATCGGGTCCAATTTTTCTACTTATAAACCTTCCTCTTGAATCACTCTATCTATTAAAAAAAACCGCATCAAAATCCGTTGCGTAGTTTTAAAGATTTAAGCATACATAGGGATATAGGGACAGAGAAAGCGACTTTGTTTTATACTATGTAGTGATATACTGGCCCTGAAGATAATATATCTACACACCTATCGATTGCATCGAGTTTTCCGGTTGTATCGAATTGACACTTCCGCAATAACAACGTATAATGATTTTCTCGCCCTTCTTATTTAACTGAGTTGGACACACCAACGAAAATGTTGACCCAAAATGTCCCCAACAAAATGCAATTCTATAGAAAGTACAACTCGTTTCCTTTAACCCGATGTACCCATTCTCGGTATTTTATAATGGCCCCAAGTTCTACTTATTCTTTTTAAAAAGTTGAGCGAGCACAGCTACTCTCACTAATCCACTTTTGGCCGCGTCATATTCAATTTATTTAAATTAATTATTTATTAACAGTTTACTTAAATAAAAAGTTGCTCCTAAAGCGATCATCTGAGCATATTCTTGTAACCCATAAATATCTCACTATGAAAACGGAATAAAGCTTAGTATAAAGTAGTAAAGTATAAAATTAAAAAAAAACCCCGACATTTGCCATTTTGTGGTGGTGGCCATCTTGGATTCGCAATAGTGCTATTCTACTAGTCAAACCCTTTCATTTGATACCCATGAAAAAATATGTAATTAGCCATTTTGTAGCGGCGCGATCTTGGTTCGATTTTCATCAAACATAGCTAACAACACTCGACTAATTCACCTTTCAAACGAAAAAAACCCGCATTCAAATCGGTCCACCCGTTTGAGCGCTACAGGGGAACAGACAGACATACACACACAGACACGTCAAACTTATAAAACCTGGTTAAAACAAACCTGTATAAAAAACTCGCAGACAGACAGCTGTTGGCTAATTCTAGTAATGAGCATTTATCAGTATTGGAGTTTCATTTCACAGTTATTGTTATTGTTTAGAATAGAATAGAATAGAAAAGTTTTTTATTCAAATAAACTTTTACAAGTACTTTTGAATAGTTAAATGAATCTACCACTGGTTCGGAATGCCATTCCAACCGAGAAGAACCAGCAAGAAACTCGGCGGTTGCTCTTTTCCAAATTTACAATATCAATATAACAATTTTATGTTAAGTACATGATTGAATTGCCGTCTCGCGCATTGCTGGAACGAGTCAAATCCACGCCTTTTTATCATTTATATAAGTAATCTTCAATTTTATTCAGATAAACTTTCACAAGCGCTTACGAATCGACAAATGAATCTACCACAGGTTCGGAATGGTGCTTACAATTCTACACATGTGAAGAAGGGCAGACAAAAGTAGCCCCATTTCCGATGGTGGCACCCGTTCACGAGCATGACGCATGATCCAGCCATTGCTTCGCTCAACCATATTCGAGGGAACGTTTCAAGTCCGCATTCACCTTTCCGTTGCGTCACGGTTTGGCTCACCGCCACTTTACCTTACGGTGATACGTTGCATCTTCTAATGAAAACAGATTTTTTACTGTGAACATCTGGGAATCCTAAATTTTTAGATATATGTCTCGTGGTCTTGTGGTCTTGGCACTTTAATTGTAACTACTGATACTCTATCAAATGTGGGTCTAATGGGTGGGTAATTTTTGTTTTATGGGTATATAATGAGCAGATCAAAATACAAGTTAATGGAATCGCGCTGGGAGGCGGGAGCTAGCTAGTTTAGGACTTGAGTAGGTATAACAGTAAAACCAGTGTAAGTAGACTGCTTCATTGGTCTAGTCTAGTGATTAGCTTGAGGCTTAGCATGAGGCCCTGGGTTTGAGACCCAGGTCGAGCCAAAAAAGGAGTCTGGAGCCTTGTATTTTATTAGAAATATTCTGAATCGATTCCAAGCTTCGTTAGAGTTTGGGTTAGCTAACAAACTGTGTCAAAACTCAAAAGCATTTGTAAAAGTTTATTTAAATAAAAATCTTTTCTATTCTATTATTTGCAGTGATATTCGACGGTGAGACGATAGAGGACGCGCCGCCGCTGTGGTGCGCCGCGGCGGCCGGCCACCTGCCGCTGGTGCGGCTGCTGGTGCAGGCCGGCGCGAACGTCAACTCGCGCACCTTCACGCACAGCACGCCGCTGCGCGCCGCCTGCTTCGACGGACACTACGAGATCGTCAAGTACCTAGTTGAAAATGGCGCAGGTGAGATCTATTATATCATCATCATTATCAACCCATTACCGGCCCACTACAGGGCACGGGTTTCCTCTCAGAGTGACACGGGTTTAGGCTGTAGTTTACCACGCTGGCCAAGTGCGGATTGGTAAACTTCACGCGCCTTTCAGAACATTATCTATATATAAAACAAAGTCGTGTTAGTTCGACCACTTATAACTCGAAAACGGCTGGACCGATTTTCATTGTTTTTGATTTGTTATATTTGGGACCGTCCCGAATAGCAGAATAACTATTAAAAACATTAAAAAATAGACGAAAACATAAAATAAAAGAAAAAACATTTTCCCATACAAAATGTTCACGGGTTTCGTAACTGTCAAACATCCCGTCGCGTGGATACGGTAAACTCTCTCACCCGTACCTACATATATTATTATTGTTCTGTACGCCTACCGCTAGTTAAGTATATTTTTAACCCACTACAAAAAGGAGGTTCTGTTCTGTGTCTTCCAAAACGGACTCGTCGGAGTCTTTTTAAGTACCTAGTAGTATTCCTCGATTACTCAAAGTCGCCTAGACTGATTTGGAAAATTCTTCTTTTGTTTGACACTTACGTTTGAGTACTTGCCAGGTGGCCCCATAGTTATCAGGTCAGGATCTGATGATCGGATCCCGGAGAAATCAAATTTTTTTGGTATATTGAAGTCTGTTTAATTTTTCCTAAAACATAGCTTGTATATTCACAGATATAGAAAAACCAAATCGACACGGCCACACGTGTCTAATGATAGCGTGTTACAAGGGCCACCTCCACATAGCCAACTACCTCCTCTCACTGAACGCGGACGTAAATAGAAAGAGTGTCAAAGGCAACACAGCGTTACACGACTGCGCGGAGAGCGGTTCCCTCAACATACTGAAGATGCTGTTGGACCACGGGGCGACGATGGATGTTGACTCGTATGGTGAGTGCATTTCCTTATCGGCTGCGGGGGTGTCTAATGATAGCATGTTACAAGGGCCACCTCCACATAGCCAACTACCTTCTGTCCCTGAACGCTGACGTGAACAGAAAGAGTGTGAAAGGCAACACAGCGTTACACGACTGCGCGGAGAGCGGTTCCCTAACATACTGAAGATGCTGTTGGAACATGGAGCGACGATGGATGTTGACTCGTATGGTGAGTGCATTTCCTTATCGGCTGCGGGGCGTCTAATGATAGCATGTTACAAAGGCCACCTCCACATAACGAACTACCTCCTCTCACTGAACGCCGACGTAAACAGAAAGAGCGTCAAAGGCAACACGGCGTTACACGACTGCGCGGAGAGCGGTTCCCTAACATACTGAAGATGCTGTTGGAACACGGGGCGACGTTGGATGTTGACTAGTATGGTGAGGGGATTTCCTTATGGGGAACACTATCTTGTTCCCCCTTCACCTTTCTACCACCGTATCGCAAGACACCGGGTGGATTTTCATCCCTAGGTCGATGATGTTCCACCTACACGAACGAAGCGATTCAAATCTTCATTCCCTATAGGTATAATAGGGTTTGGAATACCCTACCGAGATCAGTGTTTCCCCGACACTTATAACCTAAGTATGTGTAAAGTTAGAGTACTCTCTAAAGAACTCGCTTGTGCATTATGATTTCTACTGCGTATTTGGCTGGTCCATGCCTACGTTGAGTATGGCCACCGTGGCTGAAATTCGATCGGGAGGAGAATTGCCTTATCACCCAAGTTCTACAGACCTGAATGGGCCTCGACTCGATCAAGCAAACTTGTCCACCGAAAGCGTTAGATGCTTAATCTTTCCAACAACTAAATCCACATGTCTCTCGCCTAGAAATATTCTTCTATCTTATCGGGTATCTTATGAGTATGTCCCGTGTGACAGCGCATTTAGACTTTACAGTCTACGATCACAAGGAAAGAGTATCGAGAACTTTATGGTTATTATCTGGCCACCAGGTATGACCCCGCTGTTAGCGGCCTCGCTGACGGGCCACACGCATATAGTGGAACACCTGATCAACGAGGAGTACGGGCTGGTGACGCGGCAGCAGCGCATCGACGCGCTGGAGCTGCTCGGAGCCACGTACGTGGACAAGCGACGCGACATGGTCGGTGCGCTGGCCGTGTGGAAGCGAGCTATGGACTATAGGTGAGTGACACTGAAGGAGCCTCGAGTACACACGCATATAGTGGAACACCTGATCAACGAGGAGTACGGGCTGGTGACGCGGCAGCAGCGCATCGACGCGCTGGAGCTGCTCGGAGCCACGTACGTGGACAAGCGACGCGACATGGTCGGCGCGCTGGCCGTGTGGAAGCGAGCTATGGACTATAGGTGAGTGACACTGAAGGAGCCTCGAGTACACACGCATATAGTGGAACACCTGATCAACGAGGAGTACGGGCTGGTGACGCGGCAGCAGCGCATCGACGCGCTGGAGCTGCTCGGAGCCACGTACGTGGACAAGCGACGCGACATGGTCGGCGCGCTGGCCGTGTGGAAGCGAGCTATGGACTATAGGTGAGTGACACTGAAGGAGCCTCGAGTACACACGCATATAGTGGAACACCTGATCAGCGAGGAGTACGGGCTGGTGACGCGGCAGCAGCGCATCGACGCGCTGGAGCTGCTCGGAGCCACGTACGTGGACAAGCGACGCGACATGGTCGGTGCGCTGGCCGTGTGGAAGCGAGCTATGGACTATAGGTGAGTGTCGAGTGACACTGAAGGAGCCTCGAGTACACACGCATATAGTGGAACACCTGATCAACGAGGAGTACGGGCTGGTGACGCGGCAGCAGCGCATCGACGCGCTGGAGCTGCTCGGAGCCACGTACGTGGACAAGCGACGCGACATGGTCGGCGCGCTGGCCGTGTGGAAGCGAGCTATGGACTATAGGTGAGTGACACTGAAGGAGCCTCGAGTACACACGCATATAGTGGAACACCTGATCAACGAGGAGTACGGGCTGGTGACGCGGCAGCAGCGCATCGACGCGCTGGAGCTGCTCGGAGCCACGTACGTGGACAAGCGACGCGACATGGTCGGCGCGCTGGCCGTGTGGAAGCGAGCTATGGACTATAGGTGAGTGACACTGAAGGAGCCTCGAGTACACACGCATATAGTGGAACACCTGATCAGCGAGGAGTACGGGCTGGTGACGCGGCAGCAGCGCATCGACGCGCTGGAGCTGCTCGGAGCCACGTACGTGGACAAGCGACGCGACATGGTCGGTGCGCTGGCCGTGTGGAAGCGAGCTATGGACTATAGGTGAGTGACACTGAAGGAGCCTCGAGTACACACGCATATAGTGGAACACCTGATCAACGAGGAGTACGGGCTGGTGACGCGGCAGCAGCGCATCGACGCGCTGGAGCTGCTCGGAGCCACGTACGTGGACAAGCGACGCGACATGGTCGGCGCGCTGGCCGTGTGGAAGCGAGCTATGGACTATAGGTGAGTGACACTGAAGGAGCCTCGAGTACACACGCATATAGTGGAACACCTGATCAGCGAGGAGTACGGGCTGGTGACGCGGCAGCAGCGCATCGACGCGCTGGAGCTGCTCGGAGCCACGTACGTGGACAAGCGACGCGACATGGTCGGCGCGCTGGCCGTGTGGAAGCGAGCTATGGACTATAGGTGAGTGACACTGAAGGAGCCTCGAGTACACACGCATATAGTGGAACACCTGATCAGCGAGGAGTACGGGCTGGTGACGCGGCAGCAGCGCATCGACGCGCTGGAGCTGCTCGGAGCCACGTACGTGGACAAGCGACGCGACATGGTCGGTGCGCTGGCCGTGTGGAAGCGAGCTATGGACTATAGGTGAGTGACACTGAAGGAGCCTCGAGTACACACGCATATAGTGGAACACCTGATCGACGAGGAGTACGGGCTGGTTGTAGTTAGTTGTAGTTAATTGTGATTTAACATTTCAGGTTTCCAGCAGACGGCAGCGAGCCGATCCTCAAACCAAAGGACGTGCCTCGTATAGAGGCGTACGACTTCGCGGTCGAGCCCACCAACCCCCAGCACCTGGAGGAGCTGCTCGCAGACCCCGACGCGATACGAATGCAGGCGCTAGTCATAAGGGAGAGAATACTAGGTACACTTATAGTTTTACCCGACTACGGCAAAGCCAAAAGGAAGGGTTGATGAATGATTTAAGCAGTCTATGCATGTATGTATGAGATTCTCTGTATACCACAGTATTGCCTATTTTCGATACATAGATTCGTTGATTTTAGATATATTGATTCGTTGTTATGGTCCGGGTGACTAGGCTACGTTTCATACACGAAAAAATTCTAGAAGTGACCTTCGCGCGGCTTTTTAGATTATTAAATTAGTTTCGGATAGACATAACAGATAGCGCCACTAGCTGCTTGCCCCGCGCTTTCTGCACCCTAAATTATTATTTTATATTAAATTAAATTATTAAGTGTTGTCGTCAGGTTTTAGTTTATGAACTTTATTACTAATTGTAAATATCAGTGTGCGGACTGAAAGAGAAGGAGCTAGCGCGAACCTGCGCGAATTCGCTCTCGCATCTCAGCTCAGAGACGAATATTTGTTTCGCATCTATACTTATTCCCACTGTTCTTCTTAACGTGCCGTCTCCTTACGAAGGTTGGCAACCATTAGAGCAATTTCAACTTTCGAAACAGCTGCTCTAAATAAGTATCTGGTGCTCTTCTCAAACCATTGGCGCAAGTTTTTAAGCCACGATATCCTTCTGCGGCCAGGCCTCCTCCTTGATGCATCTTTTCCCTTGCATGATTAGTAGTTCATACTTCTTAATATTACGCATCACATGTTCAAAATATTCTTAATTTCGCTTCTTAGACGTGAGTATCTCTGGCTTAATAGCCGATAGTTTGTTTCTGGCTTAACAGCGGATAGTTTGTTTCTGGCTTAGTATCCGATCTGACCTCAACGGTGTGTTTGTCCCCCCAGGCCCCGCTCACCCCGACACCTCGTACTACGTGCGCTACCGGGGCGCGGTGTACGCGGACGCGGGCCGCTTCGCGCGCTGCCAGCAGCTGTGGCACCACGCGCTCGACATGCAGCGCGCCGCACTGCCGCCCCTCTCGCCCCTCACGCAGTCCAGCCTCTACAGCTTCGCGGAGCTGTTCTCGTACATGCTCGCCGAGAGGACGAGGCCGCCGCACAGAGGTGAGTGCCGTAGCCTCTATTCTGTCATCATCATCATGATCAACCCAATACCAGCCCACTGCAGGGCACGTGTCTCGTCTCAGAATGAGAAGGGTTTTAGGCCGTAATCCACCCCAACACGTCGTACTACGTACGCTACCGGGGCGCGGTGTACGCGGACGCGGGCCACTCTCCCCTCTCACGCAGTCCAGCCTCTACAGCTTCGCGGAGCTGTTCTCGTACATGCTCGCCGAGAGGACGAGGCCGCCGCACAGAGGTGAGTGCCGTAGCCTCTATTCTGTCATCATCATCATGATCAACCCAATACCAGCCCACTGCAGGGCACGTGTCTCGTCTCAGAATGAGAAGGGTTTTAGGCCGTAATCCACCCCAACACGTCGTACTACGTACGCTACCGGGGCGCGGTGTACGCGGACGCGGGCCACTCTCCCCTCTCACGCAGTCCAGCCTCTACAGCTTCGCGGAGCTGTTCTCGTACATGCTCGCCGAGAGGACGAGGCCGCCGCACAGAGGTGAGATCACCATCATGATCAACCCATTACCAGCCCACTGCAGGGCACGTGTCTCGTCTCAGAATGAGAAGGGTTTTAGGCCGTAATCCACCCCGACACGTCGTACTACGTACGCTACCGGGGCGCGGTGTACGCGGACGCGGGCCACTCTCCCCTCTCACGCAGTCCAGCCTCTACAGCTTCGCGGAGCTGTTCTCGTACATGCTCGCCGAGAGGACGAGGCCGCCGCACAGAGGTGAGATCACCATCATGATCAACCCATTACCAGCCCACTGCAGGGCACGTGTCTCGTCTCAGAATGAGAAGGGTTTTAGGCCGTAATCCACCCCGACACGTCGTACTACGTACGCTACCGGGGCGCGGTGTACGCGGACGCGGGCCACTCTCCCCTCTCACGCAGTCCAGCCTCTACAGCTTCGCGGAGCTGTTCTCGTACATGCTCGCCGAGAGGACGAGGCCGCCGCACAGAGGTGAGATCACCATCATGATCAACCCATTACCAGCCCACTGCAGGGCACGTGTCTCGTCTCAGAATGAGAAGGGTTTTAGGCCGTAATCCACCCCAACACGTCGTACTACGTACGCTACCGGGGCGCGGTGTACGCGGACGCGGGCCACTCTCCCCTCTCACGCAGTCCAGCCTCTACAGCTTCGCGGAGCTGTTCTCGTACATGCTCGCCGAGAGGACGAGGCCGCCGCACAGAGGTGAGATCACCATCATGATCAACCCATTACCAGCCCACTGCAGGGCACGTGTCTCGTCTCAGAATGAGAAGGGTTTTAGGCCGTAATCCACCCCGACACGTCGTACTACGTACGCTACCGGGGCGCGGTGTACGCGGACGCGGGCCACTCTCCCCTCTCACGCAGTCCAGCCTCTACAGCTTCGCGGAGCTGTTCTCGTACATGCTCGCCGAGAGGACGAGGCCGCCGCACAGAGGTGAGATCACCATCATGATCAACCCATTACCAGCCCACTGCAGGGCACGTGTCTCGTCTCAGAATGAGAAGGGTTTTAGGCCGTAATCCACCCCGACACGTCGTACTACGTACGCTACCGGGGCGCGGTGTACGCGGACGCGGGCCACTCTCCCCTCTCACGCAGTCCAGCCTCTACAGCTTCGCGGAGCTGTTCTCGTACATGCTCGCCGAGAGGACGAGGCCGCCGCACAGAGGTGAGATCACCATCATGATCAACCCATTACCAGCCCACTGCAGGGCACGTGTCTCGTCTCAGAATGAGAAGGGTTTTAGGCCGTAATCCACCCCGACACGTCGTACTACGTGCGCTACCGGGGCGCGGTGTACGCGGACGCGGGCCGCTTCGCGCGCTGCCAGCAGCTGTGGCACCACGCGCTCGACATGCAGCGCGCCGCACTGCCGCCCCTCTCGCCCCTCACGCAGTCCAGCCTCTACAGCTTCGCGGAGCTGTTCTCGTACATGCTCGCCGAGAGGACGAGGCCGCCGCACAGAGGTGAGTGCCGTAGCCTCTATTCTGTCATCATCATCATGATCAACCCAATACCGGCCCACTACAGAGCACGTGTCTCGTCTCAGAATGAGAAGGGTTTTAGGCCGTAGTCCACCCCGACACGTCGTACTACGTACGCTACCGGGGCGCGGTGTACGCGGACGCGGGCCACTCTCCCCTCTCACGCAGTCCAGCCTCTACAGCTTCGCGGAGCTGTTCTCGTACATGCTCGCCGAGAGGACGAGGCCGCCGCACAGAGGTGAGATCACCATCATGATCAACCCATTACCAGCCCACTGCAGGGCACGTGTCTCGTCTCAGAATGAGAAGGGTTTTAGGCCGTAATCCACCCCGACACGTCGTACTACGTGCGCTACCGGGGCGCGGTGTACGCGGACGCGGGCCACTCTCCCCTCTCACGCAGTCCAGCCTCTACAGCTTCGCGGAGCTGTTCTCGTACATGCTCGCCGAGAGGACGAGGCCGCCGCACAGAGGTGAGATCACCATCATGATCAACCCAATACCGGCCCACTACAGAGCACGTGTCTCGTCTCAGAATGAGAAGGGTTTTAGGCCGTAGTCCACCCCGACACGTCGTACTACGTACGCTACCGGGGCGCGGTGTACGCGGACGCGGGCCACTCTCCCCTCTCACGCAGTCCAGCCTCTACAGCTTCGCGGAGCTGTTCTCGTACATGCTCGCCGAGAGGACGAGGCCGCCGCACAGAGGTGAGATCACCATCATGATCAACCCATTACCAGCCCACTGCAGGGCACGTGTCTCGTCTCAGAATGAGAAGGGTTTTAGGCCGTAATCCACCCCGACACGTCGTACTACGTGCGCTACCGGGGCGCGGTGTACGCGGACGCGGGCCACTCTCCCCTCTCACGCAGTCCAGCCTCTACAGCTTCGCGGAGCTGTTCTCGTACATGCTCGCCGAGAGGACGAGGCCGCCGCACAGAGGTGAGATCACCATCATGATCAACCCATTACCAGCCCACTGCAGGGCACGTGTCTCGTCTCAGAATGAGAAGGGTTTTAGGCCGTAATCCACCCCGACACGTCGTACTACGTGCGCTACCGGGGCGCGGTGTACGCGGACGCGGGCCGCTTCGCGCGCTGCCAGCAGCTGTGGCACCACGCGCTCGACATGCAGCGCGCCGCACTGCCGCCCCTCTCGCCCCTCACGCAGTCCAGCCTCTACAGCTTCGCGGAGCTGTTCTCGTACATGCTCGCCGAGAGGACGAGGCCGCCGCACAGAGGTGAGTGCCGTAGCCTCTATTCTGTCATCATCATCATGATCAACCCAATACCGGCCCACTACAGAGCACGTGTCTCGTCTCAGAATGAGAAGGGTTTTAGGCCGTAATCCACCCCAACACGTCGTACTACGTACGCTACCGGGGCGCGGTGTACGCGGACGCGGGCCACTCTCCCCTCTCACGCAGTCCAGCCTCTACAGCTTCGCGGAGCTGTTCTCGTACATGCTCGCCGAGAGGACGAGGCCGCCGCACAGAGGTGAGATCACCATCATGATCAACCCATTACCAGCCCACTGCAGGGCACGTGTCTCGTCTCAGAATGAGAAGGGTTTTAGGCCGTAATCCACCCCAACACGTCGTACTACGTACGCTACCGGGGCGCGGTGTACGCGGACGCGGGCCACTCTCCCCTCTCACGCAGTCCAGCCTCTACAGCTTCGCGGAGCTGTTCTCGTACATGCTCGCCGAGAGGACGAGGCCGCCGCACAGAGGTGAGATCACCATCATGATCAACCCATTACCAGCCCACTGCAGGGCACGTGTCTCGTCTCAGAATGAGAAGGGTTTTAGGCCGTAATCCACCCCGACACGTCGTACTACGTACGCTACCGGGGCGCGGTGTACGCGGACGCGGGCCACTCTCCCCTCTCACGCAGTCCAGCCTCTACAGCTTCGCGGAGCTGTTCTCGTACATGCTCGCCGAGAGGACGAGGCCGCCGCACAGAGGTGAGATCACCATCATGATCAACCCATTACCAGCCCACTGCAGGGCACGTGTCTCGTCTCAGAATGAGAAGGGTTTTAGGCCGTAATCCACCCCGACACGTCGTACTACGTACGCTACCGGGGCGCGGTGTACGCGGACGCGGGCCACTCTCCCCTCTCACGCAGTCCAGCCTCTACAGCTTCGCGGAGCTGTTCTCGTACATGCTCGCCGAGAGGACGAGGCCGCCGCACAGAGGTGAGATCACCATCATGATCAACCCATTACCAGCCCACTGCAGGGCACGTGTCTCGTCTCAGAATGAGAAGGGTTTTAGGCCGTAATCCACCCCGACACGTCGTACTACGTGCGCTACCGGGGCGCGGTGTACGCGGACGCGGGCCGCTTCGCGCGCTGCCAGCAGCTGTGGCACCACGCGCTCGACATGCAGCGCGCCGCACTGCCGCCCCTCTCGCCCCTCACGCAGTCCAGCCTCTACAGCTTCGCGGAGCTGTTCTCGTACATGCTCGCCGAGAGGACGAGGCCGCCGCACAGAGGTGAGTGCCGTAGCCTCTATTCTGTCATCATCATCATGATCAACCCAATACCGGCCCACTACAGAGCACGTGTCTCGTCTCAGAATGAGAAGGGTTTTAGGCCGTAGTCCACCCCGACACGTCGTACTACGTACGCTACCGGGGCGCGGTGTACGCGGACGCGGGCCACTCTCCCCTCTCACGCAGTCCAGCCTCTACAGCTTCGCGGAGCTGTTCTCGTACATGCTCGACGAGAGGACGAGGCGACCGCACAGAGGTGAGTGCCGTAGCCTCTATTCTGTCATCATCATCATGATCAACCCAATACCGGCCCACTACAGAGCACGTGTCTCGTCTCAGAATGAGAAGGGTTTTAGGCCGTAGTCCACCCCGACACGTCGTACTACGTACGCTACCGGGGCGCGGTGTACGCGGACGCGGGCCACTCTCCCCTCTCACGCAGTCCAGCCTCTACAGCTTCGCGGAGCTGTTCTCGTACATGCTCGACGAGAGGACGAGGCGACCGCACAGAGGTGAGTGCATGTAGCCTTCGTCATCATCATAATCAACCCATTACCAGCCCACTACAGGGCACGTGTATCGTCTATAGATATCGCTATAGGTATTATAGATGGTGAATATAGGAAACTATGTAACCACATGTGTTTAATGTGGTGTTGCAGGTCGCATAGTCCCGCCGGTGACGTTCGCCGACATCGAGCCGGTGTACTGGAAGGCGCTGTCGCAGATCCGCATGGGCGTGGAGCAGCTCAGGCAGGACTTCGGCTTCATGTACGGACGGAAACACACCACCACCACCCTGCACAAGTATGTACATACGTGTGTTACACATACGGGGAGGTCGCGTAGTCCCGCCGGTGACGTTCGCCGACAATTATACGGCATTTACCTTACTAATCTAGTCAGTGCCATTATACGGCATTTACCTTGCTAATCTAGTCAGTGCCATTATACGGCATTTACCTTGCTAATCTAGTCAGTGCCATTATACGGCATTTACCTTGCTAATCTAGTCAGTGTCATTATACGGCATTTACCTTGCTAATCTAGTCAGTGCCATTATACGGCATTTACATCGCTAATCTAGTCAGTGCCATTATACGGCATTTACCTTGCTAATCTAGTCAGTGCCATTATACGGCATTTACCTTGCTAATCTAGTCAGTGCCATTGTACGGCATTTACATCGCTAATCTAGTCAGTGTCATTATACGACAGTTACCTTGCTAATCTAGTCAGTGTCATTATACGGCATTTACTTTGCTAATCTAGTCAGTGTCATTATACGTCATTTACTTTGCTAATCTAGTCAGTGCCATTGTACGGCATATTTACCTTGCTAAACTAGTCAAATTTGTTATTGTTTCAGGTTCCTCGAAATAGTAGTCCACCTCGCGGCGCTCATGGCCACGCTACTGGAGGAGCCGGAGTGCTCGGAGGAAGATTCTAGAAAAATACGCAAGGCTGTGTACGCTTTCGTTGAATTAGATATTAAGGTTAGTTCAATGTTGTATCAATTGCAGGATATCGAATTCGTAATATACAGTCGTTACTTCGATTTAATGTATGAAAGTCATGATGGGGTGGTTATCTATGTTTCATTTTGTTTCATTTGAAATTCGATGAAACGAATGATTCGATGAAATAATCTCGAAGAGTGTGAAATCCGCACTCGGCCAGTGTGGTGGACTACGACGACTACTCACTCTGAGAGGAGACCCGTGCCCTGTTGTGGGCCGGTGATGGGTTGATGATGATGATTGTATTGTCTTGCCTCTTTGGGTGTTTAGGGCTCACACTGTCGCACTGCACTACCACACTCAGTTCCGCTTGTCGGACCACAACTGCCGACTCCACCTCGACCTCCACTACGCACGTGTGACGTAGCGATGTGACGTAACGACTCGTCTGATTGGTGTGCATGAAACGCCAATCATTTTAGTCAATACACTACAATGATGATGATGTATGTGTGTATTGTGGGGCAGGTGCTGCGGCGCACGACGCTGCACGTGGCGTGCGCGGACGAGTGCGGGGCGGCGCCGGGCGCGGCGGTGACGTACGCGGGCGCGGGCGGCGCGGCGGGCGCGTGGGCGGGCGCGGGCCGCGAGGGCCGCGAGGCGCCGTGCGCCGCGCTCGTCGCGCTCATGCTGCGCCTGGGCGCCGAGCCCAACGCGCGCAGCCTCCACGACGGGAACACGCCGCTGCATTTCGCCTGCAAGGTATGTACCATTACTAGTACATCATACGTACAGGCCAGTTATGAGGCTCACTACAGGTTTTGCATATGTCTCGACAAAATTAAATAAAAACAGGAGATTAAGTTCGTAAACTAATACCCGACTACTCATAATAATAATAGTATCAAATAATAATTCAATGTGCAGAAAAACGTGTATCCAACTGCGTACTAATGGAAGAAAGCGCGGGGCACGCAGCTAGTGGCGCCATCTATTATGTCTATCTGAAACTAACTTAATATTCCAGTTTAGCCGCGCGAACGTCACTTCTCAATTTTTGACGCATATAAAATGTAGCACCCTGACCATAACAACGAATCAATTGACACCTCGTTCATCAAAATCGGTGTAGGCGCTACGGTGGAACAAAAATCGGATACAAACATACATAAACTAGATAAAATCATAACCGTTCCTTTTGGCTCTATCGTAGTCGGATAAAAAAAATTAAAAAAATCCATTTTCTAGTTCACACCGTGCCCCGCCGGCGTGGTGCGCGCGCTGCTCGACCACGGCGCGCACATCGACACGGTCAACTTGAAGGGCGAGACGCCCGCGGACATACTCCGGTCGAACGGCCAGAGCCTCGCGGCCATCGTGAACCCGCTCAGGTACACCACGCTCAAGTGCCTCGCCGCGCGCACCGTCAAGAGCTACCGGCTGCCGTACGCGCACGTGCTGCCGCACTGTCTGCACGCGACCGTCAACAACCATTGATGGCTCTGCGGCGACACTACTCTGTGGACCACACGGTGTTGCGGTGCCCGCGTTGAAACAGTATGATTACTCTGTACCGACACTACTCTGTGCTGCCCGCGTTGAAACAGTATGATTACTCTGTACCGACACTACTCTGTGCTGCGCGCGTTGAAACAGTATGATTACTCTGTACCGACACTACTCTGTGCTGCGCGCGTTGAAACAGTATGATTACTCTATAGCAACATTGCTCTGTGCTACCCACGTGTACAGTATGATTACTCTATACCGACATTACTCTGTGCTACCCGACTGACTTGAAAGCAAGGGACGGAGTGTAAATAATATATTATCTAATCGATACGATAATTATTGTTGAATTTGTGAACAACTATTGATCACTCTGTGGCAACACTAGTCTGTGTTACCCGCATTGAAACAATGTTTACTCTATACCAACACTACTCTGTGCTACCCGGCTGACTTAAATACAAGGGACGGAGTATGAATATATTATCTAATCAATAGAACTGTTGAATCTGCGTATTATAAGAATTATTGCTCTAGGACAAAACCACTCTGTGTATCCCGACTGACAAAATGTGTGTGCGACGGAGTATAAAATGTAATGTGATTGATATGATTGAATCGAAGTATATTATATCGTACTATTTAATTTTGCACGGTAATGATTTAGATACCGCTACAAAATTGAGTTCAATAATATTTAAATAATATTTTCTGTATCCTGATATAAATTGCTCTGTGAAATATGTGTGTATCGCGAGTGATCGGAATTGTGCGTGTATTTTCTTGTACATGTACTTTTTTTTTGATGACATGATAATGGCGGCATCGACCGCAACATGGCCGCCACTATTGTATGCAAGAAGGTTAAAACTATATTCTATAGACACTGGAGACTGCGCCTAAAACATGTAGTGAAGACAAGGTGAATGTCCTTGTGATGCCTTAGTGATATTTTTCTATACCTCACACACTTTATTTAAGTAGGGTGAGAACGAGACAAAAAATAACAGAGTTCAAGGCCAAACTTCTTTGCTGCAACGTTTTGTTTGCATTTCATTCTCCAGTGTTTATAGTCTAACTTTCTTGATTGTATGGAAACATGACTTACCTATGTCTGCTCTACTTTTTTATTTCTTTATGATTCAAACATGTCACCTCAAGTCAACCCGCTAGAACCCTCTAGAAATCTAATAAATTATATCACCAGTATTATACCAGTCAAGAATTACAGGTTATAAATAGATAAAATATAATTTAAAATATTAATTGCAATTTTTTCTTAATTAGGTACATTAATTACTTACACATACATTAATTACATTTTTATAATTTACATTAATTACTTATACATACATTAATTACGTACATACAAATTTTGTCTTATATTTTTTATTCGTATATTTTATTTCAACATAATATAGGTACATAGACCTAGATGTGATTTACAATTTTTGTAGAGTAAAAATTTAATAAAATTTAATAAATTCATACTAATCTTGGTTCCAAAATATCAAGATTGAACATATTAATAATTTATTATTATTATAAAAAATTGGCATTGTAAATGTTAATAAAATTTAATAATAATTATTGAAAGTGGTTAGAAATAAATAACCAATTATCCGTAAATCAAGAATAAGACAAAATTATTAATGATAGCTCTATTTTAAATGGATTTGTAGTAATATTGGAGATACAACTATCCTTTTTTGTTTGATTTATAAACTCAAGATGGTTCGAGGGTCCGACTTGAGAAATTATGCGACTTTTGGTGGCCAATAAGTCACAAGTTGATAACTATAAAGACTTGCATATATTACCTTATTATTTTGTGTAATAGAATAGCCAAAACACGTATTTAAATATTTTTATTCAAAGCATATATTTTTATTTTTTTGTGTACCTACTTTTTCAAATTTTATTTTGAAGTCGGTTAAAAAAACGTGCTACGCCAGAACATAGTTAGTATCGTTATTATAATAGGCAAGGCGTCGACTAGTCTCTTTGTTAGTGTAGGTAGGTGACCATTTTTTATTCAATTATTATACATTCACGTTTATCAAGAGTGAGGAAATTTACGAGAAAACTTAATGTAAAAACTAGATTGTAAGTAGGTTGATTATTAAGGGTCAGCGCTGATCGATCCGTTAAATGCGCTTGCGTGCTGATTCTTTTAACTCATATTCAATTAAACAATCGTCCTTTTCGGCCACACAGTTACGTAGCCTTTGACTTAAAGTAAAATAGAATTTTACCCAAGTCAAGAGTATCGTATCCTATTTTATAGCTTGTGTGACCTAAGCCTTCTTTTATTATTGGCTCTGGCATATGTAGTGGCACCTGTGTAACACACTTTTTATCTATAATATCTTCTGTGTGGTTGGCTAGTCTCGGCCTCGGTTGATTGGCCGCTGTGGCCTAAATTCGGTCGAGAAGACATTATTATTATTAAAAAGATTATTAAAAATTCATGGATAAGCGTTACATAAGTGCCGCTTTAGCTCACGCAGTGCTATAACAATATTTAATTGGTTGCACGCAAGCGCATTCGAGCGGAGGTTGCCGCTCCGGTCGGTGCTGACCTTATGGAAAATAAAGTATATTAGTTTTCTGTGTATATTATTGTGATGAAAAATTACAAAATTGACATTTCGACGTTTAACTAACTACCGCCTTTTTAACCTTTTTTTTTTCAATTATTTCCCACACAAACATCTATCTTCTATCTCAAAAAAATCTACAAAAACTTGGCAATGTCTCGGGTATTTTTACTATCGTCGAAATACTTCTAACTGTTGATATTTTTAATAAGGAACTCTTGGTAGTTAACCGTCGATTTGGAACTGATTTTAATGATAAAGTGTTAGTATAGTTTTGTAATTTGCGCAAGTTGATTGTTTGCTAGTTCTCATAGTATATTTTGGAATTATTATATCATAGATAACTACGGCGTGATCATTAAATGTAATAGTTATTTTTGAAATTAATAAAAAGCTTTAAAAATTGATTTTTGTCTAATTTTATTCTCCATGAATTACAGCTAAATACACGTTTTGACTTTCATCCCCTCTCCCTAGGGAACCGTGCTGAATTTCGGGATAAAAAGTATCCTATATGTTACTCCGTAGTATGAACTTAAATCGTACCAAGTTTCCTTTCAATCCATTCAGAAGTTTTTGCGTGATGCGCGCACAAACAGACAAAAATTTCAAAAATAGCTTTTTTACGTTCTATTACTTATCCCTAACATCCCCCAGTTATTATTTTGCAAAAATCTTCTATGTACAGATACGGCAAGTCTACGATTTTATTATATGTATAGATTTGACTACTCCACTACCTTTTAGTTCACGGATCTACAGTGACAGTACTCTACGTTGGACGTGAGCGACTAATCCCCGCTGGGAGTTCGTGTCACAACAAAACCATGTGGCAAAACCATTGAATTACTGTATTCAAACCATGGAATAATGTAATCGAACACGCGCGATATTGATATATCACTGTTACTTGTTAACCGCGGCCGTATGGGCCCTGGGTCGGGGCACACTAGCGCAGTCGAAGCGAATCGAAAAAAAAAAAATACGGCATATCGGCACTTTACTAAACAAGGCATTTTCTTCGAATGCATTACATTACATGCGTACGAACTCGCGCCTTATTTTGTAGAAATAGGTGCCAATATAAATGCAATGAACATTTTTTGCTAGACGCTCCGATGCGCTTCGACTCTGCTATGATGTTGTGCCCTGACCCTTACAGCGGTAATGTTATCTGCGACGGATCTCCGCCGAGGGTCATAACCCAACACCGCGCCATACAGCAATAAATTATACTACACTAGCGGACCCGGCAGACGTCGTCCTGCCCGCTATTAGCGCCACCTACCGGGTCCAATTTTTCTACTTATAAACCTTCCTCTTGAATCACTCTATCTATTTAAAAAAACCGCATCAAAATCCGTTGCGTAGTTTTAAAGATTTAAGCATACATAGGGATAATTATAGGGACAGAGAAAGCGACTTTATTTTATACTATGTAGTGATTTAGTCATGTATGTCGCTGAAACTGACGCTTATAGTAGCGGGATCGCATAACAATCAACAGCATGTGCCGTTTAATTTTAATATTCAGTAGTTAGGTAGCTACTCATAATACAATTAATGATGTAATGTGATCGCAAGAAGTTGAACACCTAGAAGAGAGAATACAATATCTTTGAGGAACATGCGTCGGGTCCTGTAGATGCTCAGAGTAAGCATTACTAATTACTCTGAGTATAGATGTGTGATCAGCATATCCATACTATATCTCTCTATCTGTTCACTTTCTCAAAGCCTCGGCTGATCCGATTTTGTCAAAGGCACAGACTTAGCAGAGAAAGTAGACTAGCTTCGTCAGAAGTCACGGGCATCAGCTAGCTAACAAGCATAAATTAAAAATTTAAAAACCCCCGACATCCGCCATTTTGTGGCGGCGGCCATCTTGGATTTGCAATAATGCTATTCTACTAATCAAGCCCTTTCATTTGATACCCATATTAAGGGAATTGTGAAAAAATATGTAATCCACCATTTTATAGTGGCGGCCATCTTGAACCGATTTTCATCAAACAGCTAACACTCTCGACTAGTTCACCTTTCAAACAAAAAAAACCGCATTCAAATCGGTCCACCCGTTTGAGCGCCACAGGGGGACAGACATACGCACACACAGACACGTCAAACTTATAACACCCCGTAGTTTTTGCATCGGGGGTTAAAAACAAAACATTACTGGAATGTATCATTGATAGTTAATTTATTTGTCATTATTCATTTATAAAATATGAGTACAATTATTTAATGACAATAATAAATGATAAGTAAACAATTACTATTTACATAATGATCAAGTAATTTATGATACATTATGGTTGAGTATAAGTAATCGTTAAAAATAGCCATTGTATCCTCTTTTCTTATATCAAACTTATCATTTCATATTAAATAAAACCGGTCAAGTGCGTGGCGGGCCACGCGCAGTGTAGGGTTCCGTAGTCACAATCCTCGAAAAACAGATATAACTCCTTAACCTGTGAACCCTACTTAGCCGTGATAGTTTTCCTTTAAAATTGATTATATACCCTACTGCTGTGAATTTTTTCAAGTTCCTATATACTGCCATTTGGCTGATAGAGGGGGGGGACACTTGACTCTAATAAAAATTTGCACTTTAAAACATCATATTTTACAAACGGATCTAGAAATCGAAAAATGATGTTCCCACACCCACAGTATTTTTAAAAGACCTATTCAACGATACCCCACACTATGGGGTAGACGAGAAAAAAAATATTCATCCCCACTTTACATGTAGGGGAGCTACCCTAAAAAAAAATATTTATCAAAATTTTATTTCACCACTTTGTCGGCGTGATTAATATTTATACTCATGCCAAATTACGGATTTCTAGCACTAATAGTCTCTGAGATTAACCGAGGACGGACGGACAGACGGACAGACGGACAGACGGACAGACGGACAGACGGACAGACGGACGGACATGGCGAAACTATAAGGGTTCCTTGTTTACTACGGAACCCTAAAAACACCTTTTTCAATTCAAGAGGCAAAGAATCTATTTGATTTTTAAAATCAGTATTTGATGTTCCCGGGAAATGTGACCAAAGGTCTCTTACGACAGTCAGATTTCTCATCAGCTGGTTGGCCATTCGTAACCCGTTCGGATTCTTAATTCTGGCCATTTTTATGATTGGTTCGATTGTTATTTTTTTCAGCTGCAACTTTCTTAATCCGCACACAAGTGGCCAGAACTCGAACTGCTTTTCAAAGTGCTCCGTGCCAGACACGGCTGACAGATAGAGTTTACACTTCTTTTCGTCAGTGTTGTCCCATGTTAAACCTAAAGCCATTGCTTCAGATGCCTTCAAGTCAGGGAACCTGGATCGATTGTCGAAGGCGTATGCTGCCACTAGTCCGGTGAGGCGATTTGCTGTGAACTCGTAACTTTCAACTATCACATTTGGGCCAGTCTTCTTGACTAATAGGGGAGTGCTGAAAATAATTAAATTTTTTAACAATAATAAATTAAATAATTATTAAAAGAAAACAGATAGCTATGAATTATTTTCTTTGCTATTTAATATTTTGATATTGATTGTATGTCAACTCTAACTGTCCCTATGTACATAATATTAATATGTCCCGCTGGCTTAAATATATGTGCATCATTTCATTTGATTCAATCAGGTGCAATTTTTGTGACCGTTCAGTAAATTCAGTTAAAAAATCAAATTTTAGTTTACACCACCAAACCTGCAGAAAACAACTTCTAAAAAGGTTTTACAACTGACGAAAAGTATTTAAGCTTATATTTAAGCTAATATAAGTACCTACCCACATAATTATTTATAACTACACCATCCAATCTTAGACTACATCGTCACTTACTATCAGGATTGAGGATCCAGGTGATGAGATTGCAGTCAAGGGCTAACTATCTGAATTAAAAAAAAAGTTGGTTTCATACTCACTTATTTGCGAGCCACATCCCGCTGACTGTCACCTGTTGACCAGGTTCTACTTCCTTCAACGTTTTCCTGAGCTCATATCCTTTGGACAGGATAGTTTCTATGTTCTCATTCTGTAGTAGAAACTCTGAATCACTGTACACGCTGTAGAAAACTTCTCCACAGAAAATGGAAACTTCTATATCACTTTTTGGTGAAAACTCAAATTTCTTCATCACTGTACTTAACTAGGTACAAATAAAATACAAAAATCAAACTACGAAATAAAGACGTAAGTAAATAATTAGAATTATTTCAAATCTAATAATGAAAATCATCCAACTTAACGTTATGCAGTAAAAGAATAATGCACTTTCTTTGAGGTAGGTAAGTACTTAATTACTTATCTAATTACATTGATCTAAAACTAAAATTAATAAACAAACTCGTCTAATCAGTAATCCTAATAACATTTGAATTTTGAATTTTGACATAATAAGTAGATAATACAGTCTTGCCAACTCTCGAAAATATTTTCCCCTAAACTTAAGTCAAAATCCCCCTAACACCTAATTTTGTTAAAAAAAATTATAAATACTTAAGTGAATAATAAATAGGGCCTAAATTTTTACCTTAATTTTGAAATGAATGGTTTGAATATTTGATATTACAGCAAAAATGTTGGTCTTTAAAAAAATATTTTTAAACAAAAGTTGTAGGAAATTTAATTTTCTATTAAAAATGTCTCATGATGTCATAAACGACCAATATTATAGCGTAATTTTAAAAATATAAGAGGTCAAAAAACCCCTAAAATACCCCTAAAAAATGTAACGCCCCTAAAATACCCCTCCGCATTTGTTTACACCCTTAATTTGGGGGGAAAACCCCTAAGTTGGCAACCCTGACTTGATAGTTACTTGTCAACTTGGTATTCGGTATGACAGTTTTGAAACAATATACGTACATAAACCCCTGATCATACAAAACGCGTAATATCAGAATTAGCGACTCACAGTCGCTTACAGACATTTTACTGATAAAGTTTCTCGAAGTGGGCGTGAACTTTTAACACAACGGCGATATCTTATGAATGGTGATTCTTAGGAAAAAAGTATAGAGAACATTTTCGTAGATAATTTTATGATCTACAATTTTTGTTTAGAGTAATATATTTTTACTAGCGGTCCGTCTCGGCTTCGCCCGTGGTACATATATAGCCTATAGCACTCCAGGATCACGTACATAACCAACGATGAAAGAATTTTTGAAATCGGTCCAGTAGTTCCTGAGATTCGCGCGTTCAAACAAACAAACACTTCCGCTTTATTATATTAAGTATAGATAAAACTTACTTACTGTTTTCAGGGAAAATCCGAAAATGTTGACTTTGACCTATTGCTATTGATAACTTTTTTAGCAGACTTGAGGTCAATGAGGACGTTTGACACTTTATTCCTACTGGTTTAACTAAGGTCTCTATTAAAATTTAGCTCTGTCAGAATTATTGTTATTTGATAACTATTTTATGTCTGCAGTCCATTAAATCCAGCTACAATAACTATCATTACATACATTAAATGTCATTATGACAAACGTCACAGGTATCAAGCTATATTTATTTTAATGGACTATAATTTGACATGATCTTGAAAGTGCAAATCATTTATCAGGTCTGTTTCGTTGAGCGAAGCAGAATCTATCACACTACAGAGAGCTATGGCTGCAGCGCGGCCTTACGTGGGCTCTGCATTCCGTAATAGCAGGCAGTAGTGTATTATCTATGTTCCGTAATGTCAACGCAATATGCGTGTACGCACTTGGCTCATAGAAGTTGTATTATGGAGGTACAAATAACTCTATAGGGCACGGGTCTCCTCTTAGAATTAGAAGGCTTTAGACCGTAGTCCACGCCAGCCAAGTGTGGATTGGTAGCTAAGTATTAGACAACATAGTCTATAAGTACATATAATAGATTCGTCCACTTGCCGTGTCTATACATTAAATATTTTTGCAAAAAAATAACTGGGAGACGTTAGCGATAAGTAATAGAACGTAAAAAAGTTATTAATTGAAAAACAATTTTTGGAATTTTTGTCTGTATGCACAAAGCGCGCATCACGCAAAAACTGGATTGAAATGAAACTTGGCATTACTTAAGTCCATACTACGGAGTAACATAATATAGGATTCTTTTTATCCCGGTTCCCGATAAATTCAGCACCGTTCCCTTGGGAGAAGGGATGAAAGTTAAAATGTGTACTTAACTGTAATTCCCGTTAATACGGGTAGTCTGATTTCATTCATTCTTTTTTTGTTAGAAAGAAAATACTTTAAAGATTGTCCCGTAAATATTTCAAGGTCATCGGTTTTATAGTATATAAATTAAAGACATCACAACCCTTAGTATTCCAAATAACTTGGAACTCGGATTGTACAGGAGCCTTTGAACGTCCGGAATCCGGATTATCACCTTAAGCTGGCGTGCATTACAATTTGTGTTTGTCTATCTCCGAAATGCTGGACCGATTTTGATTGGACTTTCATTGGGAAAACCTTAGTGATGGGAAAGAACTATTAAAAAGTTAAAATACTCATTACTGTAGTTCCATTTTAATGCGCCACTTTTAATGAGCTCAAAGGAGCATAGGAAAAAAAACAAAGAGTTCCCGCGGGATTTTTAAAAACCTATATCGCCGCGTACGAAATCGCAGGCATCCGCCTGTTCATAATATTATGAATTTCCTTCAACCTATTTCAATTTGTTAACCTTAGAATTAATAGGTAAAGAAAGGCAGTCGTCGACGCGGCGATAAGCCGTTTTTAACGGGCCTTAACAGGCTCGATACGTCTATCGTCGCGTCAGTGCTCAAGGTACTCATGCGCTTGTGTGCGTGTCGGCAAATGTAATTACAGGGCACACATGGGTTGGTTTATAGCTTACGTTTCGAGCGGAAATTTGTTAGAAACTTCCATTCTAAGCGTAATACTTCGATGTTGTTAACGCTTTTGGCAGTCATTGGTCCATGCGTTGCCATTAGTCGTCAGTTCGTCACGCGTTTTTTCTGTCCAAGACTTTAATTTCATTAATTATTATGGCCATGATGACTCATGTTGCACTAGTGTTAAACGGGAAGTCCCCGTTTCTTAAAAGACGTCCATAGAGTCAAAGAATATCATATTAATAGAGCATAGAATTGTAGAGTACAACCACACGAGTAGATATTACTATAGATCGACCAGAATCTCATGAAAAATAGGGAAATTAAATTTTGTAGTAAGCAACACTAGGTTAACTCGGCTGCCCTAGTGATAAACAAAGTAATTACATTCAGATCATCGTACCTGGGATCGTTTCACGAAACAAAAATCAAGCAACTGCATTTTAAATACAAAAACAAAGTAATCAACATCCAATTACTTTGTTTTTGTGTTGTGCTTGTTGTTTACTTGGTTTTTGCATTTATATTCCGGAATACAGTTACTTTGTTTGGGCATTTTAAATTTCAGTAAACGGTTCAAGTTATTTGAAATATAAAACTGTGGTAAAACAAAAATCAGCCAAGTGCGAGTCGGGCCTCGCTCTTTCAGGGTTCCGTACATAATTATGAACAATATAATATTTTGGGTCTAAGAAATATTTAATTTCCGAGCTAGACATCGCAACAAACCGTGAAAGAAAAACCCAAAAAAATGTTCGTTTATTTTGGTCACAGCTTATAAACTATTTAATAAATCGTTGTTTTCAGTATTTGTTGTTTAAATAGAGCATATAGTACATAATATACTGAAATATCATATTCCCAACTAGTTTAGTTTTTGAGATAGCCCCCGTCACAAAAATGGTCTAAAACTGACAACTTTGATGGCCTCCCATTCCCTTATTTTTTGAGATAAAAATTAAAAAATATATTGTATATTTGTACTCTACTTAATGAGCTCTAAACAATGATACCCCACAAGCTAGGGTAAAGAAAAAAATTTTTTTCCGGCTCCTTTTTCATGTATGGGAGCCCCCCTGAAAAATAATTTAATTCAATTTCTAATTCAATATTTGATTTTGGGTTAACGTTTTACACTAAATACCAAAATTTCAGGTTTGTAACTCATTTCGTCTGCGAGCTAGAGACCTGTGACCGGCGGACAGACGGACAGACAGACAGACAGACAGACAGACAGCCGAGTGACATTAATAGGGCTCCGTTTTTTACCCTTTGGGTACGGAACCCTAAAAACTACTCGACATAAAACTTTTGTTAATGCAAAAAGTCAATTTCACAAAAAATGTCAGTTACTTTGTTTATCGCTAGGGCAGCCGTAGTGTTGCTAACCTTGGAATTTCATTTCCCTATTTTTCATGAGATTCTGGTCGATCTATACTCGTGTGGTACAACCACAGAGGATTGTGGCAACCGTTGTCATTATGGTTGCATAAAGTAGCTTCCCATTAGATATGAGCGCCGCGCCGGCGCGCCGTCGTCGCCGTGAGTTCACACAGCGCGCCGTCGCCGATTGAAACATGCGGCGCGCCGTCGTGCCAAGTTGCAACTTGCTTTCCCGCTCGCACGCACTTATTTATTAGGTACACAGGGTTCAGAACCGGGAAATCCCGATCTTGAAAGTACCGGTTCTTTTGTCAGTAAAAAAGAACCGGGAAATCAAATTTGATTCCCAGTTTTTTCGGTACTTTCCACTCCCACTCCCACTGTCCACTTGTTCATCTTCTCCTTAGCGTTAAGGTTGTCTGGAAGAAATCACAACTTATCGATAGGACCGCCGTGGACCTACGTTTTAAGTTTTCTTTTATATAACATGTCCTTTGTGTTCTTCTCTTATGTGGTGTGCAATAAAGTATATACATACATACATACTGTCGGGAATTTTATTTTAATTACACATTGTAATTAATTTAAATGTAATTATTTTAATTACAAACAGTGTAATTACTACATAAACTAACTTTACTTTATACTTTCTACTGTTCAAAAGTTCAAAACTAACGTGAATTTGGCGCTAAAATATATGGCGCGAGATAACTTACAATTCTACCGTCTCTCGCTCGCTGTTATATGCGATCGCTCGCTTACTCAGTTTTCGGATTGCAGTGCGCGCAATATTTAACCCACTTGGGGATAGAATTTTCAAAAATGTTGAAATTTATATTTTTTGTTTTTTATCGAAAGCTCAAATACCAATTTTCATGGATATAACTTGAAAAATGACAGACTTTCATACAAACTTTCATCCTTTAACAGTATTTTTCACAGTAGCTTTCTTTTATGATGTAGGCGCACACTCCTCCTTGCGTCAATCCCCTAATACTGTCGTGGCTCGTGACCCATCAGGGAATTAATTTCCCACGAACAAAGTTGCGCCATCTGTTCCGGCTTTCAGCGACGTGAACCGCTTCGGCAACTTTCATGTTGAGAGTGGTCAGATCTGGTCAGTCCAGTGAGTTGGACTCCTCTACCTACCTTTCGATCACTTGCTGTTCATTTTCCTGGTAACTATAAGTTTTGTAGGTTATCGCCGGGTTTACGAGCGATATAGCCGAAGAAATCAAAGAAGTCTTCGCAGGTCCGGCGTATGATGCTCTCTCCGTAGATATTAAACAGAATAGGAGATACGATGCAACCTTGACGAACTCCTTTGCCAAACGGGAAAAGTGTTGATATCGTCTTGTCGGTTTTTACTACCCCCTGACTATCTGAGTATACGCCTTGAAGCACTTCTACCAGATGTTTTGGGACTCCCATTTCCTGGAGAACTGTACATAAGTAGGAGCTTCCAGTTCACACAGTCAAAGGCCTTACTGTAGTCGACGAAACACATAATTACAGAGGTACATTGAATTCGGAAGGTTTTTCAACGTAGGTGCATACTAAGAATGGATTATTGGAAATTCCACCCCTATGGGGGTAAATAGAGCATGTAAGTTTGTATGAAAGTCAGTCATTTTTCAAGAGATTGCCATGAAAATTGGTATTTGAGCTTTCGATAAAAAATAAAAAATACGAATTTCAGGATTTTTGGAAATTCTATCCGCAAGTGGGTTAAATAGGGGATGAAAGTTTAAATCAGTCCGTCATCAATTATGACAGATTCAAACTAAGCGGGTTGATTTGATTTTGAAACTTTGATTAAGATTTATGTTATGTTATGATAGAGAATTTTGCTCGCTTGTATTGTGTTTTTCAACTTTATCAAAGAAAAACTAAGTATTTTTTCTTCGTGATTGTGATGTATAAATTTTGTTTTTTATATATTTTTAAATTTAAGACAGATTCAAGCAAAGCGCTCCTATTTAAATTAACGTTATGTTATTATGGAGAATTGTAACTGCTTATAAAAGTAGTTAATAATTAAATGCAGGTAAAGAATATACTTAACTGTTTACAAAAAGAAAACTTTTGATTAAAAGTGTGATTTGTTGTTGCTAAGAAAGTAAAATGCAAGAATTAACGATTACCTACATTGTTTTTGTACCACGTACCTGTATAAGAAGAATATAACGCCTTTTTTAAACCTACAATATGGGTTTTTTAATATAATTTAATATTATATTTAAAAAAATCGATCCCTGGTAAAAACTTTAAGGCCCACGACCACGCCGCCGCGACGCCGCCGCCGCCGTGAAAATTTTCAGATCACGCCGCCGCCGTGGAATTGGCCATCGGCGCTCATATCTACTTCCCATAGCTTCCTAACCTTCCGACCCCATCGGATACGCAGGATATCGGAAGTTCACATACTATGCAAAACCGACATAAACTTGGCTCTTCCATGGTCTGCGGGACGCGGGACGGGGGAAATTCTCATTGATAAATTAATAATTCAATGGATGTGCTCGTACTATAATGTATGACAAGCATTTTTGGCGCGACTTTGCACCACTGTCAACTGTGAGTGTGTGTGTGTGTTGCTACTGTAAGGACATGACACTAAATTAGGGAAAAAAGAAATTTTATAATTATAATAATTTTAATTATCATAATTATTCTATTATTTGCGTAATCGCAATTCAGTCTTTCATCTTGATTTCTTTAAGTTTGCTCAATACTTTTCTATAGTAGTAGTAGTTAGTACTATACATTTAAAGTTAAGTAGGTACGTTTCAAGATATGGAAAAAAGATTTTCCATAACCAAGAAAGAAGAAGATAAGTTAATAAATATAATTTATAGGTACCCTATTTTTTAAATTTTATACATTACTCATAATAAAATAATTTATTTAATACATCTACTAAATACAAGTAAAGTTCGTGAACTAAAACCCGACTACGCTTAATAATTTAATAATAATTTAGTGGGCAAAAGCACGGGGCAAGCAGAAAGCAGAAATCTAGAAAGCCGCGCAAAGCTGACTTCTCAATTTTTTTCGTAAAAAAAAATGTAGCCTATGTCACCCTGATCATAACAACGAATTAAATAGATACCTCATTCATCAAAATCGGTCCAGCAGTTTAGGTGGTATTAGTACACACAGAATCTCATACAAAAATCGGCCACAAACATATGTACATACATATATATAATATACATACGTAAATACATAGACTGCTAAAATCATAACCCTTCCTTTTGGCTTTGCCGTAGTCGGGTAAAAAAACCAGACGTTTAGATTAGTACGGCATGGAGATGTTAGGAGATGGAATAAAACAAAGATAAAAAACTATAAGGATTGATAGGTTTATTATTCACATCTCGAATAAGAGTGATCTAACAAGACAAGTTCTTCTATATCTTAAAATTTCAATGCATTGCTGTCAGATGATGTGTCACTGTCGCTATCAATAATTATATTATAATTCACTAATTCATCCTCGTCTTTCTGCAATCTCTCAACGTGAACTTACAATGTGACTTCACGTAGCCTCCGTTACAGCTTGAAAAGCATTTTGCACCAGATTTAATATTTTTGTTTCGAAACGCCAACGAAATTGAAATTACTGGTCCACATTATAGTATTTTTTATAATAATTGAGAGGCCGTTTTAATCAATATCTGAAGATGCGTGATGGCTTCAATGGGTATGGAAATTTTTCACATGAAGCTGACAACACTTACTTGACATTGCCGTCAGCCTCATATTTATTATTATGATATATACCTAATTTAAAGATATTTGTTCTTTTCTCTCACATTCTTGAGCACAAAACGAACGTGCTACCACAACAATTTTTCTAGCACTACTTTTTATCACATTAGAGACGATTAATGCTATGTATTTCACAAAATTTTCGTAACGATGTAAACAATGAACTTTGAAGTTTCAAAGTGACTTTTCAATATGACAGATTTCGATTGCCCTAGTGATAAACAAAGTAACTGACATTTTTTGTGAAATTGACTTTTTTGCATTAACAAAAGTTTTATGTCGAGTAGTTTTTTACCACAGTGTCCACAGTTTAATATTTCAAATAAATTGAACCGTTTACTGAAATTTGAATTGCCCAAACAAATAACTGCACACACTGAATATAAATGCAAAAACGAAGTAAACAACAAGCACAACACAAAAACAAAGTAATTTGATGTTGATCACTTTGCTTTTGTATTTAAAATGCAGTTGCTTGATTTTTCGTTTCGTGAAACGATCCCAGGTAAAACTTGTCTATGTTTGAGATCACCTTTACTTTCTTTATGTTTAATGTTAACAAATTAAACACTCTGTCATCTGTCAGTTTTGCTGCACGCTTGTGTCAAAACTTTTCAAACGGTTGACGAAAACATAGATCAAACATAGAAACTGGAATTTAGGGTATTACTTTATGTACTTACGAGCGGATACCCGCAACTTCGTTCGCGTGGATATTGATTTTAATAATCTCGTGGGAATCATTTTGTTTTTTCTATGCTCTTTTGAGCTTAAACCTTGCTAAAAACTGTAAAAAATTCACTGGCGGATGTTTAGGTACATCAAAATGTAAACATCCGCCAGTGAAAGTCCCATCAAAATCGGTCCAGCCTTTCGGAGATTAGCCAGTAGTCTTTAAAGTATCTACTTTCTAATAAAAAAATAATGAATGAAATCGGACCACCCGTTAACGAATTACAGCTAAGTACACATTTTGCCTTTCATCCCCTCTCCCAAGGGAACCGTGCTGAATTTCGGGATAAAAAGTATCCTATATGTTACTCCATAGTATTAACTTAAATCATGCCGAGTTTCATTTCAATCCATTCAGTAGTTTTTACGTGATGCGCGCACAAATATACAGACAAACAGATAAACAGACAAACAGACAAACAGATAAACAGACAAACAGACAAACAGACAAAAATTTCAAAAACAGCTTTTTTACGTTCTATTACTTATCCCTAACATCCCCCAGTTATTATTTTTCAAAAATCTTCAATGTACAGATACGGCAATTCTACGATTTTATTATATGTATAGAATAGATAGATGTATAGATAGAAGAAGATAAATAATCGTTTTAATTGTTACCGGCTACTTACTATTTTAAAATGTTTCTACTGAAGGTAGGTGCAGAATTTTAGATACCTACGTACATAATTCACTAATAGGGACATTACTTTACAGGAATATAACTAAAAATAGACACAATACTGTAAATTATAACTTTACAAGATAAACATAGTTGATTGATGCCCATGACTCCGTCCGCGTGTATTTAGGTTTTTGAAATTCTAGTCTAAGCTCTGTAATTTACCAGGATAAAAAAGTAGCTTATGTCCTTCCCAAAAATGCAACTTATCTTTATACCTCGTTAAGATCGGTTGAACAGTTGGTGCGTGAAGACTTAGTAGACAGACATACTTTCGCATTTATAATCTTAGTAGGTAAGTATAGATATGGTATAGATTTTTGAGTTGTAATAAGCTCTAACTTAAGTCTCTGAGTTAACTAGGTTGGATATGCTTTGTCCGTCTGACTGTCACAGCCTTATAACTTCTGATTTAATGAACAGAATTATTTCAAATTCACCGATAACATGTAGAATAACATGCAGAATAACGGCCTAAAGCCGGTGATTACATAAAAAATAATAAAAATAGTTATTTGAGTTATTTGGAGAGGGACCGGGTGCCCATTTTTTTTAGTCACAATATCACAATTACAATATCACACACACACGCACACGCACACACACATTTGAACATTAATTTTTGGGGTAACTATTTGTGTCTGAATAACAAAGTAAACTCTTTGTAATAAATTGAAAAATTATTTTTGGAAGAAATTATCCAGCAATATACAAACGACTTAACATATTTTTAAAGATAAATAAGTTAGAAAGGTTGCCTTTAAATAAGAGTTTCAATGTTTATGCTTGTCCTGTAAAATTGTTCTGAATGTAGTTACTTTGTTTATCACTAGGGCAGCCAATTTATCAATGAATTTATTAATAAACTTATGAATGAAGTCTTCCCCTCGCACCCCCGCAACCCCCGTAGAGAGGTTAACAATGACGGTCTACCTATATATATACTGATTACATCTTCCGACTATAGAAACCATATAAACCAGATATAGGTAAATATAGTGCCTAGTCCTCAAAATAAAATAAAAGAAAACCTCGACAATAATAATTCTTCACGTTCCCAAGTCCCAAGCAAGCAACAACGGCGATGGGCAATTCCGTAAATAAAATACATTCATTTGTCAGAATTACCGGTGGCGCGGAATAACAGGCAACAGCCGGGAGTCCGGAGTCCGGACAGGCGGATACAAACAACCCGCAACGCCGCGCGCCGGCCGCTCGTTAGTGTTAGCTGCCCATCTCGTGGCCTTCATACATTTTTATGAGTGCTTCTATATTTTTATCCACCCATGTCTCACGGTTAGGGCGGCCGTCCACTCGAGCGGAGGGTGGATGAACGGTGCGGAGCTAGTAAAAATTGACATAGCTGCTTGTGACTTTCTTTTATGTCTTTCTTAAAGTGCAGTTTTAAGAAAAAGAGGAAAGCGGTCTTTGATTTTCCGCGATAACGATAAGCAATCTCTATGCGAAATTTCGTCGAGAGAGATTTCGAAGGTAAGGAAGTTAGGAAGTAGGTACCTAAGTTAGAAGTTAGTATACCTAATTTAACTACTTAATTGACACTCGTTTTTAGTTATTGTCCGTAAGAACTAAAAAAAAACTAAGTTAATATTAGATGCCGCCAAAATCGGTTCAGCCTTTCCGAAGCCTGTACAAACAGACAAACACTATAATATATATATTTGGGTTATGATATCGATCTCATAACCGTATTGTACTATAATATATCAGAGGCAGTTATATTCCGAAATCATAGACATACCTACCTACACTTCAGTTGTATTTAAGTATTTATTGATATAATCATAATTGCAAAAACACTCGTCTCGTACATAATATGTTTATGAAGTACGTACCTAATTGCCAAAAAGTCTCGTCTTGGGCTTTGGCCTTTGGGTGATTTCCAAACAATGTGATTACAATACAAACATTAATTTCTTGTAACAGACTCAATCTACCGTATTAACCCTAACCCTAAATCGACACACACAACTACAAAAGCCGTGTCCCGATCCACGGGTCGAATGGGCCCACTGATATAACCCGGCACGCGCTCGTCGTCGCAACAGAAAGACGTCGTTAAACAAAAAGGCCATTGTACAAAAATCCCGGGCGGGCAGTTAGCTGTACCTATTGTACAAATATGGCCGATTCGCGGAATCCAGGGGAGATGCTTAAAATTTGCGGAAAAAAAATCACCCGCCTCGACGAACGCGATTGTGTTGCGGTAGGGTTGAGTTAGATTTGCGGATAGCTGAGTATTTTTTGTGCGATTAATATTTATTCGCTACGTGGCGTTTTGTAAATTATTATTGGATTAATCATACCTATTTGAATATGTACCTAGAAACCTAAAGAACGATCCCAAAAAAAACGGAGGTGCATGAACATCGGGAATAGTTAGGGCATTCTATAGACGTTTTTTACAGAACACTGCCATTTGAATGACTGGCTCGCTTGTTCGATTGACTCAAGTCAAGTCTCTGGTCGGGTCAAAAAGTAGGTAATTGGGTTTTTCCTTTGCAATCTTTGCAAAATGCAAACTTTGCGATCGTCCGTTATGAAGTCGACATTTCCTGAAGATTCTCCGGTGTCGGAGCGAAACGATCGTCGAGTTTATTTTACGTGGTGAATTTGTGTGGTGTTGTACCAACAAGTTTGTCACTGTTAGTGGATTATAGCAAAGTAATTTTGTTTTCATTGGGTTTTTCCGTCAAGAACTCCGCAGTAGCAACCCGGAGTTAGGGAGTTAGGTTTGTAACAACCTCGTGCGTCGGAAAGTACGTAAAGCAGTTTGGATATAAAATTGCATATGGAGAGATTCAATGAGACTGAGGAATTAATTGATTAAATGGAGGCTGCTATGCGGTTCAGTCAGAAAAATTTTATGGTCTTTAGAATTAAGTAGTTAAATAAGGTTTCTGAGTATTGAAAAAAATAAACAGATATCAAAAACAGGAGGACTTTCTCAATTATTTTCGTTTCTCAAAACCTACTCATGCATACCTACTATACGTAGCGTACGTATTTATAAAACACTACGAATTGTGAACCTACTTTTTTAAATTCAAATCACATCAATAGGTAAGTATGTCTATTTATTAAATTACAAAATCGAAAGTTACAAACTTGATCGTTTGGTGAGTTTCCACTGGAAACTTAGACGCGTTTTAACCCCAAAACCATCGCGGCTTTTTACATTCGTCGATTGATTAGACAAATTGAATGATGTATTTTGTACAGTTCAACCCTAGCCCCTGCGCCGCGCACAATCCGCCCTGTTATTAATAACGGCAGCATATTACAATTCAATTTGAGCGACCGACGGGCGTCTATAATCCTCGGCGTAATCCTCCGACAGATAAACTCAACAATTAGAGCTATCGCAGACCACCGGTTAAAATTATGTGCCGCAAAAATCGGCATAAGTCTATATTTAGTTAGGTAAAGTTATATGCTTTAGAGAAGAAATTAACAGTGACATAAGTATCGACGTATAGCATGCGTCACCTACAGCTCACACCACTGACTGGAAAGCTAGAAATAATCTAATAACTTGAGAATTTGTAAGGTATCCATCAAAACCGAGATGTCCGGAGAGATGAGAGATTACGTCTTGCTTTGACTGCGTTCATTGAAACTATGCGGAGAGATTAGGAGAGGGGAAGAGTAGAGGAGATGTGGGAGAGTATATTGAGAACGAGATTCGATTACCTAGTTATTTACAAAACATTTCCGCTCTTCTTCATCGGATACCGGGTCTTACACAGGACATTTAGCGTTGAGACAAGATGACAAATCAAGACACTCGCTACTTCAAATCTCCTCCGTGTATCGGTTTCATTGAAACTGTTTCAACTCTATACTCTTAAATAAAACTGAGTTTCAGTTGTTATTAAAAAGGCAGCCACGTTCAACTGTAGGTGTATACCCCTACATTTACTAAGTAGTAGATACTGATTAAACGCAAAAATCGGAATCGGATTTACACTCGCCGTCGGCGATTTTTGACACGTTCTAATCCAGAACTCAATAACCAAAGAGTAAATGAGTATTAGTGACTTGGAGTGCAATCGGACAAAGCTTCTCACAATAAAAATCGGTCCCCGACAAAAAACGGTCGTGTGCGCCGGCTCAAACTTAACAATTACGAGTATACTCAATGTAGACACGAGAATTTTGCAAAACAAACAATACATGTTAAATTGTGGCCCGAATTGAATGCCTTGTCAGCTTTGATAATAAAGGTAGATACGTTTTTCGTCGTTCGCCGAGTCGTTCATTATCTAACAAAAATGTAGCAATAAATTATAAATTAAGTATCTACTAAGTATATTTAAGTATTTTCTTGATCGAATAATGAAAAAATTCTCAGTAGGTAGATACCTAGTAGCCCGGAGTTGATGGGAAGTTGAAATAGAGAGTGCACTGTGTGCACACACTTGTGCACTATAGTATCCTCTGCGTAGCTACAGGCTATTATGACTGTCTGACGTGACCGAAAGTTGGTGGAGGGCATTATTACATATTTTGTTCACCATTTCACGAAAATAAACTCAATAAGCCTTTGAAAGTTTATCTATTGAAATAGACCTCCATGGAGGTCTATTTCAATATATGAGAAGAGAGAGAATATATGAGAGAATATGAGAGGTTTATCTATTGCGGTAGAGACTGCAGTCTCTACCGCAATAGATAAACCTCTCATAGGAATCGGCTGAGCCCTGCGCGCATAAGAGCTGTTTGTTTACACGCCGGGACTCGCGCAGCGTTAGAGCCTCAATAGTGCAACGGTCGTCGGGTGCGGATCAGAAACCGTAAGGTCCACGGTTCAAACCCCACCCGTTACACTATTGTCGTACCCACTCCTAGCACAAGTTTTCACTTGATTGGAGGGGAAACGCGAATATTGGTCATGTTCATCATGGCTAATATTCTTAAAAAAAAAAAAAGTTTATCTATTGGAATAGGTCTACAGTCTCTACGGCAGTAGATAAACCTTTAAAGGCTACACTCACAGGAATCGGCTGAGCCCTGAGTGCTTAGTCTCAGTTTGGAGCGCTCCAAAACTTTTTAGTATACTATTGATCGAATCACCATGACTTCAGAGTAAAATGGACCTAAAATAAGAGTCTTTGGGTTCATTTTGCTCCGAAGTCGTTTGTGATTCGATCAATAGTATACTACTAGTATACTTTTAGTTTTGGAGCGCTTCAAACTTAGACTATGCACTCTGCGCGCACAAGGGCTGTTTGTTTACGCGCCGGGACTCGCGAATATTGAATTGTACCGTTACGTTCCTGTAATCGGTTTAACGCCGGTAATGCTATTTGCCGGTCCGACAGAGCCCGCCCTGGCCCGAACATCTTGCTAGTAATTACAGGCCTGATTTGTGCTTATCCCTTCAGCAAGTTGCGTAACGATGTTTTGTTGACGTGGACGGTGGATGTGGATGAATATCCTTATGACTCTTTCTTCGATTTATTTACCCACCGATCCACACAACGCATTTAATAAAGTAGAAGGAAAGAAAGAAAGAAAAAGAAAGAAAGATAGTTTATTCTCTACGTAACGAATATATAATATTGTGGTGATGTATTTTTAACCCCCGACGCAAAAACGACGGGGTGTTATAAGTTTGACGTGTCTGTGTGTGTGTGTGTGTGTGTGTGTGTGTGTATGTGTGTGTGTATCTGTCTGTTCCCCTGTAGTGCTCAAACGGGTGAACTGATTTGAATGCGGTTTTTTTTTGTTTGAAAGGCGAATTAGTCGAGAGTGTTGTTAGCTATGTTTGATGAAAATCGATCGAAGATGGCCGCCGCTTTAAAATGGTGGATTACATATTTGTTCACAACTCCCTTAATATGAGTATCAAATGAAAGGGTTTGACTAGTAGAATGGCACTATGCAAATTCAAGATGGCCGCCGCCACAATATGGCGAATGTCGGGGGTTTTTTAAATTTTCAATTTATACTTGTTAAATAAGTAATAAAGCTTTCTTATGGTAGATAAATGAATAATACAGGAAAAAAAGCAAAACTAAATCCGTTTTATTTTTACAGTGAATCGGCTGACATGTTGTCTTAGAGCGCAGTGGTGAGTTTGAACCCTGAAGCATACCCCCGACACTTCATACAATCGTTATCATAACTGACAAGGACAACGCTATACGTAAATCGGGCGGGACAAGGACAGCGTATACATAGTTCTACTATGTATATCTATTTTTATGTTGTGGATGACGGCGCAGTTTTTTACACTGTATAACATAGGTTGATTAATTAACTATTATAATACCTAAGTATAAGGTTAGGTACCCAAACACTACGGCAACTACTAAACTTTCCCACCTAATTGTAAGGGTTAATAAAACATTAATATAATGGGTAGATATAACTAAGTATAAATGTATTGTTTTATTCTACAAAATATTTACAATATGGAATGTGTTAAAAGAACTGGCTCACTTTTTGCGCAAAGAATCAGCCTGGCTGTTGAGCGTGGAAATACTGCTAGTATCTTGGCACCATTTCACGGGGGCATGATTTATATTAGCGTAGTTAATTAGTTTGAGGCACCTATAGGTACTACATATAAGTTTTATTGTAACAATTAAAATAAAAAAATCTAGAATAAAGACCCATTATACAGTGGAAGGTAGTTTACACTAGCGGCACGCTATGATGGCCGGTTTGACACATTACAATAGTGATGTGGAATGTTAATTTATTCTCGAACAAAAAACAATTAAGTTTTGTTTTTGTACCTGATTAAATAGGTTTAATAAAACAAAAATGTATATGTTTATTTAATTTATTTGAACGAACTGAATATTTGAACGAAAATGAATATACATACTTTATATGCACACAAGAAACATATGAATACAAAAGATACCAAAAAAGGTGCCACAAAAGGCCATAATTAATCAGATTCGTCCATACTACTATTTTCACTGTCGTCACTGCTATCATCACATACATTAATAATTATATGTTCGTTTTCTATAATATTATCTATTTTCACATCTCTTTCATAATCTTCCCTTATTAATTTAACAGTTCTATTCACAACCTTTTCCCAGTCTCCTTTAGTCACATGTTCACAAGCTTCTTCTAATAATTTTAGCATTTTTTTTGTGGTAAATGGGGGTTCTGTATTGTGTCTTGCAGCATATCCCTTAATTTGAGCCCACACCAACTCAATCGCATTATACTCACAATGGTAAGGCGGTAACCGTATAACTCTGTGCCCATGTTCTAATGCTATTTCGTCAATGACGTATCGGATCTTGGTTGGTTTGTTTTCTTTTAAAAGACGTACTAATTCCGCTTTTAACATATTCATGTTTGCATCTACGCCATTTTTACGAAGCCATGCGACGATATCAGCTTTCTTTTGGGATTGGGCAGGTGGTTTGTCAATTTGCATCGAGTGGTATGGGGCGTTGTCCATAATTATAATAGATGGTTCAGGGAGGCTACACAACATTGAGGTAAACCATTCAGTAAACTTTTCTCCATTCATGTCTTCATGATAGTCTCCAGTGGTTTTTGACGCAAAAGCCATGAGAGAACCTTCGACAAACCCGTTGATGGTTCCGGCGTGACAAATTATAAGTCGCGATCCTTTTCCTACAGGAACTTTGGAAGTAGATGCTGCTGTGTCATCGTTCCAAGAACGGCCTACAGTATGGTTAGCATTAAGCCATGTTTCATCCAAGAACACAACATTTTGCCAATTTTTGATTTCTTTCACTTGCCGTAAAAAAGTATACCTTGCCATCGCTATATCAAATCTTTCCATCAATATTTTGCGTTTGTTACATTTTTTGTATCGAAATCCAATGGTCTTCAAAATCTTCGTTAAAGAACTTTCCCCACCGAAGAATAATCCAGCTTCCTTCAGTGAATGCACCAACTTTTTTCTTGTTGGATACTCCTTCTGTAAATAGTAGCCGTAAACATGTCTTCGGATAGCATCGGCATCAAAGCTATCGATGCCTACGACTGGTTTTGCTCGTTTTCTCTTTTTTGGTGTGTGAAGTTTATTTTCTTCTGTGCCAGTCTCGCCATATTTTTTTTTAGTTATCCGTCTAACAGTTCGTTGTCCAATATTAAGCGCATCAGCTACGCGTTCAACCACTGACGTTATAGGTAAAATTGGCCCTCCATTTTGAGCTTCACGATCGAAATAGTTACGAAGGCGTATTACGAACTCACGTGTCTGACTATTTAGAACAGTTCTCTGCGTACGTTCGGTCATATCGACGAAATCCACAACAAAGGGCTTGAACAGAGTCCAAATTAACGAGCAAGGGTCAACAGTAATGCAGTATCAATATTTGAAATCCAAAGCCAGGTCAAAACTATATCACAATCGCATTGCACTGACAGTTTATACTTTTCGAAGCAACGTCAATTCGAAACTGCTTTGTTTTGCATTGAGCATTGACGCGAGTTTGCCGGAGGTAGTAGTTGTGCTAGCCAGCGATCCTATGTGACGATCGTATTAGATTCCATTTTTAAAAATTTATTGATATTTTTTTGCGATTTCAGAGGTTTGTCCACATAGTGAAAATTGTTCATATTCACAAGTACATTCACCCCTTAAATGGTGCAAACTGATTTTTCTACACTTGTATACATTTAAGAAATCAATTTAATAAATAAATTTTGAGTCCTAAACCTAAAACTACATTCGATAAAATTTATGAATCTCTGCACATCACTATCGTCAATAAAGTAATACAATTATTTCCTTCAAAGTCGTTATCAATTAATACGGAACTTCATGAGCGGACAAACGTCAAACCGGCCATCATAGCGTGCCGCTAGAGTAATTAATTCCGACATTTTCAGCGGGCTTTGTGTCAGGGGGAGGAGGGGGTGAAGGCTTTTCGTTTTAACTTTCCGCGCCGGTGGCCGCTCTAACCACTACTAATGGTCTTTTTGGGGTGTGATTAATACTTGGGAACCCGTGCGTACGAGAGTGTTTCGGAGTTCAACGCAATTCTCCAAAAAAACCCCTTCCATTATGTGATTAATGGAAAGGGTTACGACCCACTGCAATGAGGAATACAGAGAGAGATCTATGCAGGTATGTATATTTTCATGCATAACTACGTTCTATCGCAGAAAATATAAATTCTATAGTTCTAACGCTGCCTTGTATGCAAAATAAAGTTCAAAAACCGGACAATCTATTGTCCTATTATTTTACGTATGACTAGCTGATGCCCACGACTTCGTTCGCGTGGGGTTTACGTGCATGTGTGGGTAATTAAATCTAAGACGATCAGGACACGGCAGTAAATCAAGACACACTATTATGTCGCGGCTCAAGTCAACAATTTTGCAGGGAACAGTGAGTCTGGCTCCTTTACATCTAGTCTAGATCATCTTCATCTTTAAGCTGAGCAGGTATCCGTACGTAAACTGTAAAGGTTCACCAGTTTACAAGTCACGGTAAATAAGTCTAGCGTTGACCTTCAATGCGCAGAAGTCGAAAATGAGGTATCTCGGGGTGTGAGGGGGTCGCGGGCAGGGCGGCGTGGGGATCGTTCGTAAGCACTGATTAGCTCTCGCGGATCCCTCGTAAGCGCTGATTGGCTCTCCAATCGTATTGTGTCCCGCTCACTCGTACGACGCTGCGCGCACTTGAAGGTCACCGGTCGACTTACGTGACGGGGGTTATATGAGGGATAGCACAGTACGTATGTGCCGAGCTTGCACGTAACGCTACTAGATTTCAAAATCGTTTATCGATAAACTGTAATATCGGAGCAAAATGGATCATCTAATAAGGATTTAAAGTCGTAATTCAGTACTTCGAATATTTAATTTGTAAAATTTCCGCTTGGGGCGCTGGCTGTAGACGAATGGCTGGATGTATTGGCGATGTCAAACCTTAAAACAAGGCTGCTTAGGTCAATTTCACTGTGAAGTTTTCGCAATGAAGTCATTGAGTTTATACTCGAATTTCAATCATCGTTGCCACAATGTGCAAAGTCGACAGAACCCCACAGTTATTCCACTGAGTACCTACAGAGGGGAAGCTTCTACAAGCGGCCCGCTGTAGGTACACTCACACATATGCGCATGTTTGTCACCAACTGTACCGGTTAGTTGAACGAGCGTGCGTCCGTGAACCGTTGGTGAGTGTGTTTGTGTGAGTATACCTACAGCGGGCCGCTTGTGGAAGCTTCCCCTCTGTAGATTTACTACTCGTGTGGTTATTCTGTGGCAATACGAAGAATCGAGTACCGGTGGTAGTGGCAAAGTATTCAATTAACTAGCGCTTCGTTGTAGCTCTCCCACGTTTAGTTATGTCTGACTACGTTTGTTCTCTGTGTACTGAGCTATTGTTACAATAAATATATTTTTCAATACAGATGTTACTCGTAAGATGGATCTTACCTATATACTAACTACTAGCATCTGCCCGCGGCTTCGCCCGCGTGAATTACGGTTTTAAAGAAATCCCGAGGGAATCGTGGATTTCCGGTTCCCGGGATAAAAAGTAGCCTATGTGTTAAGTCAGGGCATAATCTACCTCCATTCAAAATTTCAGCCGAATCGGTTCAGTAGTTGCGACGGAGAAGAGGAGCAAACACACACACGCACGCACACGCACGCACGCACAAACTTTCGCCTTTATAAGATTAGTGTGTTATCGCTGCCAAAACTGTACCTAAAGTATATTTTGAACGCATACGTGCGATAAAACTGCCTCATTGGTCCAGTGGTTAGCACGTTCGACTGCAGCACGACTGGGTTCGATACCCGGGTCAGGTATGTATTGGGGTTTTTAATCCCCGACGCAAAACGACGGGTGTTATAATTTTGACGTGTTTGTGTGTGTGTGTCTGTCTGTTCCCCCGTAGCGCTCAAACGGGTGAATCGATTTGAATGCGGTATTTTTTGTTTGAAAGGTGAATTTGTTTGAAGCAAATTCAAGATGGCCGCCATCACTACGATGTCACTACGATGGGATGCTTAAAAGCAAGCATGGAAACATTAACATGATCATTGAATTGATTATGAATTGATCATGAATGAAACCACCAGCCGTTGTCTAATATTATGTCTTCGCTCCGATCTACGCTTAACCTTAATAATGGATAATGGATATATAATACCTACTCGTATGCATATAAATGTATAAGTAACATACTACTAAGTAGTGCAACATACATACATACTTTTCTTGGTGTGGTCTTGGTGGTCTTCACTTGTTGTTAATGTGGTTAATGTTAACGGTACCTACTCTTAACGGTAAATTTACTTTGACCGCCCGACGTGCAACTGGCTCTTAGTTACACCTACTTTGCGACGGAGGTATGTACTTACTTTTTGTCAACAGATTAGTTAATGAACTGACCGCGCCCCTTCGGTTTCGGGTTCCCATTTCCTATGGCCCATGATGTCAGCTCCAGTATAATTACCCAAGTTGACTAACATATTACTTGATACTGTATCATAGATCAACGACAACATTTTAAGCACCAAGAGCGGCATATAGAATGATTGCGTCGGTTTAAGTGATAATAGTGGGGGTTGAAACCTAATCCGTACATCCATACTTAGTTTAATCTATATCTATCTATACATATAATAAAATCGTAGACTTGCCGTATCTGTACATTAAAGATTTTTGCAAAATAATAACTGGGGGATGTTAGGGATAAGCAATAGAACGTAAAAAAGCTATTTTTGAAATTTTTGTCTGTTTGTCTGTTTATCGGTTTGTCTGTTTATCTGTTTGTCTGTTTGTCTGTATGTTTGTGCGCGCATCACGCAAAAACTACTGAATGGATTGAAATGAAACTCGGCATGATTTAAGTTCATACTACGGAGTAGCATATAGGATACTTTTATCCCGAAATTCAGCACGGTTCCCTTGGGAGAGGGGATGAAAGTTAAAATGTGTACTTAGCTGTAGTAGAGGATCAAGCCGGTTCTGCATCATGGGTCCACTTCTTTCCCACGGGTCAATTTATATATAAAAAACACAAAATCCCGTTTGCCGTGATGCTTGGCCGATTCAGCATCAATTTGAATAAAAAAGTGCGCTCGCGGGGGCTACCTGCCGGTATGCGGCCCATGACAAAAGCGCATCCGCGCCAGGTACCAGACCCTTCGGCAACTATGACTCTTGCTTTGCTATGGTTTCCATTATTATCCGACTTCATATAAAAGTGTATTACGAGCTATGAGTTTATCTTGTTATTTCATGATAATTATAATGAATGAAAAAATAGAATTTTATATTTATTTATTTATAGATTTAAATATGATTAATAGCTAATGTATGTTATACAAGCAATGCGAAACATTTCAATTTCAACTAACCTAATCTTTATAGTTCTTATTAGTCACTATTTAATTAATTACAAAGAAAATATACTCGAACTTAACTGTTGAGGAATTGAACCCAAGACACACTCTATTATAAGACCGCCTATTGACGGTGGTCAGTTTGTCAATAAATTCATTTCACAAGTATAAATTGAAATTTAAAAACCCCTGACATTCGTCATCTTGGATTTGCATACTGCTATTCTACTAGTCAAGCCCTTTCATTTGATACCCATACTCTTGAAACGCGGCTGAAAAACATGTCCTCCCTCTCTTGCGGCTGTCGGACCGGCTCGACAAGACTATGTTATCCTAGTTTAGACCTTATAGTTAAAATTATTAAGAGAGTTGTGAAAAATATGTAATCTGTCATTTTGTAGCGGTGGTCATCTTGGATCGATTTTCATCAAACATAGCTAACAATACTTTTAATTAATTCACCTTTCAAACAAAAAAAAACCGCATTCAAATCGGTTCACCCGTTTGAGCGCTACGGGGGAACAGACACACACACACACACATTATTTGTCCGACCTGGGAATCGAATCTGGGACCTCGCGATCTGCAGTCGAATATGTTAATCACAAGACCAACGAGGCAATTACATCATAACTTACTTGTACGTTTCAAAGAATTTACCCTAATAATAGAATAATTTATAGCTCTATGCACGAATCTACCTGTTCGATTTTTTTGTCCATTAGATTTATGCATTTTACGATCTCACCAACCCCTTGACACGCACAAACTTGTCTGATTTTTTATTACTCTTTTATATTTTATCATCCCATTATCTTCGGGGAGGTATGTAGACAGGAAAAAATATTGCACGCAGGTGCAAAACAGGTGTTCAAGCATGTTGCTGCACGTCTAAGAGCATGTGTATAAGAACGATACATTTCAATTTTTCTAACACAAGTTTACTCAGTGCGACATCGTTAGGATCTCAGTCTAAAATAAGTCTTAACTATTACTTAGCTGTCAGTAGTAGAGTAGTAGAGTCAGTGTGTTGTGAACCTACATATTTATTATGGCGGTAAGTGTGTAATTGCACCAATTATTTAAATAATGATAGCTTATAATATTTTTTAGTGACAAAACCCAGGGACATACCTAAATTGCTCTAAAAGCCAACAGTTCAAATAATCATTTATAAGGTTTGACCATATTGTGACATGGTGATAATAAACCCTCGTATTTTTAGTTTTAAGTTTTCGTGAGTAATTATCACCATTATATCATGTTCTTAAATTGACGTTCAAAAAGTGTACAGTGTACCAATTTTGAATAAAGTTTATTTGTCTTGACTTTGTAACTAACATCTTGATTCGTTAGTAATGGGACTTTTATAAATTGTAACAAGTACTTTATAAATTGAAGTTAATTTAATTAGTTTATGTAATTTTATTTGTTGAAATATCATCTTTCTATTTCAGGACTCGCAGAATGATGAATTCACCTATAAACATTACTACTATCCACTCAATGTGTCAGACGATCAAGATGCGAGTGATTGTGCGTCAAATAATAAAAAGACTGCTTCAAAAAAGAACAAAATGATGGAGCAAAACAATATAGATGTATTTTTTGAACAACCAAAAAAAAAGAAGAGAACTACTATTTCTTCAACGGTAGCGCAAGCGACTGAAGGAGGTCTATCGTATATCTCATCCAATGATGGTGATGGTGTCAGTGCAACTCATCTCATCAAAATAGATGTCTATGACATGAAGAATCTGAAAGGGGTTTCACCTCTTGAGTACTGGAAACATGCAGATTTACGATTAAAGTACTACGCGAATTCAGACGCTGATAAATTTTATCACGCCACTCGAGATATTATTTACAACATAACAAAGCAGATCGCAGGAAGAAATGATTGTAAAAAATATTTTATCGACAGAGATGTCAAACAATAAAAATACCTATAAATTATTCCATCGTAAAAAATATAACTATTTAAAAGATAACATCGCTGCCTGCTGCAAATAAATAACAAAATTAGTAACCCAGGTCACTTAACGTAAATATATTTCAAAATAATATGTACTCTCCCTACTATTTTGCCTGTGAACACAGCCGAAACAAATTATAAAAGAGTCCTGTTCTAACACACTCAAGTCATATTCCATCTCGCCATCTACAACAATGCTGTGTCAACTGTGTGCCTTTAACGACTCTGTTGACGATGAAGAATTGCTGGCAAATTGTGAAGAAGCAGAATTGAACGCTAAGTTAGTTAACATATGTATGGAAGTCGAACGAGATCAAGTTTATTCGTGAGTATTTTTTATCCATCATTTTTTTCTCCATGAACAGTGTTTATTTTAATCTATTATACCCCAAACGGTTGACCGAAGATAAGGTGCATGATTATATTTTTTTATTGATGTAACGGCCACCATCCCATACACCCTCGTCCCTGACTAGTTCAAACTTGTTTAAACACAACGCTGATGGGGAGGGGCTATTTACGTATAAATACTCGGTTTTATTGTTAACTACACTCATTCAGAGCGAAGTTGTGATAGAAAAATATTAATCATGGAAGCTTTTTCCAATGATGAAATAAGTGTATTTACTAAATCATTTGTGTTAAATAAGATGCACCGATACATACGGTTGTGGTACATTTCTGAAAGACTACCTAGATGGATGTTAGATGACCCAGAGATTAAACCGTTTTATACACCATGTAGTGGTCATCGTATCTCCATTTGTCCTCTTTCGGATGAAATTGACGGTGTATTTCCTATGAAAGCATATTGTAATATGTGTGCTACAAATGGTAAATATTTAAATAAAGATTAGTGTAACGTTTGTATTATAGAAAATATGTTTCATAATTCTATTTTTATTTTTCAGTTCAAAGCAAACTGGAGCCGGAGTGAAAAGAGAGGCTACTGCAGTCACACAGTCTACGAGTAAACGACCATGTTGTCAAGAACCTTCTACATCTACGGGGTTATTAACGACATCAAAATCAGTGCAGGAAGAATCGTCCTCATCTGTAAGTTCTACAAAATATCATAGTGTTGAGTGTCCTTACTGTAAAATAAATATTAGTCGAAAGTACTATACCAACCACCTTAAAAGCAAGAAACATATGAATAATGTACTTCTTAATAGTTCGGTACAAAACTTAACCAACGTGCAATTAATAGAAAATGCTTTTGGTCGACGGATAGCAACATACAGGATTTCCAATAATAATTTAGAATTTGAGACGCCTGAATCTTTTTTTAATTCCATTAAAAATATTGTTCATGACTTGCTTCATACGCTTTTAAAAGAGCATACTTTGATTAAAGTTAACTTCATTTTAAACGGTGACTTTATTCAAGAATCAAAAAATTTAGAAAATTCATTTGACTTTCAAACGTGTAACTATACATTCTGTTTAGGTGATGAAATTAATACCATTTATTCGGATTTATTAGCTGAAACTTCGAGTAAAGTTTGTAATTTTGAAAAGAAAGATAGTGGTTGGAGTCTTAAAAAAATTAATTATGTGGATTTAAATATAAATAAATTAAACCCGTTAAAAGGGAACTCTTATATAGATTTACCAATAGATATCAAACATAAACTTGCTATTATTAATGTAAAAAATAATGACAATAGATGCTTTCAATGGGCTATACTTTCCGCTTTGTATCCAGTCAAAGTGAATGCAAACAGAGTGACTTCATATATAACGAAACAAAACTCTTTAGATTTTACAAATATTTCATTTCCAGTACAATTAAAAGATATCAGTAAATTTGAGACATTAAATAATATTAGTATAAATGTTTTTGGACTTGAACATGACACAAAAAGCAATTCTACGAAGATTATTGGTCCTCTCTATTTCACAAAATCTCGAAAACATAAACACATAAATTTATTATACATAAATAATGGTTCTAATGGTCATTATTGTTATATAAAAAATCTTTCCAGGCTAGTTGGTCAACAATTAAACAAACATCACCACGCCACATTTATTTGCGATGGTTGCTTACTATATTTTCAATCGGAGAGTAAATTAAAATCACATCAAAAGTTTGATTGTAATCACATTAAAACTGATATGCCCGATATCACGAAAGCTAAATTAACATTTAATAAATATGAGAGAAAGCTCAAATTGCCTTTTGTTGTTTACGCAGATTTTGAAGCATTTCTAAATCCTATACAAGGATGTGATAATGATCCAACTACCTCATACACAACAAATTTTCAAAAACATGAAGTATATAGCTTTGGATACTATATCAAATGTACATTTAATGATAGTCTATCAATATATAAAACATATACAGGTACTGATTGTGCCAAAGTGTTTATGGAGACCTTAAATGATGATATAAAACGAATTTATGATGATCATTTAATTGAAGTTAATCCACTGCCTCTAACGATAAATGACAACGAAAAATTATCTGCAATATCTACATGTCATATATGTGAAAAAGAACTAAAATCGGATCGCGAAATAGCATATAATAAATACACTGGAGTTTTTGTAGGTGTCTGCCACAAAAGTTGTAGTAAAAAGTTAGAAACTCCTCAATTTATACCGATAATTTTACATAACCTTAGTAACTACGATGCTCATTTCATTGTGCATGCATTGAATTTCTCAGAAGGTGCAATAAATGTCATACCCCAAAATAAAGAACGATATATTTCGTTTTCAAAAAAGACACAAATCACGAACAAACAAATTGAATTGAGGTTTATTGATTCTTTTAAATTTTTATCTAGTAGTCTAGAATCGTTAACAAATAATTTAAATGATGAAGATTTCATCGAATTGCGAAGAAATTTTCAAAGTGAAAAAGATATTTATTATTTAAAACGTAAAGGTGTATACCCATACGAATATATGACATCATTTGACTCCTTAAATTTAACATCACTTCCAACACAGAATCAATTTTTCAGTACACTTACAAACAGTACTATTTCAAATGAAGATTATAAACATGCTAGAGATGTTTGGAACCATTTTAAATGTCTTTATATGAGTGATTACTCTGATTTATACTTGAAAACGGATGTATTACTTTTAACAGATATATTTGAAAATTTTAGAAACGTTTGTATTAAAACTTATGATTTAGATCCTGCTCATTATTATACAGCACCAGGTCTTAGTTGGGATGCAATGTTAAAGTACACACAAATAACATTAGATTTATTAACAGATTTTGAAAAAATTGCATTCGTAAAATCAGGTATACGCGGTGGTGTTTCACAGTGCAGTAACCGCTATGCACAAGCCAATAATAAGTACATGGCAAATTTTAATGAGAAAATTCAATCATCTTATCTCGCATACTTAGACGCTAATAATTTATATGGTTGGGCTATGTCTCAATACCTTCCTACAGGTGGATTTGAATGGGTAAATTGTGAGACTAATTTCAACATACCGATTGATTCTGATGTGGGTTATATTCTAGAAGTAGACTTAGAATATCCCGAAGCTTTACATGACTTACATACCGATTTTCCTCTTTGTCCAGAGAATATACTTGTTGGAGGGAGTAAAACTTTAAAATTAGTTCCAAATCTATTCGATAAAACTAAGTATGTAATTCATTATAGAAATCTTATACAGTGCCTAGAAATGGGTTTAAAACTAAAAAAAATTCATCGGATTTTAAAATTCAATCAAAGTCCTTGGCTACAAAAATATATTGATTTAAACACACAGTTACGTACATCTGCCCAATCTGATTTTGAAAAGGATTTCTATAAGTTAATGAATAATTCAATATTTGGGAAAACAATGGAGAACATTGAAAAACGTGTAGATGTCAAACTATGTACACATTGGGAAGATAAGGGAAAATCTGTTGGTGCTCAAAAACTTATTGCGAGACCTGAGTTTCATAGTGTCTCAATATTTTCAGAAAATTTGGTTGCTATACAATTGAGAAAAACTAAATTACTTTATAATAAACCTATTTACTTAGGATTTTGTATTTTAGATATTTCTAAAACTCTTATGTATGATTTCCATTACAAATATATGAAAAAGAAATATGGCTCAAGTTGTAAAATGCTTTATACAGACACAGATAGTTTCATATATCACATTTTTACTGATAACTTTTATGATGACATTAAACCTGACTTAAATAAATACTTTGATACTTCGGATTACCCCTCTAATAATAGTTATGATATTCCTCGGACAAATAAAAAAAAAATTGGTTATTTTAAGGATGAAAATAATGGTACCATTATGACTGAATTTGTTGGTTTGAGATCAAAAGTGTATGCTTTTAATACACAAAATAAATTCATTGCTAAAGCAAAAGGCGTAAACAAATCGGTTACCAAAAATTTTAAAATTAAGAATTATAAAACAGTTTTATTTGAACAAAAAAATGAGTTATGTGAAATGTATAGATTCAGATCGATAAAGCATATAATATTTACTCAAAAAAATAATAAAATATCATTATCACATTCAGATACTAAACGGTTTTTAATTAATAACTCTACCAACACTTTAGCTTGGGGTCATTACAAAATAAAGTCGATTACTAATGATTTGCGGTAAGACTCGATGTTATTTTTTAAGTAAGTGCTACAATGTATAGATGTATCTTTAAGTTATAAATTGTATAGAAAATTAAGATATAATTATGAATAAATGTATACTTAAATCAATGTCTTATTACTTTATTCCCCATTTCTATATCTAATTCAACTGAAACTACACGTATTTTTGAACATGTATCATTTTCTCCATCCATTTACTGCTATAGTTGCAGGACCGAGTGGATGTGGTAAATCACATTTTGTGACAAATTTCTTAAAACACTGTAATGATATATGTAATACACGATTTGATCAAATTTTGTGGTGTTACGATGAAATGCAGCCTCTATACAATCTAGAAAATGTAACTTACATTCAAGGAATTCCTGAAATGAGTATGTTTGATGGAAAACATCCTCGATTAGTCATAATTGATGATCTTATGAGGGAGTCAGATGGTCGTGTTGTTGATATTTTTACTAAAGGTAGTCACCACAGAAATTTAAGTGTATTTTATATCACACAAAATCTTTTTCATCAAGGGAAAGGGCAACGAGATATTTCTCTAAATACAAGTTACATAATTTACTTTAAAAATCCCAGAGACCGAACACAAATTCGCCATTTAGCACGTCAAGTATTTCCTGAGAATTCAAAGTTTGTTGAAGAGGCTTATAAAGATGCCACTACAGAACCTCATGGTTATTTAATGATTGATTTAAAGCAAAATACAAATGATTCATGTCGTTTTAAAACTAAGATTGATAATACTTCTAATGATTGTGTAGTATACATCCCTAAAAAGGGGTTTAAATATGGTTTGCATGACTCAATTCTTGTCAGTAGCAAATAATGGTTGAAGGAAGTACTACGCAAGACACGAAAAAGTTGAGGTGTGCATTACAAACATTTAAACCAAAATATCGTAAAATTTTACTTCGCTCTCTTAAGAAAGAAGAAATTACTCGTGTTTGTGAGTATATCAAAGAAATATTTAAAGAAAATACCCCCAATAAAGAGACAAGAGAATCGTCTGTAAAATTGAATTGCTTCTTTTCTACAAAGTTAATATAAATATGTATTCAGAATCACTGTAAAACAATGTCTGCACGAGTAAAAACACACAAAAATTTACTAAAGGCTTTACACACACTTCAACCAAAATTCCGAACAGCCTTATTGAAAGTGTGTAAGGACGAGGAAATCAATTGTATTTGCGAGTGTATTTTCAATATACTAAATGGTAAACTACCTTTAAAGGATTGTGAGAAGACTAAGTTAAAAAAACACAAAACTATTCTCAGAAAATTAATAAAGAAAGGGGGAAATAAATCACGAAAACGTATTATCATTCAAAAAGGAGGAGCATTTCTGCCTATTATTTTGGGAGCTGTTTTAAATGGGTTGTTTAATTTAATATAAAAATGGAACACGCAAAAAAAATGGTTCTTATTGAACCAGAGGTCATTGAAAGACTAAAATCAAGAAATATTGCATCTGACGATTCTTTGTCAAGATTAGATAAAGAAATGCAAAAAATACTGAAAAGTAAACTAGATGATCGTGAAAAATGGACGTTATACACGCAAATTTTACAAAGATATCTCCATATTACCGAAGGAGAGAGAAAACCAATTAAATTACCAGTCACTGTAGAGGACGATCGAAACTATGACAATAACAGTATATTTAAAAAGGAAATGAAAGACAATGATTCAGCAGTTAATGCGGAATCAGATGATGATAAGCACGTACTTGGGCTACCGATTGAAATTTTATATACCCCTACTTATATAAACAAACTTATACCAAAAACGTATAGAAAAAAAGGTGAAATATTGTTAAATACTCTGTTAAACAATAAAGAAAAAATTAGTTGGAAAAAGGATGGATTGATAGTCGTAGATAATGAAGCTGTAGATGGTAGTAATATAGTGGATCTAGTAAATTATACCTTGAGACCATTAAAACGCCCCAAGCCTAATGGATGGGAAAAATTTATCCAAACTATAAAAGATATAGGGGTTCCCTTAATATGTATTGGTAACCCTCAAGCTTCTGAAAATATTAGTAATATATCACCAAAATCCAGAAGACATAGTTCTCCAATTGATGATAAAAGTCCAAAAACTTTAACATCATACAAACTAAGGAAAAAACAGGACGTTTGGGAAAGATGGAATCCATATTAGACATCAAAGATATATATTACGATGTGTCCAATCCTGCTGGTTATGGAAGCGCAGAGAAATTATCAAGAGCATTAAAAGGTAAAATGAATAGAAAGCAAGTGAAAGAATGGTTGCAAGCTCAGGAAACTTATACATTACATAAGCCTGTGCATCGAAAATTCCCTCGGAATAAATATATATTGTCTAATCTTAATGAACTTTGGCAAGCAGATTTAAGTGATATGCGTACTTATTCTCAATATAATGAAGGTTTTAATTATATTCTTTGTGTTATTGATGTTTTTAGTAAATACGCTTTCGCTAGAGCCCTAAAAAAGAAAAATTCTGAAAGTATAAAACAAGCATTTGAAAGCATATTTACTGAAGCTAATGCAACTCCCACCCACTTACAATCAGATAAAGGTACCGAATTCGTATCAAAAGATGTTAGACAATACTTTAAAAGTAAAAATGTAAATTATTACACAACCAACAACCCAGATATTAAAGCAAGTGTAGTTGAAAGATTTCAGAGGACATTAAAAACTAAAATGTGGCGTTATTTTACACATAAAAATACCTATACTTATATTAATATTTTACAAGATTTACTCTATTCTTATAATCATAGCTTCCATTCAAGCATAAAAATGTGTCCGTTTGAAGTTAATTTTAATAACATTATGATAGTTTGGAATAATTTATATGGAAATATAAATAATAAAATCAGTGCTATACCACAGTCTAAGTTTTCGATTGGAGATCATGTAAGAATAACAAAATATAAGCACATTTTTCAAAAAGGATATGAGACAAATTGGAGTGATGAAATATTTATTATAACTGGTATAAAAAATAACATGTCCAGAGTAGTATATACTATTAAAGATCTTCAAAGTGAACCTATTGTTGGTACTTTTTATGAGAATGAATTACAAAAAGTTACATATAGCCCCACCACTCAATATAAAATTGATAAAATACTACGGTCTCGCTACTCAGGTAACAGAAAAGAAGTACTTGTCAAGTGGAAAGGTTATCCTGATAAGTTTAACAGTTGGATTTTAGAATCCAGTCTTAATCAGATAGGATGATGGAAGACAATTTTTATTTAACTTTACTTAGTAATAGTTCAATGGAATACTTCCCGGAAAACACGACGACCATGTTCTCAACAAAATTACCAAAATCACTTATTTTGGAAGGAGAATGGCACGTTGGAGTTGTTGAATTTCAATATCCTTGCACTATGTATACGGTTCGAGAGTATGAAAATGTTATTTATACATCAAAGTGGATTACAATACCCGATGAAGATATAAGTTCATTAGTGCACTATAGAAACCGTATTCCTGTCATGAATTATGATAGCATTGATCATATTGTAGCTGAATTAAATAAAAATACCGATGCTGGAATAATGTTTAATTATGATGAAATAAAGAAGCAAGTATCGGTATTATGTACGAATACCTTCATTGATGTACTTAAGTTGTCAACAAAGTTATGTTTACAACTCGGTTTTGAACCAAATACAAACCTAATTCAAAATAAAACTGGAACATATCCTTATAATTTAAAATTAGGATTGCCATCTCAGTTGTTCATTTATTGTGATATAATAGAGCCACAAATTGTTGGAGATGTTATGGCCCCTCTTCTCAGAATCGCACCACTAGATCCAACAGTCTATGTATACGGGGCTAATAAAATGCATATTTTTTCACCGCCTCATTATGTACCTGTCATGCGTAGAGAGTTCGATGTGATAGAAATAGATATAAGAACGAGTACAGGTCGAAAAGTACCATTCCAGTTTGGGACCACATGTATTAAAGTACATTTTAAGAGAATCAAGTGAAAAAGTGTATTTAAAATGTCGTGTCCGTACTTACATTATTATTCTCATCAAGCTGGTACTGGTATTGGTGCAATTTATAAAGGTGCACCTTATCAGCGAGGTCATGGTATTGGTAGTTTTTTGGGTGGACTATTCAGATCTGTTCTTCCACTTTTGAAAAGTGGTGCAAAAGTTGTGGGTAAAGAAGCTTTGAATGCTGGTGTGGGTCTATTATCTGATATGTTAAATGTGCAACCTATGGATGAATCTATGAGATCACGTTTAAAAACAGCAACTTCGAATCTAAAACAAAAAGCTGACAAAAAAATTGATTCAATAATGAGAGGATCAGGATATAAAATTAGGCGACAAAAAAGGAAACGTATCACTCCTAAGAATACTCTCAAACGGAACGGTACTAAGAAAATTAAACAGAGTAATATTCAAGATATTTTTCATAAAAGTTAAAATTAAATAATGTCATTTTTACATCATAACTCCTGTGAATGCGTAAAATCTGAGTTGGATTTGTTTGCTTTACCATCAACTCAAACTAGTATTGAGGGAGGACAATGGATTCATTACAACCCCATTTCATCGTTGACTGATGATGGTCCCATTGAGTTTTTAGTACCTGGAAATGGAGATGATTACATTGATTTATCTCATACCCTACTTCACATAAAAGCTAAAGTTCAGAATGCTGATGCAACTAGCATTTCGGCGACGACTAATGTTGCTCCAGTTAACAATTGGCTACACTCACTTTTTAGTCAGGTTGACATATATTTAAATCAAAAGCTCGTATCACCTCCAAACAACACTTATGGGTATCGAGCTTACATCGAGACTTTGCTTAATTATGGTGCAGCTGCTAAGAAATCTCATCTTACTTGTGGCCTTTGGTATAAAGATACAGCCTCGAAAATGGATTCATGTGATGCTTCAAATCAAGGATACACAAAAAGAGAAGAATTAGCAAAGGAAAGTCAAACTATTGAAATGATTGGTCACATACATGCTGATATTTTTAATCAAGATAAGTTTTTAATCAACGGTGTCGAAATGCGTCTAAAACTAGTACGTTCTAAAGATACTTTTAATCTTATGTGTTCAACAGCAGATAGTAAATTCAAAGTGCATATATCTAGTGCTAGCCTTGTAATGCGCAAAGTTCGGATCAATCCCAGTGTATTAATTGCACATGAGAAAGTATTAGCTACTACAACTGCAAAATATCCTGTCACTCGTGCTGAAGTTAAAGTCTTAACGATTCCATCAGGGATTCAGGGAAAAATGCTTGATAATGTATTTTTAGGACAAATTCCCAAAAGATGTATAGTTGGTTTCGTAGGAAATTCGGCCTTTAATGGATCTTTAAATACAAACCCTTTTAATTTTGGTAATCACGGACTTAACCTGTTCGGTTTGTATGTTGATGGCCAATCTATACCATCAAAAACATTAACACCCTCTTTTGATAATAATATGTTCACGAGTGCATATCATACTTTATTCTCTGGAACAGGAATTCATTTCTTGAATGATGGAAATGACGTCTCTAAGGAGGAGTATAATAATGGATATTGTCTGCTTGCTTTTGATTTAACTCCTGATTTATCTGCTAATTCAAACTCCCACTGGAATCTCATAAAACGGGGTAGTGTAAGATTTGAAGTTCGATTTGAAAGAGCTCTAACAACAACTCTTAATTGTATTGTATACGCAGAGTTTGACAATGTAATTGAAATTAATAAAAATCGAGATGTTAGTTTAGACTACAATAGTTAAAAATGAATATAAATGCGGGTATTTAATTTTTGAGTCATTTGTTAACCACTCATTCAATCAAGAAGATTATCTTATTTACTTTTAAATTTATTTCTATTTAAGTTTTCAATGGATACTACTGAGATTGGGAAATATTTAAACATAATCGATCCAAATATTCACTTCAATGTTTTTGCAGCAAATAAGATACCGATCTATTTAACACCACCGGCTTATTTAATTTCTAATTTAGATCCTGATACAAAACCTGGATCTCACTGGGTAGCAATATACGTGGATACTAATGGTGTTGGTGAATATTTTGACTCGTTTGGTCGAAAACCAATGGATTATCATGAAATGTTTATGAAAAACAATTGTAAGAAGTGGAGTCATAATAATAAAGTACTTCAGAACTATTTCAGCCCATTTTGCGGAATGTATTGTTTAGTTTATATATATATTTTAAATATAACAACATCTCAATGTCACAATTTCTTAATATATTTTCTGATAATACTTTGTATAATGATCAACTTGTACAATATATGTTTATGACTTTATTTATAAGGTAATGAAATAAAAAAAATATTGTTTTGAATAACTATAGTTTTATTTACATACCATTTTTTTAAAATAAATCTTAAAGTAACGATAACTTAAGTGTACACTGTGATGAGAACGGGCTGTAGAGACTTGGACTTGGACTGGAATAATGATTTTCATCTTGTGAGAACGAATGGAGTGAATCTTGCTCAGAGTCTTCATAGTCTGTTGCTGGTATTCGTATTCCAAATAGAGCATCTTCCCTCTCAATGAATTCAACCGGGTTGTAGAGACTTGGACTTGGACTGGAATAATGATTTTCATCTTGTATGTCTTCACACAACTCGATCTCGATATCCTCAAAATTGAGTGTATTTTCCTCTTCCACTTCTTCACATAGTGAAACCATTTCTTCATCATAAATGGTCTCGTTCAGTTCACACAATTGAGACGACATTGTATGGTTTTGACGTAGTGAAATAGAATATGAAGTTCGTCTCTCAGGGCAAAACACTTTTATACTTTGTTCCGTCGATGAAGAGTGGGGGACTCGGTTTAGGAATTTATTAAAAACACATGTGTATACGCCCATCATTAGGAATCCGTCTAAACATCTTTTAAATAGTTATATTTTTTACGATGGAATAATTTATAGGTATTTTTATTGTTTGACATCTCTGTCGATAAAATATTTTTTACAATCATTTCTTCCTGCGATCTGCTTTGTTATGTTGTAAATAATATCTCGAGTGGCGTGATAAAATTTATCAGCGTCTGAATTCGCGTAGTACTTTAATCGTAAATCTGCATGTTTCCAGTACTCAAGAGGTGAAACCCCTTTCAGATTCTTCATGTCATAGACATCTATTTTGATGAGATGAGTTGCACTGACACCATCACCATCATTGGATGAGATATACGATAGACCTCCTTCAGTCGCTTGCGCTACCGTTGAAGAAATAGTAGTTCTCTTCTTTTTTTTTGGTTGTTCAAAAAATACATCTATATTGTTTTGCTCCATCATTTTGTTCTTTTTTGAAGCAGTCTTTTTATTATTTGACGCACAATCACTCGCATCTTGATCGTCTGACACATTGAGTGGATAGTAGTAATGTTTATAGGTGAATTCATCATTCTGCGAGTCCTGAAATAGAAAGATGATATTTCAACAAATAAAATTACATAAACTAATTAAATTAACTTCAATTTATAAAGTACTTGTTACAATTTATAAAAGTCCCATTACTAACGAATCAAGATGTTAGTTACAAAGTCAAGACAAATAAACTTTATTCAAAATTGGTACACTGTACACTTTTTGAACGTCAATTTAAGAACATGATATAATGGTGATAATTACTCACGAAAACTTAAAACTAAAAATACGAGGGTTTATTATCACCATGTCACAATATGGTCAAACCTTATAAATGATTATTTGAACTGTTGGCTTTTAGAGCAATTTAGGTATGTCCCTGGGTTTTGTCACTAAAAAATATTATAAGCTATCATTATTTAAATAATTGGTGCAATTACACACTTACCGCCATAATAAATATGTAGGTTCACAACACACTGACTCTACTACTCTACTACTGACAGCTAAGTAATAGTTAAGACTTATTTTAGACTGAGATCCTAACGATGTCGCACTGAGTAAACTTGTGTTAGAAAAATTGAAATGTATCGTTCTTATACACATGCTCTTAGACGTGCAGCAACATGCTTGAACACCTGTTTTGCACCTGCGTGCAATATTTTTTCCTGTCTACATACCTGCCCGAAGATAATGGGATCATAAAATATAAAAGAGTAATAAAAAATCAGACAAGTTTGTGCGTGTCAAGGGGTTGGTGAGATCGTAAAATGCATAAATCTAATGGACAAAAAAATCGAACAGGTAGATTCGTGCATAGAGCTATAAATTATTCTATTATTAGGGTAAATTCTTTGAAACGTACAAGTAAGTTATGATGTAATTGCCTCGTTGGTCTTGTGATTAACATATTCGACTGCAGATCGCGAGGTCCCAGATTCGATTCCCAGGTCGGACAAATAATGTGTGTGTGTGTGTGTCTGTTCCCCCGTAGCGCTCAAACGGGTGAACCGATTTGAATGCGGTTTTTTTTTGTTTGAAAGGTGAATTAATTAAAAGTATTGTTAGCTATGTTTGATGAAAATCGATCCAAGATGACCACCGCTACAAAATGACAGATTACATATTTTTCACAACTCTCTTAATAATTTTAACTATAAGGTCTAAACTAGGATAACATAGTCTTGTCGAGCCGGTCCGACAGCCGCAAGAGAGGGAGGACATGTTTTTCAGCCGCGTTTCAAGAGTATGGGTATCAAATGAAAGGGCTTGACTAGTAGAATAGCAGTATGCAAATCCAAGATGACGAATGTCAGGGGTTTTTAAATTTCAATTTATACTTGTGAAATGAATTTATTGACAAACTGACCACCGTCAATAGGCGGTCTTATAATAGAGTGTGTCTTGGGTTCAATTCCTCAACAGTTAAGTTCGAGTATATTTTCTTTGTAATTAATTAAATAGTGACTAATAAGAACTATAAAGATTAGGTTAGTTGAAATTGAAATGTTTCGCATTGCTTGTATAACATACATTAGCTATTAATCATATTTAAATCTATAAATAAATAAATATAAAATTCTATTTTTTCATTCATTATAATTATCATGAAATAACAAGATAAACTCATAGCTCGTAATACACTTTTATATGAAGTCGGATAATAATGGAAACCATAGCAAAGCAAGAGTCATAGTTGCCGAAGGGTCTGGTACCTGGCGCGGATGCGCTTTTGTCATGGGCCGCATACCGGCAGGTAGCCCCCGCGAGCGCACTTTTTTATTCAAATTGATGCTGAATCGGCCAAGCATCACGGCAAACGGGATTTTGTGTTTTTTATATATAAATTGACCCGTGGGAAAGAAGTGGACCCATGATGCAGAACCGGCTTGATCCTCTACTAGCTGTAATTCATTAACGGGTGGTCTGATTTCATTCATTCTTTTTTTGTTAGAAAGGAAATACTTTAAAGATTACTGGCTAATCTCTGAAATGCTGGACCGATTTTGATGAGACTTTCACTGGCGGATGTTTTCATTTTTATTTACCTAAATATCCGCCAGTGAACTTTCAACAGTTTTTAGCAAGGTATGAGCTCAAAAGAACTTAGAAAAACAAAAATATTCCCACGGGATTTGTAAAAACCAATATGCACGCGAACGAAGTCGCGGGTTTCCACTTGTATCCTACAAATATTATAAATGTGAAAGTGTGAAAGTGTGGATGTTTGGAAGTTTGGATGTTTAGATGTTTGGATGTCTGGATGTTTGTTACTCTATAACGTCGCAACTACTGATCAGATTTGGCTGTAATTTTGAATGGAGATAGATAATGCCCTGACTTAACACACTCTATCCTGGTAAAATCCACAATTCCTGCGGGATTTTGAAAAAACCCAAATCTATAGCTACAGCTATAGGTAGATCACTATAGCAAACTACCTTAAAAGTAAGTATAAAGGTTGGAAAAGGGAGCGAGAACGGGAACCAGAAATCCACGATTCTCTCAGGATTAGTGTAAAACCGAATTTCACTCGGGCGAAGCCGCGGGCAAAAGCTAGTATTATTATAAATGCGAAAGTACCTACGTAACTCTGTCTCTCTGCTATGCTTTCACGCCTAAACCGTTGTACCAATTTTGATAAAATTTAGTTCAGAGACAGACTAGACCTTGGAGAAAATACAAACTCGGATAAGTTAGCTACTTATCCGAGTTTGTATTTTCTATGACGATATAACTAGGCAATAATTAATATAAGAATTAAAAACTTAAGGCCCGGTTGTCTTGCAACTTTAGGTATTTGCGCGCTACCTCAGCCCCCGCTAATATTACCTACATATCGTAGTTAAAGACGCGCCCGACCGATATCGAGCAGTGACCTCGCTCGAGCATTCCTTGCCACAGTATAGATTAAATCAGTTTTACAACATATTTTTAAAATAGATTATGTTTTTATTTTTTGTTTTATTTTCTTCTAAAATTAACTCAACCATTATTTTAGATCTGTTTTGTTACCAGATCTATGTCATGTCTTTAGATCATAATATAAGAATAGAAGAATATTTTCATCCGAAAATATTGAACAGCATAGTTTTGAAAACTATATACCTTTTTCATTACGACGTTTCTACGCCAGTTTTTAAAAAAGAACTGCCACTTTGTCACGTGAGTTAGGTGTAGGAATATGTTTCATTTATCTATTTATATATCTATATAACAGCGGTATAGCCTGCCCACAGGACTAAATATTCTACAGAAGACGCTCTAACAACGAGAAAAAATATATGCGCCTATTCTTATAGGGTACAAGCGGATACCGGCGACTTCGTTCGCGTGGATATTGGTTTTTAAAAATCCCGCGGGAATTCTATTCTTTTTGTTTTGCTCCTTTGAGCTCATGCCTTGCTAAAAACTGTTAAAAGTGGCGCAATCAAAAGGTGCATATCTTCTAGAGAAAGTCCCATCAAAATCGATCCAGCTTAAGATGATAATCTATACGTTCAAAGATTCCTGTACAATCCGGTTTCCCAGTTGTATAAAATATGGAGGGTTGTGATGGCTGTAATTTCTGAACTACAAAACCGATGACTTTAAAATGTTTACGGGATGATATTTAAAGTATTTCCTTTTTATTTTTATACCTGTTGCAGGATAGGCTGTTTTATACCTGTTGTAAAATAATAGGGATAAATAAAAATGGGGTAAATAGGTACATACATGCATAATAAGTTCTGTATTTATAGAATATAAAAAAATAACTTTGAGTACCAACATTTAGGGGCTGTGGATTTGGCTGTGGATTTGATATAAGCGTTTAAAAATCTGACCACGTGAGCACATAGTGGTAAAAATAGGAAGTTTGAGTACCAACAACATGGGGCTGCACCCTATAGTTTCGGAGATATAAGGTTTTAAAAATCTGACCACGTGAGCACATAGACATCGCAAAAATAAGAAGTTTGAGTACCAACAACATGGGGCTGCACCCTACAGTTTCGGAGATATAAGCTTTTAAAAATCTAAACATGGGATCACATAGACATCGCAAAAATAAGAAGTTTGAGTACCAACAACATGGGGCTGCACCTTATAGTTTCGGAGATATAAGCTTTTAAAAATCTGACCACGTGAGCATATAGACATCGCGAAAATAAGAAGTTTGAGTACCAACAACATGGGGCTGCACCCTATAGTTTCGGAGATATAAGCTTTTAAAAATCTGACCACGGGATCACATAGACATCGCAAAAATAAGAAGTTTTTGTACCAACAACATGGGGCTGCACCCTATAGTTTCGGAGATATAAGCTTTTAAAAATCTGACCACGTGAGCATATAGACATCGCAAAAATAAGAAGTTTGAGTACCAACAACATGGGGCTGCACCTTATAGTTTCGGAGATATAAGCTTTTAAAAATCTGACCACGTGAGCAT